>CANUEZ040000040.1:1200000-2400000 GCA_948099385.1 Fasciola hepatica
TGAACCCGACCGTCTATAAATTCGACGGTTATTCAAACTCTTCTGTGGCAGCAAAAGGGTTCACAATGGCTGATTTGTGTGTAGAGGCTAGATATAGCTTCCGTCTTGATTGGAAGAATCTCCATCCGCTTACTTTCATATACTTTCTCACTAATTTTGGACTGCTTTCTCCAACATTATTCGTGCTGACACTGTCCTGTGGTCGACGAATAATCTACGCTTGATGCATTTACATTTTCTTCTCATGCTCTTGTTTTCTTGCTGAGACTACGTTACGGACAGTTGGTGCGATTGTGAGCCGTACGGACTCGAGACGTTTTTATTTTGTTACGGCTCGGCTTCACTTCTCCACCCACGTCGACTGCTCGCAGGCTTTCAGCTCATTTGCGCTGACTTTCGGCTGACACGCTCAGGAATATTTTCTCCGGGCCTGATTGGACGTGGAAGATCTATCCTATTTGTTTGGACTTCGGGACAGGTACTTTCTATCCACTCTTTGTGGTTAACCCTTATCTTTCTACAGAACTTTGTCCGGTTTTTTGGCCACCCTTTCTGACTGTATAGTGACTGAGGCCCGTTTTCTAAGGTGTGATCGTTTTCCACTTATATGCTTACTCGCTAATATTACCGTAGAATTTGCACAACAGTCGTGTTCTTGATTCGGGCTCTGCATCGATCCGGGCTGCGCTCTGCTTCAAGGCCCCGAGGTATTATCCAGAGCGAGCACAGCTTATTAGTAAGTGATTCAAGCACGGAGCCTTTGGGCACCCTCCACCCGGACCACGATTCAACTTTCTGGTCTTTACACTCGACATGTTGCTGTTTACATTTGTGACGCCGGATCGAATCCTTCACCCGATGGTAGTGCTATGGCTGCTCTGAACATCCTGCTTTCGGTTGACAGGAAGTCTCTATTCTACATCGATGTCTTTACTACCTCAGCAATGTCCCAGGCTATTTGCCGAATCAATTGGACTTGTTTCCAAAGCCGTACTTTAGGTTAACCTGAAGCCAAAGGAAAGCCAATTGCTATCTCTCAACCTCGCCTAATACCCTTGGACAAACGCAAGAACTATAGGCTGCTGTAAAAAAGATGGTTCAAGAGGACATCATCAATCCAATCTCATACTCAGCCTGAGTGCATCCTCTTGTTTTGGCTTGCGAAAGAGCTGGTAGCGCCCTACTTTGTATAGGTCTTCAGGCATTGAATGATCAGATGATTGTTTGGAAATTTATGCTGTTAAGTCCTGTCGAGCTACTGGTCCGAATTTAGGCGCTCAGTGTTTTCCTTATTGGATATTGAAAGTTCTCTTCACTGCGTGCCACTTACTGAAGAATCCAAACAGCTCCCTGCTCTTCTTTCATCTGAAAGATTGTTTCAGTGCAAGGTTTTGCTAACGGTCTCGAGTCCAGCTCCATCAGCATTGCAAAGATTTATTACTCAGTCTTTATCTGCACACCACGGGCGTACTGTTTACTTGGACCGTATATGTGTTTTTGGAAATTATAAACGGGGGCAAGAAGCCAATCTCCAAGATGCGTTTGATTTTCTTTGTGGGTTAAACTTGCACTCAAATATGAAATAAGGCGTGTTTTGCACGAAAGAGATATAGTTTCTGGTCTCGTTTATGATGACGGGAATCGTCCCAACATTGAAAATTTGAGTGCAATCACAAATATACGGAAATCTACTACACCAGTTCAACTTAAACGTTTCCTCGGTGCTTGTTCTTTTTATTTGACGCATCTACCGCCTTTTGCTACTATAGTAGAATCCTGTTGAGCACCGTTGAGTGCTGACGCTCCATTTCAGTGGACCGATATCCAGCGTGATGCCTTTGTGTGTGCGTAACAAATGATTGCATCTGTGGCCGTTGTTAGCATTTTCGATGAAGCACTCGACACATTTGTCTCAATGGATGCGTCGGTTGTTGGGCTAGGAGCTGTCCTGTCCCAAAATCAACGAGGATAAGAAAAATTCATAACGTACGCATTAAGAACGCCTTCGAGCAACGAAAGTAATTATTCAGCCAGTGAGAAGGAAGCCTTGTCAGTGCCTTGGCTTGTAAAAATGGCTTCCGTATTTCTTTGGTAGATGTTTTAGGCCTTAAACTGATTACGCAGCCTTAAGTACACTTCCGAGTGGCGGAAGTAAAGGTCTCAGGCCACCTCGTATTAACCGCTGGTATGCGAGAATACTATCCTTTGATTTGGCAATACGATACGGATGTGAGCCTAAAAACCAGGTTGGGGATGCACTTCCGCTTTTGCTGTCAAATTACCAAGAAAGTGCAAACGATACAATAAAGAATGGAATAACGGAAACACTGGATGATTTCGGAATTCAAGCTATAGCAAGGAGGAGATTGGGTCAGAAAACACCGGGGGACAACGAATTGCAGTGGGCCAATTAATAAATTCGGGGTGGGTGCCTCCCAAAAATGGTGGCATTCCAGACGAACTAAGATGTTCCTGAAATCTTTGGGGGCGGATTCCAGTGATAGATTAAAGTGTCATGCGCAGATCGAGGTTCATTCAACCATCTACTCTGAAACACGACATTATGCTGTGTGCAGACGAGGGATATCCTGAAATGGCAAAGAACCACTGGCTGGCTAGAAAAAGGTTTTGGTGGCCGAGTACGTGTTCTTCTGTTGAGGTCCCTGTCACGGTTTGTGGACCCTGTCAACATTCCGACAAAACAGTCAAAACCGTACCAGCTCCAATACAACCAACGGAGTGTCCTATGCTGCCCTGGGTAAAGTTGGCACTTGATACCGTGTAGCCATTTTCAACGGCTCCAACTCACAAAAGAAATATGCTCGTTGCCACCAATTATTATAGCAAGTGGCCCAAAGTACATTTACGAGAAGAAATAACCTCTTATACGATAATTCGGTGGATGAAACACCTCACTGCTCTCTTCAGTATACCAGAAGGGGCTGGTACAGACAATGGCCCACAGTTCATCAGCTTCGAATTCGAAAAACTTCCAGCACTGCAAGGGGTTAAACATTTACGAACAGTGTCATATAATCCTTCATGCAACAGGATGGTAGAAAGTCTCAACCCTCCACTGAAAGGTCGTATTCAAACACCCCAGCCACAAGGAGACTCAAGGGAATATTCCCTGCCTCAAGCGCTGTTTATATATCGCACCAGCTACCACAGGAGCACAGGTAAGATCTAGGGATATTTTATTTTTGGAAAGGCTTTGCTTTTGAAGCTTATCGCAGGGCTCCAGGTCGAGAACGACAAAAGTGGGCCCGAATTGCTCCGGAGACCGAATTATAAAAGTACTTACACCAGAACAGCGGATATACCTAGTCCTGGAACTTACCTTCGTTTGCGGAATCAGACAGGACAAAAGGGAGAAGCGAGTTTCGCACAGTCGACGTTAGTCAAGCGTGTTCTAGGACCAGGCGCATATGAATTATCCAATAGCAGGAAAGTTAATGCCCGTCTCTTCTATACGGGGAGGCAAGCTAGAGCGCTCTCTCGGCCCATCACTTCCGAACAACGCGGTACTAATCAGCTGACTGTGCAGCTTGCCGCGCAAAGTTCGAAACCCGTTGAGAGCTAAATAAACGCAAAAAATATTGACGATGGGGGGATAAAGTTGTTTGTGTACTTCGTGCATGCTTGCTCTCGATCGTGCGCTCCATGTGATCTGTCTGACTAGCTTCCATGTGTTTACGTATGATGCCATGGTTGGTTGCCCATGCCCACTCAGAAGTTCATTGTAAAATGATTGACTGATTTGCTCGTAATGCTCGCTTGGTCTGTGTCTGGCAGTTTAAATACATGCCCGTTTACGTGCGCTATGAGAGCTTCGAGTTGTGATCTACAACGCGTAAACGTCCGGCTGTGTATTGGGCGATTACGGCCGATAAGTTGTTGTGTGTAGCGTGATGCCAAGGAGGCAGATCTTTGCACTGCTTTACCCAAAAGCTCTTCTCACTCTATTCGGCTTTCAGGAACTAGCCTTCTTCGGTATCCTCCAGCTCTACTTACAACCATATTTTCTGGGGTTCTGATATAGTAACTCATTTTTTTGTGGGCTGCCGCTGTCGAGGCTCGACGATCTGCTTTATCACATCACTTTCTGACCTCAGTTAGTTAATATAGTGAATAGTTGGAGCGTATAATGCATCAATCTTTGCTTTTCGGTTTCGTGGGAGCCTTCCGCCAGGCCAAGGATCACTGCTCTAGCACGGTGACCTTTCGAGCAACCGGAGTAGTATTTGGCTAACTTGTGTTTTTATTTATGCCAATCTCTTCCTGCATGGTTGTGAGTCAATCCTCCCAAATCGAGCAACACGTAGCCAATTCAAACGAATCCCAAAACCAGAAAAAGACTCATCCGAATTTTCTGCGACATTAAATTGAAATTCACAAGAGATACAACCACATACGAACTTCAAGAATGCGGCCAAGTAGACTCCACAGTAAAACCCAAGGGTTCAAAGCCCCGTAGCTCAAGCACGAAGGGCAGAAACGGTTCGGGGCCAAATTAAAGTGCCTCACATGAATAAAGAAACGCGCAAAAATGTGATCTATGGACAAGCTTTTTAAAGTTATGTCAAATCTGGTCAAATCCACAAGGTACGTAAAACATTTGGAAGGATTTTTTGGCATTGTTCTTTACAATGGTAGTGCCTCACACGTCACAGCCACCGGGCTATGTGCTCGGCATTAGGTGTCTCAATCCGTGCTGGGGTCGTGCAAGAATGTGGAAAGCGGACGTGAAGTTATGACGACCCCACTTTACCTGAATGGTCCGTAAAATGGGTTCCATTTTACTTTTTCAGGATAGCGACAGAAGTAAAAACTCAATATCATCCACCCACGAGGGCCAGTGCAAGGACCAGCTCCTTTGTTTATTGATGAAACCTATTTTTCTAATTTCAAGCACTATATGTCCAGTTCTTCAGGAGGTCTTGAGATAGACCGCAATTCTACGCCAGGCCTCCAAACGGGCCGTTCAACAGCTCATCATGGAGGATGAGACTTTACTCCTTCCATTTACTACTCATTTGGTCAAGAAAGTTGTCCTGACCACCGTGTTGCAAAGGCACCTGAAGGCCTCCGTTCGTGTGCCTTGAGTCCTTCATATGTGTTTCTTGAAAGCAACTAAAGCCACCCTAAGTCCTAAAAGCCTCTCATAATCCTAAGCTCCTCAGTAAGATCCCCTCAGTCTCCACCGTTCCAGAGGGAACCGCCTTAGTTCTTTAAGCCTCACTTCCTTGAGGCTAGCTTCGGAGTTCAGCAATCGTTCGTGTGAATCTCCTTTGCACACTTTCAAGTAGTTTTATGGTCCTAATAATACTGGAATGTCAGGCTCGAATAACATACCCCATAAGCGGCCACTTTCGGGCTGGTTTGGACGACAACAGTACCCGTGGAATAGGGGCCCGGAAATCATAGTTTTGAGTGGTCCGGGTTCTGTTGCCAGTTTTAATGGACAGAAATATTCGGTTTTTTATGTATGCTTGATTTCTTGCCTCAATTCTGACATGGCCTACAGTCCAGATCGGATTGACCATGGTTTTCTCTGATTGTTTGCAGAAATCGGTGGAGAAGATACGATTAACAGTCGGCAAAGAAGATAGAAAGTGAACTTCAACATTGTGCAAGTTTTCCTCAAGATGCGGCACACTGTATTTGCAAATACAATGAAGATACAAGCATATCACCGTCTGGTCTTTCTCAGCGATTGCACAGTCTTTTAAAACACTGGTTCCTCCGGATTCCTCCCGTTTACATTACTCTGGCACGTTGTTTACGTAACTAACTGAAACAAAGGGGGACCCACAAGTGCGGCTAGCCGTTCTCGCACGAGGTTCCAGAAACTTCCGCTACACAGGTCTTTCTCTTTCGAAGGGCTCCGTACTGGGAGCCGCAGTCCTCCCGCCTCCTATCAGTACCCCAGGTTCTAACTGCTTCGGTGGCCACGAATTCTGGCCTGCTTCGGTGTAATCCCAATGGCCTGGTCGTAGTGCAGCAATCTGGAGGTAACAGAGCTTGAACACGTGAGTTCATCACCAGAACTTACTACATAAAATAGGAATAATTAGTAATAGGCAGCTTGTATACCGTCCGGTGTGCAACACTCAAGGGCAACGCTCTTGTAAAGATAAGTTGAGGGAATACCTCCAGGAACACTATAGTACCTTGTTTTTTGAAAATATTCAACTAGGTACATTGTGTGTGTTTCGTACCATTTACCTCCTTCGTAAGCTAACTTTTGTTTATTCGAGTCCAGTGCTCTTCATTTATGTCCTCAATTGGAGCCTTGTTGATTCACGGGCCTGTCCATCTCACGAAGTGAACACGGCTCCCTCTTTGAGACGTTGCGATCGCATATTTGAAATTTGTGTTTTACGAGGCTGTTTATCCAATATTTCAGTATTCAATTTTAATAAGGATAGCTTATTCAGAATAAACCCGAAGCATGCTGTGACTCAAGATCAAAGTATTAAAAATGGGTTAAACTAGAGTGTGCTTTCGATATAGTGTGGGAAAAATACTTAGGCTACCGTTCATTGTAGCTCCCGGCAAATTTGAATTCACAGTCAGGTGGTCAAGCCGGTTAAACGCTGGTGGGCCTGGTTAGAAACAACAGGGTTACACAGATACTACGAGAGGAGCACTACACGACTGGAACGTCAAGCATGATTGACAGAAATTTCGTTGCCTTTGAAAAAGGAAATTTCCAGAGAGAAGCAAGCCAGATTTAAAGCTCCGCGATGTACGAAAAAGGTCAGGACTGAAAATCAGACTGTGAAAGTGAGCGCGATTGCGGATATAGAACGAGAAAAGTCAGTCAAAAACTACAGTTGTAACGTTCGGTGACCGAACATCAGCTGGGTCAGTTATATACACGATGAAAGACCAATTGGTAGAGAGAGATTGCTAAAGTAATCTTGAATGAAGTGGCCGGGAGGAAGCAGGTAAACACTGAACAGATCGTCTCCCTTCAGAAAAGTGGAGTCATAGGCACTGACCCGAAAATGTAAACTGGGAGACATATAAATACGTGGTGTGTAGCCACGATAATTGCAGAGAAGCAGCTTGCGGGATCCACGGATCAATCATTTTTTGATTTCGGGATTGGTGCCAATCGGCTTTGCACTCCCACAAGCGTCTTTCAACATTCAGATTGATCAACTTTGAACGACAGAACCTACAGGATGCCCAGAAGATCAACGAAACAACCAGAACCCGGACAGGAAGCAACTCGGCGAGTAACTGGGGAGGGTTTTGGGTATATTGTGATTATTTAGACAATGTTAGTTATCCTAGCTCTGTCAGTGCGAGTTCACGTTCTACTGGGGGGGGGGGGTTATTGATTTTAAGAATGTTGATTTCTTCTGGCCAAGAATAATAAAGCCAGAACTACAGGTAATGTCCTCTAGGCAGCAGGCTCAGGATGCAGAGGACAATTGCAGACGGAGCTGGCTAGGGCACAGAACTATTAAAAACGACCCATGCAAGAAACCAAGGCAGCTAGAAGTGGGAGGGCATGCGCAGTTTGTCGGGCAGTTCGTGCCAATGAAACCATCAGTCGACCTACCGACAGTGGGGTTGACGATCTCTGAAGGACGACCAGAACAATAACGCAAGTTTGGTAGGCAACTGGAAAACTCCTTCGAGAATAAGGTAACCGACCCGGGGCAGAGGCTGCAATATCCGACCCAACTTTGCCGAGGAGGAGCAAGGGAAGATATTGATGATTGTGCCGTGCTGAACCCAAGCCAAGACTAAACACCAGCTAGGAAGATCTCGAGGGATTTGTTTGGCCAGCCTTTTAATGTTGCCCGTCATTTGATAGAGGACGTGATGCCAGAAGCCAAGAGAACAAAGGAAGCGTATGCGCCCTCTAGCCTTGTCGTTGGGATGGAAAATTGCTCGATGGCCTTCGGTCGCTTGGATTAAGGGGCCGATCTCGGCAAGAAGCACGCCTAAGAGGGGATAGTTCGTTGTCTCTCCTCAGAGCCACAGGATCGCTGGGCCGAAGAAGCAGAAAACTTGGGCCGGGGTGACCGCGGGACTAATCACAAGGGGATGACTGACTACTTGGATAGACAGGCGAGGATAGACGGCAGCAGATTCGGTCGACTCACTCGCGAAGGTGACAGAACGAGCAGATCTAGCACCGGTCGTGCTCCAAATGCTGCACTGAAATACTCTAAACAGCAGCCCTGTACAAGCAAGTATACCATTTCTCGCGAGGGTTAGCCTGCCCGGGCTGCAAGGATTGCGGCGCCGATCACGGGTCGACAGACTGTCCGAATTTCCTAAGAAATGCAGTACATGAAAGTTGAGGAATAGGAAAGACGGTGAGAGCATGTTTCACCTGCCCTAATAACTCACACTGGGCAGCAGCTTGTGGAAAGAGAGCCCAGGCAGACGCCGTGGACTACTACGTAGGTAAGAGAAGTTACGCCAGACGGAAAAGCCTGGTGTCATTTGATCAACTTCACTTTCTGCCCACAAACTGGTACTTTCGGGGGTAGCGGCTGTGGGAATGGCGGCCTCTAATGGGGGGAGGGTAAAGCTTTGGCCGATTTATTAGCGGATCCGACGCCACTTTATAAAGGAGCGATTCGCGGATAAACGCCAACCTGCAAATGCCCGGCGTCCTTATCTGTGAGTACGGCGGGCGGAACTCAGATAACGTCTGCAGGTCGGTTGAGATTGTAACTCATCTCCCAAGACGCCAGTGAACTGAATGATTCGACAGGAGTTTTCACATTGACTAATCCTCCAATGTGGGCACTTAGGTCGGTAAATGCGATTCTATCCAGACGGCCTCATTTGTGGGACTTGACCGCTGTGGACTGGGGGATGAGAAAGTTAATCTTTTTATTAGTTGCAACATCTTGAAAGCACACTGGGTGCTGGGTCAGAGGGTAGGCAACCGACAAGCACATTACGTCACCAGGATGGGTGCTAAACGGCCCTGCCGGGGGTGTGGCCTCATAAACTATGTATCAGCGGAAACGGAGCACACACAGCAAAAGCCGGGTCGTCTGTACGAGCAAGTTTTGTGACATTAAGGAAGATCAGCCGTCATTCACGCCGGAGGATCATGTCGCTTTGCAGAAGACGAGGCGAGGAATCAGAAGCCTGGGAAATTAGTTCGCGTCAACCCTCTCATGGGATGCACACGAGACTCTTTGTTTGCAAACAAGACTTACGCTTTTTAAAGGTTGCTGCGCTTGGAAGAATGTTTCGGTCGGGATGAAGTTCTCTCGGGACGGTACTCAGACGTGATGATACAAAATGAAGTGCCTGGTTGAGTGGAAATTGTGTACGCGAATTTCAACGCCAAAGATGGGATACGGTATCTGCCTCCTCAACCAGTTTTCCATCTAAGGAGGCCTGGAAATCGGAGGGTTTTATCGTGTGGCGCATCCGAGGCTCAAGAGAAGTCGGTTATTTGTCGTTTATTGCAAGGAGCAAGCTGGACAGCCCCATGGATTGAGACCCTGTGCCGTTTCTGGCTGGGTAAGGTGGCCATGTCGGCCGACATACGAGAAATGTTATTACAGGTGACGGTTCCAGCAGAGAACAGAGAAGCATTACGGTCATTGCGGTTGGGTGAGAACGACACAAACAAATTCGTGGTGGGATACACGGTAGATGTTAAAACATTTGGGGCGGTGTCGTCATCCTTCGGCGAATAATACGCCCCATGGGTGCCAGCAAATTTTGACGCCGAAGATGAGATATGACATATGCCTCCTCGGCCGGTTTTCCATCCGGGTAAGCCACCAGGTACTGAAAGCCGGCTATTCGAGAGGTGCTAAAAAGTGTAAGCCGCAACTTCTGCGTTGACAACTATCTGTGGTCGTTTGACGAAATCGCCGCGGCCGTGGCCCATCGGGAGGGACTGACGGGGTCGCTAAAGAAAGGTAGGTTTCAGCTCACGAAATGGGTATCAAACACTGCGGAGGTACTGGATGTCACCTAGGACAATGATGAAGCGGAAAATGTCCAGGGTTTGATTGGCTCAGTTGACACAAAGGAACCCGCCTTGAGAATATAGTGGGACTCTGAGGTGGATGAATTTATCCTCGAACTGAGCGCTTCCAACCAGCCAGTTAAGCGCCGGATAACGTTGTCCATTGCCTCCCGTCTGTTTGATCCAAACGGTCTCAGTTCCCCCTGATTGCTGCCCAGACAAAACCTACTGCGGCGGCTTTGTCGGAAGAAGGTCGACCGGGACCAGTCAATTGACACAGAAGACAGGCTAGACTGGCAGGAGTTCATATTCTCACTGAAGAAACTGGGGGACACAAGGACTCTTCGTTGTCTGCCTTCAAATAGTACTAGCCAAGAGAGAGATGCATACCTTCACTAATGAGTGTGAATTTGGTTTTGGGACCGTAGTGCACGGTTGTTGGCTTCTGGGTGATGAACACTACGCCCGAAGGATACTGTTATCCGAAGCCCGCCTTACTCCTCTAACTTCGGCCCCAATCTTCCGCACCGAACTGAGTGCAGCTGTGCTGACTGTTAAGCCCACACAAGCGATAAAGTGGTGCTTAAACTCCGACGGCTGGTCAGCCAGGTTTGGGACAGACTCGATACTTGTGCTGCACTGCATCAATAAAGTCGGGAGCCATTTCCGTATATCCACGGCTAAAAGATTAGCCAACACACACGGAGAAACTGCTGCAAGTCGGTGGTAGCATGTTAAGTCGGCCGACAACCCAGCAGACTTACGTTCCAGAGGTGTGACCAACTTCCGGCGGCTGGACGCACGGACGGGAAGACCGAAATTCTCGTACATTCCTGAAAGAGACTGGATCCTTCAGGGACTGAAAACGCCTCTTGAACCGGAAGTGGAATCCAGAAACAATACAAGACCGTGGGCGCCCTCAGACGGACATCTATTTGTCCAGTGTGACTAGATTTTCCTCTTGGATAAAGGCGTCCAGCTCGCTGGCATGGTTGACCGGGCCCAAGAGACATTTACTGATCATGAAAGGCCTCCCTCCGTTCAGCAGAGTACCTGTGGGTCCAATAACTGCTAACGAAATACGATCTGCAGAATGTAGTCTCCTCAGAACAATAGAATTCGAGACATTCCTTCAAGAGTTTGAAAGCCCCGGAGGGACGGGATCAAACAACGAAGGGACACTGTAACAAAGAGCTACTTAAAATCTCTGAACACAAAACTTATCGATGGACTAGTTAGGGTAGGTGGTAGGCTGACGGATCCTCACCTTAAGTTTGAAGCGATGCTTCCATTACTAACGCCCGCTCGGCCACCCATGAGAGGTTTACTCATTCAAAATATGCACGCCGTGGAGGAGCAAGCCGGAGAAGGCCACTCGACGAGCGTAATCCGGAAGCGGTTTCAGATATGGAGAGGAAGAGCGAATGTGAGACGAGTAGTTCGAATATGCTTGCCACGTTGAAGAGACACGGCCATCGCGGGCATGCAGACAGGGCTCCGCCTCCGTAGCACGCAGCGATCCCTGAATGGTGGCCATTTAGTGACTCTAGACTTGAATATTTTGGACCCTTTAGGTCAGGTGCTGGAAGAGGATAGGGAAGAGATACGGATGCATAATGACGTGCTTTGTGTCCCAAAATGTGCACGTGGAAGCCACACACTCGATAAAATTTGGCTTCTTCCCTCGAGCCCTGCAAAGCTGTGTCGACAGAGGAGGCGTACCATAAAAAATTTCTTCAGACAAGGGATCGACGTTTTTGGGCTACTGACGAGAACTGCAGCGTCGGCACCAAAATATAAACTGAGGTGAGCTGTAAAACCATGGTACATGGCCTCCGATGGCACTCTAACCCTCCGCAGCCCAGTGACCGTGGTTGAGAGCGAGATGGCTTGATCAGGCCTACCAGAAGGATAATGCTGTCACTGTCAACCGTCAGACTATGATGTACTGAGCAGCTTAGTGACGAAGGTCGAAGGAAACTTGGAGAATCGTCCTGTAGCCCTAGTACCATCTAGCGACTCCACGAACGATCTGCTAGCTATTTTTTCAAACGTTGGATTCCGAGGACCGGTCATCGTCTGAGGAAGCTACCTACGCAAATGAAAACACGCAGATCACTTGGACAGGGTTTTTTGGAAAAGGTGATTACGAGAATACCTACCAATCATGCAAACCCGACAAAAGTAGCTCACCAAAGAAAGAAAATTCTAAGTTAGTGATATAGTCATGATCTCCGACGAGATTGCCAAATTGAGTACGACCTTTGGGTATTGCCGCGGAAGTCACTGGAGGTTCCGGCGGCCGATGAGTACGGTAAAGGTTAGGTCCATCAAGGGAGCAATGACTCGCGATGTACGTAGCCTCAGCTTTCTAGAAGGTGAAGTCTGATCAACGAAAGCCACGGGTTTGGTCGCCTTATAGGGCCTAGCTTCAAGTTTCGAACTAAGGAAACGTACTCAAGCAACTTTACCATAATAGACATCTTTATGGTAACAATTCCTTTTACCTTTTACGCACATACATCCATAATGGTTGACGAAAGCATACTATAGCTGATAAGCACGTTTGTTATTGATTCCCAGTAGATCATTGTGATGTCCTGAGTTCCCAGTCGTTTTTTGCCGTCCAAAAGACCACTACACGAATTGCGACCTTTGTTATTTCAATTGCAAGCCCACTAGCACCCACATGCACACGAGCCACCGTTTGCTCCATACTGCGGACAGAAGCTGGGGCCAGTGAGTTTTTTTCTCTTTGACAAGAGAGGAATCGTTTTACAGTGGCTCTCAAAAGGCCGGATGGACCCACGGGAGCACGAATTCCTTGAAAGGTCTTATCCGAGCTGCTGATACATGACTGCCCAAGAGAACATGTGTTGATATTCACGAAACAAAGAACCAAGCCTCGAATAAGAGGCAAGTCTTTTTAAGCTGCGGTCGGGAATAACCGGAACAACCATCTAGGAGATATAAAAATCTAAAAGGCACCGACTGATTTGGGAAACAGCCTAGACAGGCTGCAGGGGGCTGTATTCGGGGAAGGATGGCCAGGAGTCTGCGCTATCGATCTCATTTAGACGAATATGTTGCCCTTTCCTCGTTCGTTTCTTGTGGCACTCTTATCCGCTACCTGTTAGGGCCGTATGCGGTGCACGAAGTTCAAGAATCCTGCCTTGGGACAGTTTGCTGAAGGAAAAACCTCAAAACTGAAACCTCCGATGCTTTATAATGATCTATTTTGCAGCTCATTGGCGAAACAGGAAGCCAGATGCTGTGTGAATTATCATCCCAAACACCTTTTCGGTATCTTGTGACCTATTTTCAGCTTCACCGGAAAACTACAGGCAACAAAAATGAATACAAACTAAGCCAAGTGCGCTACACCAAGTCGTGTTTCCTGCTGTTATCGATGTAGTTTTCATTCAGCTATCTTGAGAAATACTAAAAATTACAGCTTTTTAGGGCATCCAGTAACCAAGAGAAACTTAGGGAATTCTCCTCATTGGTAAATTCTAACTTGGCTTCAGTTTGCCTTTACTGTTCGGCCTCACTCACAAAGTCTTTTTGACACTCCAAAATGCCACTTGTAGTAAAGAAGACTTCCAATAATACTCCATCCACTCATACCCCGGTTACTAGGAAAAACAGGCTTATTCAACCTCCCGTGGCTTAAAACAATGCTCGGTGGACCTCTGTGATTTTGTAGGCTTGGCAACGGAAAGACCAATGATTTTAGACCACAGCATTTTAGATATAAAGTCTCAGCTTCTAAAGTTGGAAG
Organism: Fasciola hepatica; assembly: GCA_948099385.1. Classification (NCBI taxonomy): domain Eukaryota; kingdom Metazoa; phylum Platyhelminthes; class Trematoda; order Plagiorchiida; family Fasciolidae; genus Fasciola; species Fasciola hepatica. The sequence goes on from CANUEZ040000040.1 coordinate 1,213,752, forward strand.
GTATGGTATCTAAACTCGCTCCCCCATACTGTGTACCACTGAACGCATCGAACAATCTACCTCACAAACCTTGACAGCGGCTGGTCGCTTTATTGACTTTGTTGCTCCCGAAAATCTTATTAGAGTGAGGAACTCTCGTAATGCAGTAGTGTGCAATATTCCGGAAAGAATACTCTTCGAGCCTGTCAAGCATACATTGTTGAATGCCTGTGGTATGGCCCACCTTCCTTGTCAAATATCAAGGCTGGGTAAGCGCGTTCAGCACTTCAACTGTCCAATCCTTATGCGATTTGTAGACGGTCTATCTGCCAGAGTTTAGTAAAATGCATAAAGCTACAGCTTCCGATTCCCAAAAAAACATTAAGGTAGCCGAAGATAAAGCTCCTCTTCAAAGGGGAATTACTAGATCTCTCAACTTTCTCCACGAGAAAGACGCCTGGTAGTCCTGAGCTTTCGACACGGAGAGCTGACTGTTCCGTCGATTCTTCTCAGAACCAATGGGCCTTATCTCCACACGCGTTTTTCGATTCTCCACAACCAATCGCTGCCTTATCATCTGCTCCTGTACTGAACTCTTTGAAATCTGATCCTATTACTGTTGATCTAGACACTTCCACTTCTCCCCTCTGACTACCACCCAGTAAAAGACGCCAACTGTTGCCTCGCTTTCCCACTTCATCGCCTGTTGGGTACACCCCCAACTCTAATTCGCCCTCTGTTCCCTCCAGTGATAAGCTACTAGCCGTCCAAGGGAATAGCTCTGCCAGTCCACCCACCCTTCTCCTAATCCCCTCCCTCATTCAACTATCTCCCTTTAAATCAACTCGCCTCAACTCGCCGAATCCGGTTTCGACGTTGAAAAGTATCCCATTGCTCCTATGCAGCGGTGGTCCCCACAAATTCGCCGCGTTTACCGCCTGCCAATACTAAATACGGCCTCCACATGCCGTCCACTGCGCCTCTAGTAGTACTCCTCGCATGACAACTACCTCTACTGCTCCCGATACTAACTGCTCCATGTGTGGTGTTCCACCCAACTTGCCCCACCCTTCTCGTAAGGTGCAGCTTAATCTGCCATCCTACACCCCTATTCCTCACACTTTTTCAACTCTTCCCTCTGCTCTTCCAGTCAATACTCGATTCCTACTGGCCGGTATTTCTCAACCGCTCCTAGTCACCCCTTCTTGATACTGGCCCATCAAGTCCCACAGGTTTCTCCCTTCGCTCCGACACCTCCCCTTCCATTGATACCCGGTTGTTCTACCTCTCAGCAGCCCCTCCCACTGCAACATTTACTCCGGCTTGGCTGGAAGCCACCCCATGTGAACCTCCACTAGCTTCAACGTCAACATGTTCTCATTTGACCCTGCTCTCAACTCCTTCCAGCAGCGATAGTCCGCCTCCTTCCAACTTACACTACCCCCTGATGTGCCTATATCACTTCCCACAAGTGGTGTATCTTTGGACTTATTCAATTCGCGCTCTACTCGTCGCAAACTCCCACACCGAAAAACCTTGTCCCCACAAATAATTACGACATTATCTCAACAACAGAATCCTGGCTGTCTGAGGGCTGTTCCAATGATTAAATATCTTTGATAGGGTACAGTCTTCTAAGGACCGACAGACCGAACCGGCGTGGTGGTGGGGGCCTAGTTTATCAAGGAAGTCTACACCACGACCCCTGTTTTACACGCAGCACTTGATTCTATTTCCGATTCGCTCTGGTTCACTACCAACCTCCAAAGCACCCTTCTTTACACTGGTTGCTTGTATCTTCCACCAAATTTCCCCAATTCCTTGTTTCCACTTCTCATTTGGTTTTTCAAATACCTCTCTTTCCTTTCTCTGGAACCAGGCTTATGGCGGTTGACTTTAAACTCCATCAACCTTGTTGCCCCGCCCTCTCGGCTCCTCTCAACCCTATGGAACTGATCACTAGTATTCACCTGGGTGGCTGGACACAACATGTTGTCGAACCTACCAGGAACGGGAGCATACTAGATCTGGTATTCACTCACAACATACCTCCCGTCGACTTGTACGTAAAACGAAATTTCCCCGACAGTGACTATAAAATGGTTATTGCCATCTGCCTCTTGGTGGCCCATTTAGTCCCGCACATCCTTTCAACAATACATTCCTATTCAGGAATTGGGCCTCGCTAGTCCAGCTTATTCACCGAAAAAACTGGAGTGAGTATTTTCTAACCCATGACCTTGAGCTTGCAGCGGATATTTTCTACTCCTTCTTTCTCGACTGTCTGAAAAAACTGTCATATTTTCCAGGCTGTACATAAAAAGAGATCCTCTGTCTTGTCACTCCATAAGAAGTATCATACACTTCTCAAACAGCTACATAATTCCAAAGACTTTTCAATTTTTATTCGTTTAGGCCGCCCCTCCGCACCTATTCAACGACAAGATAATACGCGACTTTGTGGCCAAGAAGCTAGGGCACTGAGTCATCCCAACAAGTCGCATAAGTCCAGAAACGCTGATGTTAAGGCCGACTTCCAACTTCTGATTCTGGATAATGACTCATCTATCACCTTCCCACTTTGTATAGCCGAGGCCTTCAATGCATTCTTTGATTCCGCCATGGATGCAGCTGCTGTCATCAATCCTCCCCATCTTTATTACTTACTGACTCCGTCATTTCTGCGATGCTGCTCGATGCCAGGAGTATTCCTAAGCTACCATCCAGTAGCAAACCCTCCCCTCGATTAGGCTCCGATGGCTTACCACCAGTTGCTCTTGTCAATGGCTGACCGGATCTCCCCTGTAGCCGCATAATCTGTTCACTGTTTCATTTGATAGTATCACCGCACATGCTAAACTGAAGCTCTCGGCAATCGTTCCTCTTTCATAAAAAGGGACCTTTACACGGGGTATCCTATTATCGCCCCATAAACCATACCCCCACCTTATCCAGAATAATGGAAAAAATAGTTAAAGATCATATTATAACAACTAATTAAGTCTCAACCTTGGTGATCACAGCCAACATGGATTCCTCCGTTCAAGGTCCTGCATGACTTGTCAGCATGATTTTCCGAATCTCGTCACCGACCCCGCTGGAAGTGGGAAATCTTTTGTTGTTCTTTGTGTTGACTTATCTAAGGCATTTGATCGTATACCCCACACCCACCTTTTAGCAAGGCTACAATTATTTGGCATATTCGACCCGCCATTTTCTTGGTTCTCATCTTACTCATCTCATCCTTCACAGGCTGTCTTGATCAGTGGGCACACCTCTAATCCTAAGCCTGTTACTAGTGGTGTTATTCAGGGCAGTGTTTCAGGCCACCTGCTTTTTCTTCTATATATAAATGATATGTTTCCCACAATACTTAATGGCACGCCGTTCTTGTTCGCGGACGACACTAAGATAGTCTACACTTTTCGCCTGGCAATTTCAGTACTACTATCCCCAAAATCTCGGCCGATTTAGCCACTCCTGATGGATGGTGCTCAACCTGGGCGATGAAATTCTCCGCCGAAGTGTATTTTTCTTACTCACGAATGCCAAGTTCCTTCTGGTTCTTTATGCATCGGCGGTTCACCCACCGACAGCCAGTCCCTAGTAAGAGACCTTGGCTTAAGTTATTCTTGCTGCTTCAACTTCTGGGAACATGCTGTCTTCCAAACGGTGAAGAATAAAAGGTACCCCGGCCTTCTGTTCACATCCTTTCAGCTTAGGGAGAGCATTTTTTACATAAATAAAGTACATGCCAGGCTCCTCCTCAAATATCGTCCCTTAATCTTCCCTAGTATGAGAGAATCCGACAGGATTATTATCGAATGTATTCAGAAAAGATCAACAAAACAGCTTATCGGTTGGTCGTCAAACTTAAACTACAGGGAACGACGCTTATCTCTCAAAATCAAACCATTGTGGCTTCGTCGCATCAAGCTAAATCTGGTTCTTCTGTATGGGCCATTGACTGAGCAATCCCATTCCTCCAACCAGTTGTGCTTCCCCCGGATACTGGATATTAACTCCGCAATAGACAGTATCCTATTACCACACCCTCCGCGAGGACTGTTCTATGCTCTAAATTCTTTCTCTTCATGTGCTCCAGGATCTGGAATGGACTTCTTTTGCATATGAGATCTTCTCAACCAAAGTATGTATTCGTGCATGCTACTGATGAATTCCTTTCTGTCCCAACTGTTTTGCGCTTATTCAATGTTCACACAGCCGAGCGTCAAGCTTACGAGAAAGGCCTCGACATTGCCATTGCTCTGCCTTCTCGCTTTACCTTACCTTCCTAAATAACCTCACCGCTTTTAAATTCTGAATGTTCTGTTTGACCGCTTCTCCTTAGACTTCGCCATCGATCTGTGTAAGGCATGTCTGCGTCCACTCATTGTTTTTCCATACCAACTTATAAGGTTCTGCCAATTTCTCTTTGAAACAAGTCTTTTAGATGCTTTCGCATTTTTAGAGAGGCCACCGTAATTCTACCCATAGATTGTCAATATGCCTCATCTCCTCCACGATTTATAGCCTTTGTTTAGTTATATCACGTCTGCGGCCCTGAAACCAACCTCAACAATGCTATAGGAACTGCATCCACAGCTACGTCTTGGTCCGCTACATGAAAATATGTATATAAGAACTTTTATATGAAATATATATATATATATATATATACTCATTACTGTCCTGTAACTGTTAACACAAGCAAGGTAAGCAACCCAACGCTCCTTCTAAGCTTACTTTGTCTCATTTCCACACCAGGTCCCACCACATCTAAATTCCTCTACCACCTCTGCGGTTCTAAACAGGAAAACCTAGTCCCATTTCTCTCACCTAGCGTGGCTCACTAACTGAACTCAACATCCAGTTGTGACGTCACCAATTCTGCCCCCACCCTATCCCCCAGCTTAGTTTCTTCCGTAATTTCATGCAGAACTTTGTCTTTTCTTCTGCCAAGTGACCACTGAAGGTGAAATATTAAACTCGCCATTGAATTTTTCAGCTCCTACCCATGCGTTTCCTTTTTTAGTCTCACTTTCCGTGGCCACAATTTGTCTTAGGGATCCGCAGCATCGATGTGCACGTGCTGCACTTTTGTTCTTCTTCCCGTTAACCATTGATCCTCAGCTGGGCTATACCCAGACTGCCTTTCCCTTTCCAGTGATCCTCAATGCCGGTCAACCATCTCGGGCAATGTATTGATCACCTCCATGGCCGGTGCCCCTGGATAATAACGCTTCATAGCCGTCTACCACTCGTCGTTCCCGTTGGCCCCGTTGTCCAAGTTCCCACAACCTGTCCAGTAGTTCCTGGACCATATACCCTTATCGTGAGTGCTCAGCCCTCTGTACAGCCATCAGTGAACACTCACGCCAATCCCAACGGTGTGGGGCGCGGTCAGATCCACTGCTCTGGCCGGCGCATGTCGGGCGTGCAGGCCGTCTGCAAGGACGTGCGAGCGAAATTAGGCTAGTGGATCACAGCCCCTGTGTTCATTTCACAAAGTGTTTTTCAGGTTGGGTGTCCAGCCCACGGTCAGCCCCACCCACTAGCAGCAGTTGCGGATTGCAAGCTCCAACTCTCCTTGACCTACCGCATTTATCCCCGTCCGTTGCGGACCGCATGCTCTGACCATTCTTCAGCCACGTTTCGCTCATCTACCGTTCTTGTTTGCATTCTTACCACTTCCCTTCCGTGTCGTTCTACCTCTGTATGCACACCAATCCTTTCCACTTTTGTTCCTATCGTGTTTCACAATGACAACCACCACTGCATGATGTCACTCTCGCCCTATCCATTTTATCCTGCTCAAGCCCAAAATGTGTTCTTTCCCACCCATTTCGCCCCTGTCGGCCCCTAATCAGTATTCCCTTGGTACATCCACATGCTTATGAAGCTCACTGATCACTTACCTCACTACCTACCATTTTGCGATATTTTTGTGTGCATCTTATACCCCCCAGACACATCAGTAACCATGACCAAACCCCATATAAAAACTCGCCGTTCCAACCTTTGCATATTTTTTACGGCCAAAAGTATGATCTTTTCACCACCTCCACATTTTCCATGTATGAATATGTAATTCTTCCATGGATCTTCCTCTTAGGCAGTGCACCCACTGGCAACTTCCTGCTCAACCAATCTGTGTTATGGCCTGCAAGCACGCAACTCTCCGGCTTCATTTTCCCAACTCCGACGTACAACTATTTCTCGTGCATTTTTGTTCTATCACAGGCTTTCCCGTCCGAGTTCTTTTCTTCTTCTTGGTCATCTGCAGCGAAACGATCTGACTGACCATCTTTTACCTGTTTTTTTCTGGTCAACACTCTCGTCTGCCTCGCACACTGCTCACGTCAGGCACCTCCATTGCGCCTTCCACGCTGCGCTGCTTTTCCGCGCTCCACCTAGTGCAAAGTCATCGTAACGTCATCATTCTAGCTTATAGTTTCAAATCATGTGATCTGCCATTACCTGATCTTTCTGATCCTCCACGTCCTTATATCTCTCCCATGTTATTTGCTATTACATCTGATGCCCCTTCGCACCACAGTTCTTCTAATCCCCAAGTTACCCCTCCCCAGTGATCTTTTACACCTCTCCGACCGCCCCGTACTTCCATTTGCTCTTCGTTCTCCGGATGTTTTCAAGGCCGTCTTTTTGTTGCATTATGAACGTCCATTTATTAAAGCTTCACCCATGTTTGACCGTCACCACACGTCACACCCGCAACAATCACACTGTTAGATTCATTCTTACATGTGTTCGTCAATCCTTTCCCGCATATTCCCTCGTTTATCAACTTCTACTCACAGCCATCATTTCTGTGCTTCCAAAGTTGGTTCTTTTTTGCCATTGGTCCCCCGTGTGCACCTGTCACAAACAAATTCCTCAGGGTTTATCCAAGTTAACTCCGTACTATTCGGCCCGACCCTACCTGTCTCTTTCAAGCACTGCCACTCCCGTCTTCCTTCCTTTCACTGCTATTTGCTTTTGCTTTGGTATATATATGTACATATATATATTTGTCCACATATTTTCCCTTTCTCCTCCATTTCTTCGCCGGCCAGTTCTCTTTCCACCATGCCGCGCCCCTCAGGATATGCTTCCGTTTTGTCTATATATGTGCCTCACATTTGCCGCACCTCGATCCCTCCGCGGCATTGCTGCCATGTGACTCGCTTTTCACTTCTTGCATTTCTAGCCCCTTGTTTTCAGGTTGACACCTTCCGTGTATTGCACTAAAGCATAGCTCATGGCCACCTAGTCCCCAGCCATACAGCTCAATATTTTGTCCTTCCTTTCTTTTCTTTTTTACCCTTTTTCTTCATCGTTCGTCATAACGATGGTTTCTCGCCGGTTTTCAGTCCTCCTCAAGTAAAACTCTCAAGTCGCTTTCTGCTCCAGTTGACTCAGCCAGCTGCTCCATCTGACCTCGACTTTTAAATTTACCGGGCCCAAATTTGAATCCACCTCCGGGTTCACCTTAACTCCCTACATCACTCCTTGGGGTGCATGCATTTATCGCCCCTCATCTCCCTTCTGTTTCTTTCTACCCCCCTTTGTCTTGCGTATCATTGAATTTTTCATGAATTTTTTCTGTCGGTTTTGTTGCTTGTAAAAATTTTGATCATGCGTAGGGCATGCTTCGAGCGTCCCCGAAATGAACTGTTATTATTATTATATTCCTGTGATGACCCATATCCATATTTGGACTAGGATGAGTCTTACGTGCATTGCTTATTCGTTTAGGTTCTGTAGTGCAGTGCGTCTGATTAGAAAGTTCATCGTACAAATAGAAGCCTATTAGTTTAAGTGGGTTTTTTCCAACTACATACGAGTAGGACTCGTTTGCACCACTTCCCTTCTCTTTTACTTCGGGCTTATGAAACTCTCCTCCTGAATTTTTGGCTCTGGACCTAGACAGAGTAATTTGTGTAAATCTGCTTACTCTTCAAATTTTACCCTTGCCTCTGCTTTACCTCTTACTCCAACTGGATTACTGGAGTATCTGATCAATATGCCTATTGTCAACTGTACCAGCTCTTAAGTCCGTACTGTTCAGGGCTCTTGATCTTAACTGTCCTTATGATACCCGTATCAAATTCAGTCCCACGGAAATAAGAAAGGCCAGAGAAATCCTAGCTCTGCACAGAAGTCATCAGTTTTGTGGTTTGAATTATGCAGCTGGTGGTTGTTTCCTTGTGGAATCCACTACATTTTGATGCAGTAAACGTTTATCAAAGAAACTTTGGGCTCTAAAGCCATGTCAGTTTGACGGAGTCACAGCACTTTTCAGGGTTAATACAAAATTCTGGGCTGCTACATCAGAGCAGGGGTGTCTGGGTGGAGTGCACAGTTGATGATATCCAATTCCTTTTACCCATGTTCTTAGTTCCGTGAAACAGAATTGTGTCCCTTCTTTCATCACAAACATCTGCGGACTACGTGCCCAACTTGGACGTTCGCGGAATGCAATTTCGGCAAAAGCTGAATTAGTTTCATCAATCAGATACACTTCAGGCCGGTATAAATACTTATCCATTTCCACAGAAGTGTATCTCTGACTGAAAAAAGGTCCCAAAAACTCAGGATGCAATCCTTGCTATGGAAGATAGCTTCCGGGGCTTTGCTTTCTGATGTGTTTTATGTACGAGTTTACCTCTGTTCACCACTGCTGACCGAATGTCCTTATCCATTTCCGGCCACCGACACATTTGCCTTGCTAAAGGCTCCATCTTCTCAGTCCCCAAACAGCCCTTTTGTAACTCTTTATTAAAAGGTTTCCTTGAGTTTGGTGAAGTAAAACCTGGCCCTCAGCTTTCATCTGGCCATCCGGGGTTAATAGGGGCTAGTCCTTCCGCCTGTACATCTAGGGAAGCGTTTTTTGCACACTCCCACTCAAAAATGGAACCCTAGGGGATATTGTTATGAGGGGGTTTCATCTCACTTATCGTTTCATCCTACGGAAGTTGGAGTAATCTCACTCGAATGCAAGTTTGTGGTCTCATGGCTAGTTCAGAAAAAAAGGGGGGGGGGGAATCTTCTTCCAGAGTTAGTGGTTCAGATCAAAATATGATACCACAGCCGTACGCCCTGAGATGAAATGCTTATTTATAAAACGTGGCAGCCGTTACTTTTGATTGCCATGTTCATGTATTATATAAGTAACTCAGGGCTTGATGATCGGTCGCCATCGTAGAACGGGCACCAGTGAGTTACGTATGCAAGAGCTTTACACGCCAAGAGAGCGCAAAAGCCTCGTTCTAGGCCTGAGAGTATCCCTTACCGCCTTGTTAAGTAATCAGGCAATACGAGGTACCGAATGTCGTTCTTACTGAAGAATGGCTCAGCTCCCAACTAAAGATGTGTCTTACGCCAAAGAGATAGAAACTGGAGTCAAAAAGGTTTTACGAATGAACTTTCTGCCCGACAAGCAAGGAGTTTCCCAAAACCTGTTCATTCTGACTATCTCGTTTTTTCGTAGACGAGTTTTGCAGAGTGAAGAGCTGTTGAGCCTTAGTTTGGAAATTAGAGACAACCGCGAGTAGAGCTGAAAACCTCTTAGAATTGACCAAAGACTCTTTCTTTTAACATGGAGGTTTTGACGAAGGTTCAAATCTTTTGGAGTCTGGTTAAGAGACATTCTTCGAAGCTGTGAAACCCGAGCGGTCCAGGTTCAGGCTTTCGAAGATCGCATTTGGATGGTTTCATAGACGCGTTTCAATCACTTAATCTTTGTAGCTATTTCAATAGTCATTGTTCGTGCCCTCTTTTTTCTTTTCAACGATAACAGCATTATAGTGATGTGTAGTAGCTCCTTACCCAACATCAATAAACTTCTCAAAGCATTTAATGTATACTCCAAACAAAACATTCAGTCCTAAAGGCAAAAATAAGTTGAATAAACCCCATTTCAGCGTTAGTCGTGGTTATTTTTTTCGGAGTCGTCGTTCAAGTTGAGCCCAAATACGTGATGGTGAGGTCGATCCTTAAATATAGGATGCCTCGCTCAGGCTTTGGAATAAATATTCAGGGTTCACCGCTATGGGAGCATGGTACTGTCGTTAAGGACTTTATGTGATTCTGAAGCCACCACATGTTACAGGCTCAAACCCACCACTTTAAATCACCACCATGATGGGATTATCCACGCCGACGATTTGAGTGGCAAAATCGTATCCCCTTGCCTCAAATCACCCAAAAAATAGCATCTTATCACTTAATCCAAACTGCTATGTCCGGGGTTTATTAAATGTCAACTCTCCATCTACGATAAGTTTTGCTGGTTTAAACTTGATCTCACTTTTGCGTGTGAACGCTCAGTAATTTAAGTGTGCAATAAATCAGTGATAGAGAACCATTATACGATGGCAATGATAGGTTTAAATGTTCATTGTGGTTTAAGCTGAAAATAGACGGGAGTTGTGATTGTCAGATCTATGACCATGCCAGAGCTGTCTTGATCTCTCGATTTGGAACAGCCTACCAGACAAAATCATTGACCATTGACAGCCCCGACGGCTACAGATATTTGCTTTTCTTGTAGCCGTGGAAAAAGGTCAACCGCTTCTGCGCTTCCTGTGTCAAGTATGGATGTGCCTCACTTCAGAGGCAAACAGAATGCCCATACCGGTAAAGTTCGAATCTTTGGATGTAACATGGAGCGACAGACAGGTGGGCTACAATGGTCTGGGTTAGTATCAGTCAAAAATCATACCTTCCTACAACACACCCTGTTTGTTAGGCCTGTTTGCCTCAGGCGTGAAACAACTTCACAAAATTAACCCACAGAACGCGAATGGAACTCATCGCACGGTACGCTTCGGTTGATGGTTCTGACAGTTCTCCGGCATCAGGCTTGCAATCTGAGTCTATATGAGCCTGGCCGTCATGGATAGGGAGCACCGCCCCGAGAGCAGTTTTCTGAAATCAGACTGTGCTTTTCTTTCCAGTGGTCACTCCCATGCTTTCATACTGCTCACAAACCCTACGGACCTATGTGAAGTTCAAACCTTTCTTTTCTGGTGCATTGGTTTTCAAAGAGACGTTGCTGAGTGTAGGGAGCAGTCGATCATACAGTTATTCATTAAGAGGACTACAGTGGCTGCAACTTGAGGCTTGCTTGCTTAGCAGCTGAATAAGCCCTCTGCATGGCATGTTCTTACTCCAGGCGAGTAAATTATATGTATCGCCTTCGACTGCCAGAAAAATGGCAGATGGAAAGTGGTCCAGGGTAAGTTTTCGAACTCTTCAAACCACAATTTCGATTGAATCACCGGTCCTATATAGACTTGTGCTCACCAAAATTTAGTCATAATCTTGCTTTGTTCTGTGCGGTCCGGTTGCTCAGTTGAAAAGATGCCTCTGTGAGTTCTGCTGTCCTGATTTCACAGCAAAATCTTGGTAATGAGTTTTGACTTCTTTTGACGATGTGTCACACCAAGCAGAAACTCCATAAAGATGGACGCAATTCCGAAAAACAAAATCCCATGACGAGAAAAGTATCCTTGCAAACTTTCAGTGGTTCGGCGACACCGGCATCAGAACATGTGAGTGAACACAGGGCTCTTTTCAAGGCCAGCCTACTTCGATTATCTTTTGCTTTGTTACCCCATTTGCATGTAAGTTGAGAAAACTGCAACACGAACCTCGTTTTATGAGCACAGCCCGAGAAGAGTATTCTGGTAGTCCGAGTTCCCGCCTGAAAATGACACAGCTCCATACCTTAGTAATAGAGTTGATCCACGGTGAGCGCCCGCCAGTTAGAAAGTACTTGATTGCAATAGTGCTTAAAGGAGACTTGCTCAGTCAAGATGCGATTCCAGCTGGTTCTAGTGGATCGGCATCCGTTAATGTGTGTTTGCTCGTAATTTGACGTTTAAAGTGGAAACAGTAGAGATCAGGAGCCTCTAATTGTTGTTTGGCAGGAATCCCGCACGACTAGTAAAGACAAGCGGGAAGTTCGAGGCGAATGTATTTTCTATTCGGGGGAAGTGTAAAACTTGACAAAAAGACGAACATTCTCACTTAAATACAATAAGTACCCTACGTAGTATCAGTCGAAGATAACTACTTTTAAAGTTAAAATCCATGCGCGAAAATAAACAGCAAGCCAATAGGGGACTTAGTTTATCTTGTTTCAGTAGCACCACCAAAGTTAACAACGCCAGCAAAATAACCACTATAACCACTCAGTAGTACTTTACATATGTTGACGAAAAACACCAGACCGGACTATTCTCACTTTGCTGGATCGATTCGATGAGTCAGGTTTCCTACCAAATGACCATCTTAGGGGCCATGGTAGAATCAACGATACTTTGGCCAACCACGCTAGATTGGTTCCCTTTTGCATGCTCAGTACGGCTTTCGAGGCCGTAGAACTTAACAAAACAACTCCACAGATACAATGGGGTGATATTCCAGGGCAATAACTAACGGAGTACAAATGGAAGTCTTGCTGTCGGAAGTTTTGGGGCCTTAGATGGCACGCGCCTCCCTCCCCGCCCGGAAGAACTAGCAAGACTGAGAACCACTGAGCTTCAGTTACTTTCCGTGTCTGAACAGTTAATCCGCCGGACGTTTAAAACCAGAATGAATGGTGCTCCATCCGATGGCTACTGACGCCAAGCGGCGTACCTGAGAGGTCCATACCGGGAGTCAGGTTATTCACTGTCTTTGTTGATTATCTCCACACCCCCAGGTTACAGCGAAATATCCTACCGTACGCCGACTACGTGACGACTTGCTCAGTAACTCAGGAGATAGTGAATGGAGGTGATTAGGAACTGATATTAACAGTCCGCGCCCGTGGTCTCTCTCTCTCTACAAGACCTGACAATTAATTCGGTCAAAGTTTCGGACACATAATCAGAGGACATCGGATAAATCAGCAATACTCAGGAGGTGGCACGCTACCATAAATTACCCGGGAAGATGTTTGGGCACAGTCTTTCCATGCAAAATATCTTGGGCCACAAATTGCGGTATCCTGTCTCGCTTAACCATGTTCAGGATTGACAATTTCGGCAGACTCCCCAGAGAGTTCATGCATGAAACTTCCCCAAACGTTTACGCTACACCGGTCAGGCAGCCTTTGGAGGTTAACCTCCAAGCTCATCTTCCAATGCTCAGACAAGCCATAGACAACAAAGAGAGTGCAGTGGAAGAACAGAAAAAGCCTGCGAGGGCTATCATACGAGACGAACCGAAATAAACCAGGCTATCCAAATCTATATAGTCGCGATGATAGAGGAAAGGAAGCGGTTTGGATCCCCTTAAGAACATCACTATTCTAGGGGACACCTAACTTGAACCCTGTTCACAATGGCCTCAGCCTCATCCTTTTGCGGCTACTCCCTTAAGCTGGAAACGCAACGTCCACGGCAAAGGGCCAAGAAACGCTGCTCATTGGCAAGCATCGGCCGCTGGTTGAACTCGCCACCAGCGCCAGTGCTTGAAGGGGCTTGCAAAGGTCGCTCAAAAGGCAACTGGACGACCAAGTAGCCAATCGGTCTCTGGGTGCTCACCCGAAACTGCAGGTACAGCTTTGCCGTGGTGATTAGAGGGTGCTTGGTTTGGCTTGATGGCATCAGTGCTCTTAGTTTGCTGCTTATTTGAGGGCCGTGTTTGTTCGAGTATTGTTTAATGTTGGGGGTGGAATTGCTAGGTTTTTCATACTCCCTGTATATTCTCCCTCTGACCGATAGCAGCCGTATATCGCACGTTAGTTTAAGGACCAGACGGGTAGGACACCAGAAGGCACCACGGACAAGAATCACTGATCAAGTTTCGAGCCCCAGTGAGCAAGGCGTTGAAACCCCATACTACTCTTCCCTGGTGCAGCCCATGTGACAAGACCAAAGTGGGAGGACCGTAAGAGGGTCAGTCTGATGCTCCTTGGCCGGCTGGAAGTGCGAGGGAAATGAACAGAGGAAAAGAAGGAAAAAGGTGGAGAGAGAAAAAAGCAGTCGAAAATGAATAACAAAACGATGGAAACCGTCGAGAGAGTAGGAGAAGATAATGAGAGAAAGACATGAGGGGTGAAATGAAGACAAAAGTACGAGGAAGAGGTGATTAAGGATACAAAGAAGAGCGATGAGACGGAGGAAATCGATACGAACGGAATGCTAAAATCGATGAAAAATAAACGATCTGAAGCTTGAGGAGAGGTGATCAAGTGAATGAAGGAACAGTCGGGGCCGGAGGCACTGCAGTCGACTTCCAGTTTGAAAGAGAAGAGTACAAATTAAATGGCAGTGAGATATCAGACATATCCCTCTTTAACCGAGCCCGGAGAGCGTCGTGCTCACCATGCACGAGGACCCTGTTCCCTTCCACATCACTGGACAAACTTTCACTACCATACACCCGGACACACCTTAACAACATCTAGTACTATGATATACCATTGGTTCTCAGCCTGGTGACCTAAAGCCTTTTATGTAGTGAAAGTCTAGATGCTTTTTGCGGAGCAGGCGACACCTTCCTTAACACCCGTTTCGAACGTTGTTCTCAAGGGGGTTGTTTGTCAGATGTTTTCAAATTGTTCACTTGAAATGAACTCTATGTTGGGTAAGTTGTCACGCCAATGCCAGCCAGTTACTTACTGGTGGAACGGGAAGGTAAAGATAGTCTTCACCTGTGGACATAGGTACCTTCCCACTCACGGGTGGAGTGAGGACTCGGTAGATCTTCGGTTTATAAAATTGAAGTTTTTACACCCTACACCAGCAAGCTTGGTCGTCATTGTTACTCAACCCTGGTTCCTCTACAAAATGTTTGGAACAAAACAGGAAGTACGGAAGTCCCGGCTCAACCTGCTTGTCCAACCGAAGCTTTTTAAACAAAATGTTCACCCGTCACAAGAGAGCAGTTTTTAGTATTGACGCCGTACTCCAGAATCAGGGGACACGAGTTCAGACCCAATAGACTGGGAGTGATGATGAATGTAAAAGCGCACCTCTTTGCTTGCCCCTTTGTGAACCCTTTTAAAGAACCACCAGCTGAGGCTGTGTCCGTCACCTCGGTGGTAGGGTTGAAGGCAGGGTCGGATTTATTGCTGATATGGCGCATTTCAAGGATCCTTTCAAATTCAGGTCCTAAAAGGACAACCCTGGGAGCATTGCCTTCCCCTCCCTTATTCATCACCATTCGTCAGTATCATACTTATTACTGATCTCTCCCCTCAACCTTCCCCAACGGCCTAGTATCTTGTTCCCTTTTCTGTCCAACTGTTGTTACTCTCGAGCATAAGCCGTTCACCCTAGCTTGTGGTTTGTTTCAGCCTCGTTCACCTTCAGCTCGAAAATGCGGTGTCCGCCCGTCTCACGCTCAACCGTGTCCTACTCAATCAGTCACGAGCAGCTAGCTCCGTGTGTGTATCTAGTATCAATTTACCGCTTTTTTCCGGATGACACAAACTTATGCCTTCGCTCGCTGAAGGCTGACGCTGAATACAGGTTCTCCCGCGAATAAGCTTTTTCATTCTGTTTACCGATTCTTGAATGAAACATCAACTTACCACTACCTGCAGTTTATCTAACCACAGGCCGCATTAGCAGCGACATTAGAGGGCGATAAACTTGAAAAAGGTCCGCATTTGTAACCCTGGATATACCGTGGTCTCCGGATATTGAAATGAATCCGGACCCTTTTTATCTACTGGGTAGAGGTGCACAACTCTGAGAGAGGTAGTGGCTCAGTGGGATTCATCTCGAAGCTTACTAGCGCAGCAATTTGCAATGTTTCACTTGGATCGATTCCAAATTCCCGTAACCTAGCCCGACCAGACCTTATCAAAATTATCGTCAGAAATGAGGCATTTACAATGAGCAGCTCGGACTTCCGCCAAATGCTGAGGGGTTATCTGGACGATAACTACCGGACCGCTTGCAAACTTCGGTTACCATGGTAGACAGCTCTCGTGACAACGGTGTTATTCATATCATCGGATTACTTTTTTTTCAGTCTCCGTGGCAGAAGCTTCTCTGAAGGAATGGTTTTGCCACTAAGATCAACCTAGAAAAGAAGCTGCACTTACTTCGGAGCAGGTTTCAAAGTGAGCTCCGGAAGTTTCGGCAACATAGCCCCACACTGTTGCAGTAAAGCCAGACAAGTCCTGCGGAGAAACAAAGCCCAGCTTCAACACGTAGCCTCGGGTTCCAAATCTTGGTGATGTCAGCCACACTAAGGCTGGCAACGAACGTGAGCGCCCCACTGACGGGTGGCTTGGGGGCACACAACCTCTCGTCGGGTCCGCCGTCGACTAGCCACTTAGCTGACCAAGCTGAAACTGAGGCCTCACTTTCGGTGATACCGTGGCAGTAGGAGTGTGGAGTTGCTTCTATATTATTGGCCACTGTTTTCCCCAACAGCTCCCGGAGCCCGAGTTCTGGTCGTCCAGCGCAGAGCCTTAGTGCTTGCTATGTCCGAAGCACATCGGGCTTGCAGGCCGTCTGCAACGATGCGCTAGCGAAATCAGACTGGTGGATCACACCTCCTGTGTTCACTTCACGAAGTGTTTTTCAGGTGCCCAGCGCACGGCCAGTCCCACCCACCAGCACCAATTGCGGATGGCACGCTCTAACTTTTCTCGGACTACCGAATCCAATGCTGTCAGTTGAAAATTGCATAATCCTTATCCTTTTCCCGCCACAGTTTGTTCCCCTATAGCTCTTATCATCTGTTATAGCTTCCCATTTTTTGTCGCCCTACCACGGTACGCACACTCACCCGTTCTGTCCTTCCTCCTACTGCTCTCTCTACACCAGCTTTCACTGCATTGAGTCACTATCGTCCTAACCACCCTTCTCTTCCGATGCTCGCCAATATCTCTTTTTACACCTGCCGGCATTGCTGGCTTCTATTCTCTATGTGCTTGGTATAACCCTCTGCTCAGAATGCCCATTGATAGCATTCTTATACCTGTCGTTCTGTTAAATCCCTCCTTGTTCTCCCTTCTCATGCCCGATGCCATTATGCACCAATCACACCCGCACCCATGACCAGTCCGCATATTAGAACTTGCCGCTCCAAACATCGCTTCTTTTACAGTAGCATTTATTATCTAATCACCACCACCATATTTCCCTCTCCTGGCTCCGCGATCCCTCTGTGGCTCTTTCCAGTGTCCCAATTAGTATCCACCTGTTCATTTGTCTGCCGGCACACAGCTCCCCAGGTCCACTGCCCCAACTCCATTGCGCTTTCATTATTTTGGCCTTTTTGTTCTGTTACTAGTTCACTTACCTCGGAGCGCCCTGCTTCCTTCTCCGCCTTCTTCGTGTTTCGTCTGCAGTAAAATGATGTGATTGGTGATTTCTTACCTGCGTCTCCTTGGTTATTGCTTTCATCCCTTGATCCGTTTATTGCTCGCTACAGGCATTTTTCTGTACCTTCCAATATGGTCCTCCTTTCCATGTCCCACCGATTGTAAAGACAACGTTACGTCATGATGTTCTTTTACAGTTCAAAACCGTTTGATCTGTTACTACTCGATTTCTCTGGTCCGTCACCACATGTCGCACCTGCATTGATCAAATAATTAGACCCATTCTTACCTGATCTCTTCGATCCTATCCTTCATCTTCCACCGTATATTATCTACTCTTCACGGCCGGCATCACTATTGGGCTTGTTTAGTCTTCTCTATCTGTTGATCCACTATGTTATCCCGTCATTAAAAACTTCGCCTGAATTCTCCCAAGTCAATCCTGCACACTTTGATCCAATCCTATCTCCCTCTTCCAATCACTGATAATTTTTTCTCGTGGTACTCCACTACTCTTTGCTCCTGCACCTCGCATATCTATTTATGTACTTATATATATATATATATAGTACATATAAATATATATATATATATATATATTTACACTGCATCCTGCACTTTTTTGCCGGCTATTTCTCATGCTACCATCCTGCTGACCACCATGATATGCTTTCACTCTTTTTACATCTGCACCTCATATTTACCATATCAAATTCCTACAGATCAGTCATGCCATCCGCACCACCCTTTTCTTATTCCAATGTCCGCTTCCTGTCCTACAGTGAGTTTTGTGCCCTGTTAGTTGACCATCTACTACAGTGTAGCATAGGCTTATTACTGTATGATACCTAGCACTGGATCCCTCTTTTTTCTCCGCCGTCTGCCGCTACCAACCTTTCCCATATCAATTTCTAGCCCTCTTCATGCTTGCCTGACGGTTTTCAGATATCTTCCATTGGGCCGCAGGCATTTCTTGTGTGCCTTTCAGTTTGGTCTGCTGTTCCATGCTCCACCTTTGCAATGGCAACGTTACATCATGATGTTCTTTTACAGTTTTAAATCGTTTAACATGTCACTACCCGATTCCTTTGGTCCGTCACCACATGTCGCACCTGCATTGATCAAACAATTAGACCCATTCTTACCTGTTCTCCTCGATCCTGTCTTTTATCCTCACTCTTCCATGAACTGCTCCTCACAGCCGTCATCACTTCTGTGCTTCCGCATTCTATGTTTCCCTCCGCTGGGCTGCCATGTGCACCTGTCACGAAGTTAATCCACCACGATATTCCAAAGTTAATTCTACAACCATTTGATCTAACATTACTTACCCCTCCCAACGACTGACTTTTTCTTCCTAGGACCTCATTGTTATTGCTCCTGCTACTCTTATATCTATGCATATATATAATATATATATACATATAATATATATATATATATATACAAACTTGCGCATATATGTATATGTGCTCGCGCTCTGCATCTTGCAATTCCTCATCGGCCATTTCTCTCGCTATCATCCCGAAGACCGTCATCATACGCATCCACCAATTCCACATCTGTGTCTCACACCTACCGTATTCAATACTTCTAAATGGTTTTTTCATTTGATCAACCCTTTACATCTTGCGTTGCTCGCTGCCCGTTTTACGATGAGCTTTGTGCCCTGTCCGCCGACAATCCAATGCAGAGCACCGCACTTTTTTCTCCATCTTCCCTCGCTCCCGCAGTTACTTTTACCAATTTCTAGCCTTTTTCATGTTTATCGGTCGGCCTTTAGATGTATTTGCTTGGACCAGTCATTCAGTCCATCAGACCTTGATTTTCGAACTCACCGGGAGTCCATACAAATCCGCCCTTGAGTTCATTTAAACTCTACGCAAACTCTATGGCTTGCTTACATTTATTCTATTTTCATCCCAACTTATTCCCCCTTCTGAGCCCCTTTACCCTATATTTTCATTAAAGTTTCCACATTTTCATGAGCTATATCTGTCCTTCCCATCACCAGCATCAACAAGATCATGCACATGGCATGCTTTGGGTGTCTCCGAAATAAACAAATATTAATATTATTATCATTACTGAGACCAGTGCGCAAAAGGGAATCTCAGAGATCGGTCTGGACATAAGAGACATGGACTTCGTGAGAACAGACCGTGCGAGGCACAAAAACGGAAGATGTGCAACGCACATCAACAAAAATTAAAGGCCATACGCCCCAAGAATGCCGTGTTAGACCACCTTCCGGAGCAAGTATGGGTGTCCGTAGAACTGGTGGGCAAATGAACATACCTCATGGGACTGATCTTTGAACTGTCCGGAGAATACAGGTCGTGACCCAGCGCACAGAATCAAACTGTCCGATGAGCACTACTTCCGGTCTTGACCAAACAGTGCAGTTACGTGTGTTATCCTGACTCCAGTCCAACTAAAAAGGAATCTTCTTTGCGGAGCGATGCCGCTAATCAAATCTCATTTGCGAGGTATATTATCGTTACTGTCATCCAAAGGCCTTAAAATGAAGTTTTTCCTTCGGAAGCAAAAGTTATTGAAACGATAGTTCATATCATGCCAGGGAATAAGAAGACATTTTCTCCTGCTCCTGAGTTCAGCTACACAGCAATCTGTCATGTCTAAGCGCGAAGCAATAGAAAAAACTATTGCAAGCAGGAGAGCCACTAGAAATCATAAAGAGTCCTACTAATTGTCCGAGGGAAAGAAGGGTTTGATGTGCACGAGTAACGACGCGGTGCACAAGGTCAACCAGATTCCTGTCTGCCTAGGATTGACTCGTGCTTGTGTGGATGCATATGTGTAACAAGTGGGTCAAAAAGGAAAACTAGTTGGTGAAGGGAATGGGAACCATACGAAGTCGCCTGAGCCAAACAGGGAGTTAACCATTGCATTTGACTGATAAAAAGAGAGCAGGAAGTAAGTGCTCAAACCAAATAGGTTGAATGACTGCTTCCGGATAGGAAGAGAGGAGTCCGTGAGTCTATCGGATAGGATGTATAGTCCACAAGGTCGGTGGGAACAGAGCCGCGCTTGAGGCCCATAAGGGAAGGGAAAGAATTATGTCGAGTAGAACGGAGCTGGCCCGTAAGAAGTGGAAAAATGGAGTAAAGTAAAAAATTGATACCGCAAGACGAAATCAACAGCAAGCATGTATATCATAGCAACACTCAGGAACTAACACATCCAAACACTGCCTCATACTTCCTATGGGGACTTCAAACTCTCCGGTATATTCTCTAACAATCGGTCAAGCTCTGCTGGCTGTGCATCAGCCTAAGGTGGTTAAGTCAGGCTGGCTTGAGCATGTAGGTCAACTCGCTCGATGGCGAAGGACTGCAACTCCCCTAAAGCTGAACTGAGAAACACGTATTCGACCAGCGGGAGGGATCTCCAACTGCGTAATCTGACGGAGGCTCGTGACAAGGAACTAACTTCAATGAAGGGGCAAACCGACAGCCCGGCGAAGCAGTTAAGCAGCCTGTCTAGGGACACCGAGCCAGCCACTGGAATGCACCACAATGTAGGGTCAAAGGTGCCCTCGGTCCATTTGGTCGCACGGCTCTGCCGAGAGGGACGCGCGTCATCATGTAATGAGAGTGCTGAAAACAATGGATATGCCGCAGTACGCCCTTATCAGAAGGGCTTCCAGCGCGGACAAATGGCGCACCAGACCAAAAACCCTTCACCTGCCCCCGGGCAAGGGGCCTTCGACCGGTAGAGCCATTCTACACTGTTGAAGATGTTACGCATCCTAAGGCTCCACGAGTCCCTCATAACCTGGGTGCCGCACTTTAGGCCCCCTGGCCAGTGCTGGCCAAATACGGGAACCTAAGTTATACGGACTAGCTACTTACTGCGACTGGCAAAATAATGAAGGGTATGGCAGGGACGATAGGCGTAGGACGAGGTCACTCGGTAAAGAGTAAAAGATATCAGGCGCGATCCGGACCGCCTTTCATGTCGTCGCCACCTGGGGTGGGTTTATCGTCGCGGTGAGCAACACCCACAGTCAGGAGCTGGCAACACTACACGACGAGAAAGTCTAACTCAGAGTGGCACCGTCCAAGTAAATCCAAATATATCTGGGCTTTACAGCTCAAACCCAGGTGAAGAGCAGTAAGATACCCTGGCTGAGGCTGGCCCAGGAATTCAAGATTCAAACCAGCCAGTGGCAGAAACTTAAACGCGGCTAAAACGGCCAAGGGCAATCGAGCAGCTTGTCGGACGCAAATGAATGTACCTGTCGCCAGTGAAGCAACTCAGAACCAGACCAGTGGCCACTACCGGGGAAAAGACTGTAATATACATCAAATCGTGCGGTTTTGGGAACGAATGGAGGGAATCTGTGGCCGAAGCGAAGTGTGCTGACTGCAGGGTAATCACAGCGACCTCGCCGAATAATGACGCAACAACAAATAATTTTCCCCCAGGAGGGTACTGCGCCTACAGGGCAGGCAGACAAGATGAAAAAGGACAGAGAAGGTGCGCTCTTGCTCTTGGCAGACGCGCACGAACGGACATCAGGAGAGGTAACATTCACAATAAATATGTCGGTGGAATGGTGTTGTCTAGGTTCGGCGAATATTAAAGTGACTCTAAAGCACGTCTACAGGCCGCCACCCCCACTTCCTACTGAAAAGGTCATGCCACTGGGACTTCTGACCAGGATAGCCTCCCACTCCGGTAGACTGGTGGCCGTCGGTGACTTCAGTTCGCCGAAGGTTAAGTGAGAGTTTTTGTGAGCACCACAATGTGGATTTGGCGACCAGTTAGTGGAGTTGGTGGGCAGGTTCACGCTGGTGCCGCAAATATCCGACTGACATGGCGGAGAATATTCCAGACACCGAACCGCCTAGGCCTCGTACACATTAGACCACAGAAGTAAGTCGATCATCCCGAGGTTGCTGCACCTACGAACAGGAAAGATCGTGGTGTGGTCAGGCTCCTTTTCAAGGGGATTCATCCAGCGTTCCCTCGCAATATGGGGAGGAACTTCAAAAGAGGCGATTACCAGGCACTGAGGGTGGTATTGGAGAGAACATAATGGACAGCCTCCGACTTCACAACAGAAGTTCAGTGGTAGCCCGTGAAAGGTAACTCAGCATGACCAATCTTTAATTTTGCTGCATTGAAGAGGTCAGGAAGGAGGACCACAATCTTGGTGGGTCAAAATGGCCGGAGTTGCAATGGCAAGCAGGCGGATGTTACAAAAACCTGGGAGATCCCCTTCACCTTCTACAGTTTCTGGGGGCCTGGGAATACGCCTCGAGAGTGACAAAATCCTGCCAGATAAGGTGCGAAGCGAGGTTAGCAAAAAAGCTTAAAGTGACCCAAGGCCTACCACAACTTTGGGCGGCCCGGAACTCAGTCACGCCCGTCAGCAGTGACCTCTGTGGATGGGCAAGGCAAACTTGCGAGCGACGTGGGAGAAAAAACTGAGGCATTCTAAGAGCTCTTCGGGCTGGCAAGCACCGCATGTGCCGGAAACCACCCGCTATTAGGAGAATCCTATGGCGCTTCGCAAACGTATGAAACAATCATAGAACTCACCGGGTTGTAACTATCTATCGATCGGCAAAAGCGAAATAAGACAGCATGGTCAGATGCGATTCATCCCGCCCTCCTAAGTCTGCCGGCAATCACCGTGTCTGGGGAGCCAGCAAGTCTGCTCAGCGGGTCTCCCGCCCCGGCCCAGCTACCCTCTGGCAGGTTCAAGGCCGCAGTTGTGCTCATCCACAAAGGAGGAGAGAAGGAAGCTGTGTCCAACTACAGGTCCGCTGGTCTAATTTCTGTGGTGCTGAAGGTGCTTGGAGAGGTCGTCAGGGGAAGGATAAAGAGGCACATTGAACATCATGGGATAATCATGGTAGCGCAAAACGGATTTGTAGAGAGACATCATGCCCAACGCACCTCATGTCATTTCTGAACTAAGTGACCAGCACACTGAGCGCAGGCGAAAGAGTTGAAGTATGTGATCTGGATTTCCAGGGGGCCTTCGAATCGTTGGACCACAGAGTGCTAAAGCTCAAGGTGCAAGGGATGAGGGTTTTACGGGGGGCTTCGAACTGGATTAAGACATAACTCACTGGTAGAAACTTTCAGGTTCGGGCTAAGGACTCAGTGTTCAGGTAGGCCAGGGCAGGCCGCGGGGTGTTGCAGGGGTCCGTGATAGGGCAATTATTGCCAATTATTTGCATAAATGACCAGGTGGACGCACCGAGGCATCTTTGTTTCATGTTCGCAGTTGACAAGGTTGTGGGTAGTTGTCTTCGAACAAGTTACTTTGAGACCTGATGAGAATGCAGTGACTTGAACCATGGTAGCTCGCCCTACACAGAAGCAGGTGTAGTCAGCTGCTCCACGACGGGAAAGCAGTGGAGACTCGGCACTTCAAAGGAGGGCCACCCGGGTTAATGGAGACCACCGAGGCAACAAGTGGCCCGGGATTCCATGTGAACGAAACTTCCAAGCCCACCGGACAGTGCCTCGCAGGAGTTGCCAAGGGCAATAAG
The DNA here is from genome assembly GCA_948099385.1 of Fasciola hepatica. Lineage (NCBI taxonomy): Eukaryota > Metazoa > Platyhelminthes > Trematoda > Plagiorchiida > Fasciolidae > Fasciola > Fasciola hepatica. Next base: position 1,237,545 of record CANUEZ040000040.1, read on the forward strand.
TCGGCCTCTCAACTTTGTGGTGCTGTCAGGTCTTCAGATACCAGAACAATACCGTCGGTTTTCAGGAGGCTTCTAAGCCCCCACCTAGAATAGTGTGTTCAGGCCTAGTAACCGAAAATCTCAGGGTCAGGTAGCTGCTGAAAATTATTTAGCCACAGTTTACTGATTACCGGGCTATGGGACAGGGCTTAAAGCGAACTACTAAAGGAACTCGACCTGGTCTCATTAGGCAGGTGTCTCACAAGAAGAGACCTGACTGAGACTTTCAAACAGCTCACCGGGTTATTCGAACCTGACAGGCCTCAGTAGTTTTACGTAGCTACCCGACCCTCAGGGTACAAGGACACAAAATAATAAAACCCAGGGAGGCCTGAACCTTGCAGGCACATTTATTCTCTCACCTCGCAATGACCAATTGAAACAAACTGCTACCCCATGTAGTAGCAGCGAGAAGAATTGGCATGTTTAGAAGACGCCCGGGAGGCCGCCGGAAAGAGGTTCTGCCGGACTACGACTGGCCAAAGGAACATTCTCTTGAGCATCACCCCTTCTTCCCATTCCGTTCTCCCTTTCAAGAACATCATCAACACCATCACTGTTATCGACACCTTTGATCTTCCAGATGTTGCATTCGTGTTATATTACCGAAAATGACCCCGTATCCAGCCTCTAAATCACACCACTATCTGCACCGGCCGATACATGTTATTTCTATATTCGTTGATCCACTGCCGCTTTCCGCGATATACCTGGGCAGTCTTATTGATCTGTCATTTTTGCATGGTACACTCCACACAGCGTTCATCTATTGACGTGCACTTACCTGTGAATTACTCTACCTTCCCTCCAGTAGAACTGAACACCTGTATAATGGATGTAACCACACGGTCAATAATAATCCGTCTTCCACTTCCGCTTTGACATTTCATACCAACCCTACATAAAGGTAACAATTTGCCGCACGCTCACCTCCGGCCGTTCCCTGCCACCATCACTCTGGTAGTCTCCCTTCCAAGAAATACGCAATTGTTTGCCACATATATGATTCCTCCAGTATGCAGCCACCACTTTACACACTACCATCTTTACAGACTGATATATTTCCATGTTAATACTTCTTGACATACCTGTCGTAAAGTGAATAATTCACCGAGCGCTTCGACGAGATTTCTATCCATATGCCTCTCATATTCTGTAGCGAACCAAAAACATCCTTTGAATATGTTCGAATTTCCACTAGTGGTAATTATTTGATATGCCTCTTATGCAGGTACTCCAGACCTTCAACTGACACCACTCGACCCTGACCTTCGAATTTGCCGGGCATTACTACAGTTTTAGTTCACTGTAACACTTTGATACTCTGCATGCACGTGTTGTACCCTTTTGTGAATTGTCATTCCAGCATCACTATAATCATCTGATCATGCATTCTAGCGTGCTTCGGCGGCATCCGAAATATACGATTAATATTATTATTTTTATTATAACACAACACATCTGCCTCCCAGTCAAACAGTAAAGTGCAGCAGAATACTTTCTCTCACAGTTTTCCAGCCCTGCCGTCCTGGGAATACCTAGGTTGGCAATGGCCGCTGGTTGAGACCGTTAACCTGTGTACCCAAAGCCACCGTTGATTCTTTGAAAGTGGACCTGCGTTTCGTTCTCTTCCTTGCATTTTAGCACTGAACAACCATGGTGGATGAACTGTTTTGTAGTGGAAGCACAGTGGGAACTTTGCAGCCCTCAAATACTAGGATCAGGAAGTACACGCGTCCAAACCGGGTATCTTGTGACTTGACGTGATCTGATCTGAATACGGATTCCCATACAGATTTCTGTAAAAGCAAAAAAGACCCGGAATTCCCTGCCAAAACTGGATACCGCATGGTATCGAAATGGAGCCAGAAGCCAAGCATACGTAGCAACTTCCGAAAACTTCCCAACACTGGGTAGTGAAACTGATGACCGGACTTAGCCCACTCAAAAACCGCCGTTGAACAGGCCCGTAAATCTTCACTCTTCCGCCTTTTTTGTTTTCCTCCCTCTTTTCCGCTAGCTATTTCCACCATTGCCGCCACGCCCGTCCTTTTGCCTATCTGAAGTTAGGAAGGTCATTTGCCGTGAGATATCCATGAGAGTTGCGATCACGTAGGCAGGTGATGAGACAGTCACTTCTGCCAATGGCATGCCCGATTATTCGCTGCTCTGCTACAGGTGAACCAACCACCAAAACTACCCCCATCGCTAATGAAGTGCTCGCCGTCTCGCTACGACGGTATTTATTTGAGGCTCGTCAGAGCAAGAACCTGAACTCACAAACTGGACTGGGGTCGCAAATCTTGTGACCTGTCCACAAGCGGAGGATAACGCGACCCCTGCAAACTTTGGCGTCATGGCGGCTCATGTGGGGATCGATTGGAGGCCCTAGGGAGTCTTAAATCACTTGCAGTCTTCATGCACCCCAGGAGCGACAATCGATAAAAAAATTGTCATCCTGTCGGGAGCTGCTCCCGACAGCCAGTTAGGAATAAACAGTATTGAACACCTGGGCCACGAGGTGAACGCAGTGGCATCATACACCCACGCGTGTAGCATTGGTAACAAATGGAAAGAGCCCTCCAAAGCAACTTTGAGGCACGACATGTAAATAGCCACCCTTACGGAAACATGAGTTTTCAGAGAAGGTAATGCGCCAGGATTACTAAATGAAGATTTTGCAATCGGTGGGCATAACAGAGAACACGATTTCCCCCCACGGGAGTGATAGCCATCTTAATTAAGTTGGGTACGAACCACTTCCAGTCTATGACTGAGATATGCATATCCACCTATGCGCTGGTACGACCATCCTTCGGGACGGAAGGGTAAGCCCTGCCCGTGTCTACAAAGCACTCAGCACACAACGTGACCCTGATGTTCGTTTACTGCGTACCCTGACTGAACTAGTTAAGGACACACAAAAGTCCCTCCTATTGGGCGACTTCATCCTACTGCAGATTGAACAGACCGTTGTAGTTTGCCTTCCGGGATAGCAGCAGAGCCACTCAGAGTGGCCACACGGTAATCCGTTTTACCAGTCTATTAGAAATTACCGGACACCGTTCTGGATGGGGCCATCCTTGGTTGGCCTAGTATCGACGAATCTTCCCAACGGTATTTGTGAACTACAATGCTGTACACGGTGGGATGAAGTGAACACTTGCGTATGAAAATCCCTCTGTACATGCTTCAACCCAGGGCAGCCTCGAGACCGGTAGGGACTTTCGGTTATGTGTATATGCACAAGTTTTGCACTAGGGCAATGGAGCTGAAATGAAACATGTTAGAAGGAGCCGCTGTCGGAGAAAGCCGGAATGTAATGGTGGTTCCTGAATTGCTTCCAGAACGAGTTTGCATCCCTGAAAAGAATGTGTTGAGAGGGCAAACTGATATGGATGGAGGCTGCAGTAACCAAAGCCATCAAAAGTAAAAACCGCAACTGGAAATTTTGCAGAGTTTTCAGCAGTCCGTTAGCTTGGAGTCGCTGTAGGGAGCTTAGAAATTGGACGGTGAGCCTCCTGCTGCCTTCTAATTGAGAGTCTGAGAGTTTGGCCAGATGCCTAAAAGGGCAGCCGAAGAGACTCTATGATTACTCACAGTCAGAGTACCCAACGGATAGTACGACATTTTCACACTCCAACAGGGACTACAGCATCGAAGCTGATGACCAGAACAAAGCAGATGCCCCGGGTGAACACCTTGTTAGTGTACACAGATTGGACAGTAGAGTACTAGTCAATTAGACGCCTGCACGTCCAAATTGGGGGTTTAGCGGAACAAATCCTTCAGAGGAGTTCGTGCTTAAGGACCTATGAAAACTAAGTACCCATAATCCATCGTATCCGTATGGCATCCATCCAGCTGTCGCCAAGCCGTATTGAGATCTCACAACTCCACCAGTAGGTAAGTTGTGCAAGGCGCATCCAAGCAAAGCGCAGCCAATTTGCACGAATCCCAAAACAAAGACAAGATTGATTCGCGGTTTCTACGGTACTGGATAGTTAAACGAACAACACGGCAAAATAAATGTGAACCCCAAATACGCTGTCCAAAGGAACCAAATAGAGAACCCAGCCTACGGCATCAGACAGACGGTAAAGTGAGCCAAGCAGGCTCAAAACGGGATAGGAAAAATCGTGCCTTGGATGCGAATAAACAAAGGACGGTTCACAAAAACGTGAATAGCACGAAACACACAAGTAAGTACATAGTCCAGTACTTTCGCGAGGTCCGGGTATCACTTTGTTCTTGTAGGGTTTTCCGCAGCTGGTTATAACAAGATGAGCAGGTTTGAACCGGACCAGGGTAGGCTGCGTCGGGAGCAGAGGAAGGCTGCTCTTATGGTAGTGTATAAAATTGGACCCAAGTCGGCCACTGGAAACTATAAGTCGATAAGTCTAACTGGCTTTGTACGTAAAGTTCTTGAGAAGGACATTCTCACTCACACGTGTTAGCATCAACCGGAGCACCCCATGCTAAACCGAGCCTGGCTTGACTTCCTAAAAATAGATCTCGCTTGACCAATCTCGAGTGCCTTCTATATGAAGTGACTCGGCTCTTAGATGCTGGTAATCAGGTCAAGTACGTTACCTCGAATAATGTGCCAGAACTGAGGTCTGTTCGAAGTGTGCCAAAAAACAGTGCAGCTATATGAGACGTTATGGTAAAACTTTTATTATCCTGTACCGCAGCTTCTCAATCGTTGATAGGTTTCCGACATCTTGTTTACAACTGGTAACCTCTTTCAAGATTGGTTTTGCCAGCGAATGAAACTGGAACCTTATAATATTACCTCGACTTTAGCAACACATTTGATTCCGTGAACCATCCTCTTCTGAAGTGCAAGATAAGGACGTTCTTGTTGGCCGGTCAGCACAAGGAGGGTTTGCAGACTTCTTTCCACGCAGAAATTTGCTGCAAAAGTCGGGGGCAGGGGCCCCACTTTGGTAGGCGTCACAGGTGACATATATTAGGGATCCTTTCTCGGCCTGATGATACTATTGATGTCCAAAATATACTTAACATCCTCCCTCCGGCAGCCTAGTCTCATTTTTGCCGATGGCTTGAAGCTTTTACGATCCGAGGTTAGATGCTACCTGGGCAGGGATATGGAAACCACCTTAGACTGGGCACTCGAGCGGCAGTAACCAATGGAAGCCGGAAAAGGCAGTCTGTTGACAAGCCCAACAGAAATCCTAACTGTCCTCCGAGTCCAGGGGCCGTTTACAATAGATGCAGTTAGTAGGATTACAGACCTCGGGGTCATTGTCACGAGCGATTTTAAATGGTCACTCAGGTGCGGTGCCGCTGCACAAAAGGTCCGTGGTGAACTCTGTACTGCGATCGGCCTTGCCTTACCGGGAGAAGGAAATATTCATGCAGCTTAAATGGCCGTGGTACGACTTCACTTGGGGAACGTGCAGGCTCGGTCATACCTCTGAAAAAGAAGGCCCCCCGTTTAGAGAAATTCTGACTGCGTGCGACACGGATGTTTTGAGGGTAGGTGGGTAAGGTGTATAACAGTGACCTATCGATCTGGAACATTTCAATTGAAGAAGGAGGATACTTGAAGTAGGTCCCATAAGGACGTATAGGGTAGTGGAAGATTTTTCGGATAGTAGACATGACAGTCTTCCCCAGATGGCTCCGGACTTCTGAATATGGGGACACGAGGGCAAGCCGACGGAAGTATGGGCTAGACTGGTAGCTAGGCAGAACCGTCATAGCAAAAGGGTAGCTAACAAAGGGAACAGTCAGCCTGGTGAAATGCTAGACCTGCGGACAGTCCGGTCCGTCAGAGTGGCACTGGACGGTTAACGGGACGGTGGTATCGCCGGCAGTTTTGAGCACTAGCTGGATGGATGAAAGATAGCAACACAGTGCTTCCAAAGTGTATTTTGATGGAAGTTTTCACTTGTTGCTTACTGATACAATGAAGGCTCAGGAAGCCCAATACCCCCCGCAGTTGATGTATAGTGCGTTTTTGCTTTTTCCTCTTGCATCAGTGGGGACTGGACTAAGTAAACTGCACTGTGGTGGATGTGTAACCGGTGTGTATACCATCGAAAGGATTCTGGAAGCTAAGCTTGCTGTGGCCTTAATTTTGCCGCGCAAACAGCATTGAACTGGCCTAGTAGCTGCCCATTAAAGATAGGAAACAAAAACGAGGTATGCCATCAGATGCTAGTGCACAGAAATGCGGTGCACCAGAAATAGAAAAAAGTAACTCACAGCGCGCCCACAATCTTCATAAAATTAATATCGAACTTGTCACACAAAGTTGCTCCTCAAGTTCGGTTCGACGAAGCTTTGGGTGAGGCTGTAGTGCGTCGTTTGAATGGATCCTGGTAATTCAAGGATAGGCTGCCGAGTCGCATTTGGCGCTCCAACGATCACGCTAGGGATTTCTTGAGTTTGACCATTTTCGCACAGGTCACAGAAAGCTCACAAGTAAGGCGTAGAGAACGATCCACACGAACCACTTGCGGGTGAGTATAAAAAGGTGTGTTTAATTATTTGATGGAGCATTAGAAAGTCGTATACAACACAGTGGTAGGTATACTGAGCGGACTGTCAGCAGCCACCTTTGTTTTCGATTAGTGTAGTTGTAGGATCCTGCTGGTGCACTTACTGAGCGATTATCCCCATGGAGTTTCTGTTTTTGTATTTTGCAGATCGAATACGAGCGCCCGCCATGGAAGACACTGATCCTTGCATGCTACAGGTGCAAATGGAAGAGCATGCGGAATGTACAAGGCACCAAAAGCTGATAAGTAACGGAAGTCGTGTAGTGGAAATCACCCCTCTCCACATGGCCCACAGAGTAATCGATTCCCATAACAGCCATTTTCTCACAAGAGAGTCTCTACCCCGACCACCAGAGGGTAATTTACCCTCCTATCCACCGAGTTGGGTGCTTCAAACACCCCCTCCTGTCCTTGCCACCTCTTATGTCTGCATTGCCCTTTATGAAGACATAACCTCTGCAGGTTATAATCCCACTCCTACTGAAATTCCCTTTGCTTCTTGTGAACAGGCGCTAAAAGGCCTGCATGCCAGTTATTTTGGTCTCCCAAATAAAATGCTGCAACCGAGACAATCAGCAACAGACACGAAACCCCACATCATTGCCATCAAGGAGACCTGGCTCACATCAGACCATGAAGAGGGTAAATTAAGAACACCAGGCTTCTCCCTTCTCCGTCATGATTCAAGAAGAGGACACGGTGGTGGAGTAGCTCTCCACATTAGCGACCTTCTACCCCCGGGCGTCTCCCCTCGATATGTTTCATCAGTCATGATGGGCTGCTTGTGGGTAGACTTTCACTTCTGCCCCTCTACCACTTTACTTCTGGGTGTGATTTGCCACTGTCCTTCTACATCACAGGTAGGTTCACTCCTAATGGTAGAGTTTACGAAAATCCTCATAACATTCCACTCTTTTGGCCACCTCCCTCTTATGAGGGACTTCAACGCCCCTGGAGTGGACTGGAAAAGCCTTACCACTGACAGCCAGTATGGCAGAGCACTAGTGGATCTACTGGCCGGGCAGTCCTGGACAGAGCACATGGCATGTCCCACCAGGTTAAGAACGGGTCAAAGCTCGCCACCTCTAGATCTGATCGTAACCAATTCCAAACACGGCTTAGATGTTGTCAACCTTCCACCACCGCTAGGTAAGTGCGACCACGCAGCCCTCTCTTTGGACTACATTTTGCGGTTGCTAGCTTTATCCTCCTCATACAGACCAGCCCGTTCTTTTGGGCCAACAGATTTCCCAAGGATTGGGTCCTCCATCAGGGGCGAAGTAAGTGGCATATCTGACAATATGGGCATGGACAAAGGCCACAGGCTACTAGAGTAATGCCTGCCGAAGGCAGACATTTTATATGTGCCTAGGATCCAAAGGGTAAGGGACAAGGTTTACCATCTACTGGAAGCTTTCTCGACAAAAGCTCTCAGCTTTTCGCCAAGTGCTGAGTCACATCCGTTCTGGTGGATGCAGAAGCATTCAAATGCGATGGGAATCTTTGTAGATCCAAGATTAAGGAACATTTCAGGAAGCTACAGAGAGAAATCTTGGACCGGGAGCGTACGAACCGCTCTGTTCTGCATAAACACATGAGCCGCAATCGTGGATCAGGGTCCTCAGCACTCGCGCTGTCGCCTTCTGGTGGCTCTCCTGCCACCTCCACTTCTGAGACGGCAGAAGTTTTCAAATCTCAAATCACGTCACATCAGCGTAGCAGAAGTGCCCGCTTGTAGGTACACATCTCTTCAGCCAAACACAGCTAGTCTCCCCAATGGAGTACTTCGCAGTGTCTCCTACAGAGGTGGGAGAGTAGCCCAGAAGACTTAACCCTTTGGGCTCCATGGGACCGGACGAGGTTTATCCTCGCATTCTTAAAGAATCCACCTCCATTCTCAGGGCACCATACTATAAGCTCTTCAAACAGTGCGTGGACAAAGGAAGGTTTCCATATTTGCGGAAGCATGCTTTGGGTATTCCAATTTATAAGAAAGCAGACCGACATTTCCTGGAAGTTTGAGGCCGACAAGCCCCGCCAATGATCCTAGCAATGTCTTTGAGGGCATCATAAAACTCGAAATCTGAACACATTCGCGCGGCAAAAGCTTACCGTATCCAGCGCGATATGGCTTCCTTTCTGACAGGCCGTGCATCGCCAATATGCTGACCTTTATGGATAGCCTGACACAGGCCCACGAGGATAGCGAGATATCCCGTGCCGCATTCCTCGATTTTGCCAGAGCCTTCGGTAGTGTCCCGCATAATCCGCTCCTGTACAAACTCAGGATGTACGGCATATCCGGTCACCTGCTGTTTCTGACTGAGATCTTTTTAAAAAACGAAACCATCTTGGTTCGTGTGTATACATCTCGGTCTCAACTTTCACCTACCGATATAGGAGTCCCCCAGGACTCTGTCCTCGGTCCTCTTCTATTCCTCATTTACATCAATGACTCCCCTGATGTAGTTCCGGTTAGCGTGGCGATGTACGCCGATGAGGTCACAATCTGGGACAAGGAAGCATATGCCATGCAGTCAGCCACTGACAGTCAAACGCTGGTCAGCTGACCGGAGTCCCCCCAAGACAACGTTTTTTCTCTTCTCAGATAATATCTATACGGAATAGCCTTCCACAGGAGATATTGAATGCTTCCTATAAGAGGCATTTAAGGCCAGACTAGACAACTGGTTAGAATTACTGCCTACTCCAGCCAGTTCCCTGATCGCCCTTGCGTAGACAGCTCTCCCCCACGTTTTCACGCCTCTTCTTCGATCCTATATATTTGTACACGCGAGCCCTTATTAATAGATCCATTCTCCTCCCCCTCGCAAATGTGCATGCAAATCACTCTTCTGTGCAAGTTTCAAAACAGCAGTACAAGTGATATGTTGATGTGTCCTTACTCATATTGTTGGACTCGTGTACTAAATGGGAGACATTTATTTTTGTTCTCATGTCAACTTTGCAAAAATTGTTGCCCCTTGTTTTCGAGTTCTGTCATTCCAGCTAGGTGGCACCGGAGAAAAGAAGATATACAAGAACCTGTGTTCACTTCGCGAAGTGTTTTTCAGGTTGGGTGCCCAGCGCACGGCCAGTCCAGCCCACTAGAACCAGTTGCGGATCGCATGCTCCAACTTTCCTCGGACTGCCGCATCCAATAATGTCGGTTGAAAATTGCATGCACCCCATCCCTGTTCCTCCAAGGTACGCTCACCTATGGTTCTGATCATCAGTTACCACTTTCCATTTTTGTCGTTCTACCACGGCATGCACGCCTACCCATTCTTTCCTTGTTCCTATCTCCTCTCACCATATCTCCTCTCATTGCATGACGTCACCTTCTTTCTAACCACTCTTCTCTGCCATCGCTCGCCAATATTTTTTCTTCCGCCCACCGCCGTTGCCGGCTTCTATTATCCATCCACTTGGCATCACCCCATGCTCATAATGCCCATTGATAGCTTTCCTATAACTCACTGCCCGTCGTTTTTTAAGTCCCTCTTTGTTCTTCTTCTCTATGCCCAATGCCATTGCGCACCAGTCACACCCGTACCCATGACCAGCCCTCAAACCAGAAATCGCTGCTGCAAATTCTATACCTTTTACGGTCGCATTTATTATCTAATCACTACCATCATTTTTTTCCTTTCTAGGCTCCGCGATTCCTCTGTGGTTCCTTCCATTAGGCAGTGCCACGACCAGCAACCTCCTGCTCAGTCCACCTGTTTAATCGACTGCTGGCACGCAGCTCTCCGGTTCCATTGCCCTAACTCCGTCGCGCATCCATTTCCTGGGCCTTTTGTTATATTACTGGCTTACCTATCCGGGTGCCTCCTGGTTCTTCCTTCTCTGCCTCCTTTGCGTGTCATCTGCAGTAAGATGATCTGATTGGTCATGTCTTAACTCTATCTATTCGGTCATTGCTCTCATCCCCTGTTCCTTATGTTGCCTGCCACAGGCATTTTCCGTGTGTCTTTCTGTTTGATCTGCTTTTCCGTGTTCCACCGACTTTAAAAACAACGTTGCGTCATGATGTTCACTAACGGTTCCAAATCGTTTGATCCGCAACCACCCGACTCCTCTGGTCCGTCACCACATGTCGCACCTGCATTGAGCACATAATTAGACCCGTTGTTACTTGTTATCTTCGACCCTATCCTTCATCTTCTGCTCTTCACATCCGGCATCAATTCTGTGCTTCTGCATTCATTTTTCTCTCTTTGTTGAGCCGCGATATTCACCTGTCACGAAGATAATTCACCACGATATTTTAGGGTTAATTCTAAAGCCATTTGATCTAACCTCACCAGCCCCTCCCGCTGAATGATAATTTCTTTCAAGGACCCCACTGCTATTGCTCCTGCTTCTCATACATGTATGTATACATGCACATATATGTACATATATATTCGCTCTGCATTCTGCACTTCCTCAACGGCCATTTCTCTTGCCATCCTCCCGCTGACCGTCATGATATGCATCCATTCCTCCTACCTCTGCGCCTCACATCTACCGTATCCAATCCCACCCCCCTATGGTCTTACATTGCTGGCTGCCTGTTTTTCCATGAATCGTGTGCCCCGTCCGCCGACCACCTATTGCGGAGTGCCAAAGCTTCATTGATATCTAATCCATTGCAGTGCATCTAACTTTCTTCTAAATCGTCTCTAGATGCTACAGTTTCTTATGCCGATTTCTTGCCCTCTCATATATATCGGTCGGCCTCCAAAATTCCCCTCCCGGACCAGTCATACTCCCCGTTTGACCTTGCCTTTCAAGCTCACCGGGGCGTCCAGTCAAGCCCGCCCTTGGGTCCATTTAAACTTCCCGAATTTTCTTTGGTGTGCATACACTTATCATACTTTCATCCCACATTGCTCCCCTTTCTGAGCCTTTTTATCCTACTTTTTCATGCACATTTTCACATTTTCATGAATTATGTCTATCCATTCCATCACTTGCAAAAGCTTGATCATGCACCTGGCACGCTCCGGGCTTCTCCGAAAAAACAATGCTATTATTATTTAGACTCAATCCCTACATCGGTGAACTGAATGAGGACTTCAAGGCTCGAGACCTGACCTGACAAAACGAGTTTGCTCCTGTGAGGCTTAGGAGGGCTGAGGGAAAGCCGGTGTTGTAGGCTGCTGCGGTGGGCAGGTCAGTCAAGCCTGGAAACCGTAGCTGGGTACTCTCATAGACTTCTGGTGGCCGCCAGGATTGTGCTCGGCGAGCCAAGCATGGAAGTGAGACAGCTGACCTCTTGCAACCTCCTGAGCGCGTATATGAATTGAGGCTGACCCAGTGTACCAAAAGCATCCGTGATCATAGAGTGGCAGCAGACAACCAAAATAAAGATGTTCTGGGTGGGTGTTTTACTAGACTGCACAGAATAGCTGACGGTTTTCAGGAAGGTTTTCGGGGGCGGCCCTTCCAATGGGCCTAAACTGTGAAGTCTTCCAGAGGAAATCGCTAGCTTAAACCTGGAAGGGTTGAATATACATAAGTCTGCTGGGCCGGATGATTTCCACCGTGCTATCATTAAGCCATCGGCTGATATCTTAGCCCCTCAGGTATAAAAGTTATATAAGGCCGTCTCGGACCAAATAAGGCTGCCACAGGACCGGAAAAATACAACAGCGGTAGCTATATATGGGGGGGGGGACTGAGCTCCGAAGTGGAAAACTACAGACCTGTTAACCTAAACCATATCCTGTTTAAAAGTGCTAGAGGATATCATCCGGGCGCACGTCTGCGAGCACCCACTAGAGAATTCTGCGCTACATCTAGCTCAGCAAGTGCTTCTAAAAACGGGTAGTGCTTGACCAAAATCATGAGCTTCCCAGGCGAAGTCACTGGAAGAGTGGATGAGGGTAGACGGGTAGGAGTATGTTATCTTGGATTTAGCAAGGTATTTGACACGGTGAACCATTGGCCTCTACTAATCGAGTTGAGGTCATTTGGTATAAATGGGTAGAATCGGAAAAGGTTAAGGGAATTCCCCGCCGGTAGAAAGTTTTGTGTTAGAATAGATGACTAGAGCTCTAAACTAGAGAAAATCACTAGTGGAGTACCGATGGTTTCGTACTAGGCCGGCTTATGTTTCTTTTGTTAGTTGACGATTTAGCCCCAGCCCTACGGTCACCGGGCTTTTTCGTAGGTGATGTGAAGTTAGTGGAAGCTCAGCGACGAGCTGAGCCGTGCAGAGAGGTGGGCTTCGTTCCAAATTGGGCACAGAAATGGGACTCACTTCTCAATGTAGGAGAAAGCCACCCGTTGTCATGGGCAGGGACAAGCCTAAAGGCTGCACAAGACCAAAGCCCATTTACTACACAGGCAGTGAACAGGGTTCAAGACCTTGGGATTTTGGTGACTTCTGATCATAAGTGGTCGGATCAGTGTGCGGCAGCTGCAAAAGAGGTTCGCTGTGAGCTCTTAGGTTTGGGATGAGCGTTTCCGTTCAGGCGGTCAAAGGTTTCCATGCCAGTATACGTATCCGTAGTTAGACTTCTTTTAGAAAACTGTGTTCATGCATGGTAACCCCTCTACGGAAGCGATGCCACCTGTTTGGAAAAAGTACAACGTCTTGCAACGCACATGGTTGAGAGTCGGAGAGACAAGACGTATGAACAGGGACTCAAGGGCCTCAAACGTTTCCCTACTAGCAGGAGAAGAATGCGAAGGGATCGCATTGAGACATTCAAGATAACAGGAGGCTCTTCTGGGCTTGGTCCGGGTAGTCCTTTCCATTTGGCAACAGACTCCAGAGCGGAACGTCAAGTGGAGAAGCTGAAAAGGTTCGATCTACGTTGATGGCCAGATCCCAATTGTTTAGAACTAGGGTGGTAAACTACTGGAATAGTCTACCGGAAGAGGTAGTATGGCTGGGGGCCGTCGAGACATTTAAGAGGCTCCTAGATCGCAAGTGGAATGGGGCCATTTCTGACGGTGAATTTTGGTCGTGTTACTAGAGAGACGGACGTGATTTGTTTAATAATTGAACGTTCTTAAGAGTGCGGTCCTTTCCCATCTGCATAGAACTAGGGTCCTGTACACGTCCCAATGTGGATTTCTTCCTGGCAGATCATGCATCACCAATATGCTTACTGTCATGGATAGTCTGACGGAAGCCCTAGATGATGGCCAGCTCTCACATGCTCTTTTCGTCGATTTTTCTAAGGCCTTCGATAAGGTCCCCCATGCCCCTCTTCTTTATAAGCTGCAGAAGTACGGGATAACAGACTCCATGTTAGACGTCTTACGCAGTTTTCCTACCGACCGCACCTTTTTGGGTAAAGTGCGGAATGTTTTGTCTCAACCAGCCCCAGGAACAACTGGGGTCCCCCAAGGGTCGGTCTTAGGTCCTATTCTTTTTCTGATCTACATAAGCCATCTTTTGGTAGCCCTCCCTGCGAACATTGCCATGTATGCGGACGACGTAACGCTCTGAAGTTCAAGCGTTGAAAACCTGCAAATTGCAGTTGATGAAGCAAAACGCTGGTCCGGGGATTGGGACCCCCAGTTAATGATGACCAATACATGAGCATGTCACACGTTTTCCACTAACAAAGCAACAACACTGCCAAGGGTTGACCGACACAAGGTGTTCGGTTCCTGGCTAGATTGTGACTTGTCCTTCTCTTACCATCATCAACTTGCGAGCAAGTCCGCCTTTCGAGTTCCAAATATGATTCGGAGGTCTTTCCCGCGCATCTCTAAGGCCAATTTCCCCATAGTTTTCGGCACGTATATCCAACCACTGTTGGAGTACCGTAGCCAGGTAGTGCACTCTGATTTCGTCCGAGATTGTGAGATCCCAAAAAGGGTTGAGGGGGCTTTCCACCAAAGCAGTATGCGGCCTGTCCTGCCTACTTTATCCCGTCTACCTCCCGATCCCTAGTCTCTATCATCTTGATTTAAGACGCGTAAGAGGTGATCTGTTTTTGATATTTCACCTTTTGTATCAGGTCAGAGCGATTGCCTCTTCTCTTTCTGTCTAGCCTTTCCTCCCCATGGTCACATCAGAAAGGTTTCTGAACCGAAACCACGTAATTCTCTACAAATTAACTTTCTAAGCTACGGGATTATTACGTTGTGGAAAGCTCTTCCGGACGACACTGTTCTCTCGCAGAGCAAAACTATTTTCAGGAAAAAGCTAGGCCTCTATCTGGGTCGCTTCCAGTAGTTAGTTGTCCAGAAAAAAGTGAAACAGATATCTTTTATTGGATTTCCATTCCACTCTACGTTCATGGAGGTTGCACCCCCATCTCACTTAAGGCGCTATCTATAGTGAGATACTGCATGATGTTATGCATATTTTATTTTTGTTGCCGCCTCCGCCCCCTTGCCTCCCTTTATTCTCGTTTCGGCTCGATGAACCCGACAGACGAGCAAAGATTTCCTCGAGGACCGAGACAACTAGTTTCAAGCTTTGAACTCTTGCAGTGCTTCAAGACTTCAGGACCTCAAGACAACGTTTCCATTTGTTACACGGTGATTAAGTGAACGCTCACAGGGCACAATGTCTGTTGCAGTTGGTGTGCGATGAGGTTTCACTTTTTTCTTCTATTTCTATCAGGGATTCGAGGAAATAAACTGCGCCGTGGTGGGTGCTTGACTGGTGTACATGCCGTCGGAGGAATTATGAACGCACGATTGGCCGGAGCCGGTATCAGTCCTGTGAGTTGCCGCGCGGTCTGAATTTTTGAAGTGCTTTTTCCTGTACTATTTGTTTGCCCTGGTAGTGAAGTAACAATAGTTATATCACGAAACCCACGCACTGCAGTATTTACTGAAGTACGCGTTTTATTCGGGGAAATTTTCTACTTCGATTAAGTCGTTTTATGTAAGGTGCTGTCTTCTTGGCAAAGAGCTTCTTCAGTTTTGCTCTTGACAATTGTGTTTATGCACACCATTATCACAACTACCTAGTGTTTTTGGTGTACGCTGTCAAATGTTGTAAAGTCCAGCCCCCGGAACGCTCGAGCGACGCGTAGCAACCAATTTCGACACAATTCAAAACAAAGCCGATTCCAAAGCTACGGTACTGTATACAACAAATTAACTAATTTTACAATATTCAAACCTCAATAGTGTTCCTTCTGGGCTCTTTCGTTCCAAATTGGACGACAAATCAACAACTGCAGCTGGGTTACAGCAAAGGTTAGCTACAGAAAATGAGATCACCAAATACAGTCACAACGAAATTCAAGCTGAGTGACTCTTGCTCGAGGCAACGGTGGGAGTCCGGTTTGTGACAAAGATTCAAAGAAATAAAACAAACAATCGGAATTCCAGCAAAGATAGTTCATACGAATGATAAATGTCATTTGTAATATGGATGCTAATGCATGGAACGGGGTTTCCTGAACTCCTTTGCACCGGCCCCCAAAATCCGACTCGGATTTTTCCCGTGCACTGCTAGGTGTGGTCGGCCTCATGCATCGGCTCGCCCTACGATTCCCCAATACCTAAAATTTATCATTGTCAAGAGCAGCTCCCAGTCGGACAAGTGCATCGACTCTCAGTGGTCCCTCCCGATTCGGCAGATCCGAAGACCCGCCTCCCACCTGAGAAGTGTTGGCCTCTGAACTTACACCACCAGTGTCCTGTTCGCCCTCAATAAGAAAAATCTTTCTAATGTCACGGAGCACTAATCCTTCATTAGTTCGCACTGTTGCCGTTCGCACCAAACCATCGTCCGAAACTGAGATGCTTTCGATGACTCCTATCGGCCACCGGCCACGCGGCAAGGCCTCCGAAACTAGTAGCACCACACCACCCGATCTAAAGTTGCGTTCTCGAGTTATCCGCTTCTGCCGCCGTTGTAATAGTGGAAGATATTCCCTGATCCATCTCTTCTAAAACACAGATGTTAGGTAGTTTGCCTGCCTCCACTGACGAACCAGTCTATCGCGCAACGAATCCATTGGAATATCTCGTGGGTTCGCCCTCAGGATAAGTAGGTCATTGGGCGTGAGTACTGGCAGATCACGACAGTCCGAGGTCATAGGCACTAGCGGTAGTCCATTAAATATCCGCTCACCTTCCGTAAGGAATGTCAACAATATTTCGTTAGTCATCGGCTGCTCGTCACAGACTGAAAGAAGTACTCTTCTAACCGAGCGCACCATGGTCTCCCATATACCACCACGGTGACTAGCATGTGGGGGATTGAAATGCCACTGCACGCCCCGTTGCAACAGTCTATCAGCAATCTTATCACTAGATCAGTTTCCCATTAGGTTCTTCAATTCCCTTTGAGCCACAACAAAGTTTGTACCGTTATCACTAAAAAGCTCGGACGGTGCCCCTCTTCTCGACATGAAACGCAGCAATGGCATAATGAATGAATCCGTGCTTAGAGGATAAGAAACTTCAATGTGTACTTCACGCATCTGTAGGCAGGTGAAGATGCATCCATATCGTTTCTCCATGCTGCGCCCATGTTTAACCGCAAATGGGCCGAAATAATCTATTCCGACGTATTTGAACGGGAACCAACCTTGTTGGACTCTAATGGCTGGTAGAGGAGCCATCATCTGCTTGCCTACGACCGCCAAATGCTTCCGGCATTTCCAACATCCTCCAAGTACTCGCTTGACGGCAGCTCCCCCCTGTACAATCCAAAATTTTTTGCGAAGTTCCGCGAGTAACTGCGAAGGTCCTGCGTGCCCTTCCATCGCGTGATACCATCGGATTATCGAGTCTGTAATCGGGTGAGTCTTGGGTAGTATCACCGGATGTTTCACACCCTGAAGCTGACTGGAGTAGTTCAGTCGTCCTCCAACACAAATAATTCCATTTAATAAAATTGGATCGAGTTCTAATAGGGTTCTGTTCATCGGAGATTTGTTAGTGCATAGGTTATTGCTCCTGTCTTGTAGCCATTTTAGCTCTTCGCCATAGACCTTAGCTTGTACAATCAAAATAACACTTTCCTCCGCTTTAGCAATGTCGTTTAACTTCAAAGGCCCAGTTGTCAATCCTAGATCCGTGCGTTCGCCTCTCATGACTGCAACGTACATTTTAAAACGGGTTAACCAAGCTACCGACTTCAGCAAGTGAAACCAACTGGAGTGCCCAGCTAGAAGTGCGGTCGTCCATGCATCCTGCAACACTGTGAGAACTGTACTCGAAGGCTGCTTCAACTCAACGTTTGGTGGTGCTGCAGACACCGTAGGACTGGTCGGCCATGAAGTTTCATCGTTTCTCAAGAATTTAGAACCTTCGAACCAGCAGCTGATATCACTAGGTGATGTTGTGCCTCTTGATGCCAAGTCTGCAGGGTTAGCCTCCGATCTGACATGACTCCACTGCCAGGGTTCCGACCACTGATGGATTTCAGCCAAACGGCTGGCAACGTACGTACTGAATCTCGTTTTAGTGTCGTTTATGTAGTGCAAAACTATAGCAGAGTCCGTCCAGTAGTAGATCTTACCAAACTTGATTCCAGTTTCTTCCATAAGAATCCGAGAAACTCTAACGGCCAGTCTTGCTGCGGCTAACTCCAATCGAGGGATCGTTACGGTCTTCAGAGGAGCTACCCTTGACTTAGAGAACAGTAGGGCATAGTAAGGGGCTACGTCCCTTGAAACCATTCTGAAATACGCCACCACCCCATAGCCAACTTCAGAAGTGTCACAAAATACATGAAGCTGTAAACCTTCGTTCAGTGAGTCACCTCTAATAATAGAACGCTGAATTTTGAATGCGCATAGTTGTTCCATACTTCTTAACCACTCATTCCAGCATCGTAGGGGTTCTTCTCCAATTGGGTCGTCCCAACCAAGCTTCAAGCGGCACAGTGATTGCAATAACACCTTGCCTGGCAGAATGAAAGGTGAAACCAACCCTAGTGGGTCGAACACGGATGATACTATAGACAACAAGCCACGCCTTGTTTGAGGTTTTTCGCGTGTTGCGAATGAAAACTGGAACGTGTCTTCTATTGCATTCCATTCTAACCCCAACGTCCTCTCCGGCACAGGCGCGCAATCATCTATTTCCAAAGTGGGATGGGCCAGCTCAGATTTTGGTAAAATATCCAGCACCTCCTTACGATTACACACCCACTTATGAAGCCGGAATCCACCTCGTGATAGTAACTAACTCATCTGGATAGCGTAAACTCTTGCATTCTCCAGTATGGGCAAAGAAACAAGACAGTCGTCTACATAGAAGTTGTTATACACGGCCCTGTAGATGTAATCCTCATACTGTCCTCCCCAACCGTCTGCCGTGCGACGTAACGCGAAATTTGCACAAAGTGGGGAGGAAGTGGCACCAAAGGGGTGGTCATTCATCTGATATTCAACAAGATTACCACCTAGTCGACCAGTTTCCCACCAGAGGAACCTCAGTGCTCCTCTGTCTCTCGTCGGCACTCGAACCTGCATGAACATTTCTTCAATATCTGCAGCCAATGCGACAGATTCCTTTCGAAAACGAAGCAACACTCCAACTAAGCTTGCTATCGTATCCGGGCCCTGTAGCAAGTAATCATTCAAGGAACGTCCCTGGAATGCAGCCGCACAGTCAAACACCACCCTCAACTTGCCAGGCTTTTAGGGTTTGCAACTGCTTGATGTGGTAGGTACCACTTTCGCTAAAAACCCATTTTTAGCTGTACATCGGGCACTAACTGGGCGTGGCCCTTGCGCACATAACCCTCTATTACTGTAGAGTATTTTATCTAAGAATTCCGGGTCACGCGCAAACCCTTTCCTCAAGCCGTTCAATCTCTCTTTGGCCACAATATAGTTATTTGGAAGTCTCACTTCAGGATTCCTCCACGGAAGTGCAACTTCATAGTGTCCGTCCAACCAGGTTGTGGCATTGGAAACCATATCAACGGCCTGTTTGTCTTCTAATGAAGGAGAGTTTTCCGATGCACACCCATCGCAGAAATCGGCGTTGTATAGTCAATCGATCTGTTCTGCTAAGGGGTCGATTCCCCTCTCAGTGTGGTTTACTGTCCTCACAAAGCGTGGTTCCTGACTTATCGGACCGAGAACAATCCATCCTAAAATCGTCCGCACAGCACAGGGTTGTTTTCTTTTGCCGCATCTTTGCTCTAATGCCCAATGTGCTTCTGGGACGTCGTCACCTATCAGGATCCGCACTCTCGAATCTTCCAAATTCTGTCTTTGGATGCAATGTAGGTGAGGCCAGGATAAAATGTCCGCATCTGTGCAGTACTGGACTGCTTGGATTGGTAGCCTATCAACACAAAAGGCTTTCTCTACATTCACGAAATCATTCTCTGACAATGAGTTCAGTCGCAGCTCCGTTATTCCCGAATTCCAAGTGGTAGTCCCATTTACGGTTGAAATCGAAAGTGAGGTCGGGGATGCCTTCAAGCCCACCAGCTCCATAATGTCTTTTTGTATTAGAGTCAAATCAGACCCGCTGTCCAGCAGAGCGTAGGTCTCCACCGAGCCCCCCGGTCCGTCTACTCGCACCGGTAGTACACCTAAACTGACCCGACATTCTGGCCTAAGAGTAGCCGCACAATTATTGGTCCGCTACCCAGGCTTTCTTGCCTCGTCCGTACCCAGCTTATCCAGCTGCAGCCCTTGTGTTGTATCTTGCGTGACTCGATCGGTACATTGCTTCTGTGCAACATGCAGTAGAGGGTGGTGCTGTTTCGGACAACCTGATGTTGAACATGGTTTGGAAACAGAACAGTTGCTAGACAGATGTCCACACTTGAGACACGAAAAACAAGCCTTGATTTCTTTGATCAATGCCCAACGACCGGGTATATCACGAGAAAGGAATCGCTGACATTCCTCAAGTGCGTGTATTCCATTACATACCGAACACCTATTAGCTGCGACCAACAAAGTACTACCCTGATTTGGCATGAACCGTGTCGCTTCTGGATGCTGGTTTTGTGCATAATTCCTCCAACTGGATGACCGCGAATACCCCTGAGCCTTGCTACTGGCAGCCAGTTTGCCAAACCTACTTCGAGCAATCCGTGCCTCACGGTACACTAGGTGCTGCAGATCTTGGAACCTCGGTTAGTCTCCTCTTCCCAAAATATCATCAACGGCCCTAGCCCACAAATCCTGGAGACGCGTTGGTAGCACTCGAGTGATACGTTCCATAGTCTGCAATGAGTTGAGGTCTGACATGCAATTCATCTGCGTGAGGGCACCTTCACAGTTCAGCATTTTTAACGACAATTTGGTCAGGGCATCCGAATCTTCCATCAGAGGCTTCAGACCTTGCAGTAAGCCGTCAATCAGCGAACGAGCCACCACATGATCTTGTCCATACAGATCCTTTAGGATTTCCCTAGCCCTATTGTATGCCATTGTTGGAGACAACATAACACATTCGGCAATCGCACCCCTTGCTTGTCCCTTGCAGTAATGCATCAAATAAAGTAGGCGCTGGCCATCGTCTCGAATTCTACCTTCGACGTAATATTCGAACTGTTTCACAAACCTCCAGTACGTTGACGAGCAGCCCGCAAATGACTCCAGTTCCACCCTGGGTAAGTCCAAACGATAATTCACTGCAGGTTCCGCCACTGGAACCAAGCTTGTTGTTCGTGGTGCATCGTTTTGCACGTGGCAATCACCTAGGTAACGAGAAAGATGTTCACTGATCATTACTCCACCCTTGACTTCATCTCTGTTGACTAGATCTTCTTCTTCCTCAGCGAGTGCCAATAGTAGTTTCGCCATTTCCGTCTCATTCCTCACCTGGAGCAGCTTACGTTGCTTATCTAACTCTAATTGTTCTGCAACCTGCTTCTCCTTCAACTCAGCTAACAACAGATCAGCTCTAGCTCTATGGGAAATCGAGCTAACCCTAGAACAACCTGATATACTAGAGCCTGAGCAAGAAACATGACCAACACCTACGGGCAGAGGGTTTTGGTTCACCTGCAGGGTATTGTCCTTTGATTCGGAACGGTTAGCCGATTCGCTGCGTAATTTCATGCCTCAGCAATTGCCAAGGACATTGAGTACTGTAAAGTCCAGCCACCGGAACGCTCGAGCGACGCGTAGCAACCAATTTCGACACAATTCAAAACAAAGTCGATTCCAAAGCTACGGTACTGTATACAACAAATTAACTAATTTTACAATATTCAAACCTCAATAGTGTTCCTTCTGGGCTCTTTCGTTCCAAATTGGACGACAAATCAACAACTGCAGCTGGGTTACAGCAAAGGTTAGCTACAGAAAATGAGATCACCAAATACAGTCACAACGAAATTCAAGCTGAGCGACTCTTGCTCGAGGCAACGGTGGGAGTCCGGTTTGTGACAAAGATTCAAAGAAATAAAACAAACAATCGGAATTCCAGCAAAGATAGTTCATACGAATGATAAATGTCATTTGTAATATGGATGCTAATGCATGGAACGGGGTTTCCTGAACTCCTTTACAAATGTTTTTCCTGGTTTGCACATTTTCTGCCCTTCTGATGGCATGACGACCATTTGCAGCAAAAATTCATGTGGGGTTACTAGTCGCAAAGAGTATGTTGGGACAGGTACACAGTATAACGGCCGGTTGTGGAAAATCCCTCCAGGAACCCTACAATTTCACTTTTCCTTCACATCGCTCGTTCATATATCGTATTTTGTGTGTTTGTGTGCACTACTTGTTCTAATGAACCAACGTTTGTTTATTCGCGTCCAACGCGCTACCCTTCCACTTCCTATTTTGAACCTGCTTGACGCACGTGCTTGTTTCTCGCAAGCTGCAATTTGGTTCTCTTTCGCTGAGTCACCGTGGTCTCATTTGTGGTTCGTGTCCGTTCTATGTCATTGTCCATTTGATAGTCTAGTATCGTAGAATTTCACGGACAATCGCATTCTGATTTCGGGATCAATATTGAATTTGGCTACGTATTGCTCAAGGGCGTCTCACACACGGTTTGATAGGTGCAACTAATGGTACCATTAGGGCTGTCCTGCCCTGTCCAAGAAAAACTATGCGCTACTTCGGGAGCACGAATCTTTGAAATGATCGTGTTCAATGTGCTGCCTTAGCAGAGGAATTCTTCCGAGTCATACGGGGATCGTTAGATAGGGAAAACGCGCCACAGAAGGAAGCACAAGGAAAGGATTACAACAGAGCCCGGTACTAGCAACTCGCACAGGAAAAACGAGCCACAGGCAACGATAAACAAGCCGGATAGTAAAAAGGCACAGGACAAACCCAAGAAAGCGGTAAAGCTGGAGGCGCTTAAACGGAGGACAGAGACTTGAAGAAGAGCTGAAAAAGGAAGGCCATCCCCAAGGGAGTTGTTGGGACGGGCAAGCCCTTTCTTCTGCTTAAGCTCACAGAACCGGTGATTAAAGAGGCGCGGATCAAGAGGGAAGCCAAACACGGGCACATTGTAAATGGCGGGGCTACCCACTGAACTGACGTACGCGAAGCGCCATAGAGTGAGGCTGTGGAAGGCAATCAACGCGCTACAGCCGAGGCCATTGCCTGTCGTCTTTGCGAGCCCATGAACAGGGGGTCCACCGCTAGGCCGGGCATTAGGAATTGAGCACGCCACAAAGGGGTACATAAAGATCACAACGGACACTTCCTCCAGTGGAAGGGTGGCACCGGCGCGAAATCCGCCGCATCCAATAAGACCGGAACTCAAGCAACCGGTTCTCATGATGGTTAAGGGTGACGTCACGTCTATAAGCAAATCTACGACCAAAGCCGCAGCCATTAACCGTAGCCAAGTTGGATAGCCAACAATGAGCTTGCAAGCTAAAAAAAGGCAAGTGGGGCAGCAGGTAAAAACGTACACACAGAGAGTATAAAGCAGTTGGACGCTCAGCGACTACTTACCATCAAGAGAGGGGTGTGGCCGAAATTTAAACAGAAGTTGCAGCCAGGCCAATCCAAATTAAACAGAACGTCACTGATACGGATGAAACTGGACAACAGTCCTCGCAAGAACACCCACACCATTGAGCAGGAGTAGCTCCTTGACGCCCCCGAGGGGCAACAGAAGGCCAAGAATTGTGCTGGTGGAGGCCTAAGGAGACTCCGTTTACACTTATAACGCCCAATATACAAGCCACTGCATGTTGCTTTCGCCTGGGCCGACTGCCGGTAGCAATAGTCTCTGTCTTCAGGGCCCAGCAAGCGGGTAGGGAAGAAGACGCTGAACTATTCCAGCTTCTACAGATGGTGTTGAGTAGGTCACAGCGCTTTATCGTTTTGGGAGACATCAACCCTCAGAAATAAATTGGGACGATGAATGTGCCCCTAGGGGAACCACCGGAAATGCTCTGGTGATGTTGCTCCACAACGAAGCCCTCACAAGAAATTACAGGAGCAACTAGTTTCCGCGGCGGACAACGTTCATCTACACTGGGTCCGCTGGTAACCAGGTATCGATCTGACGTCACCTCCTTGATGAAGGAGAAGCCATTGGGGAAGAGCGACCGTGGAGTCCTGTGAGTGATATTCACTGTAAGTCACAACATACCAGGACCTAGTCTTGTCCGGAACCACGCTAGGGTGGACGAGGATCAACTGAGGGTAGGGGCTCGCAGCGTACTTTGGTACCCGGAGGTCCCGGAGCCACCTGTGGGGGATAGATGGGGGCAGCAAGAGCCGAGCTAATAAGCTTGGCAGACAAGCTTGTTCTTTTAACACAACAAAGAAACAGGAGCAGGCCACCCTAGTGGAACCCTACGATTGCGACAGCAATCACTGTTCGTAGAAGGCTGTGGGCTCAATACAAACTCCATATCACACAGTACTCGTGAGCAGCTTGCAAGACAGTCAGAAACAGGGCACAAGTCCCGCAACGAACAGCAAATTACGAGTATGAGGAAAAACTAGCCAACAACGAGAAGGCAAACCAAAAGAAGTTCTTCGCTTGCCTGCAGTCCAAGAAGACGTCTCGTGGGAGAGAGCTTGCGGAAGCATTGCTCTCGATGATACAGACGATACAAAAACCCTACTCACTTTCCTTAAGAGCGTTTATCGTCAGGACCATACGCTTAGTGCAGCGGTATCAGATATAGGGAGTACGCCAATGATCCAGGAACTTGCCGTAAGTGAGGACGAGGAGCTCCACGGACTCAAGTCTTTGTGCAGGCTCATAGCAGCTGGGCCGGATGCAATCCATCCGGCGATTGGTCAGCCGCTCTCCGATATCTTATCAAGGGCTACCACCCAGCTGTACGCACAGCCCATGAGGGAGAGTGGGGAGCCAGAGGATTGACCTAAGGCCATTGTCGTAGCAACACATAGGACAGGATCCAGGCAGAAGGCGGAGAATTATACTCCGGTCAGCCTAACACCAGTGTTGTGCAAGTGCTTGGTGTGTATATTCAGAAAAAAATTCTGATTCATCACCTGCTGGACTGTAAATCGCAGACCTTTGGGATAAGCGGGAAAGCAAGAGATTGGATAGCACACTTTCTAGGGAATCCTAGGTTCTTTGTCAAGGTGGGCGATCATCTACCGAGACCGGAGGGGGTTACCAGTGGTGTGCCACAGGATTCAGTACTGGGGCCTTCGCTCTTCCCCCCATGTATAGATGACCTAGCGGAAGAATTGATCAACCCATGTTTCATCATGGCAAATGATGTGTAGATAGCGGGGAGCGACTTAGCACAGGACATAAATGCAGTAGTCAGATGAGCACAACGATGGGATTTACCACTGAATCTCGCCAGTTGTCGGATCCTGACCACTAACAGACAAAACCAGCAGTGTTCCTTTTCGAAGAGTGTGGGAGGTAAAAGACCTAGGAGTGATGGTTGCACGGGACTTCAAGCCTTCAAGGCAGTGCCAGAGAGCTGCCAATGTGACCAGAGGAGTATTATCTACGGCATGCAATTCTACCACATGCAAAATGCCTGAAGCCTTTGCCCCGTTTAACAAGGTTTTGGTGCGACCTCTTCTGGAGTTTGTGTACGGGCTTGGGCTCCCTATTATCGCAAGGATAAGGAGTGCCTGGAGAGGGTGCAGTGACTTGCAACTAGAATGATCACCGGTCAGGGGGAAAACCTTATGCCCAGCGTCCAGAGGATCTAAATTTCCTCTATTTAGAGTGATAGAGGAAGATTTGACCTAACAGAAGCTTTCAAGATCATAATGAGTCTGTCGGGTATGGACACGGGTGATTTGTTCGTTTCTGCCCATGAGTGCGGCACCAAGGGACACTGTATTGAGCTACGGAGGGCATCATGAAGGCTGGAGGTACGGCCAGAATTTTTATGAACAGAGTTTTACTTATGTGGAATAAACTGCCAGAGGATGCTGTTGGATGCAGCAATGTACAAACTTTCAAGAAGGTCTTGGGTTCACGCCAGAACACGGCGTTCCCAGAGCTAGCTGTGTGAACGAGGGGCGAGTTTTTGAGCCCCTGGTATTTTTGTCAATGAACTTATGTCTGTGAAGTTGCTACTGCCTCACAAATTCTGTCTTCTAGACATTAAATTCAAAGCACAGTGTTGGGGGCCAAAGAAACTCGCCGACAACACAACTACCTGGACGCTCGATTGATGTCGGCCACTTTCGTCCTGTGGAAACTGAACCACACTGAACATCGGCAAGGCCGCGCCCGGAGCTCGGCCCGGAGCTCGGCCCGGAGATCTTGACGGTTGATGGGTGAGGACGAATGAAACTACCACTTTAACTTTTGAACTGTTATCGCGCCGAAAACTTTAGCTGGTAAAACGCGTGACCTTGATCACAACGCTTATATACTGTAAAGAAACTTTGGGAAGGTCATACAAGTATGGCGAATTGAAGTGATGGATTTTCTCTTCCTTTTCAGCTGGTCGTATCGGCCTTGCCCAAGCAAACGGAAAACTGGAAGAGGGTGGAGAAACAGCCAATCTGGAAGACAGTTCAACAATCTAAGATGACTGATTCGTAATGTGTTTGTATTTGTATTTTTACAATAATGACAGTGTGCCACATTTTTGAGATAAATCCTTACATTGCTGAACTTCGTCTTCTTGCCCTCGGCTGACTGTTACAATACCCTTGCGGCACGCATTCAAACAAAAGTCGCACAACAACATATCACGTCAAACTCATTTTCTACGGGCATCGATTCATCTGTTCCAACCGTTCCACATATAAAGGCCCTGCTACTTTAGTCGGGCTATATTTAAGCCCGTACTATCAAGATGGGGCTACTCGAACTTACAGATGAGTTCGCACCCCTGACGGTGGCAAGCAGTAGAAATCTACCCCCATGGTGGAAGTCAAAAGTCCGCAAGGCTATAGTTATTCGTAGGCAACGATGGGTGGCGTACAAGCTGTACAGAATTCAGGGGGCATGGAATAGCTATAAGATGGCTAGGGACAGAGCTCAATAGATCCAAAGAGTGGAGAAATATGCCTTCGAGCGTCGGTTAGCTGCGTCAGTCCGCACAAACCCAAAGCGATTTTACGCCTACTTGCAATCTCACAAACGTATGAGAGACAGCGTTGCAACTTTGGGAGGAGCACAGGGACGACTAGCTCTAAACGACAAAGACAAGGCTGGCATGCTCTTGGCATTCTTTAAGAGCTTATATTGACCAGAAAACAGTTTGGAGGAAAGAATGGGGGGCCCACAGGCGCCTCCAATAGCTGAACTTACCGTGGGAGAAGAAGAAGTGTACGCGGAGTTGCAAACTTTGAATAGGAACACAGCAGCAGGTCCAGACGGGATTCATCCAGCAATCGTTCAGCCTCTGGCCGAGGTCCTGGAGGCTCTGGTGACGAAGCTAAATGAAACGTCACTTAGAGAGGGAATTGTGCCGGGAGACTGGAGGAGAGCAACAGTGGTAGGTATTTACAAGAGTGGACCCCGGCAAAAGGCCGAAAATTACCGGCCGGTTAGCTTGACTTCAGTACTGTGTAAGTGCCTGCAGCGAATAGTCAGGAAACAGATCTCTAGGCATTTGGTTCAACACAACCTCATATCAAATGCTCAGCATGGTTTTGTGGCAGGGCGATCCTGTCTGACGAGTCTTCTGCTGTTCCTCGATGAGGTAACCAAGCGTCTGGACTAAGGGCAATCGATTGCGGTCTGCTACTTGGACTTCAGCAAGGCGTTTGATTCCGTGAACCACATATTTCTGGACGTCAAACTGCAGTCTATGGGAATTAGTGGAAAGGCAAGACAATGGATAAGTAGTTTCTGAGCAGGGCGAACCTTTAGTGTTAAGGTGGGGAGTCATGTTTCAAAACCGGAGGGTGTAACAAGCGGGGTGCCACAGGGCTCGGTGCTCGGCCCTCTGCTCTTCCTCATCTTCATCAATGACCTAGCACGTGGGCTTACAAACCCAACCTTCATATTTACCGATGACGTCAAGATAGCTGGGGTGGATATAGAACTTGACTTGTTAGCAGCACAAAACTGGCCACACAAACGGCACCTTCCACTAAACCTCACCCAGCGTCAATGCTTGACCACAACTACCGGGGCTAGTGGGAATGAGGTGGGTTCGTTGCAGGTGGTCTCGCAAGTCAAGGACTTGGGCGTTATAATAAACAACAGCTTTAGGCCGTCAAAGCAGTGCACCTCAGCAGCCAATACGGCCAGGAGAGAACTCCTTCGAGTTAGATCCATTATGTCGTGTAGAGATCCGGAGATTTTCGTTCCGATATATCAGGCATTATGGAGTATTGCGTGCAGGCCTGGGCACCGTACAACTAGAAAGATATCGACTGTCTGGAGAAAGTTCAAGGGCTAGCCACTAGAATGGTGGCTGGGCAAAGGGGGTGTAACTACACAGAGCGTCTTCGTGGCCTAGACCTGTTCTCGATGGAAAGACGGCGCATTCGCGGGGATTTGATAGAAACCTTCAAGGTAATGAAAGGACTATCAGGAATAGGACGAGAAGAGCTTTTCTCTCCGATCCCCAAGAAAGGCACAAGGGGCATAGCCTTAGATTACAAAAGAAGCATTCGAGGCTCCAAATTAGGGCGAAGTACTTCTCAAATAGAGTGATACCCTATTGGAATAGGCTCCCGGAAGAGGTCATAAACACCACAACAGTGAGGGCTTTTAAGAAAGCAGTAGACCTATGTTGGGTGGTAGTATACCCCGAGTTATGTTAAGCAGCTTTTAGGGTCAGATGGAATTTACTTATTGTTTCCACCTTACCATGCCCGGGCTGATACTGCACAAAATTCCTGCCTTTCAGAAAAAGAAAATCACGCAGTGTTGGGAGCTACGGAAACGCGCCGACAACACAACTACCTGGACACACGATTGGCTCTAGCCACACCAAGTCCTGTGCAAACTGAAGTGAACTGAACTGAAGCCCGTATGTTTAGACACTATCTGCCTAGTGGAGTTCGCTGATGAGGATACCCGGGATAAACTGCTGACGAGGGCAGCAATAGTGGCTCAGATTACCAAGGGCAGATACCAGATTGTGCCGGACGAGCAGAGAGTAAGGCCTGGTGGTCTAGCCCCGGGAGGTAACCTTGCTCGACCAGCCAGGGCGCTGGTGAGAAACCTAAAAGTTCACCGGAATGCCGTACTCGGCTCTCAGGCCCCGACCCCGACAATAGTATAAAAGCCACGTGCGGGGTCGCAAATAGTTGAAATTGAAGACGCGCTGGAAGACGAGAATTGGCAGTACTGTCCGCAGATAGATGACAGTGCGACCCCTGCCAGTCTGGATGTTGTGGCAACTCTTATAGAGATGGATTGGGAGTCGTCGGAAATTCTGGACCATCAGCCGGCTTCATGCACCCTGGTGGGGACATCCGAAGCAAAAAACGTGTCATGGTCTCAGGCGTTGCGCCTGAGAAACAGCCAGGAGTGAATAACAAGAGACACCTAGGCGACGGAGCAAACGCGGTGGTGTTATATACTAACGCGTGTAGTATTAGAAACAAATGGGCGGAACTCGCCAAAACCGCTGACGATCAGAAAACATCAATATTTGCCGTCACGGAAACGTGGCTTTTCGAAGAAGACCATGTACCAGGCCTAATAAGTAACGGTTTTGCAGTCTACAGGCAGGATCGAGAACACGATCGCCTTGGTGGTGGAGTAGCCATCCTCGTTAGGTCAGGTACAAACCACCTTGAGTCTCAGACCAAGATGTGTACCCGCAATATCCAGTTATGCACCGTTACGATCATCCTTCCAGGCAGAAGGGTCAACGTTGTCTTTGTCTACAGGGCACCGAGCACAAACCACGAAGAGGACGTTTGTTTGCTGCGGACTTTGATTGAACTAGTTAAGGACGCACAAAAGACCCTCATAGTGGGTGACTTCAATCTCCCGCACATCAACTGGGTGGCTGAGGTCTGCATGCTGGGATCGGAGGAGCAAACCTACTTAGAATGGCTGCATGATAATGCGCTGCATCAGCATATTAGGGAGAATACCGGATATGGGACTGGACGCGTTTCATCCTTGCTGGATCTAGCTATAACGAACTTCCCCAACGATGTGGTTGGACTGCAATATTGTGCACCGCTGGAAAAGAGTGACCACGTGTGTGTCAAAATAGTCTTGTGCATGCGGCAACCGAAGGTACCCTCAAGGCTGGTTAGGAATTTTGGTAGTATGGACATAGATAGGCTTCGTAATAGGGCGATGGGTTTGACCTGGGACACGACAGAGGGGGCTACTGTCGAGGAGCGCTGGCAGACCATGAAGGGATGTCTGACTGCCTCACAGGAAGAGTTCGCACCCTTAAAACGAAGAAGTGGAGAGGGCAAACCCATGTGGCGGAAGGCTGCAATAGCCACCCAGGCAGCACAAGGGTACACTCGATCGTCACCTGAGTGTCCCCTAGGGGACGGTCGTAGGAAAGCAGTGCAATGCCCCCAAAAACAACTGAAAGCTATGTAAAAACCGTAGAATCCGTCACAAATGCAAAAGATTCCGAACGAGAGTCTCTGTTAAGCCACATTTCCGAATATTTAGTAGCTTGGTCCCCATTGGATTCAGATACAGAAATCTCTAGAATCGTGAATGCATGAGAATTCTGAACCTAATATTATATGTTAAAAAACCGTAATAAGAAAAAATTCTAGCATTTACTGTCCATTTCATAGAGTATTATAAATTTAGATGTCCTGTTTGTTTTAATGCATTCCCATCATGGCGGCCAATTTTTGGCGGTGGCTGTTCTTTGTCGCCTCTAAGACTTCACTGCTAGACTTTGCGCTGTGTGTGGTCGGTTTCAGACGTTCTTCGGACGGTAAATTCCATTTATTTTTACTTGTCTCTTCGTCCTTAGATGAAAAAGATGCACCCAAAATTGCGTGGCTGTTCCAGAACTACAATATGGAGGAGCAAGAAGCTGATCTCAGTCCGCAGGGTTGTTGGGGGCGATTTCAACTCGTCCCTCATATGCGATGATCTGTAAAAAGTTAGCTGATATGAAGTTCGTTACAAATTAGCAGGCATATGTTCCTTTTCAACGAACAACGAGTCCGACGATCTAATTGATGACATCGACAGTCTTGAAGAATCGAAGGCCTCATCGGCAGCAGTTGAGGAGCACCAAGTCACAGCTGCTACAACCTCTACCGCTGTTAGATAATGCACACTGGATTTCTAAATGTGGGTAGTTGTGAGAACACGATGAGGGATAACACGTACATACCAGAGGAGTGGGAATCAACATTTTTGGCTGCGACCACCTTCACGAAAAGTAAGGTTTATGGTGATCAGCAGTGTGTGCAACAGAATCATTATTTATAGATGGAGGAGTAAAATTTACAACACCGGCCAAAATGATAACTGCCCTCACAGAAGGTAACTGAGTAAATAAACCTAATTGTTCCAGCTGTTCCTTCGGCCAGGGATGTTGTGAGGCAGGCTGCTATACAAATGAAGTCATCAATGGCCGATTTGCGGATTTCATTACAAGCTCTGAGACAGTTGAAGCTCGACTTGCCATTGGATCCGAGGTCGTTGTTGGGGACGCCTAGAAGAATCCAAAAAAGAAATGTTGGCGATGGCAGATACGTACATTTTGGGCTAAGTGAAACCTTGCAACGAGCCCCTGAGTGTAAACCTCTCACACCCGGCAGCTGCGTTTATATCCAGTTGCACATTGATGGTATGAGCTTGTTTCGTGGCTCATCGCACCAGTTGTGGCCTATATTGTGTCGCCTCTTGGACCCTACGTCGCGAGTTATTATCGTTGGTCTATATTGTGGAATGTCGAAACCTACCGACGTGCATCGATATTTGGAAGACTTGATACGGGAATTGGCGTCATTATTATCCGATGGCATCATTATTCGTGGAAGTGATGTTCATTGCAGAATTGTATTGCGGAGTGTTGTGGCAGATAATCCAGCCAAGGCAATGCTTAAGCAGGTTAAGCATCATTCTGGGTTATACAGCCGCCACAGATGCACACAACGCGGCTATTGCTTCCATCGCCGTCTCATTTTCCCTTCAACCACGGGAAGATTACGCAATGACATCGACTTTCGAAATCGTCGCCAACGTAGTCATCATACTGAAAGTTCCCCGTTCGAAGTACTACCGGTGGATATGATAGACCTGTTTCCTAACGACTACATGTACAGAGTCTGTCTTGGAATAATGCGACGAATAATCGGTCTTTGGCGTAAATCTTGTTCTGGACGTAGACCGATTTTGGATTTTAATGGTGTGCGACAGGTAAACGAACACTTGAGGACTATAGAGAAACATATGACGTTTGAACTTCCCCGCGTGTGTCGAAAGCTTGAGGACACCGAATATTGGAAGGCAACGGAGTACAGGCAATGCCTGTTATATCTCGGACCCGTGGTTTTCAAGAACGTATTGCCAGCGGATCATTACAGGAACTTCATGTGTTTCTCTGCATTCACTTACATTTTGTGTAACACCAAGTGGTCTCCCCACTACTTGGACTATATTGAACGCCAGTTGCCCCGGGTCGTCAGATACCAGTTCCGACGAGGAACCCAAGCGACGAAAAACAGTACCAGTTGACATTGATCTCTCGCCACCGCCGGTTCTCGAAGATATGTCCACCGCACCATCTCCGAAACGGAGTCAACCGGAGGCAACTGCTAATGTCAGCTGTCTTTGGGGTCCAGTAGTCACCAAGTACGTTTTTATCTATCTTTATAACGTGTTCAGATCCCAAGTCACCACTCATTCTATTATACCGGCAACATCAACCCCTATTCGAGACACTGGGAGGCACTTTGTACAGTACGTGCATGTTTAAAATAGATTGTCACCTTTTCTACATTTAGGAAAACGGAAACAGTAACGAAGGCGAAAAACACAACAGACAGAGTTTCGGAACACGTTACCTATGGAAAAACTTTGGTTGGTATGTCTAACTTCGGACGTTACGTTCATTGATTACAGCTATGGTGAATGATCTAACCAATCGGGTGGTGGAACTTCAAAAAACAATGGAGGACGTCAAGTCCAAACTGTGCAGGTTTGAACATGTTACCGGTGCACCCGTACAGATCACGCATTGCTCTATTCCTGTGCAAAACGCATGGGAGTTCAAGAGGTTGAATGAAAAATTGGAAGATGAAACTTTCTACGAACAAATGGTAACTTATATTGTTCATAATTTTCTGACTAGCAGTTGCATTTCCTTGTTGCAACGGGAACGCAAACAGTTGGGGATTGTGTACGTCAGATAATGCGTACACTGATCGCCGATTGTTTTTTGCATAAATTAAACTGGCGCGATGTCCACGGTCGTCAATCATTTGCCAAAACAAGAGTCTGTAGAATAACTGTCGGTGAGTATGCCGGTCCGTGTTATCCTATCCTTTTTTGGTAGACGCAGTAACGAGGCACAATTTTCCCGGAGTTACAACACTTTTTATAAACGAAAAGATCCAACGTTGGATTCAAAGGTGCAGACCGACTGAGGTAACTAGCAACGAATCGCCATTTCAGGACGTGGCCGTCCAAACCGACAGTGTTGAGGTCAGTTTCGGCTGGGTCATCGTTTATATATTATGTAATGCTGAACCCTCTCATAAGCCGATTTCTAACGTTGACAACTATAACAACATTTCTTACTGCACCGATTCAACAAGTATCTCTTTTTCTTTGTTCCAGTTACTGGAAAGTTCACCAAAATGAACCATGGATGGATGATGATTGTTCGTTGACAAGCCTAGTGTACACAGATTTACAAATAGCGAAATATATAATTATCACCTCTGAAACCTGTATTTTATTTGAACTCTCGGGGATTGATTCCTCCAAATGTTGTATGCGGAATTATGGTTAAGCTTACTGTAAGATGGTAGTGCTTATGCGCTTGCGCTGACCTTCGGCTGTTCCGTAGATTACCAGTATATTATTTAGTATGTACGTATTTCGGTGTTGTAGTTAGTGTTACCAATTTAATGGTGTTAGGGGAGTCCGTTTCGATAAGCTTCCGAGGCCGTCACCTGGGTGTCCCTTTTGTTTCAAAGGGGACACTCAGGTGACGGTCGGAGGACACTCAGGGGATGGCCATGGGACACTCAGGTGACGTTCAGGTGACGGTCGTGCTGCTTGGGCAAGGCCATCAGACGTAGAAACCGCTCTTGGAACCAGTACAAAGCTCCCGGCAGTCAGCTAGCCTGGAACCGCTATACAAAGCTGAGAAACGAGACCGTAAGCCTTTTGAGAACTTCCAAGCCGGCGTTTGAGCTCAAATTGGCCCAGTCTGTAAGACAACAGCCGAAGAAGTTCTACAGCTACGTACAGTCTAAAGGCTCAGCAAGAATTGCCGTAGGTCCGCTGTCCATTAGAGACTTTGCTATTGTCACTGATGACCAGGGCAAAGCAGACGCCCTGGGGGAATACTTTGGTAGTGTACATAGGATAGATAGTGGGGTACGAGTAGATCTGGCTCTGGTGCATCCTCCTCAGTTAAACGAGCTAGATCTCTCAGAGGAGTGCGTGCGTAAGTACCTACAGGAGTTAAACGGCCACAATTCAGCGGGCCCAGATGGCATTCATCCAGCTATCATCATGTCGTTGGCAGATATCATAGCTCCATCGGCATGCAGACTGTACAGATCCACGTTGGACCAGGGTAAGCTGCCTCAGGACTGGAAAGTCGCGGCAGTCGTGGCAACACACGAGAGTAGGCCTAAGTCGGATGTGCAGAAACTACAGGCCGGTAAGCCTAACTAGCATTCTATGTAAAGTCCTGGAGAAGATCATCCGTGCCCATATCTGCCAGCACTTACTGCAGCACTCCATGCGAAGTCCGGCGCAGCATGGATTCCTGAAAGAGATCTTGCCTGACCAATCTCCTGTGCTTCTCAGATGAAGTAACTCGACGACTGGACGAAGGTAAGCAAGTTGAGGTATGCTACCTCGACTTTAGCAAGGCGTTCGACTCCGTTAATCATCGTCTTTTGCTATGCAAGATGGAGACTTTCGGTATAGGTGGGCCAGTATATAGGTGGCTGAAAGACTTCCCCTCCCGCAGGACGTTTTACGTCAAAGAGGGGGGACAGGTGCTCCAGTTTGGTGAACGTCTCCAGTGGTGTACCTCAGGGATCTGTCCTAGGCCCGGTCCTATTCTTGTTATTCATTAATGACCTAGCATCCACTCTTCAATCGCCCAGCTTTATTTTTGCGGATGATGTGAAGATTGTTGGATCTAAGGGTAGGGCGGACTTGGGCAGGGAAATAGGTACCGTCCTGAACTGGGTATAAAAATGGGACTTACCTCTGAACGCTCAAAAAAGCCATTTGTTGTCAAGGGCAACAGAGAGCCTAACTGTCGCCCATGATCAAGGGCTATTCACCGCAGAGGCAGTCAGTAGGGTTAAAGACCTGGGGGTCATCATGAAGAGTGACTTCAAATGGTCGGAGCAGTGCAACGCTGCTGCGCATAAGGCTCATGGGGGGCTCTTTAGGCTGCGATCAGCTTTGTCTTGCCGGAAGCCGGAAGTATTCGTACCTATTTACATGGCTATAGTACGACCTCACTTAGAAGGTAGCGTGCAGGCTTGGTCACCCTTCTACAAAAAGGACGCCGCCTGCCTAGAGAAAGTCCAACGGCTCGCCACGCGAATGGTTGAAGGGCAGAGGGGCAGGACTTACGAGCAGAGACTCTGTGACCTGAATCTTTTCTCGTTGGAAAGGAGGAGACGTCGAGGGGATCTCATAGAAACGTTCGAGGTAATGAAGTGCTTTTCTGGTCTTAGACCAGATAGTCTATTCCAAGTGGCCGTAGACTCCGGAACATGGGGACATGAAAAGAAGTTGATAAAAGCCCGATCTAGGTTGATGGCTAGATCGCGCTTCTTCAGCAACAGGGTTGTGAACAGTTGGAACGGTCTGCCTGGTGGAATGGTAGATCATACGGAACATATGCAAAGACAAGATTAGGTCCTATCAGAATGCAGTCCAACGATCTGTAATTGATCGAGCACGGACCAATAAGGCATTTTCTTTCAGTACATGCACCTTCTAGGAGGCACAACTCCGACGCCACTAGCTCTCAAAGATAGTGCCGGATCTCCAATCACTTCCTCTAGCCAAGTAGCCGAGGCATTCATCTCCTACTTCCGTACAATTTTTAGCTCCATACCCATATCATCCCACCCTACCATGCACCCGTTATCTCTGGCCACTACCCTGAACCGCGTCACTATTCCCATTGGTGCAGTCGCTCAAGGTTTCCGACGGCTCAACCAATATTGCTCTATGGGTCCTGACCTAATCCACCCCCGTATTCTCAAGGAAGCCGCGGATACATTAGCTGCTCCTTATGCCTCGCTTTTTCCGCGATATGTTGACGATGGAGTTTTCCCCCGTAACTGGAAAAGAGCAG
The DNA here is from genome assembly GCA_948099385.1 of Fasciola hepatica. Classification (NCBI taxonomy): domain Eukaryota; kingdom Metazoa; phylum Platyhelminthes; class Trematoda; order Plagiorchiida; family Fasciolidae; genus Fasciola; species Fasciola hepatica. The sequence goes on from CANUEZ040000040.1 coordinate 1,273,866, forward strand.
TGATCGCACCCATTTATAAGCAGGGTAGTAGACACCTTGCCTCTAGTTACAGGCCCATAGGCCTCACAAGCATCCCCAGCAAAATTTTCGAGGGAATTCTTAAGAGTGAGATTCTTTCCCATCTTCATAGAAATAAGATCCTCTCCCCGTCCCAACATGGGTTTCTTCCTGGCAGATCACGCATCACCAGTATGCTTACTGTCATGGATAGTCTAACGAAGGCCTATGATGATGGCCAGCTCTCACACGCTGTATTCATCGATTTTGCTAAGGCCTTCGATAAGGTCCCCCATGCCCCTCTTCTTTATGAGCTGCAAACATACGGGATCACAGGCTCCATGTTGGCCATCCTGCGCAGTCTCCTTACCGACCGCACCTTTGTGGTTAAAGTCGGGAATGTTTTGTCTCAACCCGCCCCAGTAAAAACTGGGGTCCCCCAAGAGTCGGTCTTAGGTCCTATTCGTTTCCTGATCTATATAAACGATCTACCGACAGCCCTTCCTGCGAACATTGCCATGTACGCAGATGATGTAACCCTCTGGAGTTCAAGCGTTGAAGACCTGCAAATAGCAGTTGATGAAGCAAAACGCTGGTCCGGGGATTGGGACCCCCAGTTAATGATGACCAATACACGAGCATGTCTTTCGGCAGAGAGATTGGTCACGTTTTCCATTATTGGAGAAACCACACTGCCAAGGGTTGACCGACACAAGGTGCTCGGTTTCTGGTTAGATTGTAACTTATCCTTCTCTCATCATCACGAACTTGCGAGCAAGTCTGCCTTTCGAGTCCTAAACATGATTCGAAGGTCCTTCCCGCGCATATCTAAGGATGATTTCACCGTAATTTTCGGCACCTATATCCTATCTCCGCTGGAGTACGGTAGTCAGATAGTGCACTCTGATCTTGTCCGAGACCGTGAAATCCTAGAAAGAGTTCAGATGGTCTCAACCAAGGCAGTAAGGGGTCTATCCCATCTACCTTATCCCGTCCGCCTCTCACTCTCAACCTCTATCCCCTTGACGTAAGACGCGTAAGAGGTGATCTGTTTTTGATGTTCCACCCTTTTGAAACAGGTCAAAGAGATTGCTTCTTCTCCGTCTGTCCAGCCTCTTCTCTCCGTGGTCACAGCAGAAAGGTTTTCAAACCGAGGCCACGCACTTCACTAAGGATTAACTTATTTAGCTATAGGGTTATTCCTCTGTGGAATGCACTTCCGGATGATATTGTTCTCTCACAGAACATAAGAGTGGGCCTAAGTCGGATGTGCAGAACTACAGGCCGGTAAGCCTAACTAGCATTCTCTGTAAAGTTCTCGAGAAGATCATCCGTGCTCATATCTGCCAGCACTTACTGCAGCACTCCATGCTAAGCCCGGCGCAACACGGATTCCTGAAAAATAGATCTTGCTTGACCAATCTCCTGTGCTTCTCAGATGAAGTAACTCGACGACTGGACGAAGGTATGCATGTTGAGGTATGTTACCTCGACTTTAGCAAGGCGTTCGACTCCGTTAATCATCGTCTTTTGCTATGCAAGATGGAGACTTTCGGTATAGGTGGGCCAGTATATAGGTGGCTGGAGGACTTCCTCTCCCACAGGACGTTTTACGTCAAAGTGGGGGACAGGTGCTCCAGTTTGGTGAACGTCACCAGTGGTGTACCTCAGGGATCCGTCCTAGGCCCGGTCCTATTCTTGTTATTTATTAATGACCTAGCATCCACTCTTCAATCGCCCAGCTTTATTTTTGCGGATGATGTGAAGATTGTTGGATCTAAGGGTAGGGCGGACTTGGGCAGGGAAATAGGCACCGTCCTAAACTGGGCATACAAATGGGACTTACCTCTAAACGCTCAAAAAAGCCATTTGTTGTCAAGGGCAACAGAGAGCCTAACTGTCGCTCATGATCAAGGGCTATTCACCGCAGAGGCAGTCAGTAGGGTTAAAGACCTGGGGGTCATCATGAAAAGTGACTTCAAATGGTCGGAGCAGTGCAACGCTGCTGCGCATAAGGCTCATGGGGGGCTCTTTAGGCTGCGATCAGCTTTGTCTTGCCGGAAGCCGGAAGTATTCGTACCTATTTACATGGCTATAGTACGACCTCACTTAGAAGGTAGCGTGCAGGCTTGGTCACCCTTCTACAAAAAGGACGCCGCCTGCCTAGAGAAAGTCCAACGGCTCGCCACGCGGATGGTTGAAGGGCAGAGGGGTAAGACTTACGAGCAGAGACTCTGTGACCTGAATCTCTTCTCGTTGGAAAGGAGGAGACGTCGAGGAGATCTCATAGAAACGTTCAAGGTAATGAAGTGCTTTTCTGGCCTCAGACCAGATAGTCTATTCCAATTGGCCGTAGACTCCAGAACAAGGGGACACGAAAAGAAGTTGATAAAAGCCCGATCTAGGTTGATGGCTAGATCGCGCTTCTTCAGCAACAGGGTTGTGAACAGTTGGAACGGTCTGCCTGGTGAAATGGTAGATCTGCAGACAGTCCAATCCTTCAAATGTGCCCTTGATCGCAAGTGGTACGAGATCTTTCCTTGTAGTGAGCCTTAAGAATATCAACTAGATGGATGACGGGTAGCACTGTGGTCCTTCTGGAGTATGTTTTAGCAGACTTTTTCCCTCACTGCATACTGTCTCAGTGAACGCTCACGATGCATAATGTCTCTCGCAGTTGATGTGCGATGAGGTTTTCCGTTTCCCTCTCATTTTTAGCGGGGATTCGACGAAATACACTCGGCAGTGGTGGGTGCATAACTGGTGTGCATACCATCGAAGGAATTCTGGACGGTCGATTGGCCGTGGCCATTACCTGTCCTGTGCAAACTGAACTGAACTGAACTGAACTGAAACTATCTTCAAGAAAAAGCTAGACCTCCTCCTGGGTCTCTCCCAATAATTCCCTCTGTCAAAAAGACAAACAAAATAGTTGTCTTTTTCTTTCATATTTGTTCATGAATATCGCACCCCCACTCAGCTTAAGGCACTGTCCACAGTGTGACACTGCATGAGGTTATGTACATCTTGTTTTCGATGCCACCCCCGCCCCCCTCGCTTCTTTTTACTCTCGTTTCAGCTCGGTGAATCTGACAGAAGATCAAAGATTTTCTCAACAACCGGGACAGTTGGGCTCAAAGCCTCGAACCCGTGTAGTACTTCAAGACATCTGCGGGCAGTCCAATCCTTCAAAGGTGCCCTAGATCGCAAGTGGTACGAGATCTTTCCTTGAAGTGAGCCTTGAGTATATCAACTCGATGGATGACGGGTAGCACTGTGGTCCTTATGGAGTATGTTTTAACAGACTTTTTCCCTCATTGCATACTGTCTCAGTGAACGCTCACGATGCATGGTGTCTCTCGCAGTTGGTGTGCGATGAGGTTTTCCGTTTCCCTCTCATTTTTAGCGGGGATTCGACGAAATACACTCGGCAGTGGTGGGTGCGTAACTGGTGTGCATACCATCGAAGGAATTCTGGACGCTCGATTGGCCGAGGCCATTACCTGTCTTGTGCAAACTGAACTGAACTGAACTGAACTGACCTTGGTTTTGGGTGGCTAGTAAAATTCTGAGGAGGACCTTAACTTAGCTGGAAAATACTTCTAAGAATAGTTTACTAGCACATCTGTCGGGTAAAATCATGTTTGAAGTTCAAAAACATTAATTTCCCTCAAGTATTCCCATGAACTAGCTAATTTTCTTTTTCCCCTCAGATCGTGGGTGGTAGTTCGATCCTTGACTTTCTGTTTGATATGATATAGGCGTAAGTTCCGACCTGGAGATATTCAGATTGGTGCAGACTGCAGTATTCTTTAGATATTATTCTGGAAAGTGCGGAATTGGTCTGCCAACTACTGTAACTTACATTAAATGGCTAACGGATGGAAACGAAAGCCATTTCCGTTCCATCTTGTGAAGCTGTCGAACTTCTCTTAATATTACACGCTAACCACTATCTCTCTCTCAGTCGCCTTCTCGTTCTCACGGGTCGTGGAGAATACCGTTCTGGTTAACATATTTGTATAGTGCCGAGCACTAGAGTAACGTGCAAGTAGTCCCCGTTGTACAAAGGACCGAAGCGAGCGTTTTCTAAGGAAACCTCGAAGTAAGGTCTAACCAACCTTACAAAGTCTTTCATTCACTTTCTTGCGTTCTTTTTTCAAAATTTTACTTTTCCTACGTAACATACGGTCACGTAGACGATGACAAAAGTCGTCAGACAACAAGTGGTCAACTCCGTTGCATTCATTTTTAACTGAGACCATTTTTAAGCATATACGAGGTATAAGTACGACGAAGTAGTGTTTGGAAAACCAAGACAAACTTTCTGTGTTCAAGTCCTGAGACTGCTTTACAATAAGGATTTTGCTGTCATCGAGTATATGGATTTTGACAGCACGTTAAACAACCTAGGATGAATGGAATCCCTTGCCGTAAGTACATTTTACCAACAGGCAGCCTGCGACTCGACCTCAGCCTCTTTCCGGATAATCCACTGTGCTAGTGTTGCATAATAAATGAAAGAAGGTAAAAGTAGATATCGAGGGATGGCGTTGTTCCTATGAGTAGTAGGAGATTGGATTCGTATAATATGGTTCATCATGCAGTTTCAACGTTCAGCTCACCATTGAAAACCCTGGAAGCACTGTACAGCTGTTTCATTCTTGCTGGGAATCGTCAGAAGTGCACCTCCACCAAATCCCAGCTGGGACTCGAACTCTAGGTGAACGATTGTGAATCGGACACCTTAATCACAAGGCTATCCGTGTTGGCTCTCAACGGTTTGTTGAACATCTTCACTACATAGTATACATATGGACATGGGTAGTCTCATTCCGACCGTAAATGTACGAAAATAACCAGCAAGCTGATAAAGGCAAAAAGCAGTTCAGATTTTTCAAATTAAATTTCCGTTTATTCGATTAGGTTGTCGGAAGCCCACTACTTATATTATGTTAGGAGTTGCAGAACACTAAAACTTTGAAATACAGCCGTTTCTAAAAATCAGCACTCAATTCCCTGGAGAATAGATGTGATATTTCAAAAAGCATCATTATAATGTGCCCGGATCGTGCGCATACGTAGATCTTAGAGAGCTAGTCAATCGATTACCATTTGCTCCCAATCGGGTGCTCGTTCAGTGGCTTTGGACTAACGTTGGGCTACATCGTTGGAAATGTTGGGCAGCGATAGCCGCGCATTGAGCTAGCTCAATTTTGAAAAAAATAGCTGGAATTGCGCACTTTTTCTTTCCCTAACCCATCTTAACTACCCGCGAAGTAAGGTCTAGCCGACCTTACACTGCGTCCAGGCCTGGGCACCGAAACTAGTCAAGGACAAACAGCTGTTGGAAACCGTCCAAAGACGGTTTGCTGAGATGATCAGTGGGTTGAGGGACAAAACATACAAAGAACGCCTCAAAGCACTCGACCTGATCTCGCTCAATAGACGACGCCTTAGAGGGGATCTGATAGAGACGTTCGAACAGCCTCACGGGTTATCCGAAACCGACAGGCCGTTATTAGTTCCAAGCAAAGACCCGACGCTCAGGGGACATGAACACAAACTGATGAAACCCAGGACCATCAGAAGCGATGGAGCACATTTCTATTTTAACCGCGTTACGAACCCGTAGAACAAACTGCCACCCCATGTGGTAGCAGCGAATAGCGTCGTCATGTTTAAACGACGGCTGGATGACTGCTGGGACGAGGTTTTCCCGGACTATGACTTGCCAATCGAGCGTACCCTCAGGTTACACCTCTCTCTTTTACTCCCTTCTTTTCTAAGAAAATACATGTTTACCCGTCACCCAATAAAATACAGCAAACTGCGGCTTTTTTTTAATTCAGTTGTTTAGGATTCCCGTAAGTTAAGTCAGGACCTGCTCCCGTATAGCGTCTATAGCCGCTGGTCCTCGGTTCGTGACACGTTAGCGAAAATGCTTGGCAGCGCGCAAAAGAACAGAACTCAAAACGCTGGAGCGGGAAAACGTATACAGACGGTGCACACATGTGGAGCAAGTAGCGCCACAAAATTCGATAGTTGTTCAAATAAACAAATTTGTTAGTCTTTGTAATCGTGTGTTGTATCGGTAGCACTACAAGGGTCTCTCCGTAGAAGGCCGACGCAGTTGGGCTTCGACTCTTGATGGGTGCGTCGGCTTCAATGGCGAGAGACCTTTTCCATGCCTCCCGACGCGATCGAACACAACAGCAAAGCCAGCACAAGCCGTTCTCCATGACACACTGGTCGCTGTGCGTCGATCGCAAAAGTGCGTCCTTAAAATTTCATCCGATCGGGGTAGATCGTGCTTGCGACTTGGCAGTGGTGATTGTGTAGTAGAGTTTTTCGTTGTCGGCATATCCCGAAGTTCCGGTTGCCTATGTTTGATATTGCCTTCGTAAACGATCCAGCGTCCGGCGTCAAATGAGTCCAGTACCGATCCAATGACCGTTGTGTTTGAGCCATGCGAGATCCTGGAATTCCATATGGTTCTGTCCGACGGAACGAGCTGGAAGGCAAGCAACACAAGGAAGCTGCATCTCGGGGCGCGATCGGATATTTGACTGAGGGGGACATACCGGCGCAATGCAGGCTGCCGCTACCCTGGTCGCGATAAACACGTGGTCGTGCATTCATGCATAATAAAACTATGTACAAGTGGAATATGAAGAGTAAACTTAAATATATACATCTGTTACATATTCAGAAAACCTCGTTGGTTGTCGCAGCTCGCGGCCGCGTCGATTTCTCCTGTTTGGTGTTGCAACAGGTAATAAGGAGTCGTTAGTGGGAGTAACAGGTGACGACTAACCGAAGGTTGTGAGCAGGTGGGGACATTGGGCGGGTTGTTCGGGGTGGGTTCTACCTCGATGAAGGCTGGTGTAAGGCGGTCTATGCTGATGGTCTCATTCTTGCCTTCGACGTCTACCACGTATTTCTTTTTCTTTCGCTGGACGACGCGGAACAGGCCAGAGTAAGCCGCTTGTAGTGGTGATCGCACTGCATCCACTCGAATAAACACATGGCTGGCTGTTGCTAGAGTGGTAGGTATGTGGGTGCTGAGTTTGTTCCCGTGGCCGGGTGGGCTTTATCATCCGCATTTGCTGTGACAACCGTTTTGCGTAATCTCCGTAATTAAAACTCACAGGTGGTAATGGAGAAACCAACTCACCTGGAAGTCGTAATGTGCAACCGTAAACCAGTTCAGCCGCCGTAACATCCATGTTGGCTTTAACGGTTTTACTCAGTCCTAAGAGAACAATCGGTAAAACTTCACCCCATAAAGGATTATCACGGGCACAAAGGGCAGCTTTCAGCTGGCGATGGAATCGCTCCACCATGCCATTAGCCTGAGGATGATGGGCCGTCGTCTTGTTGTGTCTGCAACCGAATGCGTTCAGTAGCTGGTGGAAGGCACCGTCAAAATGAGAACCGCGGTCAGTGGTCACGATAGAAGGGCGGACGAACTGACTTACCCAACCAGTTAGAAAAGCTTTTGCAGCTTTCTCTGAGGTAGGACGGGGAATGGGTATGGCCTGTGGCCAACGAGTGAAGCGATCTACGCGAGTGAGGATGTAGACGCAGCCGTTAGATGGTGGAAGGGGCTCATCGAGATCCACATGCACATGATGAAAGCGTGCGTCCGGCTCACAGAATGTGCCTAACGTAGATTTGGAGTGACGATGTATTTTAACGCGTTGGTATTGAAGACAAGCGCGGGCCCAAAGACGTACGTCACGTTTGACGCAAGGCCAGACGAATCGCTCGGTGACTAGTTTCACTGAGGCGGTTACACCAGGATGTGGTAAGTTGTAGAGGCTGACAAAAACTTGCCGGTGAAAAGTAGCAGGAACTAGTGGTCGGGGTCTATCCTGTGACACATCGCAAATGATAGTTACGTCCGAAGTTGGAAGGGCCACTGGCACTAGGTGCAGGGAGCTGTTGTGTCTGAGCTGCTCTACCTCAGGATCTGTTGTTTGGGCTGCGGCGATTGCTTCTAGGTCTATGCCCATGGGTAGTGGGTAGTCGATATTGTGGACGCGTGAGAGTGCGTCTGCTACGGGGTTGTGTGTCCCAGAGACGTGTTGAATGTCCGTAGTAAACTGCGAAACATAGTCTAAGTGGCGAATATCGATCAGAAGCTGGCTGGAGAGCGTACACTAGTGGTTTATGATCTGTGAACACTAAACGTTTGGCCCTCGAGTATGCCAGTAGCTCCCTGCTGAACGTACTGTATCCGGATTCTGCAGGCTGGAGACGCTTGGAGAAGAAAGCTATTGGTTGCCATGAATTGCTGCAACACTGCCCCAACAGCCGTGCCCGAAGCATCTGTCCCTAATGCCAGGGGAGTAGAATGATCGGGATGTGTGAGGAGTGCTATGTTGGCAATAGCTTCTTTGATAAAAGTAAAAGCTGCCTGCGCCGTGTCGGGAAAAATGAATTTCCGCTTACCTCCACGTAAAAGGTCTGTTAGAGGCTGCATTATTTCTTCGCAGTGTGGGATAAAGCGGCGATAAAAATTAACCAAGCCAGAAAATTGGCGCAACTGCCGGTAAGAGTGAGGCTCAGGATAGTCGCGAATTGCTGCCACCTTGTCAGGCAGGGGCTGTATGCCCGAGGTTGAGATTTCATGACCTAGGAATGTGATGGTTTTCCTACCTAATTCGCATTTGGTAGGATTAATGGTTACACCATGTTGACTATGGCGCTCGGAAGGAGCGCGCAGGTATTCCATTTGCTCTTTTTCTGAAGAACTTGCCACCAAAATATCGTCTCAATACACGTAGACATTCTTCAAACCGCGTTTTGCTTCATACACAAACCTTTGAAAGGTTTGGGCTGCATTGCTAAGCCCAAACGGCATGCGCGAAAGCTGGAATAGCCCGAATGGAGTTGTGACAGCAGTTTTAGGGATGTCAGCCTCAGCTACCGGGGTTTGGTGGTAGGCTCTAACGAGGTCGATTCGGCTGAAAACAGAACAACCAGATAGGGAAGAAGTAAGATCTTGAATATGTGAAATGGGGTACCTGTCTTGGATAGTAGCCTGGCTGAGGGCCATGTAGTCGCCGCAGGGTCGCCAGTCGCCATTAGGTTTAGGAACCATGTAAAGGAGCGAGGCCAAAGGGCTACTGGGCGGGAGTATTTTGCCTAATTCTAGCATGTGTTCGAACTCAACCTGTGCTACACGGAGCTTGTCTAGTGCCAAGCAACGTGGTCGGCTAAATTCTGGGGATCCTTTAGTGACAATATGGTGGGTGACGTCGGTGGTCACCGTGGGGAGGGGTCCGGAATGTCTTAGCATTGCTGGATAAGCTGAAAGGAGGTCTGCGTAGGGGTGTTCGGTTTAAGGTTCGATGTATAAGGGCGTGATGTGATTCACGGGGGAATACGAATCGGTTACGGAAGGAGAAATCAGTCGGTTGACAACTCTCTGGCATCGTGCATCAACCAGGAGGTCAAAATGGTCAGGGAAATCGATACCCAGTATGAGATAGGGGACGTCTGCTACTGTAAACACCCAGCGGAAGGTGCAACGTAAGCCTAAGTTGAGCGTGAGTGACTTACAGCCGTAAGTAGCAATGAGAGTGCCGTTGGCAGCATGGAGTTCTTGGATTGATGGAATGGTTGCATCACCTGCTTCCCTCGGAGTGACACTAACTGCTGCAGCGGTGTCAATTAGGAACAGGTTATTGGAAACTACATCTCAAACATGCAACGGACGACTGCTATTATAGCTGCCGACCGCGCTAGTCGTCGGAACGCGTCGGGATATTAGTTTTCCTGTTTGGCACCTGGGAAGGTGCAACCGGCTTCACAGCGCCGGGCCTTCTCCCCAAACCGTTTGTGATATCTACAGCACGTTGATCGAGATGGGCTAACGGGGCGGTCAGGGGAAGGGCTTCTGAGACGTTCACGTCGGTCAGAGTTGTGATAAGGTTTATGGTCTTTACAGTGAGAACAACCAGGGGTGGAAAAACGTCTGAAAGCCCGCTCGAAAGCAGCTCTCAGAGTGTCCTCGGAGTGTGTTCCTACGGTGGGAGCGGTGATCTCGGGACTGCCCGAGTTTGTTACGGCAGTAATTTGTGGATAGTACCGTTCAATAATACCGTCCGCTAGTCTTGCCGATTCTGTGAGGATGGCTAGAAACCTCGAGCTGTAACACGCAGGGACAACGAGGGTAGCACGTAAGTGATCTGCAAAAGGACAAAAGGAAAAAACTCCATGAGCCGAGGCTCAGTAAGTGTTTCAACGGCACCAACACTTAGATTAAACGAAAAACAAGATGGCGGCCTCCAATCTGGCCGTTACAGAGCAGTGCTTGAATATTGGGTGGTAACCGCTGTACCCACAACTCTTTAAGGACGTTTTCCTCTAAAAGTTGCCCTGCCATCTGCTGCATTTCTCTCAGTAATACAGAGGGCTTCTTACTACCTAACTCTGCCCCTTGGATCTGCCGTTTCAGTCGACGATTCTGACGGCAAAAGACAAAATATTACTGCGTCGTTCACGGCTGTGTAGGAACAGTTACTGAATATTACGTCGTGTATGTGGGTAGCAATGTCAGGAGGGAGGCGACCGATACTCCACAAGTAACGAGTACGCTCGCTTGTGATTCTGTGATTCAAACTCTGCCTCTAACATATGAAACCAGAGTTGAGGGTCATCAATAAAGATTTCAGGGACGGCTAGGATGACTGTCAAAACGGACGGTTCCGGATCAGGCTTGCGGTCGTTGCTAGCCATAAGTGCAATGGTATATCAAATGTAAAACGATATATAAAGATAAATTCAGCAACCGTGAAACACTTATAATATCGATAAAAGGAAAATATAGGAGTATGGTAGCCGAAATCGGGATTTACCGTTTATATGTCGGGAAGAGTATATGTAAACAAATAAGTGTGATTGAAGGACTTACGATTGTCCTTGGTGGAGTGGATTTGTTGTCCGGGCTCACTATTTCAGGATTCTCGTAAGTTAAGTCAGGACCTGCTCCCGTATAGAGTCTATAGCCCCTGGTCCTCGGTTTGTGACACGTTAGCGAAAATGCTCGGCAGTGCGCAAAAGAACAGAACTCAAAACGCTGGAGCGGGAAAACGTATACAGACGGTGCACACATGTGGAGCAAGTAGCGCCACAAAATTCGATAGTTGTTCAAGTAAACAAATTTGTCATCATCATCATCATCGTACAGCGTTAAACAGTAGGGCAAGCCCCACTGACCACTGCCTTTCTCACCATGTTGCACGTTGAATTAGAAAGTATGAATATACAAGATAGAGATACCACCCAAGGAGTCACAGTTGTTGGCACGGGAGTAACTACACTAGCGTGCGGCCAGCTAAACTGTTCCTTGAAGTACTCGGCCCATCGGTCAAGCCTTTGCTGTTTGTTATGGATGGGTTCTCCATTTCTATCCCAAATCGTTTCACTGACCTGAGTTCGCCGTCCACCGGCGTCACGAATAAGTTTGAACAGTCTTTGACTGTTGCCTGAAGCAGCTGCTATTTCCATTTCTTCGGCTACCTTGACCCACCAATTTTCGCGATCCTTCCTAAGGCTTTTCGTAACTTGTCTTTGCAGCTTTCTCCGCATCTTGTTCATCTCCTCACGGTTCGAGAGCTGACGCTTTTGCTCCATTATACTCAGCGACTCTTGCGAGATCCAGTGTCTTTGATGGACAACGGATCGAGGACGACAGGCGAAACCTGCTGCGACGTGCATCGCCTGTTTGATATGAGACCAATGCTCATCTACATTACTGTTCTCCGCGGATCCTAGCTCATGTGCTAACTTCTGCTCGTAACGGGTGCGTACTTCTGGATCACACAAACGTTGCACGGCTAATCGGGTTTGCGGTTTGCGACGATGACCATGGAGCTGGAGAGATAATCGCATTAAAACTAATGCATGGTCCGACTCTACGTAAGTGGACCAGTAAGATCTACAGTTCTGAACAGAACTGCGCCACCGGTAGCTTACGGCGATATGATCAATTTGACTAAAAGTACCTGTAGAGTTAGAGCGCCATGTCGCTGTGCGACGAGAGCTGTGTCGGAAATTTGTGCTAGACAAGAACAATCGATTGTCTGCACAAAACTGGAGAAGCCTATCCCCGTTATCTGTACGCTCAGCAGGTAAAGCACAACGCCCACCTAAACAGGCTTCTGACACACTAAGTTTGCCAACTTGTGCATTGAAGTCACCAGCTAGCACTACAATGTCGGAACCTTTACTGCTGCGAACGAGAGTGGCGAGGGCATCATAGAACTCATCTTTCTGAAAGTCTGAGCCGCAGTCCGTTGGGGCGTATGTCGAGATCACAAACAAATTGCGCTTAACACAACTATCCTTTCGAACGCCAACTGACCCTTGGAGTCTCACAGCACATAAACGACCGTTAACAGAGATCCACTCTAAAAGGGCAGCCTCAGCCGTGTCAGTCAAGACAATTCCTACACCACGTTGACCCACAGCTCAAGCTACTTCGTCTCCTGAGGTGCGCAGAATATACCCCGATGAGATACCAGGAGCAGTTAGTTGAATTACGCTGCTCGAATCCTGGATACGCGTTTCACTTATGCAGCAGACATCAATCTTCAGAGAATTTATTGTGAGCGCTAGGCACGCCCGCTGACTGGCCTGCATGAGTGTACGCACGTTGAAGGAGCCGAGATTAAGAGGCTGACGAGGCTTGAGAAAATGTGAGTTACCAGACAGAGGATTATTCCCGATACTATTTGACAGTGAATCGTTGCGAGTATTGACCGTGTTATCAGTGGGAGCATTATGGGTGGATAGATGGGGCAAAGAGGGATGGTTAGGGGCAAAAGACAAAGGTTGAATAAAAGAGGGGAAACTCTGAGCAGTAGCCCACTTATCACTACCCACCCCGCTCGATGCAATGGGCAGCGCGGTCCTGATTATCCTGCGCGACGACCGATGCAGTATGGAATTCTTTGTATTCGTGCAGTTCATGGGATATGTTGAAGGGGTACTGCTAGGGTGTCCAGCCACAAAGCAGGAGAACGATTAGGGTCCTCATCCAAAGCCTTTAGTTCTAACAAGAACCTATCCGCAAGGCAGCGGGATGGCTTAGTGGAAGCCCATTTGCTTGGATCAGTTATTATTCCACTGGTTTTCCCGACTGAGTTGCCAGCTCAAATCAACCCCCAACCTGGAGGACCAGGAGACTGGACTTTGTTTGGCCTCTACCCATTGACCTGTCAGGTATGATTGCATCTCCGACTTAAGGAAGCCATCCTGTATAGCTCTTTGGGTCATAGAGGCGAGCAAGCCATCACACCACGTCAAGGTGCAGTCTCGTCGTGATGGTACAAATTTGTTAGTCTTTGTAATCGTGTGTTGTGTCGGTAGCACTACAGTTGTCCTCAAGGAGGATTCTCCAGGGTAAGCATGGAAGCTAGTTGAGACAGTGAACCTGTTTATCCAACGCGACTGCCGGTTCTCCGAGAGCGAACCTGCTTTTCATTCTCTTGCAGTCCACCACTCAACAATCACAACATTCGGACCACTTGGTGGTCGAAGCACCGTGGGAACATTGCAGGTCTCGAGTGCAAGAACCTGGACGTACACTGGCCAAAGCTACAAGTCCTGTGACCTGATCTGATCTGATCTGATCTGTTGCGTTAGGCGAGACCGGAAGTGGCCGTTGTGAAGTGACTGACTTGTCTGGTTTCTGACAACCGTTTCTTTTCCGTGCCATTTCAGGTTACACTACATGCGTTGTGTTGAACTCGGAGTTACAAGATACTGAGCGCGAAAACCAGGAGACAGTTCGGTTTATTGGTTGAATTTTTGAGCTCCCGCGTTGTCTCGATCGTATTCTGATTTAGACGGTATACCGTGTGATTTTTCCCACTTTTGTATTCCGTAGTCTACCCATTTTTATCGGTAAAATGTCTGGTGTCACCGGGAATGATGAAACCATACCCATGCGCCAGATTGAGAGCTCACCAGAGGGCGGGCCGTGTCCTAGCCCCATCCTAAGGGACTCTCCAGAGGCCGTGGACATAGAAGAGCTGAGGACAAGGATAGCAGCCCTCGAATCAGGGATAGTCGGTCTTAAAACTTGAATCAAAACCACTTTCCGACGGTGGGAGAAGTCATCACAGTTCATTGGGCAGCTATCGCCCGCCTAAGCTGGGCAGCCCCCGGCCCAAGGGATGCTGCCTCGTCCACGTTCCACTTGCTCCATTGGGTGCATGGGGCCAAGAACTGATTCTGAAAAGTGGATCGATAACAAATCCCTGGCGAAGGCAAGACAGGACGCATGCAGTAATCAGGTCTCACGTGACAGACCAGAAGAGGTTCCTTTACATGTGCTTCGGTCACGTTCCCGTACTGGGTTAATGCCCCACTGTCTTGTGGATGAGACTTTTCAGCCAAAGGCTCCGGTTAGGGTTCCAAAAGAAAAAAAACCTTCTGCGGTGTGGGCAGCCGCAAAGTATGATTCGCCCAGAAACCTCAAGTATCTTTCCTGCAAAGGGCCTTACCAAATTTCCTCTTTTGGTCTAAGGTCGATACATAACGCCACAGGTAATTGCAGCTATGAAGAAAGCAGTAGTTCGGGAGTTGGGTATAAACCAGATGCACTTCTTAAGCCTAAGTGTTCACTTCACTTGGCTGCCTTTAACGTCCGCACACTATGTCAGATAGGGCACCAGGCTGCCCTCGCTAGAACTCTTGACACTTTCAAAATAGATGTATGCTGTGTCTCCGAAGCAAGCATACAAGACCTCACTTCTGTGATAACTCTCCGCATCCCAGATACAATCTCAGTCTCTCACTTTACTCTTCGCGTGTCGGGTGATTCGGCATCTAGTACTCGTGGTCAGGCTGGCGTTGGGATTGCTTTGAGCATGAAAGCTAAGCGTGTACTGCTGGACTGGATTCCAGTCAGCAGTCGTTTGTGTGCAGTTCGGTTGGACGGTTCGATTCGTATCAACAACAACAAACTGAAGCTCCGACGTTTGTTCGTCGTGCCTGTGTATGCGCCAACTGACTGCAGCTCCTCTGAAGCCAAGGACGAATTCTATCAGGATTTGTCTCTGCTGCTTCGAAGCGCACGTTTAACGGACGCGGGGGTCATTGCTGGGGATTTCAACGCCCAAGTTGGCCGTTTAGGAGATTCCGAAAGACATTGGAGGTCCATTTTCTATCCCAGCCGATCGCACCGATAACGGCGATCCTCATTCAGCTGTGTTCTGACCACAGATTGTTTCTTGCAAGTACGAACTTCTGCCATAAGAAGCGGCGTAGACTCACATGGCGTCCTCCTTCGTCTTCACAACGTCGGACTCAGACTGACCATATTTTGATTGGTCACCGCTGGCATGGATCAATTGAAGATTGTCGTTCATTTTGGTCTACGCCTGTGGATTCAAATGACGCCTTGGTACGTGCTCGCTTCCGTTTACGTCTCGTGCGTGGTCGTACCAAAGTAAATGCCACCCGTCCCGCGCAGCTGTTTTTAGACGATCACCAGCGACACAGTTCCAAGACGAAGCTGTCTACGCACTTATTGATGCAGCCAGATGTTCAGGACCCAAATGAACGCTGGCAACAGGTCAAGGAAGCTTTGAATGCCGCTTCGAATGACACCCAGAACTCTGGTTCAAGTCGGTCTCACAAACGATGGATATCTTCGGCATCAGTTGCTCTGATAGATGCTCGCAGATTCGACCCTTCGGATGCCACACTCAATGAAGTGCGTAAATCCCTGAGACGCCAACTGACTAGGAGCCTGAAGAATGACCGTGAGCCGTAGTGGATTGCGAAATGTAAGGAAATGGAAAAGGCTGCGTTCATTGTCAGTGCTCGCAATCTTTTCTGTTTGATAAGAGGTACCGGTCCACGGAAGCCTGGTGTAAGGGAGTTAATTAGGGAATCCGACAGATCACTGATTCACTCGGGGACGTCGTCTGGAGCGTTGGGCGGAGCACTTTAAGGAACAATTCAGTTGGCCCACTTCAACGGTGGACCTTCCAAGTATACCTGCCAGAGAAACGATGCAGGTGGATATGAGTCCCCCATCAGAGATGGAGATTATGTGGGAGATAGACTACTTGAAAAGGTAAGGCCGCTGGACCTGATGGGCTGTCTCCATCTTTTTTCAAGGATGGAGGCGAAGCTTTGGTTTCGGAGCTAGCAAAACTCCGTATTATTCGGGATAGTAAGCTGATTCCCAAGGAATAGTGGGGATCGGTGATTGTGCCAATTTACAAGAAAGGTGTCAGGTCCTTTTGTGAAAACCACAGAAAAA
The DNA here is from genome assembly GCA_948099385.1 of Fasciola hepatica. Taxonomy (NCBI): domain Eukaryota; kingdom Metazoa; phylum Platyhelminthes; class Trematoda; order Plagiorchiida; family Fasciolidae; genus Fasciola; species Fasciola hepatica. Next base: position 1,290,154 of record CANUEZ040000040.1, read on the forward strand.
TTAGCTTGGTAAGTATCGCGTCTAAACTGCTCACTGGTCTTATTCTTCACCGACTCAGTCGACCGCACAGTTCTCTGGCGCTGCGTCTTATTGAAGGGTGTTCCAGAGAAGTTTATTTCTCTTCAAGGCTTGTTTGCGAACAGGCGAAACCGAGTTCATTCTTAAGGCGATCTTTCACCCGAGTTCACCATGGAAAATGGTGTTCGTCAGGGTTGCCCTCTTTCACCCTCCCTCTTCAACTTTGTGATTGAATTGATTCTTGGGATAGCCTTATCCTCGTGTAAACATAGCGGCGTCGATCTTTGCTCAGGCGGTAAACTGTCTGACTTGGAATACGCGGACGATATTGTCCTTCTGAGTGAAGATCCAGGTAAGTTGCAAGCTCTTTTAGACAGCCTTAACAACAGTGTGAGAATGTTTGGGATGCGTTTTGCACCTTGAAAGTGTAAAATGTTGTTGCAGGACTGAGTTGGCTCAACACCCAACCTTGTGTTGGCAGGGGAAGCTCTAGCTGAAGTGGATAACTTTTGTTATCTAGATAGTTACATCTCACCAAGTGAGCAGATAACCGATGAAGTGTCATCGCCTATACAGAAAGCGCGTTTGGCTTTTGCCAACCTCCGTCATCTGCGGCGTCGGCGTGACATCCGATTGTCTGTTAAGGGTAGAGTGTACAGTGCGGTGATTAGGTCCGTGCTTTTATACGGTTGAGAAACATGGCCATTAAGAGTAGAAGATGGACAAGGACTGTTGGTGTTAGAGAAATGATGTCTCCGTAGCATTGCCCGAGTATGGTGGGAACACCGTATCAGCAGTGTTGAGATTCGGCATAAGGTGTTGGGAACCAGAGGTCAGTCTCTGGATCAAGTACTGAATGTAAACAGGTTAAGGTCGTTGGGACATGTGTTACGCATGCCAGCCAATAGACTTCCTCAGCGCACACTGTCCTCTGAGGCAGGTAGTGATTGCGAGGTAGGTCGAGGTGGTCAGTCCATGACATGGCAAAAAGGTATGAAAACCTTGACTAGTGGACTTGGCCGAGTAGGACATGTTAGATTTCCAGATTGGGGTCCACGTGATCTGCCTACCAAATGGTTGAAGGTATTAAGTGATATGGCTGGGTATTGCGTCCAGTGGAGTAGTTGCATTCGGACTCTTTCCTCGTCTTCTTGATTTCCGCTTGATACTTTGATTTTTTGGGTCTTTATCACTGTATGCTTCTATTCTTTTCGCCCTTTACTGGACGATGCTGGAAGGTAGCAACCAAAACCAGAGCACATAAGTGCGAGGTTAATGGTTGAATAAACTGAAACTGGAACACTCCACCGGGTTTGTTGGCTAGGGCTTATACTGTGTATTCCATCCCACCAACTTTTTCGTCGTGCTCTGTTCACTGAGCCTGAGGTTGGCTGGAAACGATAGCGTGGACGCCAGACCATGATGTTGCACCGGTCTATCAAAGTGTTACTTTCAAGTCTAGCCTCTGTCTGTTCCTCACATTGGCATCGCAGGGGAGCTCGAGATCCACCACAAAGCCGATTGAAAACCTTATCGGACATGGCTGAAAGCCATACTCCCTGGCGGATATGTTGCGACAGACGGCGTTTAAACCGTTGAGATTCCCCCTTTTATTGTTCACGTTCATTTTTTCTGTTTCTCGATAGCGTGGCACTTCGCCTCTGTACTTCGTACCGGGTTATCGGTATATATATATATATATATATATATATATATATATATATATATATATATATATATATATATATATATATATATATATATATATATATATATATATATATATATAATTCGCAGTTTATTAGATTCCACATGTGATGCTTATGCGTACTACTTTAAAATTTGTTTACAGGCACGTCAGTCACTGCCGTTGAGCGCGAAATTCTGGCCACAATATGCATAAAAAACCGGCTGTACCTCCACCAGAGTTTTTAACTAAAACTGATGTGAGTCGACCGACAGGCCGATCTCCAAACAAAATCTCTACTGTTTTGACTAATGTTCAACGGCGAAATGTGCAAACGCTGGCCCCTTCGGAATCCAAAGATCTTACTCTGTTCCAGATGGCTGCCCAAGGAGAATTGCTACTTCTGCAACATGAAATCGAGAATCGTTCATACAGTTTAGACTTACAAGACAGTCAGGTAAGATAATATTAAATGTAATATTTCACTGAGTTTTTAACATGGTATAGTGGTACAGTATTCCTAGAAGTTACACTTACAAAGGCTACTGAAAAATAAACTTGACCCGTGAATCCAATGTCTATGGTTCCCCATGATTATCGTCTGACCACCGCCTATCATATCATCATCGTACAGTGGCAACCAGTAAGGTGTGTTTCACCAGTCTCCGCGTTGCTCGTCATTGATATAAAAATATAATGAGTTCTGAGATTATCTGCGCTGATAGGAGTTGCGCTGCCGCCGACCAAAGTCTTTTGAACAATCTTTTGATTGAAAAGATAGGTTTTTTACTGCATGCTTGCGCATGAGTGCATTGAAAGAAGTATACCTCATAGCCACAAAGACTCGCTGCGCTTTTAGAGATAACCGACGACCAAACCTTGATACTTAGAGTAAAGAATCACATAAGGTGCCGGTTCGGTGTTTTGACGCTGTTGCTCCATAAATACAACGGATAATTGACCCTGTCTGGAAAATACCCATTGTATATCATAGAAGTCCAATTTGGCGAAACAATTGTTTTTCAGTAATTCATTCTTAAGCCGTTTACAAATTACATGGGAGACGCTAAGCAAGATAATTGACCCGCAAACTTGCTAGCACTAGAACAATTGTGTTGAGGGATGTTTTCTTTTCACAAGGAAGACTCCTGTTTCCTTAGTGTAGCCAACTTCTGTTAAAATTAGAAGAATGGATTTCAAATGCATTGTATGGTGACGACCTCGACTGAATGACCGGTGTGTTGCATACGCATAGGTGGAAGCTGCTACCGACGGAGTGGAGTGTAACTTTGTCCAGTTTGTATTGCTATTTAAGCTTCATAGCTAATCTTTTACTGTTCACCTCTGTAGAAACCAACCCCTTTCGGTCTGATATACGGTAGAAGTTGTATGTTACCATTGGTCTTTGGTTCATCTTCAGCACTTTGTACAAAAGAACCAAAGGAATTGAGGCTAATTCTGTCCGGTGGCATTGTTGGTCTTCTTTGTTATCACATCAGTGTATCACACTGGATGAGTTAAAGTTTGTAAGAAAATCGGCCCGTTGCTCTCCGGAAGACCGAGGCTATCGATCTGAGAATTAGTATAGTAAACTGCAGAAGATTCGAGCTGAAATATGATTCAGTTCGAACAACCACTAGCCGTACCCTGGTTCTGGTTGCTGTTTTTCAGTGGGAACCTCAGCCAGAAATCAAGAAAATCAAGAATATGGGAAAAGGCAGAAAACTATACATAGTACTTTCAGGTCGATAAAGTGTAGGAATATAAGAGCGCCACTGATAGCCACCTAGCCTTATCTTCCATTGTATTTAACTAAACTGGATTTTTTTGAACCCCGACCGGAAGGCCTAATGTGCACAACATCTCCAAGTGCACTGGTCAGGATTCCATGCCTTTCTTCCATGATATGGACTGCCCAGCATTGCTCACCTTCCAAGCACCGCCCACCTCGGTATGTATTGCGCTCCAAGGACTATTACTAGGGAAATGCGCAGCACATGTCCCACTACCTTGGCTTGATGCCCTTTAATGTTTCATCTAATGCTTTGTTTTGTGTGCATTATACTCGCGCTTAACCTCGGTATTGCTGATACAGATTTGAACTATGCTGCGAAGACGCCGGCGTTTAAATACCGACAATCTTGTTGTATCTTCCACCGTCCACAAGAGTCTGCTTTAAATGGCACAAAAGAACTGGCCTGACTGATAAGCGGATGCCACGTCGACGGCACAGATTACTGAGATTGGCAAAAGCTTTCCGTGCGCGTGATGAAACTTCCTCTGATTTCCAGATGAAATACAGCTGTTTATCTACTTGGTTTATTACCTCCCACACAGTAATATTTGTATATAATATGATTCATCATGCAGCTTGAACGCTCAACTCACCATTGAAAACCATGGAAGCACTGTACAGCTGTTTCATCCTTGTTGGGAATCATCAGCAGTGCACATTCACCGAGCCCCCACGGGGACTCAAACCCGGGGTGAACGATTGTGAATCGAACACCTTAACCGCAAGGCTATCCGGGTTGGCTCTCAACGGTTTGTTCAACATCTACACTAGACCAAGTAAATTTATAAATCTTGTTTAGCAATGCTGAGATCAAGAACGGCTGATTTCCGCTGTCCCAGTGACGTGTTTGCAATCAACAACCTAATAGTGATCGATAATCAACCCTGCTGTATTTCGTATCTCATCCTAACTTGTACACATGTGCGCATGAACATAGACGCACTCACTCAGTCACTCCGTTTTCAATGAAGGCCGTCGGGCCCTTGGGCGGCAGGTGAACTGAACTCGGATATGGATCGCAGCTGAACACGAACTCTGTGGGTTGTCTCAGTCGCTCACGGCCTCATCCACTTTACCTGACATGTTTACAGCCCGTGAGCAATGTCTTTTCTAGCGTCGCTTGCGGGATGAACTGTACTATCCCCACATAAAGTACTATGTCAATCACAAAGTTAGGTAAAAAAGATAGGGGAAATCCTGAAGGTACATCACCTCCCGTGAAATCCCATATGTTATATCACCTCGAACTCAGATTTGGCTATCCACGTACAGTGTTCTAAAGTTCTCGCATGCTCCTGGAGGTTTGAATGTTGATTGTTGCCACTAAAAAGGGTAGCAGCAATCAGATTCTGACTTTTTCTAGTGTCAGGTGTGAAAATTGTCATTTTCCATTCAAGAAGACTTTGAATAACGTCGGTATTAGCAAACCATACCTTCAAAAGTTCTATATTTAGCCTCCGAGTAATCGCATACAGCTGCCCACGGCACTTGGTAGTACGGTATATCAACCAATATGGCATGTTTACTGTGAATAAGCTAGTCATATTGGTCAGTTTGTCAGTGCCTTGCATGGAACAGTCCAGGCAAATATCACTATACGTAGCATTTTCTCAGCGGTATGTCATTCGTTAGCAGTGTTTACCACTAACCTATCTGCGCTTTAAGTTCTTATACTGGCTTTAGTTTTCTGAATGGGAAGCATCAATAAATCAGATTCACTTGGAACAGCCATTAACAATTTTCTGGTTGTTACCTTTCAGCAGCGGCTTAACTCAGTGTAAAAGTTTGTCCACATTGAGAGGGAGATCCCACGCCACCGACTACGCATAAACGCTATCCAGATCTCTGTACGGTGCCATCTGCAACCGTTCCAAGCAGTTTGACATCGTCTGTGAACTTGTAGCACTAGCTTTCAAGTCCATTCGCTTGGTCATTATTGGAGAGAATGAACAGCAAGGGGCCTAGGAAGCTATCCCTGCGGTACACCGCTGTGCAACCTTCCAATGCCGTACAAATCTCCCGCTGCTCTCACCTGAAACTGTCTCCCAGTAAACCATCTCTGTACCAACGGGCTCAACCAAAATTGTTTCAGCTTACCCGCCAACAGCCTGTGGTTTACAAAGCCAAATGCCTTCTCGCAATCCAAATGGCGCACTTCAACATTCTCCTTTTTGTTTAGTTTCCTGAATAATTCATCTATGTAGTGCGCCAAGTTAGTCAAGCATGAATTTTGGAGGATGAATCAATGCTGGTGGAGTGGTACTAGCTGATGGTTTTCCAGAGGCTTAATTGTGCGTTCGCGGATTAACCTTTCTATGAATTTATCGGTCGATGGTTCGCGTATGTCACCCTGTCACCCCCTTTGTGAATTGGAGTGACGATGGACGTAAGCCAGTCATGCGGGACCTCACGCTCTTCCGACGATGAGTTAGACAGAAGCATTTGCAGTTCGACGAGATCAGCTAATAGTTTCACTACCGAAGAACGAATTCCACCTGGTCTCGTTGCCTTACATGATGACAGGAGACTTAGACCCTCGTAAAATTTGGTATCTACCATCTCAAGCATGTGCGTATTTTGTCTACTGGGACTCATGGACGCTCCTTGGTCCGGTTTGTATACCCCATGAAAGAATAGGAGTAGATTCTCGGTCCTTTGTTGTTCCGTGCACGCCTTTGTACCATTTCCCTGATTACCTCCCACAACTACTTTTCGCAGGGTGGCTTTTGATTTCACGTATAGTACACTTTAGAGTTCATCTTGATGTTCGAAGCGATCCAATTTTCGCAGCTTCGCCTGCATTCTAGTTGTATTCTTGAGGCCGTATTTCTAACTCCCTTGTACTGTAGTACTCTTCATGACAAGTTCCTTTACAGATTGTTCGTGCTACGGCGTCTGCCGTAAGCAACGCACCTCGTGATCTGTCCGCGGCCGAGGGTGACAAATATGCTAGCTGGAGGCCTTAAAATAAAAACCACATCCAAATCGCCTTCTGGAATGTGGGAACACTCTTGGACATCGGAAGCCAAGCCATCACTGCACGAACGCCACATGACTATTTCGTGGAAATCGCATGTCTACGAAGTTCGGCTGCTGAATTTTGACACCCGGTGTATAAAGGTTCCCGGAGTAGACGACAGTTACCACCTCCATCACAGTGGACCCTTGGGGAGCTCTGATCTCCACGTCGTCGCGATAGCTGTTGGAAACATGACTAACAAGATTGCTCTCGTGGAACTTGATATCCCCTCGGATCGCCTCAGCTCGTTTTTGCGCCTCACCCTTGAAAATATCGGTTGTTGCGGCCTAGGCCCCGATAGTTGCAGCCGAAGAAACGGCAAAGGACGAGTTCTACGACAGAATACGAGGTGATAAACATCATCCCGAAAGGTGACATTCTCCTCATTACGGGGGACTGTAACGCCCGCACTGATGCTTTCGTCCAGGCAACCAGACACGTTTTGGGGGGAAATAGTCTCAGACAGCAGTGCAGCAATGGCGAACGTCTCGTCATCTTTGCGGACTTCAACAGCCTAACGGTCACCAACATCCCAAGAAGCACCTGCTAACGTGTTGCTCTAATGGCGGCCACACAGCGCATCGGATTGATTACATTCTGATACAGTCACACTGGTCATCTTCAATTGAAGACTACCGGCCTTACTGGGGCGCAGAGACTTCTAACGAGAATGACACCGACCACGCCCTCGTCCGTGCACGCTTCTAAATCCATCTGGCCAAAAGCCGCAAAATCTGTGCCCTGAAGCGTGCTAATGCAGCAGCGTTAGGATCACCAAGAAAGCGCCTAGCGGTCTCGGACGCTACCATCACGTCCATAGATGGAGAAAAAGTACAGATGGAAAATCAGTGGACTTCACTTGAGGCATCAATCCAATAATCTGCTTTGGATGAACTGGGCTTTGCGCGACGACGACAGAAAAATAATTTCACAGGCAACTCTCTATTTAACCGAAAAGGCTGGCGATGCCCGCCTTGATGACTACCGATCAAAAGCCACCCATCTGACCAGAAGCGACCGCAACAACTACTGGACCGCTGTCGAAGAAACCATTGAGACCGGACTACTTCGTTGACTTCTGAAAGCTCTTCCACCTGATCCGTACTGTATCCGGTAAGCGACTGTCGGTAGAACCCCTGTGCGATGCTGCCGGGCTGCTCATTTCTGAGCAGGTTACAAAGATGCAGTGATGAGCCGAACACTTCGATTGTCTACTGGACCGTCCCGCGGCAAGCTCTGGGAACCAAATCCCAGCAATCCAGAGTTAGATCTATGACATTATTAACAACCTACCAAGCCGAGATGATATCACCGATGTGATACGCAAGCTGCTGCAGCCACTGCACACTGTTTTTCTCAATCTGAGGAAGAGAACAATTTCCAGCTGACTGGGGGAACTTCAGTATTACTCCGTCGTCCAAAGAAAAACGAAAAGACTTTGTGCACAAACTACTGTGGCATCAGTTTAATCGACGTGGCCGCCAAAATATTCTCCGTGCTTTTGTTGAACCGTTTCTCACCGGTGCGGAACCACCACGACGAGACTGCACCTTGACGTGGTGTGATGGCTTGCGCGCCTCTATGACCCAAAGAGCTATACAGGATGGCTTCCTTAAGTCGGAGATGCAATCATACCTGACAGGTCAATGGGTAGAGGCCAAACAAAGTCCAGTCTCCTGGTCCTCCAGGTTGGGGGTTGATTTGAGCTGGTAACTCAGTCGGGAAAACCAGTGGAATAATAACTGATCCAAGCAAATGGGCTTCCACTAAGCCATCCCGCTGCCTTGCGGATAGGTTCTTGTTAGAACTAAAGGCTTTGGATGAGGACCCTAATCGTTCTCCTGCTTTGTGGCTGGACACCCTAGCAGTACCCCTTCAACATATCCCATGAACTGCACGAATACAAAGAATTCCACACTGCATCGGTCGTCGCGCAGGATAATCAGGACCGCGCTGCCCATTGCATCGAGCGGGGTGGGTAGTGATGAGTGGGCTGCAGATCAAGGTTCTCTCTCTTTATTTCAACCTTCGTCTTCTGTCTCCAACCACCTCTCTTTGCCCCATCTATCCACCCATAATGCTCCCACTGACAACACGCTCTATACTCACAACAGTTCATTGTCAAGTAGTGTCGTAAATAATCCCCAATCACGTAACTCATATTTTCTCAAGCCTCGTCAGCCTCTTAATCTCGGCTCCTTTAAAGTGCGTACTCTCATGCAGGCCAGTCAGCGGGCGTGCCTAGCGCTCACAATAGATTCTCTGAAGAATGATGTCTGCTGCTTAAGTAAAACGCGTGTCCAGGATTCGAGCAGTGTGATTCAACTTACTGCTTCTGGTATCTCATCGAGGTATCTCCTGCGCACTTCAGGAGACGAAGTAGCTTGAGCTGCGGGTCAACGTGGTGTAGGAATAGTCTTGACTGACAAGGCCGAGGCTGCTCCTTTAGACTGGATCCCGATTAATAGTCGTTTATGTGCAGTTAGACTCCAAGGGTCAGTCGACGTTCGAAAGGATAGTTGTGCTAAACGCAATTTGTTTGCGATTTTGGCGTACACCCCAAAAAACTGCAACTCTGACGCGCATAAGGATGAGTTCTATGATGGACTCACCACTCTCGTTCGCAGGAGCAAGGATTCTGACATTGTAGTGCTAGCTGGTGACTTCAATGCACAATTTGACAAACTTGATGCATCAGAAGCTTGTTTAGGCAGGCATTCTACTTTACCCGCTCAGCGCACAGGTAACGGGGATAGGCTTCTCCAGTTTTCTTCAGACAATGCGGATTTTCGACACGGCTCGCGTCGCACGGCGCTTTAACTCTACAGGTACTCTAAGCCGGATTGGTCATATCACAGTAAGCTACCGGTGGCGCAGTTCTGTTCAGAACTGTAGATTCTACTGGTCCACGTACGTAGAGTCGGACCATGCATTAGTTTTAATGCGATTATCTCTCCAGCTCCATGGTCATCGTCGCAAACCGCAAACCCGATTAGCCGTGCAACGTTTGTGTGATCCAGAAGTACGCACCCGTTACGAGCAGAAGTTAGCACATGAGCCAGGATCCACGGAGAACAGTAATGTAGATGAGCATTGTGCTCATATCAAACAGGCGATGCACGTTGCAGCAGGTTTTGGCTGTGGTCCTAGATCCGTTGTCCACCAAAGACACATTCCTGTTGAACACCGCTCGTCGTTTCCAACCGACTAGATAGTCCACCGTAAACGTTTACGCGGCCAGGAGTATAAGAGTACAGTGATCTCATTAGATTCACGAACTTCTGTTGCACGTCTTTTCGATGAAGAGCACTGAATAGCGCTGTTCGGTCAACTGAATCGGATGCACCTTTCGACTTGAGGAAAAGCATTATTGTTGTTCGACGGTATGTGACGCGTTTCAAATAATTGGTGAAGAGTAAAAATCTGGTCGATGCATCCGCCATCTGGGCGAAATCCTGCCTGTTGTTCGCGGGCGTTCCTCTCGCGAGCTGGTGTCGGACGACGCAGTAAAGTAGAGGTTACTACCTTGGCGACCATCGGAGTTGAGCTTATCCCACGACGATTACTCCAGTTATTGCGTATTCTCTTCTTGAAGACGGGTATAATCAATGACTCGCTCCGTAATAGCGGGAGTTCGTCTGGACCGGCGGCTTTCCCTTGCTTTAATAGTCGAATGCACGACTCTTCTACGTCCAGTGGGGGTTCAAGTGATACTCCCCAAGGAATCGCAGTTGTTGACGCCGGAGTAACTACATTAGCGCGCTGCCAGCTAAACTGCTCCCATTTTTGGAAGGAGTGAAGGGAGTTCGTCGGGACCTGCCGCTCTCCCACGCATTAGTAGTCGAATACTGGGTTGTACTTCCACTTCCAATGGGGGCTGAGGATATACTCTCCAAGCAATTGTTGACACTGGAGTAACTAGTTTGGCGTGCGACCAGCTATACTGCTGCTTGAAGTATTCGGTCCAACTTCCATGCCTCTGTTGTTGTTATGAATAGGCTCTACATTTGTACGACGTATTGTTACACTGACCAGGAGAGATACAGTCAGTCGGTGGATACGCTAACGATGAACAAGCAATGACAGTTCTATCTGTTACTATGGACATGCACAGAACCGTCCAATCGAATAGCACGGTCAGCCTTCATGCTCAGTGGGTTGCCGACGCAAGCCTGATCTCGAGCACTAGTCACCGTATCGCCGGACACGAGAATTGAACCTCTATTGTCATCTATCTTCAAGTAATTATCGCCAGTTATAGTTCCTCAATAACGACTCGGAAAAATGTGGTATCTCTCACGTGACGGTGTTTTGCCGTTTTCAGCGGCTAGAATGTGTATACTATACCTCATATAAGTTCATTAGTATCTAGAATTTTAATTCTTACTAATAACTCGTTACTACTGCTCCCCTTCTGTCCGTTGTTCACCGCATGCAATGCTTTTGCAGGGATTTTCGCCATTACTATGGGCGTGTGCAAACGGACAAAAAGGTGCCGTCGAACTTTTGTTATACTACGGCGCAAACATGCTTTTAACTGGGGACAACGGAGAAACTGGCTTATTGCTGGCCGCTTGTCGTGGTCACTACGAAGTAGTACACTACCTTCTCCGAGCGGGTTCTCCGGTCGATCAATCAGACGAATTGTACAATACGGCACTCATGTTTGCTGCCTACAATAATAACGCTGCCATCGTGTCACTCCTGCTCGATTGGGGTGCTGATATTACTGCGACAAATGCGGATGGTTGGACCGCGTTGGATTTCGCTATTCGACGTCGTTCACGTGCCAGTCAGCGCTTGATCGAGAAGCATATCGTATCACTTCTCCAGGGACAATGAGACAATAATTGACCGCATTTCTCCCCATTTTATTGGACTTTGTTAGTATCAAAAAGTGAATTCCGTATATTTTTTGTTCCTGTGAATCTTCTTTTTTGTACATTTCTATCGAACAATAATCCGATCTTTTTCGGTCCTCATCGGTAACGTGATGTTCAGAAACCAGTTTCATAGACTGTCCGATGCGGAACGCGTGGCTGGAATCCCACCAACGCTGGCTAATTCTGGTCGCCCGATTCATTATCATATCTAGCCTATTCTTTATTACATGCTTACGCATGAGTGCAGTGGAACAGGTGTATTCCATTGCCTGAAAAGCTCACTTCAGTAATAGAAATAGCCGGCAACCAGACCCCGAAATCTAGAGTGGAGAACCACAGTGTATTATCATAGTTCCACAGCTGTTTTGTTCCGTCTTACTAGATCTAGTGAGAAAACTCTTCTGCCTTCGAACCATCTCATTTATTATGCAAAAACAAACCGTTTTATATCGATCATTAGGTGATCAGAACCGAAGTCACTGTACAAAGCTCTTCCCCAAACCGGATTCTCTGCATGGCTATGTTGTACAAGTCTCCGATTGGCTGATTTCTTTGAGATTGGTCAGAGCAGCTGCTGGCTGGTGATTGGTTGTTTTCCGTTCCGTTTAATTAAAAAACTTGGCCGCTGATTAGTTCAATCCGATGCGTCCCCTTAAAACAACGTCTGGCCGTTGATTCGTTGACTCCGTTCGGTAAGGACGACTGTTCACGGCTGGTTGGATCGCTTCGCTCCGTTTCGTCACGGACTAACTGAAACATCGACCCGCTTCGCTGGCCTGAGGTTTGCCACCGATTTTGGACAGGCGAATACGTGCAGTCTGTAAACGAAACTAGGCCGTCTGTCGATGAGTCAGCAAATACCCTTACATCCTCCGTGTTTTTGTAAAGACAGCCGCTTCTTGTTCTCTCGGATTCATGTGAAACATTTTCGCCCTCAGGATCGTTGGTCTTTCGAATACGTATGTATCTCCTATTTCGTCGTCCAGTTGCCTTTCCCACCTCATCTTCGTAAGACCGGTTTCCTAAGTATCTTACTACTGTTCCTTCTCTCCAGAAATGAGGTCTTTCTGGAACTTCCTGTACCCGTATTTCCTGTCCTTCTCGCAGTTCCGTAGGTGTTTCGCTCCACGGTCATAATAAAACTTTTGTATGTCTCTTCGGTGTTGCAAACGGCTTTGTATGTCAGTCGTGTTCTGCTGTTTTGGCTCCAGGAGATCACCAACTATCAGAACCAATGTCCGGATTCTTCTTTCGAATAGCCTCTGAACCGGGCTGTATTCAACAATGGCACTCGGTGCGTTTCTGTGTTCTAAAAGCATCAAGTAAGGATCATTTTCGGATTCCGTTGCCAGAGTTAATATTCTTTTCGCTGCTTTCACTGCAGATTCGGCCTTACCATTTGACTGACTGTAGTGCGGGCTACTGGTCCGATGTTCGAATTTCCATGTGTGACAGAAATGCTGAAATTCCGCACTCGTGAACTGGAGCCCGTTGTCGGAAAACGTTGTCTCAGGAATGCCATGCCGGGAGGAATAAGCACGCAAACGGTTGACTACGCTGGTTGTTGTCGTGGTGTGGAGGAGGTCAATCTCGAAAAAATCGCTGTAATAATTAACTAGAATCGAGTGATGTTTGCTCCCGTGCTCGAAGATATCTGCCGCCAAAATTTGCCAGGGGCGGGTAAGCAATTCCCTTAGCAACATTGTCCCTTTCCTCTGTCTGTTCTCGTGAGCACGACATAGCTCGCATCTGAAAATGTAGTCCTTTACCTGAGTGGTCATTCCTGGCCAATAAAATAACTGTCGCTCGGCGAACAGTACGATTAATCCCTGAATGTGGCAAATGGAGCCTCTTCATTAGCTCTCCTCGAAACTGTTCGGGGACGATCAAACGGTCTTTCATGAGTATTAATCCGCTGTCGATAGAGAGAAACTCACGGCTTTTGAAGAATAAGGCCAGCTGCGTTGGCAGGTTTTCTTTAGTTGTGGGCCATCCGTTGGAGATAAAATCCATGAGTTGCTGCAGGACAGTGTTAACGGCCGTGGATTTCTGTATCTCGATGAGGTCTGTATTGTCTATTGAACTCAAAACAATCATTGAAATGTGCTCAAACTTTGGTGACATACCTTCATAATCCACGACGAATGCTCGAGATAACGTGTCTGCAATGAGCATTTGACCCCCTGGAAGGTAAACTAACTCATAGTTGTACTTTTGAAGTCAGCTCAGCATCCTTTGTAAACCTTTCGGGACATCACTCAGCGGTTTTGAAACGATAGTAATGAGTGGCTTGTGATCCGTTTGAACAACCATCTTCTTGCCGTACGTATACGAGTTAAAACGCTCCAATGCAAAGACCACGGCGAGCATTTCCTTTTCGATTTGAGCGTAGTTCTTCTCGGCCGGGAAAAGACTGCGGCTGCGATAGTCGATAGGTCGCCCGTTTTGTAGGAGCACAGCTCCGAGGCCGAACTGACTGCTGTCACACTGGACAATAAGAGAGAGGTCGGGTCGGTAGTAAGCCAACACTGGTGTTGCGCAAACTGTCTTTATCTTTTCGGAAGCATCCTGTTGCTCCGTGTCCCAGTGCCACTGCGTCTCCCTGTGAGTGAGTTGTCGAATAGGCTGCATCAAATCTGCCAGGCGCGGCAAAAAACTGCTCAAATAGTTGAGACGTAAAACCCCCTTAGAGTCTACGGTGCGGGCATGTTTTCAATCGCCTTGGCCTTCTCTGGATCGGCTCTTAGTTCTTTGTCCGTCAAAGGTGTCCATGGAAAGAGACCGATGATACACGGCGTTCAAATTTCTCCTTGCTTAGTCGTATACCCTGCTGCATACAGCGTCTAGGGAAATCCACCAAATGAGAATTATGTTAATCTGGTGTTCTGCCATGAATCAGCACGTCATCCGCGACGCAAATAACGTCTTTGAGACTATCAAGAGCTTGAACAAGACGCTTCTGAAAAATTTCACTGGATACTTTCAATCCGAAGGATAATCGAAGCCAACGGAAACGACCGAAAGGGGTAGCAAAAGTGGTGAGAAAACTCAACTGGTCATCTAGCTCTAGCTACCAGAAAGTTTACGATAAGTCGACCTTGGTAAAGAAACGTGCTTCATGCAAATCCACCAGAATGTCATCAAGTATCGGCAATCGGTATTGCTCCCTCCTGAGAGCGGCGTTCAGGTTTTTCGGGTCTATGCACAAGCGAATCGCCCCAGATTTCTTTACAACAATTACAATTTGACTAACCCATTCTGTTGGCTCATCGACCTCAGCAATCACCTTTAGACCCAGTAAACGACCCAATTCACAGCGTAAAGTCTCTCGTGGGGCCACCGGGACACCTCTGGCTTGTAACGCAATCACTGATAAATGCACTCTACCTAAGAATAAAAACTGGTGCGTACTGAACAAAAATGTAGTTTTTTCCAAACTGTTCACAAAATTATTCTCGTCCCCTGTGACAAAATTCAATTGTTGAATAGTATCGAGTGCAAGTATTGGCTGCAAGTCCTTTTGAGTCACCATAAACTTGACTTTGTGTGTATCATCATTCTTCGGGTTTTCGACGTCCAACTCTACTTCGACAATAACGTCTGTTTCCGTCCCATTCCACATTCGCAAACTGGTAGTGCATCTTTTGACAGCAGCTTCATCAACGTAAGACACAGGAAGGATGTTCACCGAGGCTTCGGAATCCAGCTGGAAACGACAACACTTTCCGTCAACTATGACATTCGCAAACAGCCCTTTGCATGCATTGGAACCACGGAAACCGTTGGTGGTTGGTTTTGGGGGTATCGGTTTGTTGGTAAAATTTGTGGGGAGTGAACGACACTTTCGAGCGAAGTGATTCAGCTTTCCACAATGATAACAGGTCTTCCCCGAAGCTGGACAGTCCTCTTTTCGCTGGCTATGCCTGTGACCACAAAACGTGCACGTGATGCGCGTGGCTCGCGTCACTGCATTCAACTCGGTCGTTGCGGAGTGTTCTGTGAGATGTCTCATCTGATTAGAGAAATAAAAGAAATTTAGTGGAAATATAACGTGCTGTAATTTTTTGCTTTTTCGTCATAAACTTTCTGACGTGTTTTTTCCATTTTGTATCTGTAAAACATGAGAGTTTAACAGACAGACCGCACAGCATTCGCACCACTGACTTCTGTTCTCAGTCATGTCCCTCAACGTTTCTAACCAGCGACAGTCCTCATGCCTTGGGGCAGGAAGCACCAGCGAAGCCAAGGTTGATGCAGGCTTTCTCATGCCTCTACGCCAAGTCATGGCCTGACCGCCACGTAGCTTCTTCCAGCACGAGAAAGTAGACGGTGGACGGGCATTCGCGAAACATATCCGAACGATCACCTCGTTAAGAGGGCGGCTGTCCATGCCCAACACACGACGACGTACCTCGCCATTAATCACTGGACGTTCCCGCCAGATGGGAGCAATGCTTCGGAGACATCGGCTGCCGAACACAGAAGGACGCTGAGCATCTTCAATGCAAAGTGCTTATTTGTGAACTGATCTCATCTCCGGATTTTATGAAGCTCCCGAGGTACTTACGGTTATCAACTAAATACTCAAGCTGACCACCACACAAGGTGAGTGCAGGCATAGGCTCCTGCCAATCTTGCGAAAGTACTTTGCACTTGGAAGGCCCAAAGTGCTGGATATCTCAGTCACCAAGCGGTTCTGAGCTTGTTGTTTTATCTGTACATTATCAATCAACAAGGCAGTATCATCGGCATATCCCAATTCGAAAACTGTCCCGTGGGGGGAATTCAACTCCACCACATAAGGTTTAAACAGGTTAGATGTGGCAACGATCCGGATGACAGTGGATTACTGTCTGCAACCAAAGTGACCGACGGTGACAATATTCGAACCTCGTGTGTGGTTCTACCCTCTAATTCCGAGACCATGGCTTCCATTTCTGACGATACGGTTGACTCGTGGTTATGGAACGTACGCCCATGCGTGAGTATGAATTAAGTGGTAATGTTATTCAGAGAATGTATAATTGGCGCGAAGAGCCTGTATCTTATACAGGGAAAAATTCACTTGCATTTTTCTCATCCAAAAGTCCAACGCCGCTAGTCGTAGTCGAATGGGCGACATTCCGCTTACCGGGCAAATGCTCTATTGGCTTAGCTACCGTGGTACGGCCAATCGGGTGTGAATAAAGGATGCGAAGGTTGATTGATATGCAGTAACTGTTCTGGATTTATTCGCTGGGCTTGCGTCATCGACCTTTTCTCAATAGAACTGACAGCACACGGCTGAACGCGATCCGATAGACAATGAAATATATTCATAGAATGTATAATTGCCACGAGGAGCCTGAATCTTATACAATGGGTAATCTGCTTGCATTCTTCGCATCCACAAGTGGTTTGCATAACGTTGGATCTTCACTCGCGTTATTCACGCTTAGTTAACCGTATCGTGATAACATTATGGTTAAACAGTTTGATGTTTGTTGCTTCTTGCCTGATAACTTTATGATTTACTTTCAGTCTAAGTGAATCGTATGAAAGTCGCGAACTATTTGTCCCGTGTCGTTAACTAGGGTTCCCAATATCCGTCTTCAGTTATCGACTGGGGAAAGCTGTAGCCACTATGGTGGCACCTCCATGAATCAAATTTCTGTTCGAGATCCTCTTGTATGGGACAGCAACATAACTGCCAACTCCTAACGACAACATTCGCCGACCAGGGATATGCTTCCTACTGGCACTGAGTGAGGTTGGATGTCATCTGAACGATGGAGGTGCAATGCTACGTGATTACTGAATGAAGGAAAAAAGCTAACTAAGTCCACTAAACCTGCTAGAAAAAATCAGTGGCATTGCCGATGTAACCCACTTGCCGTTATTTTTTCCCGGGTTTTATGGATAGTTTGGAACGGGTCACTTAATTCGGGATTTTTCGTTATAATCACCAAGTAACCCCCATTCGTGAGCATAAAACGTAAGTACAACTCTGGCAGCCCCTCGTGTTTTAATGGAATTGTATACAGGCTTGGGTGCGGCAGTTCATAAGACTAACAGACTCACAGTCAATAATAATTGATGAATATTCGGGTGGGTGCCGATCGAAATTCAGTTCTAAAGAACTGGTTGATTGGTGCTCTCGTTCCGTGCATATATTCGAGCGCAATGAAAAGAATGTATCCATATTAATGAGAGTGAGCCGGCGATCAAGACCGTGAAACTTAGTGTGGAGTACCCCATAATAGATGTTAGTTGGACCTCTATGACCAGCTGTCTTGGAAATTGAAGTGTAAGCGGTTATTGGTTGCCCTGTTATTGGTATTTGGCTATCCTAAACAGATCAACGAGCCCTACCCATTCAATTCATAACGTTGTGTGACCAGCAGCTGCTGATAAATCGCTCGAAAGATTAGCCTGACTTTGGTTAACCCCAAAATTACATTCTTGATGGATCACGCTGTGCTTATTTCGACTGAGTCATCAGTCTAACTTAGGTGGAACACACAATTGATGAAAATGCTGTATCATTTGGAAGGAATCCGTGGGAGTATTGGCTAACAATTTGTTGGTCGACGGCCTGGTTTGGTTAGCAGGCAGTATGTCATCGCGGGTACAGAATCGAGAGCAAAGTTATAACCAGCGAAGCGGGTCGACGGTTCAGCCGATTTATGACGAAGCGGATATAAATCAACTAATCAGTTTTCTCAACTAAACGGAACCTAATCAACCAATCACTTGTTTTAACAATGGAAACAAATCGGTCGCTCAAGACTGTTACTAAACCAGCTAGGCAGATGAGTCGGTTATGAAGAACGTCTGGACCAGTGTTTCGTGCAATTATTTGGCTACCATCACTAGGGGTCTTATAAAAACCACTTGTTTTGTACTAATAAATTGAGATGGTTTGAGAGCATGAGAGTCTTATTGCTAGAATTAGTGGGACAGATCAAAATAATCCGCAGCATCGCAGTAAATCATGTCGTTGTCTTCTAACTGGTATCCACCTGACACCAAGAGCCGAGATGATTTTCCACTACAGATATCACGTATAATTACCGGTTCTTCCGCAGAATAGGACCTTGTGGCTCTGAAATATACCGTTTCCGTTGCACTCAAGGGTGGGGAAATGCCCCGCGTCACTCACCAAGCTTGAACTGCCGATTCTGTGCTGGCTGTTATCCGGGTAAGCTCCAGTGATTACGGGAAGAAATCGGTGGTCAGACATCAACGGGGTTTGTGCATCCTCAGTGGGGAGTCATTTGGCCGTCTTATTGGTCATTAGGATCTACAAATTCATACTTTTATTTTTCTTACAGTTTTGGCGCTACACCTTTTTGCCCCTCAAGTATGCATTGAATGCCGTGAAGACTGGGGTAGATTGACGCCGCGCGTTTTTTTGCTTACGTCTCTAAAGAAAAACCTAGGTCTGATATAGCAACCGCAATGGCACCGTTGACTTCCAGTGCAGATTATTAAGTAATAAAAGTAATTCCTGCAGTTACCGTTGATAGGTCACGCCACCGGAAACGTGTAGAGACAGCCATCTTGATTCATGCTTTTACCACGCTTATTATTTTACTGAATACTGACTTCCAAGCACGGTTGCCATTTGACCGCCGCTCTTGCGTACACTCTCAAATACACACTAACCACCGTCTCTCCCAATCGCCTTCTTGTTCTCACGGGTCGTGGAGAATACTGTTCTGGTTAACGTACTCGCACAGTGCCGAGCATTAGAGTAACGGGCAGGTGGTCCACTTAGTACGAAGGACCGAAGAACACGTTTAATGATGAAACCGTGAAGTAAGGTCTAGGGACCTTACAATTGTTGAGCTCGACGTGATCTCCAGGTCACGTGAGTTTCCTTGTTTTCCGCCGCTCAAGGTCCCGTCTGCGTACGTTTTTGAGTGTTTTACTATTTCCGTTTTTGATTAGTTCTCCAGGTCGTTTTTCCATCGTACATTTCGTTGTAGTCCAGTTCGCCGTCGTCACCTTTTTAAATTGTATTGCCAGGTTGGTCGTTGGCTTCTTTTTCCATCTTTATTCGATGAATTAGTCACTAAACTATGTCTGCTGAGTGGAAACCCTGCTCAGACCTCATCGTTGGGACGATCACGCTGCACATACCGGTATTCATGCCTGCTAATCCAGAACTCTGGTTCACACTGGCCCAAGTGGGATTCGAAAGCTGCCGTATAACCAGTGACGCCAGCCGTTTCAGCTGGGTGGCAGGCCGCCTTCCGCCGGAGTCACAGTCCAAGTAAGGGACGTAATAATCTCCTCCCGAAGTTACGAGGCTTTGAAAAAGGCCATAATTACCCGCATAAAACAACTTCAAGGCGTTGAGCTTGGAAGCAGGAAGCCCTTTGAACTGCTGCGTGAGATGCAGCGCTTGAGAAGAGTGACAGTGGGCGGGGACCCGCTCTTAAGGGAACTTTGGCTGCAGCGTTTGCCGCGCAACATTCCAGTTTTACTAAGCGTCACGCGTAAATGCTCACTACGGGAGACTGCCGCGATAACTGATGACATTGTCACGATACCACCCCGTTGTAGCTGGAGTAACCAGGTCTTCCGTCACAACGGTTCCTGCCTCGCCAACATCTAACGATCTCGCTTCAGTTTAGTCTAAAATTGATTCGAGTCTGTGACGCCTAGCAGTGGGTATAAGTGGGTCACAGGAGCGGTACCGAACACGCTCACCTAGGTGCCATAGTTCTTCATCACGACGATCTTTCGGCCCTTTAAAAGAAGGGTACTGTAAATACCACAATCGCTTCGGCGAGGGAATCCAACGATACGAACCAGGGTGTAGGTTTCTCGGTGCCCATCAGGGAAACTAGACCCCCGACCCGTGATGATGACTCACGAAGGCAGGTATCAGGACAACAGTCGCCTTTTAAACGTAGAGGAAATCATTTCAAATATTCTATTCCTTGTAGGCACTGGTGTGGAATTGAGTGTCATCCCCCAACCGAAAGGCGACAACAGAACACCGGAGGCCAAAAAATCACGTGCTGCCAATGGCGCGGCCATCCCAACGTTTGACCAGCGGCCGCTAACCTTAAACTTAGGTTTAAAGCGTAACTTTCGTTGGGTATTCATCATCATCGACTTCCCGTACCCCTTTCTAGGCATTGACTTCCTGCAACACTTTGACATATTGGTTGGTGCACAGTACCATAGGGTGGTGGATCGCCAGACCTCTCTTGCGGTTGATGGTCATAATTCGCGGGTGAATCAAATCACACCAACCTTATGGCGAACACGTCACCGCCTACCCGGCTATTTTTCGGTATTCCGGACCCCTCCCGGCAGTGACCGCCAATGTCACTCACCATATCGACACCAAGGCACCCTTGGTGTTGAGAAAGCCACGTCGGTTGGCACCAGACAAGCTCCGTGTTGCACAGGCCGAATTCGAGCACATGCAAGAGCTCGGTATTATACGCCCTGCTACTAGCCCTTGAGCTTACCCTCTTCATATGGTTCCTAAATCTAACGGCAATCGGCGACCCTGTGGTGATAACAGAGCACTTAACAAAATCATCGTCCCTAATAGATACCCGATTCCCTGTATACAGGACCTTACTTCGTCTTTATCAGGTTGCTCCGTCTTCGTCCTTATCGATTTAGTTCGTACGTACAACCAGATCACGGTAGCAGAGACCGATATCCCTAAAACTTCCGTCACTACGTCCTTTGAGCTTTTCGAGTTTCTACGCATGCCTTTTGGACTCAATAATGCAGCCCAGACCTTTCACCGGTTCATACACGAGGCAACTCACGGTTTAGAAAGTGTCTACACATATCAGGGTGATATTTTGGTGGCTTGTTCTTCAGAGCGAGATCACGCTGCACATTTACGGGCACTTTTCGAACGCCTTAGCCAGCATGGCGTTACGATCAATATCGCGAAATGCGAATTAGGCCGGTCTGATATCGCCTTCATAGACCACTCTATTTGATCCTCGGGTATCCACTCTCTGCCAGATAAAGTTTCCGCTATTCGCGACTATCATGAACTCCAATCTTCTCGCTAGTTACGTCAGTTTGCCGGCCTGGTGAGTTCCTACCGCCGGTTCATTCCTCAATGTGCGGAAATGATGCAAGCCCCCACCGGCCTGTTGCGTGGAGGCAAGGGAAAGCTCATGTTTCGCGTCGCGACACAAGCCGCATTTACCTCGGTCAAGGAGGCTATCGCCAACATAGCACTCCTTACTCACCCCGACCCTTTGGCTCCGATTTTGGTAATGACGGATGCCTTGGACACAGCGGTTGGAGCAGTACTGCAACAGTTCGTATTCGACTCTTGGGAACCTTTAGCGTTCTTCTCTAAGCGCCTGTAACCTGTCGAAACTAGGTACAGCACATTTAGTGGGGAGCTACTAGCCATCTACTTGGGCATCCACCATTTTCGACACGCGTTCGAAGGCCGTTCGTTCACAGTGTTTACAGTCCACAAGACTTTGGTTTACGCACTGAAATCAGCTTCCGATCAGTACTAACCACGCGAGATTCGCCACTTAGACTTTGTCTCACAGTTTGCTGTGGATATACGACACGTCTCTGAGGTACTCAATCCCGTCGCCAACGCCTTATCACGCGTACATCAACTGAGTCTGTCACCAACGCCTAACATCGACTTAGACGCAATGGCACATGCCCGAACTGCGGATCCTGGCATCAAACAACTTTGACAAAATGGTTCTTTGAGCTTGACGACAGTACCTATCCCAACTTCCCAGAACACCATCGTGTGCGATATGTCACAAGGTCGTCCTAGGTCGGTGGTTCCTGCTGTCCACCGTTATCCTACTTTCCTGACAATCCATATTCTGGTTCATCCAGGTGTGACTGCCTCGGTGAAGCTGGTAACCGAACGTTTTGTTTGGCACAATGTCAAACGAGATGTCCGTCAGTGGGACCGTGCTCGCCTGTAGTGTCAACGTGTCAGGATCCATAGGCACACTAAGATGGCGTTACCCAGGTTCCCGGAAGCTGAAACACATTTTTATCATGTGCACGTTGACTTAATAGGACGACTGCCACCTTAACTTGGGTACGTCTACGTACTCACATGTGTGGATCGTTCTACTCGCTGGCCGCAGGCCATTCCCCTCCCTCGTCCCACGTCAGAAGAGACCGCCAAAGCTTTTCTGACCGATTGGGTTAGTCATTTCGGTTTCCCGGCAATAGTGACAACCAATCGTGGTCCGCACTTTGACGGCGCTTTTGGCAGCCTTTTCGCCACGCTCGGTTGCCAACACATTAAGAAGACAGCCTTCTACCCTGAGACCAGTGGTATGGTTGAGCATTCCCACCGGAGTCAAAAGCTGCCCTTCGCGCAAACGGTAACTCGCTTTGAAGTGAAACACTGCCATTGACACTCTTAAGCCTGCGTAGTACCGCTAAGAAAGAATTGCACACATCGGTCTTGCTGGTATATGGCTGTACACTTCGTCTGCCTGGAGAGTTAGTAGCTCTCTTTACCAGCCGTGACTTTCGGCTATGGCAACTACGCTCAGCACCTTACGCAGCACATGCGAGTGCTTAACGCTAGCCCGCTGTGCAAGTTATTTTCCAGCTGCGTTAGAAACCGCTACCCACGCATTCCTTCGCGTTGATGGTTTTCGATCACCGCTAAAACCGCCATACATTGGCCCGTTTTGTGTGATAAAACATAGAGCGAAAACGTTTGTTATAGACTTCAGTGAGCGAGACGACACTATTGACCGCCTCAAACCTGCCGTCATAGAGTACGAGCCGCCCGGCCAACCTACACCTACTCAAGCCACCCAGTCGCCCACATCGAGCGAGTTATTGTTGGCATTACCCAAGATTACGCCCAGTGAGAACCCGGAGATTAGTCCATCATGATTTCCAATCGTAACCGCAACGCGAAGCAGTCGTCCTGGTCGCCCACTACGAAATCCCGTCCGTTTCGCTGATTTCGTGACAATTTTTACAACCGATTGCTAGCACTAAGTTGGGAAATTCGCCATGGATTTAACAACCAGCAGGCTCGAGAAATTAAAATCGGCAATTATAATTTCATTTCCTTCTGGTCTCCTGTCGACTACAGCTACACCGAACACCGTTTGTGTCGTTATTACGGTCCAAAATCCGCTATTTCTTTTCAGTTTGCCTTGTTCTCTTTCAGATGGATTCACACAGTTACATTGGCTTCATCCGTAGCCTTGTTCTCTCCCATGTACGCTCAAAGAGCTAACCACTCACTGTACAACGGGACGATTAGTGAGCGTAGCACTGGAGACGACAACTGGACGCCTCTTTGGATGGATTTGACGCGGCATGTTCAGGCTCGTGAGCGTATGAGACCCTTGGGCACTAGAGCACCGTTGGAACGACGTAAATCGGACCTCCGGAGTGCAGGCACCGTCAAACTCACCAGCAGCCGTTCGACGCCAACGACAACACAACGAACAAGATACGAGGAGTTCCTGAACTATGAATACTTCCGGCCACGACCGAAGCCGAACTCCGTCGGACTTCTAGAAGGAGGCCGCTGCAGCGACAGCCATCTTCGTTCATGTTTTTAACACGTTTATTATTTCACTGAATACTGACTTCCAAGCACGGTTGCCATTTGACCGCCGCTCTTGCGTACGCTCTCAAATACACACTAACCACCGTCTCTCCCAATCGCCTTCTTGTTCTCACGGGTCGTGGAGAATACTGTTCTGGTTAACGTACTCGCACAGTGCCGAGCATTAGAGTAACGGGCAGGTGGTCCACTTAGTACGAAGGACCGAAGAACACGTTTAATGATGAAACCGCGAAGTAAGGTTTAGCGACCTTACAAACGTGTTGTTCCCCTACCCCGACTTCGGCTGTATGTGTAGTTCGTTATTTGAAAAGTGGCCAACGGTGCTCAGTTCACGACACAAAGATAGGGGAATCCGCCGAGTGGAACTGATGGATTTCTTGTGGAAACCGCCATTACAGACTTATTTAAGTATTAAAGACCAGGACCAGCTGCCGAAACCGGTGGTGTCCTTGCATTTTGTATCTCCGCCAATCCTAACCCTGTACGTGCTGTTGCCGATGGTCCCATCCTCTACTGTTCCTAGTCTTATTCCATGAGTTGAAATTTCGAGGTTATTCCAGTGCTCGTGTGTCGCTGGATTCCGAACCTCATCGAACCATTTTTCTAGGGCCCGAAAATCTTGTCCTTCAATGCCGCAAAAACCGTTAGCCTGTATGTTTTCCTAAAACGAGACTGTCACTGTTCAGCTCTCTGACTCTGCTACTCTTACTTTCACACATTTATCGGTCTTTCCACCCTCAGGTTCTCTTTTTAGTCCTTACATGGAATTGTCGCAAAAAGACTGGTCTTCGCTTTTCGTGCCAGACGTTTGCTTACCTTCACCCAATATCTTATATTTTTCAAGGTCAAAAATCGTCCCACTCTCGAATGCTGCATAAGATGGGGTTTCATCATCATTATAAGTCAGCCGTATCGAACTCAATTTCATCTTTTCTTTTATTACATGACTGTGCGTGAGTGCAGCGGAAGGGGTCTATTCTCCATAGCCACGAAGGCCCATTGCACTATCAGGTGTAACCGGCAACCAGACGCTGAGACTTGGTGTGGAGAACCACTTAAGGCCCAAATAGGTCAGGTGTGGTAACGATCCGGACGACAGTGAAATGCCGTCTCATCGGGGATCCGACGTTAAATCTGTTATACCTACTTCTAGATGATCTCGTTTCTTATTATCCCACTGCATCTCGCGCCTGGTCAATAGTATGCTTCTTCCTCGTGTTACTTGTCTCTATCTTGACCGGGCATCCATTAAACAGCGTATCACATTATCGTCTACTTACCTTTGTGATTGAAACGACACAAGGTCTGTACTCAAGTGCCCATTAACTTCGTACACTGAATTTCCACTCTCGCCTCTGATCAGACGCCCGCTTTGGTGACAGTTTGAACTACGTCACTTTTAGCTCATTTCTCGTCCCTTAGGCTGCCGGAAATGTGCTCCGTTGGCCCTCAATTGCCATCGTTCGACGAATTCATTCCGTCCCCACTCCATTAGTTATTTGGCTTCAGTCCCATCCCTAAGGCAAAAGTCACTTCCTAGAAGCGCTACACACTGAGATTAATGTTAGTATCGTGCAACTGTCGATCACGTGAAGTAGATAAGCCGAACTGCGATTGACTTCTTGTTGATGTTAAATTGGCATGTACACCGGACGTACTCCAAACCCCCGAAAATCTATTTTACAGTCACTACCCTTCCACTGGGCAGCTGCTTCACTCCCACCCTTCTACTGTTATTATCATGGGTTCTTAGAAGATCGCTTATGTGGAACCGATTCTTCTTGCTTTCGACTGTATGTCCTGTGCGCAGACAACAAACCACCATACAAGGAATCCCCGATTTGCTGCACTACCGGCCTTAGTTCTTCATTCCTTCCAAAACTGCGAACTTCCGGAACGCTCTCTCCATCTCTGTATTTTCTACTTTATATGATCTTCGTACGTTTAAGCTTAGAACGAAGAAGTTGGTTTCTACATAATTGTTCCACAAACTAGTCCCCTATTGTATGGTAGCTCCTTGAACTATGGGAGTTATCCATTCTAGTCCAACTTACGTTTACGACGTAAATAATGCGAAGTTTCTGCTTGCTCATGATTGCGGAGCTTAGTGTTTTGGTTGCAAACGTCTCAACATCGGTCGAGAAAATAATCAGTTTGTTAGTGTCACCCAGTTTTGAATTCATACCCAGAGCCACTTGCTCTATCCTGACGACCACTCTAGAATCAACGACTTGGAATCAGATATGCTACACGCATTGCGACGATCGAAAGACAGCCAAAACCCAGTTAGCATACCAATACTCGTTTCTACGCTGGTGTAACCAACCAACCGAAGCGATGCGCCGCAGAAATCGATACCCCTTTGATAAAAGCACTCCGGTAGACCAGAAAAAAACCCAGCTGGCACTACCGTAGTATAGGTGACTTGTCTGAATCTGAAGTAGGCTTCCGACTTAATCTGCGGATGTGATCTATCTACCGAACTTGGACATTGTGATAGGATGGTGCAATAAATTGCTTTCAGGCCGTACGGTACAACGAGCTGGCGACGGGGTTACAATAAGAACTGACGAAATTATAAGAATCGATAAATTCATTTTCCATAGTCGATGAGTACGCTGATATAAATTAAATGTAGCAGCAACTGAAGCTGATGAAGGGGCTCATAAATGAACAGTCCAGTTCGTCGACTGAACCTCACAAGGCTGGTGATTCACCGTCGGTCAATCACGAAACTGACAGTTTTTCTGACTTTATTTATGACCCGCAAACTCAAGTTAATTTTGATTCCTGGTGCAAACGGTACAAAAATCTATTCTCTATTTACGTGGTCCTAGGGGATCGAAAATTGAAGGTTCGATTGTTCATCTAGACACTCGATCCTGTAGAACAATAATGCTACGTCAATATTTGACAACACAATACTATTTGGACGATGGACCCAGAAACTGCAGCACAATTTTGGTGACAAAACACTGTTCAACATCAGCTGTCGGAATGAAAGTCTGAAGACTTCATCATATAAGTTGGCACAGACAATCGCGAGTGCAAGTTTTTGAATACCGTTTTTTAACAAAGAACCAGATCAGATGCTTCATAATTTGCAACCTCCAGATTCAGAAAACAGGGCCAGTCTACCACATATAATGCAGCAGAACGCTCAGATCGCTTTTAAGTAAACGACCGTCGAGTACCAAATGTCGATCAAACTATGGCATTTGAGGTAGACCTAGTTGTTATATTTGATTACTGTTGAGAGTAAAGGGCAAAAATATAGACCAACGGAAAGAAAAAAGTGAATGATTGAAGATTTTTCATATGAATGCACGAATCCTGCTAAACTTCCCTAGCAGCTGACTCGAATATATAGTACCACAGTAAGTACACTGCCTCAAAGTCCTGCGCGTACACACAGAGACCTTTCTTGAATGCACTGATCCCGGAGACCAGATGAGACCCAGTTGCACGGTGATTATCCCGAACGAAAATATGGTAGAATTCGAAACACTGCGCATAACAGGACGAACATGGGGGATTTTAAATACATTGGGTTTGTACAATTTTGATGCTGCTTACACTATCTACAACTCAATTCTTGGCTTCAGATCAGCTGAATACTTAAAGCGTAAACGAAACCGGTTTCTCAGAACAATGGAAAGAGAACCCGAATTTTAAGTGACCGTCTCATAGAAATTACTCGATGGCGGCTGGAGTAACTTGATCTTATTTTAGACGTCAAAAATGGTAGACCAACCTTCTCGTTTTGTACATTTTACTGCAATTGAATCAAGCAAAAATACATAAGACACAGATAAGATTTCAAGAACGGAACCCAAACGGATATTGAAAGTTTCGCTCGGATTATTACCGACGGTAGGGATTTATTGTTGGCCACCGTCCCCCCATTCGAAACCACCAGGGCGCTGGGCTTCGGGAAGAGTTTGATATTCATCTTGTCGCCTCCGGTTGAAAAGCAATTTCCTTAGCTTAGATAAGAACGTTTTACACAATCTTACATGAAGTTTGGTGTTCTTATTATTCGGAATCCATTAGACTGGTTGGGGAAAACGTCTTCCAAAAAGAAGTACAGATGTCCCACCGCGATACCTATATTGAATTCAGACACAACCAAGTCCGGAAACATACCAATAAGATCCGTCATCATGTTGTTCCCCAGAAGGAACGCAAACGCTAAAAACACCCAGGGCAAGTAGGGTGCATTCACATCGAGCACGCCGAATATATTTAAGCGCACAAACGGGTTTCGTCTGCTCCAAACATAAACCAACATCATAGTAAGAACGTGACTGAGAAATATCATATGTACGAACGCCGCAATTATCTAAAAGCGTAATAACACGAATATTGGCTTACGCATGTCAGGGTTCCACAGAACAGGAACATCATGACAAATTCAGCAGTGCGTGTGCCGTACCAAGTCTCCTCCAACATACGACAATACCGATACGCGAACAGAATATTGAACAGAAAATTGAAATTGAAGGTCCCAAAGAAGCAAAAGCAAGTCACCAGACGCCATATCTGCCACAATCGTCTTTTAGCAAACGAAGTTACTTGAAACTTGGAAAAGATTAATGAGGGATTGAAATATAGCTGAAAGGGACTTAAAATGTTAAGTTGCTGTGCGAATATTTAGGTCAAAAAATGAAGCTTACAACACCAAACGTCAGAAAAATACAAATCGCTATATAAGCTGCCGTCACCGGAGGTGTGTTGGCGATTTCACGGCTGACAACATCCATCGGCAAGGTACTGAACGCAGCCGCCTCAAGGTCATGACACGTCAAATCGAATCAGTTCAGTTCAGTTCAGTTCAGTTCAGTCTGCACAGGACAGGTAATGGCCACGGCCAATCGAGCGTCCAGAATTCCTTCGATGGTATGCACACCAGTTATGCACCCACCACTGCCGAGTGTATTTCGTCGAATCCCCGCTAAAAATGAGAGGGAAACGGAAAACCTCATCGCACATCAACTGCGAGAGACATTATGCATCGTGAGCGTTCACTGAGACAGTATGCAATGAGGGAAAAAGTCTGTTAAAACATACTCCATAAGGACCACAGTGCTACCCGTCATCCATCGAGTTGATATACTCAAGGCTCACTTCAAGGAAAGATCTCGTACCAATTGCGATCTAGGGCACATTTGAAGGATTGGACTGTCTGCAGATCTACCATTTCACCAGGCAGACCGTTTCCAACAGATCAGATCAGGTCACAGGAGTTTTGAAGTCTTGAAGTACTACACGGGTTCGAGGCTTTGAGCCCAATTGCCCCGGTTCTCGGGGAAATCTTTGGTCTTCTGTCGGATTCACCGAGCTGAAACGAGAGTAAAAAGAAGCGAGTGGAGCGGGGGTCGCAGCGAAAACAAAATACACAACGTCATGCAGTGTCTCACTGTGGACAGTGCCTTGAGCTGAGTGGGGGTGCGATATTCATGAACAAATATGCAATAAAAGACATTTATTTCGCTGTTTTTGACAAGGAATTATCGGGAGAAACCCAGGTAGAGGTCTAGCTTTTTCTTGAAGATAGTTTTGTTCTGCGAGGGAACAATATATTCCGGAAGCGCATTCCACAGAGGAATAACCCTATAGCTAAAAAAGTTAATCCTTAGTGAAGTGCGTGGCCTCGGTTTGAAAACTTTTCTGCTGTGACCACGGAGAGAAGAGGCTGGACAGACGGAGAAGAAGCAATCGCTTTGACTTGATTCAAAAAGGTGGAACATCAAAAACAGATCACCTCTTACGCGTTTTAAGTCAAGGGGATAGAGGTTGAGAGTGAGAGGCGGACGGGATAAGGTAGATGGGATAGACCCCTTACTGCCTTGGTTGAGACCATCTGAACTCTTTCTAGGATTTCACGGTCTCGGACAAGATCAGAGTGCACTATCTGACTACCGTACTCCAGCAGAGATAGGATAAAGGTGCCGAAAATTACGAGGAAATCATCCC
The DNA here is from genome assembly GCA_948099385.1 of Fasciola hepatica. Taxonomy (NCBI): domain Eukaryota; kingdom Metazoa; phylum Platyhelminthes; class Trematoda; order Plagiorchiida; family Fasciolidae; genus Fasciola; species Fasciola hepatica. The sequence continues at coordinate 1,320,097 of CANUEZ040000040.1, forward strand.
TAGATATGCGCGAGAAGGACCTTCGAATCATATTTAGGACTCGGAAGGCAGACTTGCTCCTAAGTTGGTGATGATGAGAGAAGGACAAGTTACAATCTAACCAGAAACCGAGCACCTTGTGTCGGTCAACCCTGGGCAGTGTGGTTGCTCCGTTATTGGAAAACGTGACCAATCTCTCTGCCGATAGACATGCTCACGCATTTGGAAGGTTCCAATCCTCGGACCGGCGTTTTGTTTAATAAACTGCAATTCGCAGGCCTTCAACGCTTGACCTCCAGAGGGTTACTTCGTCTGCGTACACGGCAATGTTCGCAGGAAGGGCTGTCGGTAGATCGTTTTTGTAGGTCAAGAAGAGAAAAGGCAATGAGACCGACCCTTGGGGGACCCCAGTTGTTACCGGGGAGGGTTGAGACAAAACATTCCCGACATTAACCACAAAGGTGTGGTCGGTAAGGAGACTGCGTAGGATGGCCAACATGGAGCCTGTAATCCCGTATGTTTGCAGCTTATAAAGAAGAGGGGCATGGGGGACCTTATCGAAGGCCTTAGCAAAATCGATGAATACAGCGTGTGAGAGCTGGTCATCATCATGGGCTTGGGTTAGACTATCCATGACAGTAAGCATACTGGTGATGCGTGATCTGCCAGGAAGAAACCCGTGTTGGGACGGGGAGAGGATCTTATTGCTATGAAGATGGGAAAGAATCTCACTCTTAAGAATTCCCTCAAAAAATTTGTTGGTGATGCTAGTGAGACTTATGGGCCTGTAGCTAGAAGCAACATATCTACTGCCCTTCTTATAGATGGGTGCGATGACTGCTTTTTTCTAGCTACTGGGGAAAACTCCATCGTCAACATATCGCGGAAAAAGCGAGGCATAAGGAGCAGCTAATGTATCCGCGGCTTCCTTGAGAATACGGGAGTGGATTAGGTCAGGACTCATGGAGCAATAATAGTTGAGCCGTCGGAAACCTTGAGCGGCTGCACCAGTGGGAATAGTGACGCGGTTGAGAGTAGTTGCCAGAGGTATCGGGTGCATGGTAGGGTGGGATGATATGGGCATGGAGCTAAAAATTGTACGGAAGTAGGAGCTGAAGGCCTCGGCTACTTGGCTAGGGGAAGTGATTGGAGATCCGGCACTATCTTTGAGAGCTAATTGTGTCGGAGCTGTGCCCCTTAGACGGTGCATGTACTGAAAGAAAATGCTTTATTGGTCCGTGCTCGATCAAGTACAGATCGTTGGACTGAGTTCTGATAGGACCTAACCTTGTCTTCGCATATGTTCCGTATGATCCTGAAATCTGCATCACGGGCAAGCCCTGTGGCTTTATATCTAGCAAGGAGGCGCGCGCGTTCGTCTAGAATGCGTCTAATGGGGCGAGGGAGGTGTTGCTTAGCGGTCTGTGGACGACGAATTTTGGGGACAAGTAGCCTATCAACTAAGGAGATTAACTCTCTGAGATTCTCTGCCATTTCATCAGCAGAGTTATCTGGGTTAGATGAATTTAGCTGGGAGCGAATGAATGCACAGACTTGGTCAAAACTGGTCCTTCTGAAGGATCTCCAAATTTCGGTTTTTGAAGGGAGAGGAGGCCATTTCACGATATAATTCAATCCAGTGAGAATGTGATCACTTTTGCCGAGGGGCGGCAAGTAATGCACCACATCTATTTTAAACCGATCATTGGGGATGACCAGATCCAGTGGGGACGGGGCGTGTCTTGTGCTATATCTGGTCGGATCTCTTACGTTCTGCACCCATGGGTTCTTCAGTACGCGATCTAGGATGGGTTTACCAAAAGTGATATCAGAAGCATCAGCTTTTTGTCAGTTAGTACTGGGAGTGTTGAAGTCACCAGTGACTAACAGATGGGTGACGTCTTTGTAGATTTTCAGGGAGCCTAATAAGTCTATGAGACCTAGACTACCGGTTGAATTGCATGCGGGAGGACGATAGACAAAGTCAAGCAGTAAGGTGTCTGTCCTAGAGAGGGTAAACACAGCCCACAAAGAATCAATACATGAAAAGGTAGGGGTTGGTAGTATAGTGGGAGGAGGGATTGAATTGTCGTAGTATATGATGACCCCGCCGGCACGATCTCTGCTGGAGTCCTTCCTTACTGCGAAGTATCCCGGAATGGATATCTCGGGATCAAGTATGTCAGGGGTGAGCTAGGTTTCCGTGAGGGCTATGATCTGAGGCTCCTTATCCACTGCAAGCTGCCGAAGCTCCGGGATCTTATTCAGCACACTCAGGCAATTGCTGTAGAAACACTTGAGCCCATGCCCAGGAGTTGTTGCAGAATCGCCGGAGGCAACTGATTTTGGGTTTGAGGAGTGGGAAAGAGGGCGATTTGGGGGTGGAAAGGAGGGCCTGGGGGAGCCGGGGCTGAAGACATTGAGGGGGGGGGCTAGAAGGTAAGCAGACTGTTGGGGGGACCGGTGAGTTTTGATGTCTGGTAACCTGGCGGGTATCATACCAGGCGGGCGGTCTACATCCTTCGGTCTCCGAAAAGAGTAGGCCGCTTTTTGTTGTTTGCCTTTCTGCGCACTGCGCGATGCCCTATTCTGAGTTTTCTTGTTGGTGAGCTTGTTTTGTATGACTGCTCCAGATATACTTCCTAGAGCCTGAACCTCCTCACTGCAGCTTTCAGCAGAAACAGGTCGCAGGTTTATGTCTAGGCTCAAGGATTGGTGAGTCTCGTCCGTTTTAGCTTTGGCCAGTGTACGTCCAGGTTCTTGCACTCGAGACCTGCAATGTTCCCACGGTGCTTCGACCACCAAGTGGTCCGAATGTTGTGATTATTGAGTGGTGGACTGCAAGAGACTGAAAAGCAGGTTCGCTCTCGGAGAACCGGCAGTCGCGTTTGATGAACAGGTTCACTGCCTCAACTAGCTGCCATGCTTACCATGGAGATTCCCCTTAAGGAGAACCGAATAAATAAAAAAGACCACAGTTTGCTGTATTTTATTGGGTGACGGGTAAACATGTATTGTCTTAGAAAAGAAGGGAGTAAAAGAGAGAGGTGTAACCTGAGGGTACGCTCGATTGGCAAGTCATAGTCCGGGAAAACCTCGTCCCAGCAGTCATCCAGCCGTCGTTTAAACATGACGACGCTATTCGCTGCTACCACATGGGGTGGCAGTTTGTTCTACGGGTTCGTAACGCGGTTAAAATAGAAATGTGCTCCATCGCTTCTGATGGTCCTGGGTTTCATCAGTTTGTGTTCATGTCCCCTGAGCGTCGGGTCTTTGCTTGGAACTAATAACGGCCTGTCGGTTTCGGATAACCCGTGAGGCTGTTCGAACGTCTCTATCAGATCCCCTCTAAGGCGTCGTCTATTGAGCGAGATCAGGTCGAGTGCTTTGAGGCGTTCTTTGTATGTTTTGTCCCTCAACCCACTGATCATCTCAGCAAACCGTCTTTGGACGGTTTCCAACAGCTGTTTGTCCTTGACTAGTTTCGGTGCCCGGGCCTGAACGCAGCATTCCGGGTGAGGGCGCACATGCTTTTTTAAGGTGGCAATATTGTTTTGGCGTCCGGAGACCTGACATTCCGACACAGTTGAAACATGGATTTATTTACCTTCGCTACTGCCTCAAGGCACTGCTTGGTGGGCTTAATTGTTTCATGCACTTAAATGCCAAGTTCATTTATGACCCCAGTGGTCTCTATTATCCCGAGTGATCCTTCGTCGAAGTGCCGGATCTCACCTGCTCCTCCGCCATGGAGCAGCTGTCTGCACTTACCTCGGTTTAAAGGGAGCGCCCACGTTTCGGTCCATTCTCGCATTCTTATCAGGTCTTCGTGAGTTCAGTTCGGAGATGGTTCCCCACAATCTTGTGATCATCCATGCATAGGAAACCAGGACACCTCAAGGTGTGGACCAGGTCATTTAAATAGATCAAGACCAACAGGGGCCCCAAAAGCCGACCCCTGCGGCATCCCACCGCGTGTCGTAACTGCGCTGGATGTTACACTATCAACCCGAACATGGAATCTCTTGCCAGTGAGTTATGCTCTAATCCAGCTCAGCTTCTCCTGTGCAGTCCTCATGCCCTGTATTTTGCGCACCAGCGGTCTGTGGTTCATCGAATCCAAGGCCTTCTCGGAGTCAAGATAACACACTTCAGATCGCTCGCCTTCCTGCAGCCTGCCGGTCACTTCATTCGGAAGTGATAAGAGGTTCGTGGGGCACGATCTCCTCTTTACAAATCTGTGCTGCCTCACTATAATCGTCCTGTGGTATCCAACACGCCTTTTGATACTGTCTCTGACGATACCCCAGGGTACTTTCGGTACCACCGATAACAGGCCAACGGGCCTGTAGTTAGATGCATCTCCTCTCTTGCCCCCCTAGTGGGTGGACACAACTTCGGGTTTTAGCCAGTCAGAAGGCAATGTGGCCGAGACTGGTGACCTGGTGAACAGGTGTACTAGCGCCCCTGACACTATGCTTGCTAAAGGTAGTAGGATGGCGGGGTGAACCCCGCCTGGGTCGGCCGTCTTACCTCGATTTATTCGGTTGACAGCCATCTCAACTTCCACGGGTTCTACGACAACTCCGTCCACTTTAGGGACGCTGTAGGGTTCTAGTAATGGCGGCTGGTCCCTGGCATCTGCAGTGTGTACCAGCTCAAAGAATATTTTAAGCATTTCGGCTTTTTCACCGGCTTCGCTTGTACGCCTACTTTGCCCATCCATAACATTTCCTACTGCCACCCTTGAATGGGCCATAGACTGTACACAGCCGCAACAAGTCTCGCTGCATTTCTTGGCATTTTGTGCCAATCTCGCTTCGTACTGCATTTGACCGGATCTTTTTACTCTTGGAGCATGTTCACGCGCCCCCAGGAGCTGCCGAAAGCGAAGATGTCCCCCTGCGCTGCAGAAGCGTCTCCATACCACTCGCCTGCATGTCTGCGCTTTTTCGGCTCTGCGGTGGTTGGCCCTTCCTCCTTACCCCCCTCATCGGAGTGCACTCATCAGTGAGTCGCATCAAGTTGCCCTTTATGTGCAACCACTCGTCCCCTGATGTGAGGTTGAAGGCTGCTTACTGTGTATCCTCCGCAGCCATCCTCAGTGCCTGGTATTCATTTTTACAGAAGTCCTTCCTTAAATTTTCGCGGGACCTCTGGGTGTTCCCTTTGAGCAGGAACCCTACCACCCCGTAATCACTCCTGCCAAAAGGAGCAGCAACCTCAAGGTGGTCGGCTTCCTCCGGGGTTTTCGTGAGTACGGGGCCCGGAAGGTTGGGTGTTCGGCCTGCTGTCCATCGGGCTGGCTGGTTTATGTGTAGTACCGGTGTAAATCTGCATACCAGCCCCATCAACCGATGGCCGAATCCACCTCTCGGAGCCCACAATCCCTCCTACTCTACTTCGGGTGAGTTGAAATCATCGACCGTCACTGACTTTTCGGACTGGGTTGCTATCCCTGCCGAGAGCCCAATAACAATACTTCTTCGTCGGGGGTCGAGGATGAAGACCTGTAGATGCACTTCAGGGTCGCCTTAATGCTCCATGACTTCAGATAGCACGAAGCCACCTGTATGTTTGGTGTGGACATCATCTCCCCTGCCACTTACTCGTGTGAGTCCGCAAAAAGCAAAAGTGCACCCCCTCCTCCCTTCCGTCTTGTCTGTCAGCCCGGCAGGCGCAGTACCCTGCTAGGGGAAAACTTGTTGCTACATCATTACTGAGCCAAGTTTCGGCGATTGCGATGCACTCATTGCCCTCTGTTTCAGCCATCAATTCTCTCTACTTATTACCCTCCTTCTAAGCCGGGTTACTCGACATAACGGCCCGGGGATTCCCCAAATCACTACGTTCCGATGTATCCCATTGGCTGCCGCGGTATCCCTGGCCAAGCTGCTTAGCTGTTGCTCCAGGCTATCGGTTTCGCTCTTTAGTGATGCTAGTTCTATCTCGAGAGCGTTCACCAAACGTCGAAGTTGGGGGACTTCTCCACTCGCGGCTTTTCAAACTCCTCAAGTCTGGCCTCCATTGCCTCCAGCTTTGGACTAGTTTTCATTACGCCAGAGCTGGTGCAAGTAGAGTGACCGTGGTTTCCTGAGATCCCTGGGAATACATCCATTGATCCTTGCCTAACTTGACACATTCTGTGCTTACTCAGACCAGCCCACTTACGCGACTCCTTGTTTGCTAGACTTTTCCTTTCCTTTCAAAGAGCATGTCAGACGCCTTACTTATCAGCCCCAATAATGAAGCCCCAGTTACGTTATTCTGAGATACCAAGCTAGCTTCTTCTCCATGTGCACCTACAAGTGAGGCCTTTATCTGGCGTTCTTCTGGCATGGTTTCCTCCATCCTAGAGTGAGAAGTGTTTCTCCGCATTGCTATACACCCTGAGCTTATCAAAACCAGATCATCATGCCCCTCATGCAGCTTCAAGGCTATTTTCTTATTCCCATACATTCCCAATGGAACCATAATGGGCAATTGCCGCAGCATAGGCTTGCCCGCACTTCCAAGAGGAATCGTTTATGACCCTATGGAAGCTCCACCCTGACCTCAGGCTTTGCGGGTTTTGGGGTACCCGCTAGTGATTTCTCGGTGCTGGATCTGGTTGCATTCACACTTTCAAAACTGCCGTTCATCTGGTGCCAATAATATGGCCGGGTCCACCATCTATTCAGGCTGGGAGCTACAGATAAAGTGGGGGCTTAAGAAGGGATTCCAATAGTTTTAAGCAAAAGCTTTTAACCGTAGACTCAACAGGTACGATGGTGCAAACCTGCTGGCACATTGGCTCATCTTCCTGTAGTGTCATGAGCCACCTGCCCAGTCCTAAAGCTGGCCTTCAACGTCCCCGTTTGCTTTGGTTTCCTGTGTTTTCCTGATTTGTGGGAACTGACCGATTCCTTGCTTCGCAGTAGGATTTTCCGAAAGCCGAGGTGGATGGAGAAAGCATCGGCTCATTATCTGCCGTTTCAGACAATTAAGGAGATTACCTCCACTGATCAAATGAATATATCCTTGGGATACTTCCACTGAGAATAATCTGTTTTGGTTGCCCGTTCGTTTTTCATTTATTGGAAGCTCGGTTTCTAAGTTTCTTTTCCTTGTTCTCAACGCAGTCCAATTTAGTTCACGGTTCACTAGGACTGAAGGATCAGGCAACCGCAGCTTTCGAGAGCCTTGAGTTTCGTCGTCAGGCGCACTGCGCATTTTTGAACAGAAGTCCTCGGAAGTTGCTATATACTCTTGTATTCTGATGCCTATCTGATACAGTCTTATACAAAGTCTAGGCGTAGACTTCTGCATTTGCTGTTCTGTTCGTGGAGATATGCAGAGAAAACGGGTTTGGGAAGCTTAGAGCAAACTCTGATTTCTGATGCAGAATACACAACCCTAAGATCGTAAACTGGGACTCTACCCTCCTCTAGCCCCTTCCATGGGGCGGGAGGGTATCCCGGTGAAAATTAGTTGACCGCCATCGTTAACCTTATACTACCAATAATTGTATATTTCTTGATCATGGCCAAGACACATGCACAACGCGTGATCGGTGAATACAGCAGTTCACAGCAATGTGGGGTAATCACACTTTTGAAAATGAAGGTGCACACAATCGCAGTAATAGAAGAATACGCCTGGACGGTGTTTAAGTGAACTAAAGAGGAGAGGGTCGGCGCGGCCATTGTGAATCGGTTTTGAATTCGGGACGGGGACGGTATGGTTAGCCGGATGGACGTGGGAATGCTGATAAAAGTGATACTGAAGAAGGGTAAAAGTGCAGTGTTTGCAAGAACCCATAAAGCAACTGGTGTGGAACATCACAACACGAACAGGGAGTTGAGGCAGGAATAATACATAACTTGCCTTATGGGTGCCGATAGCTGTCTACGACGGATCCGGCAGTCCAGAGTGGACCACGGCGATCTACGGAATTTGGTGTGCAGTCGATGGAGAGAGAGAGAGAGAAAGAGCGGTGGAGTGAAAGGGATTCAAAGAAGAGTCGGGAAGTGTAGAAGGAGGCCCGGTGTGGCACCAACTGGGTATTTGAGGAATCAGTATTCAGAAACTGGTTGAGAATGGTACCAATGGAAAATTAAAAATAAAGTTCACATGGTGTTATCAAGGTGCAGTCGGAGATGCCTGCAGGATATAGAGAAGATTTACTCTCCATTGGATAACTCATTGTGGGGGGTGCGTGTGATACTAATGCAAGTGAGTCGAATGGGATAATCAGATTGGCCTTTCTGTATAGGTAATTCCGATATTATATGTAAAGTCACATGGAGGCAGAAACCTTCACCAGGAATGCAGTGTGCTTTTAAGGAGCGTGAATGGTGAATGGACACAGAACTGGGAATTTCAACAAGCCGTCCAGGAAGCACTCAGTTGGAGACAAAAGCTGCTGATGCAACCAAGCAAATATGCACAGGTGTTGAAGAAGGAGGAAGACAGCGGTGACTGGGAGAGGCCAGACCCGAAGGACCAGAGGAAGTTGAGTGTAAAAGTGAGATTTTCTGCATACGTGATAAAAGAATATATAACCAAGTGGTTAGTATTTTGTTTCGTAGAAACAATGGTTTCTGTTGATGGCAGGTAGTGCATGATGAAGGTAGCAGTAAAAAGAGGTAGGCTGACGAAATAGGGAGAGCAGGTACGGAACGCAACGGCAAGGGCCAGACTCCGATCCTGCACGCAGAACAAATTGAACTGTTTTTGTTTGGAGTACGGGAAATGGATGCTGATGGGGTGTGGGGTGATATCAGGAATCCGTCCGGCGGTCCGGTGAGACTATCATGAATGATTGTAATCCTGGTTACGGGATAGTGATTACCGGTTAACCATGTAAGGTGCTCCATATAAAGCGTCATCAGTTGTAAGTATAGGTTTAACCACGGTCAATCCGATGGATCGAATTGTTTAGTCCGTTGGGTAATCCAGGGGCAACGCTGATTAGGTTGCTGGGCTACCCAGGTAACCGGTGTGTTCTGAAAGAAAGGAGAAATGCGGCAGTCTGGGGAATGTTCCAGCCGTGGGTTATGATTAACGGCTTAACGAAAATTAGAGTGATATTGCTACTTGATGGCCGGTGGGCCGACCTACGAGGGATTAACGGGCGGAGACTGGTAGTTTTTTAGGGCATTTGGTTGTTGATGGAGAGATTGAGCGCATGCTTATTTAGAGTGCAAGGTGGTTAGGCTGATAGGTGGTAGAACAGTAAAGGGGCCCATTTGAGGGTCAAAAATAAAACAGTGGAAGAGGGTGGGGTCAGACATAGGAACGGGGAAAAGGGAGGACAGCAGTCAGGTTGTTGACCCGGCTGTAGGTGATGCCGGAGAAATTATAAGAAAAGGAAACGCTCAGAGCTAAGGTGAGGCCTTTTTATGTGGATGCGAGTGTGCTGGTTCTCCGTGGAGTCATGCGTAATCAGATGCATACGCTTGCTAGGTGGAATGGGGTCCTAACATACCATGAGCAAACACGCTGGTTGGTGAGTATTGGTTATTGAAGGATGGTAGTCTGCCCGGTAGGACTCGAGTAACGGAGGGGTGTTAAAAAGGACAATGAGACCACTGGGCTATAGCCTGGGACAAGAGAATCAAGTGAAGGTGAGCACCTATCATTAAGGGAATAACATTTTATTAAGGGAATTATTGTCAGTAAGAATTTTGGTTTTGTAACTGAGTCTACATGGTAGCAGACAAATCATCGCTGAATTTGGACAACATTATTAGTGCTTGGGCTTGAGAGGAACACAGAAAAAGTGAGCTTGTGAATGGTGAATTATAAAGGTACGGTGATTGCGTTCCTCGTTCCGACAACCACCACAGGCGAGGTTTTGCCCAAAGCTGTTAGGCGTAGGCGTATCAGTGGCTCCCGCCAAAATTCTTTGTGCACTTTACCAAGGATGCGGCTCATTCCACGCGAAACTACCATACTTTCATTACATAAATCCTACCAGTGGGCTTCATCAGAAGAGGGGAAATCATGAATGGTTCCATGTGAGCCTAGAAGGGCAACTTACCTTTTGCCAAGCACTCTGTCCTAAACACGAGGACGAGCATTTTCGAGGTTGTAGATGGGTTCAAAGCTGATGCCTTAGGGTTCTTGGTTCTCGGAGTACCTTATTTTAGTTGTAGTCACTCCACTGACATCAAGAGAACCGGAAGACTGGGGACCACCACCGGGGGCAAATGCTGCAGAACGTTGCACACAGGTGCAGACATTGCACCTAAAATTAGGTGAGAAAGCATAGGGAGGAACAGAACGTAGAAGATGGGACGTGTCTACATGTTAAGGAACAAAAATGCAGCATCAGATTTGTTGTTTCTTCAATTCGTTTTTTAGGTATGGGGCCCAGAAAAATGAGCCGGGTGACTAGGATTTGGGTCACATGAGATGCCGAAATGCTCAGAAGTTTCAAGGGAGCAAAATCAGCCTCAAGAACTTGTCCAAATTCTTTTTAAAGCTTCTCTGGGACCGTCAATCATCCCTTGAGGCAAGTTGTTCCAAAGCAAGACTATTCTGTGAGTAAAATGGTTCTCACAGACACCTGCACTAGGGCTGGGCCTGACTGCCTTCTTGGCCTGACCTCTTAGGTTGTTTCCTACCAACGGCCAGTCGCCTCTCCACGTATCCCTCATATGTAAGACCGCTCCTAGAATATTGTTCGAAAACCTCCAGCCTCTAGCCATGTTCCTCTATTTTATCTCTTGAGAACGCAAAGTTTGCCTTCACCAAAAAGCTGTTGGGCGTATCCATAGCCTTAGCATATCCCCGGCGCTGTATGCTCCTACAAATTAAGCCTCTTCGGATTCGTCGCGTGAAGCTCAATCGAGTTTTTCTTCTTAAGCTAAACGAAAACCAGGCCCACACCTCCTATCATATCTCATTCGCTGCCTCCTGCTCCTAACCCGTCCGACGTCGTGCGTTCTCTTTCCCTATCTCTCAGTCTAATCTAAGTCTGAATCTTTGCTTCTTTCTCTCAGCCCTTTCTGAAATCTGGAATAAGCTCCCCCTTAGCTTACGCAGTGCCTCCTCACTGTTCGCTTTTCGGCACCCACTTGTGTTATACTTAACAGTTCCTAATGCTATTTTGCTCACAAATGAGTTAATCTTCACTGATCCGGCCTCTGAATGAGGATCCACACGTCACCCTACTACTTTTGCGCCACAAGTCAATAGACACACGCCATGCCCGACACTCCTTTTCCCTTCAGTGCCGCAAACTATGGCCATTGCCATCCCTGATCCACAGCTAACTTATCTCTTGCTTTATCAAGATAACCCTGTTGCTCACCCACGTTCATTTGTTATCCATTACATTTATTTTCATTCTCTCCTCGGTATCAGTTGCTCCTCAGCTGGGGCACACCCGGGCCGAACCTCTCTATCCCTTTTCCCCTTCCAGTGATCTTCGATAGCTGTCAACCACTTCGGGCACCGCACTGACCATCTCCCTGGCAGATGCACTCGTAAATTATTGCTACACGGCAGTCTACCACTCGCCGTTCCCGTTGGCTCTGATGTTCATGATCTCACAACCTGACCAACTGATCCTGGATGACACCCCTATGGCAGTCGCTTTGCCCCTTGTACAGTGATCACTGGCCACTGGTGCCACTCCTAATGGTGCGGGAAACTGTCAGATCCATGGCTTTTGCCGGCGCATATCGGGCTTTCAGGCAGTCTGCGACGATGTGCTAGAGCAGTTAGGCTAGTGGGTCACACCTCCTGTGTCCACTTTACGAAGTGTTTTTCAGGTTGGGAGCCTAGCGCACGGCCAGTCTCACCCACTAGCACCCGTTGCGGATCACATGCTCCAACTTTCTTCGGACTACCGCACCCAATAATGTGGGTTGAAAATTGCATGCACCCCATCCCTATTCCTCCTAGGTGGGCTCGCCTATAGTTCTTGTCATCTGTTATCAGTTTCTATTTTTGTCGTTCTACCACGGTATGCACACCTAACCATTCTGTCCTTGCTCTATCGCCCCTCACGGTATCACCTCTTGTTGCATGGCGTTGTAAAGTACACGTGTGGGAATCCTTCCTAGCCGTTGTCACATACTTGTACTGTTGAGACTATTTTCTTTCTCATTGATCCTCGAACAAGTTCAGCATGCGCCAATAACCACACTTCAGTATTTGTTTATATTTCGCTCACGTAAAGTGGCATAATTTTGATTTGAACTTGGACTGCCGTGAAGGTGGTACCTGACACTGACCTTTATTGGACTCGGGTTCTCGTTGTCAGACTTTAAAGCCGCACAGTTGAGGTTTGTATACATTTATATGTGCTTATATTTCGTTAATCCAGTAACGTAGAATAAGCGAATCAGTCCTTTTCTGACTTTGGGATTCGTTAATTGGGCTACGCGTTACTCACATTCGGAATAACCGTTACAGATGTCACTATCGTCCTACCCAATCTTCTTTGCCTGCGCTCTCCAAAGTTTCTTTCTTCTGCCTGCCGTCTTTGCCGGCTGCCAGTATCTATTCACTAGGTATCACTTCATGCTCATAATGCCCAATGATAGCATTCCTATACCTCACTGTCCGTCGTTTTGTTGAGTCCCTCCTTGTTTCCCCTCCTCAGGCCCAATGCCATTGCGCACCAGCCACACACGCACCCATGACCAATCCTCATACCAGAACCAGCCGCTCCAAACCTTACACATTTCACAGTCGCATTTATTATCTAATCACTACCATCATTTTTACCTTTCTTGGCTCCGTGATTCCTCTGTGGTTCCTTCCACTAGGCAGTGCCACGATCAGCAACCTCCTGCTCAGTCCACCTGTTCAGTCGACTGCTGGCACGCAGCTCTCCGGTTCCATTGCCCTAACTCCGTCGCGCATTCATTTCCTGGGCCTTTTGTTATATTACTGGCTTACCTATCCTGGTGCCTCCTGGTTCTTTCTTCTTTGCCTCCTTTATGTGTCATCTGCAGTAAGACGATCTGATTGGTCATGTCTTAACTGTATCTATTCGGTCATTACTCTCATCCCCTGTTCCTTATGTTGTCTGCCACAGGCACTTTCCGTGTGCCTCTCTGTTGGGTCTGCTTTTCCGTGTTCCACCGATTATAAAAACAACATTACGTCATAATGTTCACTTACAGTTCCAAATCGTTTGATCTGCAACTATCCGATTCCTATGATCCATGACCACATGTCGCGCCTGCAATGATCAAATACTTAGACCCGTTCTTGTTCTCTCCGATCATATCCTTCATATTTCCTCGCTTATGATCTGCTCTTTATAGTCCGCATGATTTCTGTGCTTCCTTGGTTTTCTATCTCTTTTGATCCACCATGATAACCCGTCATGAAAATAATTGTCTGAGTTTTCCCAAGTAAATCCTTAATATTTCGATCTAACTCTACCTACCTCTTCCAATCACTGATACTTTTTTTCTCCCAGCAATCCATTTCTCTTTGTTCCTGCTCCTCGCATATCTGTATATATATATTTATATATGAATACATTCGCTCTGCATCCCGCACTTTTTCCGGCCATTTTCCGAGCTATCCTCCCGCTGGCCCTTATGACGTGCGCCCATTATTTTTACATCCCTGCCTCACATTTACCATATCCAATCCCTCCGAATTAGTTTTTCCATCTGCACCACCCTTTTCTTCTTCCAATGCCGGCTGTCTATCCTACGATGAAATTTGTGCCTTATCTGCTGACCGTTTACTGCGGAGTAGCAGAGCTTCATTACTATCTTATTCTTAGCAATGGATCCCTCTTTTTCCCCCACTGTTTCCGCTACCACCGTTTCTTATATCAATTACTAGCCCCTTATCTGTATATCTGTCATTTTTAAGATACCTTCAAATGGACCAGTCTGAGCCCCCATCCGACCGTGAACCTCAAATCCACCAGGCATCCATTTGAACTCGCCCCTGCGTTCATCTAAAATCTACCCATTTTTTCTTCTGTGTGTATACACTCAGCATACGCTTATCTTCCTGCTGAGTCTACCCACCCCAAGTTTGTCAGGCATATTTCTACTTTTTCACGGATCTTGTCTGTCCACTTCATTTCTTGTTAAAACTTGGTCATGCTTCTAGCATGCCTCGGGCGGTTCCGAAATAAACTGTTATTATTATTATTATCATCACCCCCTGTGGCAAGTTGTTCCAAAGCAAGACTATTTAGTGAGTAAAATAGTTCTCACGGACACTTGTACTAGAGCTGAACCTGACCTTTTTCTTAAGCTGACATTTTGTGGTGTCCAAACTCGAGCGAATCAAGAGTGACCCGCACAATTTGCAGTGAAAAGATTGTACGTAAAATAAGATCTCTATATCTGTGGCTTTCTGAAGAATAGGAATTAAGGTCGTTTACTCGTCGAGGACAGATTTTGCGTCAAATTTTGCTGATGAGCTTCGTGGCTTCTTTTTGTACTCGCTCTAATGTGCCTCTTTTTTTGAGCTGGTCAGAATGTCCAACAAGACTGCTGTATTATACTGGGACAAATATAAATCCCACAAAAGATCTTGGGTCCCTCATTCGCTTTTTGTAGGAAAGTTTTCTCTCACCACGTGGAGAACTCGAAGGGTAGGCCTGTTTGCCAGCTGATGGCGAAAAAAGAAAGAAAGCGACTTGTTCAACAAAGCCCAAGACTTTGTTCTACTCCTCACCCCGGGCAGGTGCAGTAACACCGGTCCACGTAAATACGGTGGGAGCTTTACCAAATGACTTACCCTCACACTTGTAGTGACTATTGCGTAGTATCCAGTCAGAAGGTTATTGCCCGGAGTAGTCCATCATCAACTGCTCCTATGTGGCATTTTTCTCGGACTTGATAACGTCGTCAGCGTACATACTTATGTTCCCTGACGTATTGTCTGGCAAATTACTCATGCAAATCCCAAACAATATTGAAATTAACGTCTGCTCTTGAGGGACTCCAGAGTGAACTGGAAGTGGTTCAGAGAGACTGAGACCCGGCTCAACAGTGATTGGGCCATCCGTGCGAAAGCCGCGAAGAAGAGGAAGCACGATGCTGAGAGTTCGACGGGCTTTCAGCTTGTGCATATGAGGGCTGTGCGGTACCTTTTCAAAAGCTTTTATGGTATCGATAAAATTGCATGCAGGATCATGCTTTTGTTGTAAGCTTGCCTAAAGCATCCCACAACACAAAGCATACTAGTGATGCAAGAAATTCTCGGTGAGACGCCACTCTGAGCAAAAAAGGATGAATTCACTTTTTTGCGGTGAGCCAACATGACAGGTTTCGGCATGCGTCCGGAAATCTCACTGGGAAAGCTAGTTTGACTAAAGAGTCTGCAGTTCCCCGGTTGACGACGATGGCCCTTTTTTGGAGAAAAGGCTAATTACTTCCCTCTTCCAAGAAGTTGGTAACAATTCAGGGTCCAGGCAAGACTGAAGAAGTTCCGCGTAGATTTCCACCGGCTTGGCTGTCGTTTCTTCAGGAGTTCCGGGGGGGGGTATCTCATCCACATCCATCGAACTAAACGGGATAACCTGGCTTTATTTACTGCCTGATAAATAGTGCACAAATTTTGCCCAGCCGGCAAAGTTAGGAATTGAGGTAGAAAGGAATATGTTGAGAAGTGTAAACGGTCTTGGAGTGAGGCCTGAGGTTTCTGCCGTTTGGGAAAGTTTTGAAGCTCGAGTGCCACCTACAAGGCAGAGCAAACGTAGAATGACAACTGGGTGCCTGGTTCTGGGCACAAACCAACATGAGTTCACTCGCGCGAGGATGGCTCCCAGCAGTTTAATAAAAAACTCCCCTCTGTTAACCCTGGAAACGTTACCAAAGCATCTGAATTCTGTCCCGTCCCTTTCTAATCAGGCGGGTTTAAGCATGGCAAACCTCCTAGAAATTGTATTGTGATTCATTAGTTGGCCAGTGAATTATGTATCCAAAGCTTGATCGTTCCTGCTCAAAGGACGAAATACGTCGACCATAGCCCTCTGATGGTTCTAGTTGGAGATGACAGATCAGTCAGCGAAGGCATATGCGGCGCATGGCGTCCGTTTGGCTCAGTGACACGTTGTGACCGGGAGGTTTCAGTTACTAAGTCTTTCGAAGACAGGCTGAAGGGATTATCAACATTGTTTCGTAGCCACC
This sequence comes from Fasciola hepatica, assembly GCA_948099385.1. Taxonomy (NCBI): domain Eukaryota; kingdom Metazoa; phylum Platyhelminthes; class Trematoda; order Plagiorchiida; family Fasciolidae; genus Fasciola; species Fasciola hepatica. The sequence continues at coordinate 1,336,185 of CANUEZ040000040.1, forward strand.
TGAAACCAGAAGCATTGAAACCCGGCAATAAGAGGTGGTTGAAGCTACAAATGGCTTTTGGGCCTCGGAGTTGCTCTGCAAGGTGCAGAGGCTGGCATTTGGAGGTCGGTAGATCACACTCACTAGAAGGATGTCCCGGGAATAAATTACACTCCTCACCGGCAACAATGTGTCATTGGGAGCTTGGGGAAGAGAACAAATGAGATAAGTGTAAAGACTATTGGCGAGATGTAGAAACACCCTACCGGCTTTGTCTAGTACGGGATCCCGTTGGACTGAGGTGTACCCATTATTGAAAATTCCACCGTCCGAATTATCCGGGGTAAGCCAAATTTCTGTGACTATAATGGGAGGTAATTTTTCAGCCAACGGCTGCCCGAGCTTCAGTATTCTGTTAAGGGGCACCTGGGCATATGGTAGGTGTGCATTTCATAGAATGCTCAGCAGTGATTTCGGGAGGTTCGGAACTTAGGTTGGAGGGAGAAAACCCGATGGGGGATCTTTTGAGATGTCTTTATTGGTCGATTCCCCTCGTAGAGTCTTCCGCCGAGGCTTCGCATTTTGGGGGTCACATTCCGGGGAACAGTTTGCTTGAGGTTGAACTGAAAGGAATTCCGGAAAGTAACGACTTCCGGAGGAGTGTCAGGGCACTAGGAGGAGAGGTCTGCATCTGAGGTGCCCGCTGAGGCTATATCGGCTTTGGGAGCTATGGGGTGTAGGGGGGTTTGGTACTAGAAAACGGAGTTACAGAGGGTTGATAGATACGATAGCCTGTTCCACTCAAATCTCGGAAGAGTGCATTTCATAAAAGCCGTGCTAAGTGTGGTAGGGCCAGGAGGGGAACTTTTTTGACTGCCTACCAGTTTGCCAGGGGCCCTAGTAGCCCTGGACATTATGAATAAGACCTTTGTTTGCTGCTCACTGCCTGGCTCCCGTGCCTTTAATGTTAGCCAGCCAAATGCTGGGGGCTTGGCAGATACCTGAGATGGCGTACCAGAAGGGAGAGCAACTAACGACGGGGTACCAGAAGACGCAAATCCCACAGATTCAGCTGTCAGCGGGCGATTCGATTTGTCTTCCAGCCTCACTAAGACTATCAGGAGGAAGTACGGGATTATGGGGCTCCCAGTTTGCCTTATAGGCACATTTGGCCAGACTTCTTTCAAAGCGAACGTACAGAAGTTGGTCTTAGGAGGCTTCTTGAAGTGCTCAAATTTTTCTTACGTACCTGTCTGTATGAGAATTTCCAGGCAGCCCCTGTACCGGCTGAATTATGAGGTTAGTCCCAATACCTTTTCATAGACGGAAATAAGCACAAATGCCCTAGCTGGGTTAAAAGTTTTAGTGCTTGGGACTCTAAGCTGAGTTTAGCCTGTTCAACTGGGCCCGAAGGTTTAGAAAAGTGATCCCAGGTTATATCACACTTTGCTACTTTGGACGCTTTGCTTGTTCAAAGGGCTGTATCCGAAACTATCTGCTGGAATACTTCGAGAGCCTCATTTTTCGCAGGAGTTGTTGGGGGCGAATTCATGACGATAAATCCTAGGTGGGCAACTCCATTTCCTAGGATGCCTGCTCGGAACTTTATTGAGCCTACCTCGGTTTTTGGCTGGTTAGGACCAGTTGGATTCAAGAGCCAGTCAGCTTCGGAACCACTTCAGAATCACCCTAGGTGCACGAAAAGAGCAAATTTAGTTCACTTTCGGAATCAAACTGGAATATGAAAGTTGTACACCAAACTGAGAGCCAATAGTGAGAAAAATTTGAAGCGACTAACGAAAAACATGAAGAGCTGGGAAATGCAGTGGTAGCAGCTGGTAATCATTTGTGCCACTGTAGGCGTGGCAATGTCCAGTACGTCGTCTAAGCTTATGTATGTGAGAGTGAATGCACCTCGAATTACGGTGGGGAGGCAGAATCCACTCGCCTTGCGGCCCATGACAATTATTTTGAGCCGAAGTTCCTCAGTTTATTTCGCTTAGCCTCAAGGTCAGCTTACGCCGTTTGGGCTCCTGTCCCTCCTCTCTTCTGGATTCACGTCCACGTAATCCTTCCGTTCTCTCTTTGTTTTCTCACTCTTTAAGATATTTTGCTTTGATCTTCCTTGATTAGGTTTGCCTATCCTTCAGCATCATCTTTCATGTCCGATCGCTGGTTCTTAGCCTGCTCATTTAGTCTTTTCCCCCTATCGTTTTTATTTTTTTCATCCTTTCGGTCCCTGTCTTCTCGGTGCCCTTTTCAATTCATGCCTTTTCGTTTCGCAATATCAGCTTCCTGCTCTGTAAACTTTGCGTTCTTTGACATTCCTTAGGCGGCCACGACGATTTTTACATCTTTCTGCTTACTTACATATCAGCCGGTCTACCGGTCCTCACTCCATTATTGCCACCTGAATTTAACAAAATAGCTGATCGGACTGGATCACTTTCAACTCTGCACCGCCATAGTTTAAAATTTTAACCACGCTGGACGCGGATTAGTTGAAATCTCTCACACCGTTTGCTACGGCGATTACGATACTACCACTTGGCATGCAAGTCTGCACAGTGGCTTTACCGGACCGCTGGGCTATTTTCCGGCGCCATAAGACATCTTACGTCGTCTCAGTAATTACTCCTTTTTCACGCTCCAAACGAGTTTGCTTCTACTGCACCGCATTTCTTCAACCCTGTATCAGAATCCACCCATCTCCGCTGAATTGTGAACCAACTATTCCCCCCTCGGCCAGCTTATGTAATTTTAGTCCACTTCGGTCTGCTATCCCGAGTTCCCCTCATTTGGTTTACACGTGTATATGACAGTTCTCTACAGTGAGCACGTTCCATTGCGTTATCGCTCTCTGCCTTCAAATTCAAGAAGTTGATTCAAGAGGCTCGTGATAGCATTACGAAAAAGCATATCAATCGCAGCTGGACACAGGCCTAAGGCACATCCATCTGTTGTATACACAGAAACGTTCACCTTTTCATCAATAAAATACCCGCCGTCGCCCCGGGCCTGGTTTTCTGCTTACCTCTGCGATAGGGTTTCGCTTGCTTTTGCACCCCTCCACGATCTCATCCCGCTTGCCCGGGTGCGTGTGCTCGAATTTCTGACGGCACTTTACTGTTTTCGTGAAGAACCAATTTTAAAGTGCCCAGATGAGCATCCCGTTGCTATTCGTGAATCCTCAAAAGTGCATTGCTTCTCCTGTGGACTATTTTTTCATGTCCGCTTTAACATGAATCGTCGTCCTCTCCTATGGCCTGTGGAATCACCCATCCAAAGGAGACAATCATCTTGAACTACCTGGCTAACAAACTTCACTCACTTTCCTCGAAGGTTCTAAACTTAGGTGTTCATGCCTTCAGCTTTAAAATCTGCTTTGACCTTAATGACACCACCGGGGTTTAGGTGCTCTAAAAGCCACAGGCATAAGTGAGCGCACTCTGGTAACCCGAAACGTATTTTTTCCGAACCACTCCCCTTCAGATAAATTACCTCCACGGTTTTTCAGAAATTCATTCTTTCGACGTATACTCCTTGCATCTATGCTTTTTTATATGTGCCAATTTTTTCTAGATCTGTCATGCAATCCACCGTTTGTACTATCTCACTTTCAGTCAGAAAGAATACACACTAATCTTTAGGTTAACATGGAGCACCTTCGATCGTCGAACCCATTACAGTCACTTTTCGAAACTTTCTCCCAGCGAGCTGTGCTTTGCAAATGCCCCGACCTTCACATTTCACTTGGTCGTGTTCAACTCCATCTGGGTGATCTACTGTCGCAAACTGCGTCCGCCTCTTCGTTACCGGAAGCTAATCTTTCTTGACTGTTTGCTTCAAAACAGCTTGCTCCTTTCTTCAAAACGGACTGAGCATCCTTCATTCACAGATTGCCTCATGCCATTTTTGCAATAAAGCCCTTCTCAGCAATTTCTTGTTTGGCCGGACCCCCAACGGAACTCAACACTGATTTTGCATTTTCCAAGTAAGCCATGGTCATGGTACTTCAGTCACACTCTACCCGGGTTAACTTTCTGTCCTTGACATACACGACTTCTATTTCTGAAATAAGTAAATTCTTCATCTAACTGAGTAATTTTGTGCACAAGGATCGTGCATTTACGCATGCGACTCGACCACAACCGAGAAATATATGGGTAACTTAAGTGCAATCACGGATGCGTTCTGTCATGTAGCTGAAACCCCGCGCACTGCTAAAATCAGCTGGGGACCCCAATCTCCTAGGCGTCTGTTGGATCACCCTGAAATCCTCCCCGAAATTATGTATTCTTGTTTCATGTATCCGTGCAGGCGGACGGAAGCAACAAGTAACATCTCCAACCAGAGGGAGCAATATTTTCGACTTCATCTCCGCTTTAGACCTATGGGATATAACTGCCAATGTCCCCAGCCGCTTTCTTGGTTGTGATTATAAGGTCAAAACATGTAAATTCTTTGTTCAGCCGCACCACCACGGAAGTCCTAAAGTCGGAAATCTTTTCGAAATGCAAATCGGGGCGTTCTACCCGCTATCCTGAGTGATCAGGCCTCGGAAGAACTCTCCTTCACATCTGACCCTTAGCTGGCGTCCAGTGCAATTTACTCTCAATTATTACGCCCTCTAAACGTCATCTCTCCCGAGATAGCCAAAGTTAGTATGAGAAAGACCATTCGTCAATAAAAATGCAACGTAAATTCGAGAATCGGCAACTTGCCTACGAAAGGACCAACGACCTCTATCTTCCCCTGACTCAGCCGCCTCTCATGCCATCTACTAAGCTAAAAGGAGGACAAGCTGAAAAAGCAAGGACTGTAAGCTCCTAAGCAGTCAAATAAAATAACCCGCCACTCTGGCCTTATTGAAACTCGAAACCCCCGCTGTAAAACCAAAATACCACATCTCAATAGTTTTAAATATTTGTGTTAGTTGTAGCTCAGGTTGTTGGTTGCCATGATGTTCTGATCACCGAGCTTGGCGTTTAGATCGCAAACGTTTCATCACCAGTCGAGGTGACATCGTCAGTGCACGTGCGCTGTTGGTAGTGATCACTATTATTTATAGGTTTGTCATTAGTCCTGACCTTGAGCTTCGTAGACGACGTTGTGCCCAAGGCTCGACGTTTGTTTTACAGCTTCGCCTCTGAGAACTTCACCTTTGACCTTTGACGGTTGACGTCCCGCTCGGTCAGCTTGAGTTTATTTCGCTTTGCCCTGTCCTGCGAAAATGATTCAAGCTGACCAAGCGGGACGTCAACCGTCAAAGGTCAAAGGTGAAGTTCTCAGAGGCGAAGCTGTAAAACAAACGTCGAGCCTTGGGCACAACGTCGTCTACGAAGCTCAAGGTCAGGACTAATGACAAACCTATAAATAATAGTGATCACTACCAACAGCGCACGTGCACTGACGATGTCACCTCGACTGGTGATGAAACGTTTGCGATCTAAACGCCAAGCTCGGTGATCAGAACATCATGGCAAAATACCATATTTTGCTTCTATCAGAGAACATTTATAGCTCGCTGCAGGTAGCCACTGGGGCATTCAATGACTCAGTTTTTACCTTCACGGTAGACCACAACAATCCAACCCAGGAGGTCATCTCTTTCACTTCCGATACCTTGATAACCGTAATGTTCCCATCCGACGAGGTTAGAAAGCTGTTAAATACCACCCGGCCTCTGAACCGCCCTGGACCCGATGGCATTCCTCCAGCTGTGTTTCGTCCCGGCGGCCCTACCACTGTGATACCCTTGCTGAACGTTTTAGCCTCTCCATGTCACAAAGCATCTTTTCATCTCAATGGAAGACATCTGTTGTCATTCCTCCTGAAAAAAAGATGCCTTACATGACCGTGCTAACAACCGCTCCATAAACCGCACTCCCATTATAACCATTATAATGGAACCGGGAGTTAGAGATAGGGTTGCCTACTTCATTCTCACCGGTGGGTTTGTGAATAGCCGCCAAAACTGCTTCTAAAAGTCCAGATCGTATCTAACCTGCCAACTGGACTTCCACAACATAACCGCAACGTCGGCTGACTCTGTAAAGTGCTATAAAAGGCAGTGTGTTTAGCCTGCTCCTATTTCTTCTTTACATCATAGAGGCATTCAACCTAATACGCCATGCCACCGCGTTTCTATTCGTCGGTGATATCAGAATTGTCTTTTCATTTGAACCTCGTACCCCACCAAAATAGCTGATCATCTGAACGCTCTTGACGTTTGGTGCAATACAGAAAAAATGAGTTTCTCCGCTGGTAAGTGTGCCATTCTCAGGCATTAAAGTCACATTCCTCTAGAATCCCTAACTTTAAACGGCCTGTACATTCTTATTACTCCGCTGGTTTGAGTTTCCGGCTTGCAGTATTCCTGCACGTTTAGCCCTAAGAACAAGCTCCATGCCAGGCGGATAAGACCAAGAGAACAATGGCCCCTATCTACAGAACCCATAGAATGCTCGACAGCCAGATTCTGATCTTTGGGACCCAAGCCAGGCTGCGGCTTGAGTACTGCCCTCTGGCATACGTCCACATGCGCAAACCTGATAGACTCGTGATCGAAAGGGCTCAGCAATGCTTCACAAGGCAATTACTTGGCTGGTGATCTCCCTTGAATTTCAGGGAGAGATATGAGCAACTAAGACTTGACCCCAGTGGCTACGACGCATGAAACTCAACCTTTATGTTCTGTTCAAACTCCTACATTCTAGAGGGCAACCGTGCGTCACTGACCTACCTTTCGCTCAAGAGTCACCCTACCCCTTTCTTAACTGAAAACATACTACCAAAGTTCCATACTCCAAGACGAAATTAAAGGAAAGGTTCCTCATCACATTCTATTCCCGTATTCGGAACTGACTTCCTGAAGAAATTCTGGCCTGCCAGACACTAGATAGTTTCAAAACTGTCCTTACAAAATATCTAGGTACTACAATTAACCCATGAATGCACCACTTCGGAAAAGCCTATAGGAATAACCCAAATTTTTGAATGGATAAAGAAAGCATGACCCGGGTAATATCCCTTGCTGTGAGGACATCATAGTCCCCGTAAGCCCTATCCATCATCAGCACTTTAGTGTCCCACATAATTATTTAAATCACATAAGCTGCTCTTGCTGTATTCTCCCTTATTCACGCGCTCTAATGTCTTTTATCTATCTTCATCACACATAATTTGCTTAACTCGGTCCAAGCTGGCCTCATTCTCTTTCTGTATTAAGCCCTTTTATTCCAACCCTAAATCCAATTCCGACGACTACCATCCACCTCCAAATCCTCACCTTTACTCTTATTTTTTGATATTATTTTGCTATTCCACTTTTACTCCCAAAGGCTTGTAGCCCTCATCCTTCTCAAAGTAGTCCGCGTCAGAATTGCTGGATTTTTCTTTTCACCGTCGGCCGTTGATCCTCAGCTGGGCGCATCCCAAAGTGTGTCTCCATTTTTGTTTCCAGGAACCAACCGGCGCGCACCTCCATTTTGATGCCCTGGAATGATCCCAAAATAGTACCAGAGAAATATCTGGCCCATACTTCCGGCTTAAAACCTGAGACTCGCTCATCATTCCGTCGCCCACTTAATGACCCTGTTCTCCGGGATCCCTCGCTATCTAATCACCGTCTTCTAGACTACTCCATCCTCACGGCTATGCGATCTCGACCAACATCACCTGTACAAGTCCCGCAGGGGTGAGGCGCGGTCAAATTCACCGGTTCGGCCAGCGCACATCAGGAGTGGAAGAAGTGTGCAACGATGCGCTGGCGCGAGGAGGATGGTGGATCGCATCTCCAGCGCCCAGAAGAGTTTTCCATGTTGGGCCTCCGGCGCGCCGTCAGCCTCACTCACTAGCTCCGGCGGTGGATTAAAAAACAAACAAACAGAAAAACACCATTCATTTACTCGAAATGCTACAAATATGATGCTGTTTCCTCCAGCTAACACCGAATTTCCATCATGCCCCCTTCCAAATTAGCCATCACAACTTGTCGCTTTTTACAAACGGCAAAATTTACTTTCCTTAGTGCATAATTATCGCATGCTTGAAAACCCATCAGCTTTCTTGGCTCGTTGTTCACTGCCCAGTTCCACGCGGTTCCATGCGAAACCATTCACCAATCCCATTCGTAGACCATTCCCAAGGTAAAGCTCACTCCATTTCGCTACGTTCACCGATATGCTTGAAAACTAAAGCTTTTGTTGTTGCGATTCACCTCCGTACCACAATCTTCAAACAGTATATGTCATTGCGAAATATATCTCTGGAGACTCCCAATACTCGATGGCTCTGTGGTTGTTTGCTTTCTATGTAGTTCCGCTGTTAGCCCACCTGGGTCTTTTGCATGGCAATATCTTTATCTTGCAAGGTATCATGTTCCACAGATGCATATCTGATAAGCATTTGCACCGCAAAATTCTGTTCATTCACCATCAATAGGTCAACTTTTTATAAAGAGCTTAAATTGATAGTCTCCAACCTGCTATTTTATAGTTTTGCTGGCTGTGTCATGGCCACTGTTCTAGTTACGCAAAGCATATACATTCATCTCCCGGTCCCATTTTCATTTTGAGGCATTATATTCATTTCTTCCTGAAGTAAACTATCCGGCCTTTTTTTATCATCACTTCGGCAGCCACAGTCCAGGTGTGTTTTCCTTTTGTTATATGAATGGCTCAACCAATACACGGTCACCGGACGGTAAAACTTCAACCTTTGACTGATTTTTCTTGTCCATTATGCGAAATGCAACCTTTATTTTATCGTCTAATTTTACATCGTCACCCCTCTCACACAGTGCAAAGCTCTGTTGCTTGAATACGTCTCCTTTAGAAGTTTCTCCTTTTCATAGTTACCATGTATCCGTCAATCCAGTCTGGTCCTCCGGCAGGACAGTCTTCCTTCCGTAGGATTTGTTTGCATCCTCACTGTTCCCAATCCACTCCACCTGGATTCGGCTGGCTTGACCACCCGACCTTGAGGTTAAATTTGCCGGAGGCCACCACATGAACTAACTTGAATGCTTTCTCTAACCATCGCGTGCACACAATTTTGCAATCCTCCAGAAACTCTGAGCCAGCTTTCGACTATATCTTTTGATCTTGCTTTGCATCATGCTTCGGGGTTATCTGAAATAAACTACAGATTTCCTGTCCTTAGTTTTCTATTTTTATTTCACTGTTGTTGCTGTTCTGGCCGTCAAAAGCGCGTCCTGCCGAAGCCGGCTTCCGCGAGCCCATTTTGGTGTCTTCACATGGGCTGCTCCCAAGACAAATAGGATAGGGTTCAACGGCTTGGCTCACAAGGGCCTAAGACTTGACGGGGGACTCGCATCTGTGGTGTGTTCTGGGGCCCCCACTGGGTCCCTCAGCTAATGTGCAATGCACGACGAAGTTATCGGCCAGAGAGAGAATATGTAGAGAAGTTGAAAAACCTGGCAAATTCACCCCAGCATTATATGATGGTCAAACAACACCCGGCCCCTAAACAAGTTGCGCACTAGGCGCTTTGAAGCAATCACATCAAATTAAGCACCCTCTGGTCACCACGGCGAAGCTAAACTTGGAGTTTTGAATGAGCACCGAGGGACCGCTTGGCTACGTGCTTGTTTATTTGCCCCTTGGAAGATCATTCGCAAGTCCCTTCAACTACGGGAGCTGGTGGCTAGTTCTACGGACGGCATATGCGTGCCAAGAGGCAGTGTTGCCTGGGCTTATGTCGTGGGCCTAGCACTCCCAGCCTAAAGAAGCGACCGCACAAAGATAAGGAGGACGCTAACATAAACTGGTGCTGGCTTGGATGCCCCCGCTCGATAGGGATATCCTTTAGGGGTGTGAGGTCTTCGACTTCTGCATTCCGTACCGTATGAATTCAAGAGGTAGGGTCTGTTTGTACAGGATATGTTCTGAAGACCCCGTCAGCCCTCGTGGCTGTTCTGTGGACCTTTCGAATCCATTTTATCTGGTCCCAGAACTGGAAGCACGTCTGGGTGTTTGTCGCAAAGAGCGGCCACTTGACTGTGAAAAAGACCTTGGGGAATAATTCGGGTGTGAACTAACCGAGGAGTCAACCTTGCTGGCTCAGTCCAAACACAGCCCCACGAGTTAGGAAGTTACAGTTAGTTAACTGAGGTGGATCCCCCGAAAAGACTGCGCACAGATCTCTCTCCTAAATCAAACGCCGTAACAAGTAAACCATCATAGAGTGCTCTTTAGTCTGGTTTCCCACGATATGAATTAATCTGCAGTTGTCTGTGTTCAGTGGAGGGCTGTATGTGGCCAACCGTCTGTGTGAGCCGTCCAGGCCCTCTTGCATTGCACCTGCGTCCGGTACGGTTTAAATCTCGGGGCAGGTTGTGACATCTTTTGAGTGCTACGGGGCGCCGGAGTCCACCTGCACTGGAGGACCAGTCACCTGCGCAGGTTTGAAGGCCGCTGCGCTACACCAACATGGAATGTTCTTTGCTATCGCCATCAAAAGTTTCTGCGTTTCTGAGGGTTTTCTTAACTTTTTTGCTGTGAATGACCTCTAAGCGAAGCAAAAGCTCCCACGATCTTTTTCCAATGCTCGCACTATGCCCGCCACTCAAAAGTACCGACTGGAGATCACAGTTAGGAAACTCCTAGCAAAACTGAAACGGTTCCCCGTTCCATTAGTGGACGTCGGGCGACATGTTCGCTACGATGTTCATAAGCATCAGGAACTTAGGGGCATCTCAACAAGACTCAAGATCCTGGATGAAACTTTCGCCAAGCTCACTGAATTATCGTGCTTGATGGGCTCTCCGGCGTACCATACGCATTAGCAGCTTAAATCTGCTATTTACTTCTTTGAACCTGTCTCTATCGAGATCTTCAAGCTCTTCTCAAATAACAAAAATGCTGATGCCCTCAATCCCCAGAACAGAGCAACAGTATCGAAACTTAAATCCGCCCTATCAGGGATTCTCGCGACAAGTATCATTCAAGTGCACGCAGAGGGCTATTTACACTTTCAAAAAGTCGCACGTGTCCCGTTCCATCCCAATTTCTTTCCTATGAAACGGCAGGGGAATTTGTTGTAAAGCAACGTTTGCCTCCTCTCATCTCCGCACATAAGTAAGCCAGGATTATTGCCGACAGAACCACCATTCAAACGGATTTGTCAAGGGAAGCCACCCAGTCAACACCATTTACACGTACCCTACAGACCGGTACCCGGCAGAGAACAGCCCTATCCGTGAATTCACCGGCCCGCCACCTTGTGCCATCTAAACAATTTCAAGCACATGTCTGCCCGGACAGTTCATCCCTGTCGGGCCCTCCGTCAGAATTCAGCGAACGGCAAGCATCTGCGGTTGCAGCCTTCACATCCACCCGCTCAGTATCTACCCTCTCTGTTCCCAACACCGTCACTGTCTATCGGGTATTAGGACTCCCCTAACCATCGACCATAGTTCCACGAGGCAAGCCTACTAGTAGAATACCCACCACCTCCACTGTCTCCATCCCATCCAGCAAGGACCACTAGCCCGTCCCTCTTGCGGTTGTTGAATCTCCCAAAGCTTCCGCTGACCCAACGAGTCAACAGACCAGGCAAACGCCACATTTACTTCGACTCGACGCTGCATGGAAACAATTATGATCAAACCACACCTCCAGGGTCCCTATTTTGCAGTCCGCAGTCAAACTGGAAGTCAATGGGCGAACGTCTGGGGGCTCCCGGCAGCAAATGCCTCGATCCGCTCACGGACCTGGACTCATACCTGGGGGCTCCATGCTGCTAGCTTAGGGACAAAAGCACCCAGTTTACCTAAACTGCACTTGGACCGCCAACATACCCACTGTGTTGACCAACCCGTGCTAAATCCCTTCGAAAATCAGCCTTATTCAGTGACCCAGCTGCATGCCGAACGTCATCAAGAAACTCAGAAGGACAGCCCAACGTTAACCCTTGAAAAGGACCATGAATCTGCTCACGTCTCTACGTTGAGCACAGCTTTTGAACCTTGTTCCGCACTACCACGTACGCCTGAACTGCCTCTACAGGCCTATGCCACACGAAGCCCGGTTTTCGACGGACCCGCTCTCCACCACTAACTCAACATTCTTTCGAGTCTCTGCCCCATAACTCTCCAAACGTGGTATTCAATATTACCTCTTCTGTGGTCCACCATGCTCCATCTAGCCACTTGGTTGAACCTATTCCGCCCAATATTTTTAGTTTCCCATCTTTTTCCCTCAGTGAAATACCCAAGTGCGTTCCACAACCCCGTCCTAAGCCTCAACCACCTCTCCACTCTCGGATCGCCCAGTGTTTTCGTTCGCTTACCTCACTTATCCACTATGCCCAAATCTCAGTGAGCTCCTTGAGAATGCACCAATCGTCAGCGAGTCTTTACCACCATTATCTCTTCCAGTTTCAACCTCGTCTAGCTTACTCCATTCAGGCTTCCGGCATTTCAAGTACCACCCTCTGACTTGCCACCAAGACACACCTCTCTAGATAGCCGAGCAGTGCCACTGGCCACCTGCACAGATTCTCCCTCATCAGAGTCTCCAGTAACCTGGACAAAGTTTCACCTGCTCATTGTTAACCACACTTTACCCGACTATCCCCTTTCACCCAATCACAATGAAGCCGCGACGTTTTTCGCTGAGAAACCAACCGAAGCCCCATCTTGCTCTCACCATTTAGAGTCGGCTGTCTCCTACCAAATATGCCCCTACTTCGCGCACCGGCGTTAGATTCACGCCCGAACATCTTACTAGCTACCACGATTTTGCTGGCCGATCAAACACTATTAGTCCCCGTTTGCGTACCAAGTTATCAAGTCACCGCCAACAGCAGATCTACACGGCCCGGAGGTGGCTGTGTGTTCTATGCCAGGCATAAGTTCAAGTTGGAAAGGTCTTACAGTCCCAGTCTTGGCGATGTTCCGGAATCATTCTGGCTCTCTTTCAAAGAGACCAGAAACTACTTCCTAAAGGATGCTTATACCACCCACTGAGCCCGGGTGAACACAAACTGACAGCAATAATAGATGCATCGAATTGAGCAGCTGACCTCCCTTTAACCACCGAATTCTCAGCTGGCGACCTTGAAAATGCCTGCAATCCGCTGTCGGCCCTTGATTTCTCTTTAAAAAGGCACGACTTTCTTTCGTGTATCCCTGTTGATGTCTGGGCACAAAATGTTCCATTCCCACTCTAGGGATAAGTATATGAAAACTAATTTTCACCGTTGGTATTAAGAATGTGGGCACTCATATTCTAAGTAGCCTCGCTGGTTGTGACCATAAGATAGTGCTCTGTGTTATCACGGTACCCTGGTTGCAGGCAGATAAGTGAGCAGAAGCATACCTTCCGATAAAGATAGACAGTATCACGGTACTTGCTGGAATCGTGCACCCCCATTTATCCGGCCCAGAACTGGGACGAATTCTTTCCAGATGAGTAACCAGAAATGGCAGTTACTCATTTTCATCCTTATATTCGCTGCCTCGGCAAAATCACTCCCGCCTCGAGGCCCGTAGTGCACAAACAACCAAACCCCCAGATCGCCTTAATTATGGGCTTGCCGAACTCCAACGAAGATTTACCCAAACAAAAAACATCTCGTTTTGTCTCTAAAAAATACATTTATCCCATACGATAAAGTTGCTATTGAATTCTTTCAATAAAATACGGAGCGAGACGCATTAATCCACCCAAGCTAGGTGGAAGCTCCAGCTAGGCTGACGCGGATTGGGAACCATCAGTCTTTTAAAGCCGTCCCATAAATAAACCATTACAGTACTCGTTTGAATGACCTTCTATTGTTTTTGAAGGCTTGCGACACCTACTTCGCCTCCTTCCTAGAGATGAACGATAACACATCCATCCCTATTCCGCATCCGGCGGCACTGGTAACGTTCTAGACGGTAGCTTTCCACTCGATGAGGTAGCAGCTCTGGCAGCAAAAGCAGGACCCTCCTACGGACTCTATATGGAAGCTTTATCGCCGGCCTTTTTCAGTGTAGATGATACAGGCGTACCACTGTTGTGGATGAACATATTCAATTTGCCCCCGGGGTGCAGTTTTTTCTCTTCCCCATGGTAGAGTTCCATTATTAATTCTAAGTACAAAAAAGGCTTGCATCTGGGTTCAGTTGATTATCTACTGGCGAACCACACTCCAGCTCTATCCAGAATGATGTGAAGAGTGAATGCCGAAGGGCCGGCACATCAACTCTTTCACAATAACCTAATGAACTTTGATCAAAATGGTTTCCAGATGCACATCGTGTGCAACTTGTGTGACAGAATTTCAACCTAGCTACGGGGTTGTCATTAGTGGTAGGTTGGCGATGGCGATCTTTTAGACATGAATAAAGCCTTCAACCAAGTATCCCACCTGAGAAGATCAAAAAATGAGGAGCCGTGGGCCCGGAGCTTGCTTGGTTTTCGTCAAGTATATCGGCCCGAGATCAAACAGCGAATGTAAGGGAAACTTCGTCCAAGCCCCGAACGGTAAATAATGGTGTGACACAACGTAGTATACTCGGCCCGCCACTTTTCGTAATGCCCGTAAACAATATGGTTGACTTTTTGCAACAGTGAGTTTCCTTTCTTTTGGCAAATGATAACAAAATCATTTACACTTTCGAGTCAGTGGCCCTGGTTTCTGCCATGAACTACACTATATGGAATGGCTTTCTCTCGGTTCCCGGAGTTTTGATTGGAGGATGAGGTTCTCTGGCGTAAAAAGTAGCGTTCTGATGTATAAATGTCCTACGCCCACCGGAACTTTTAGAAGTAACTATCGGTTTGTACTCGATAATGCCTGAGTATACGATTTTTGTCTAAACTGCCGGTGCTAGTTCGAATTTTCAGGAAAAGCAGCCATCCAAGGGGCTTAAGCTCGCCGGACGATCGACTCGTACAGGAAACCTCCATGATACCGAAAATTAAGCTGAGCCTTCACAAGTCATACATCAGAACGCTCTTAGAATGCGGCTCATTCATTTTCTGTAACATGCTGCAGGGAAAGCCGGTCTCATTGGAAAATTGCAAAGCGCTCATGAGTTTTCTTTTCCGTTTACTTTAAATGGAACGTTATGATCAGCTAAACACTGATCTCCTATGGATAGGCCGCCCAGGAAGTAAACTTTTCTTCTTTCACAATATCTTGAAAACCAGACCACGCAGCCAGACATTGCAGGTGTGAACCTTTTCCCATTATTCCCTACTTCAAGGTGCGTTCTTGGTTTGCTTTCCCCTGCTTAGCTTGCACTGAGCTCATACTTGCACACCAATGAGTGCGCCCCAAATTGGAATAGGATGCAACAAGATTCCGGGATTATCACAATTCCCTAGAGCTTCCAATACCAAATCAGAGCAGCCTCTTCAGTGAACACACACAGCATAGCAGGACCTGTCATGGAAAATCCCCCAAGAAACTCTGCAAATTCATGTCTGCTTGGCACCACTCACTAGTTTTCACTATTGGCTTGTTTTTGTGTATTGTATGTTTTCACAAAGCGACGTTTGTTTGTTCGCGTCCAGCGCGCCACCCTGTCATATCCCCTTGTGGACCTGCGTGAAGCGATTGCCCCTTTCTAGGATGCCGCTATTTGGTTCTCGTTTTCTGAGTCCTTGTGGTCGCATAATTGAGGTTCACGTCTGTTTTATGTCAATGTTCATTTAATAATCAAGTATCGTAGAATTTCACGGATAATCGCGTTCTGACTTCGGGATCCGTATCGAATTTGGCTACGTATTGCTCAACGGCTTCCTTCACTGACCACGGCTTCAACTCTGATATTTCAGGGGTTCAATCATTTGAGACAGGACTGGGGTTGGGTCAAAGCAGATTTACAATTTAGGAGTCTTGGTTTTTTTGTTGTTTAGCACTTTTATAGCTTGTCTCCCACAGACAGCTACCAGGGAACTCAGTATATGATACGAGGGCCCAGTGGTTTCCTCCCCCGTAGTCTAAAACCTCAGAGCAGCCCAATTCTTTACTTTCTTAATCTTCGGAGAATTTGTTCCTCCTTCCATGCCACATTCGGTATTGGCTCTGGAAGTAACATTCTTGTGTGGCCAGCGGTGTCATTGCCTGTCATAGTGTGCACGTTCTCTCTGTCGTCTTATTGACTTCTGCGGGAACGGCTAAAACCATCTCCAGTATTCATTTGAACCCACAATTTGTTTTTGCTTTGCCACCATATTTTAACATGAGACAGAATGCCTCGTTCTTGCGGGCAAATCGCTGCCATTCATATGGTTTTCCCTCCAACATCCATATAATATTTAATCTCGTTAAAATTCGACTTACGCACACTGTGGCACTATATCCCCCATTTTCTCATCTGAACGTTTGTAAAATTTGCTTCTTTTTTCCAAGCTACATTAGGCAAGGATTTCGTGTTTAGTGTTTATTTATGGCCAGCAGAGTCAATGTTTTGCTCAACATGCTAAATTCCTCTCTATAGCTATACTTACCCCAGCGAAGAAGCCCAACATAGTTGCGAATACCAGTAGACCACTTAGATTGTTTCCCTTCTGTAGCCCCATTTCAGCACAAGAGCGTGAAGCCCCCGATCTGGTGAACGAAAAGCTACAATTCATGAAGGTTTCCTTCCATTGTAACCGAAACATCTAGTCTGATTAGGAATCCTTTTGTGTATAAACAGTGGCCTTACCAATAATGCCATCAATGGCTCTTAACAGTCAGCTCTCACGGCACTCTGCCCTGGGGTATCCCTAACGGGACTGCACCTAACCATCCGCACTTGATTTTACTCATTCGGTTAAACCCATTAGTAAGTCGCGGTAAACATAAGGATAGTTTGTCACCAGGACCTTTATATTTTCCGTTCCGTTCATCGTTCATTTCCAAAATCTAGCCCTTACCTTTACTACGGCCCACCTATTTTACAGGTAGTTCCCTAAATGACCTATGGTTTTGCTTGGTCTTCTTCCTCTCCATAAACCCACACCTGTTGGAACTGCCAGAAGGCAGCTTCCTCCAAATTTGTTCCGGAAATTACCTTTCAGGGACGACTATGACCTAATTTGTCCCACGAAAAACAGCTTGAGGCTTTTTCTAGCTGGAAGTGACAACCGGATTTTCAATACGATTTGATGCTGTCCCGTCACATAATTGCCCTCCTACCGGCTGCTTTACCCAGGATCCATAGAACCCAGTCACTGGATCCTGGACCATTTATTCACACAGCGCCAACACAACTCATTCTCATCACAAAGGTGCTGCTTGCTCCCAGATCTAATACTTTAGCCAAAGTGCATAGTGCTTGCAGGGAGTGTGCAACTATGCGCAGAGGCAACTAAATTGGAAAACCGCACCTCGGGCCCCCAGGAATTTTCTTCGAGTTAGGTGTTCAGCACACTGTCAACCCCGCCCAGCGGCACCAATTGTGGATCACAATATTCTATTTCATTCTGTCACTGTCGCTTCATACATGTCATTCCCTTTATTCCAGTTACCACCGATTTATTTTTGAGCTCGCTGTCGATATAGCAGTTATAACTTACGCTTTACACCCGGGCAAAATTTATCACGCCGTCTGTATTCTGATCACTGTATAGCTTCCACCCCCACCTATCACTGTCTTTTCCTTGTCATACAGCTGTAGCTTATACTAACAATCTTCGGTTTTGGCATGTATTCCATCACCCACCCCCTCTGACTTGCACGTCTGTCTATACTTCTATCCCATTCATACTCTAATAGTTTTCGAACTCCATCATTTGTGGACCCCATTGTCTTTTGGGCCATAGCCGCGCTTGATTCCTCCACTCGTGTTACTCACCCATTCATTTTGTTTCTGTTCCACATTTGATCCGGCCATTTGCGTTCTCAATTTTCCCTCGACAAAGTCCGACAGACACAGTCGTTGAACTTTCTCTGGAGTGCCGCGCTAACTGGATTCAAGCCCCAGTTATGGCAGCATCTTCTTTCTTTTTCTTCTCCTCCCCATTCTATAACTTTCAGCTTCTTTGTTCTGCGATTTCCAACAGAATGGTTTTATCTTTTCAGTTCGGTAATTCTTTTCCGCCTTCATCTGTTTTGCTAAATCTGGTATCAAATAATTTTCCGGTTCCTCCCGTCCTCTCATCTTTTTTCCCATAGCCACGGCATGGCTATTAATAACCTGCTTCTTGACGTTCATCTACTCACTCTTCTTCTCTCCCTTATCAGACCTTGCCATATCACACTTTAATTTGCATACGGATACCTAGCCCGCAATTATAAATCCAGTTCAAAGCTCCATCAAGACAATACTTACCTGATAGACGTCACCTGAAGTTGACCCACTATTACGCCTGGGGCCCAGGGTTTTGAGATAGCTTTCCGCCATCAATCTGCTCCTCATACAACGCCTTATTTTTCTAAGCAACACTCACCCGCGATTGATCAAGAAGTTGTTTCATCCGGACCTACAACCAACTTCCTACCGAGACCATTCTCCCCCTTAATAATCAGTTTCCGTTATGCCGAATCCTATGATCTTTAGAGTTCATCAACTTTCGCCTTCAGCGCGCGATTTTCGGCCGAAAACCGCCGGCTTATCCGCCCTAATCACCGGTTTCCACTGCATTAGCTAGCGGTTAACCTCAGCAAAGCCAGTGGTGACACCTTTCCACCAACTTCGTCGTGCCAGTAAAGTTGCCCTGCATATCAAAATCGGCGGTGCTTTCACCAGATGGCTCGCACACATACTGGAATCCGTCCGACTCTGTGATTGGCAAGAGCAAGCTGTTAAGTGATGGCTCCAGGAATGCTGTCATTATCTGAGTGATTGCTCCATCCTATCTTTTTTTCTTTCACGGCTTGTGGCAGCAAAGCCCCTGAAGGTTATGCCATCTGGTCTGTAGCGGTCTCACAATAAGGGGAAACAACCACCCCTATCAGTCTCGGACCCAATGGGCCAAGTGTAAAGAAAGGCGGGTCAGGGAGAAAAAAGAGGTTTACCCCAAGGCGTAAATTCGCTCTTCCTTTCATCAATGAAAAAGACGAGAAAATTCACTTCAGGCTGGGAAGGTCTCGGGCCAATGCTCTCTGCCCCCTTCATAACAGATTGATTTCTGATAACAACCTAGCCCCGACCCTGCATATGGAAAACACCACGCTTTCGAGTTAACCTGCAGTTCCTTCTGTCTAGACCAATGCGGGGCGGCAGCGCGCTGTTCGAGCTCTCCACATACGCTTGCCGACCCCGCCTTATGAAGCTTCAACCCTTTTGGGTTCCGCGCAAAATCCTCGACCAGCTTACTGATGTTTAATGCAGTAGTCGATACACGGTCTGAATAGTTACATCACGTGACCTCCACTCTGACGACACCCCGGCATTGGTACGCCTACGCTTAACAGCTATGGGCAAAACCTCGCCTGTAGTGGTTGTCGGAACGAGGAACGTGATCATTGCACATTCATTATTTACCATTCACAAGCTCACTTTTTCTGTGTTCCTCTCAAGCCCAAGCACTAATAATGTTGTCCAAATTTAGCGATGATTTGTCTGCTACCATGTAGACTCAGTTACAAAACCAAAATTCTTACTGACAATAATTCCCTTAATAAAATGTTATTCCCTTAATGATAGGTGCTCACCTTCACTTGATTCTCTTGTCCCAGGCTATAGCCCAGTGGTCTCATTGTCCTTTTTAACACCCCTCCGTTACTCGAGTCCTACCGGGCAGACTACCATCCTTCAATAACCAATACTCACCAACCAGCGTGTTTGCTCATGGTATGTTAGGACCCCATTCCACCTAGCAAGCGTATGCATCTGATTACGCATGACTCCACGGAGAACCAGCACACTCGCATCCACATAAAAAGGCCTCACCTTAGCTCTGAGCGTTTCCTTTTCTTATAATTTCTCCGGCATCACCTACAGCCGGGTCAACAACCTGACTGCTGTCCTCCCTTTTCCCCGTTCCTATGTCTGACCCCACCCTCTTCCACTGTTTTATTTTTGACCCTCAAATGGGCCCCTTTACTGTTCTACCACCTATCAGCCTAACCACCTTGCACTCTAAATAAGCATGCGCTCAATCTCTCCATCAACAACCAAATGCCCTAAAAAACTACCAGTCTCCGCCCGTTAATCCCTCGTAGGTCGGCCCACCGGCCATCAAGTAGCAATATCACTCTAATTTTCGTTAAGCCGTTAATCATAACCCACGGCTGGAACATTCCCCAGACTGCCGCATTTCTCCTTTCTTTCAGAACACACCGGTTACCTGGGTAGCCCAGCAACCTAATCAGCGTTGCCCCTGGATTACCCAACGGACTAAACAATTCGATCCATCGGATTGACCGTGGTTTAACCTATACTTACAACTGATGACGCTTTATATGGAGCACCTTACATGGTTAACCGGTAATCACTATCCCGTAACCAGGATTACAATCATTCATGATAGTCTCACCGGACCGCCGGACGGATTCCTGATATCACCCCACACCCCATCAGCATCCATTTCCCGTACTCCAAACAAAAACAGTTCAATTTGTTCTGCGTGCAGGATCGGAGTCTGGCCCTCGCCGTTGCGTTCCGTACCTGCTCTCCCTATTTCGTCAGCCTACCTCTTTTTACTGCTACCTTCATCATGCACTACCTGCCATCAACAGAAACCATTGTTTCTACGAAACAAAATACTAACCACTTGGTTATATATTCTTTTATCACGTATGCAGAAAATCTCACTTTTACACTCAACTTCCTCTGGTCCTTCGGGTCTGGCCTCTCCCAGTCACCGCTGTCTTCCTCCTTCTTCAACACCTGTGCATATTTGCTTGGTTGCATCAGCAGCTTTTGTCTCCAACTGAGTGCTTCCTGGACGGCTTGTTGAAATTCCCAGTTCTGTGTCCATTCACCATTCACGCTCCTTAAAAGCACACTGCATTCCTGGTGAAGGTTTCTGCCTCCATGTGACTTTACATATAATATCGGAATTACCTATACAGAAAGGCCAATCTGATTATCCCATTCGACTCACTTGCATTAGTATCACACGCACCCCCCACAATGAGTTATCCAATGGAGAGTAAATCTTCTCTATATCCTGCAGGCATCTCCGACTGCACCTTGATAACACCATGTGAACTTTATTTTTAATTTTCCATTGGTACCATTCTCAACCAGTTTCTGAATACTGATTCCTCAAATACCCAGTTGGTGCCACACCGGGCCTCCTTCTACACTTCCCGACTCTTCTTTGAATCCCTTTCACTCCACCGCTCTTTCTCTCTCTCTCTCTCCATCGACTGCACACCAAATTCCGTAGATCGCCGTGGTCCACTCTGGACTGCCGGATCCGTCGTAGACAGCTATCGGCACCCATAAGGCAAGTTATGTATTATTCCTGCCTCAACTCCCTGTTCGTGTTGTGATGTTCCACACCAGTTGCTTTATGGGTTCTTGCAAACACTGCACTTTTACCCTTCTTCAGTATCACTTTTATCAGCATTCCCACGTCCATCCGGCTAACCATACCGTCCCCGTCCCGAATTCAAAACCGATTCACAATGGCCGCGCCGACCCTCTCCTCTTTAGTCCACTTAAATACCATCCAAGCTGATCGTTCTATTACTGCTATTGTTTGAACAATGAAATTCAAAAATGTGATTACCCTACATTGCTGGGAACTGCTATGTTCTCTGATCACGCGTTGTGCATGTGTCTTGACCACGATGAAGAAATGTACCATTATTACTATTATTATTATTATTATTATTATTATTATTATTAATATTATTATGTCCATTCCCCACTTTAGAACTGACTAATAACATTCAAGCACTGGCACACTTACCGTCGCTGTTCATCCCCTGACCTCATTCTCTGGAAGTTTTTAGGCGCCACGATGTTTCCGTAGTCCTATAACAGTCATTGGAATCATTGATGATTATCTGATCTCTTCGTCGCTCCAACTGATGGTCCCCACTGTGCTATTCCACAACTTCATCCCATCTTTGCAGATAACCATGTCTTCTCCACGTATGTCGTCCCAGGTGGGTTTATTATGCGGCTCCTCCCCTCTGTGGTGGTGACTTGTTACGCCTGTCAAAAATGCTGCCAAAATCTGTGCACTGGCCATCTACCGACAACATCATAACCTTCACCCTCTACTAGCTCCTGAAACCGCCGTACAGAGCAGCTCAAATCGATTTATTGCCCAGTCATTTCCGCCTTACTGGAAAAAATAATCCGCCCATTATAAAATGACCAAATCGTCGCTCACCCATCCATCTCAGTTCAACCTTTCTTCCATCATCACTCCAGCAACCCCGTCTTCTCTAAGTGCATCATCTGTGTGATAAATAGCGGGGACTGATCCCGCATTCAGCTTGTTAAATCTACAACCGTATTCGCTGGCTAAAGTATTTTATTTTGCTCTTTGTTCTTTGTTCTACTGCCGCCTTCCGTGATAAACATTAATCCGCCTCATTCACACGTCACTCATACACGGCACGCTTCATGCAGAATTGATCTGTCTAAGTACACTTAACAGTCATCCTTGTTCATTACCCTTGGCACACCTATTATAAAGTGAACCGTTGGCCGATCGCTTACCTCTGATATTACCTCCTTGTAAGCTGCCCAGTTTTCTGTTCGTTTGCCATTTACACTGCAGAGAGTACGATTGGTTCTTTGAGTTTTCCCTGTTAATTTCCTCATTTTACGAAGATAAACGAAGAATCCTTTGGATATCCTCCAACTGCCGTCCCTTGTCATTACTTCCGGAACCATTCATGTACGTTATCCGAACTTTCAACAGACCACACCCGGCTATATCCGAACGGACAGTCTGAAGTGGACTTCCAAATCTGCGTGCGTAGTTACCATTCGCTTCCATTTAAACTTTTTTCCATAGCCATTTATGTGTGTTTATTTAATCCTTCCGTAAACCTCAATTCTGACATCACTAGTGTCACTGGACCATGCTTCGCAGCATGCCTTGGGACCATCCAAAATTCACTAGTGTTATTGGTATAATTCATTCTATTTTTTTAACACTATCAGGCCTGAGCCTGGTGCGAAGCCTCATGACCTTCCTCTTGGGGCGAAAAATTTATCGGAGTGGACCCGTCCTTTCGAACCTGAAATGTCCGGCCGCAAGGTTAGTGCTGCACTCAGGTACGAAGAACTCATAGAGCCCTGGGTCGGGTAGGTTTTCCAATATTAGAGAACGGCTCCGACGATCAGGGACCTTCCGGAAGTCCAGAAATATGACATACATCTAAACTCCTGTCGATGGCCTTGTGTACCACTCCACGGCCTAGAAGAGGTTTGTTCGGCACTCCTGTGAAAACCGTCTCAAAGGGCCTCACAGATCAGTCTTTCCATAACCGAGACTACCATGAGTAATGCCAATTTGTGGTGGTCTAATGGTTCGAATCTGCTGCTACACCCAACCGCTGAAGAGACCAAGATAACCTTCCTCTCATCGGGGAATCGACCAGCTCTGGTTGAGTGTTTGAACAGCTTGCACGGTGGATCGACCGGCTGGTCGGGGCAACATCTGCTTCAGGCATATATGAAATGCCTGACTAAGCATGAGTTACCCGAGCTAGCTCTCTACAGTTCATGGGATACTTTTGAGCCCTTTTCAAGAACTGCCTCTGGTGGTCCGTGATGCCCTGCTTTCGCTGTTTGTCGCAGAGAATTCTCATGAGGGTTAATTGATCGTGATATCGAGCTCCCTGTGATGGCTGGTGGCGAGCCCAAGAAACTATTTCATTCATTGGGTTCTTGAGCCTCCGGCTTTTTAGTCCAAGTCCAAATCAAAATATACCCATCGGTAACGGAGACAAGAATCTTTGCAGAGCTTAAGTAAGAACTCTCCTGCCGTCGCTTCGGTGTTCGTCAATGTACAATGAATTCCAGAGCCACGGAGCAGCAGATAGGGGGTTATTCATTGCTTGAAAGGCTACCCTAGTAAAGTTCCAGCGGGTATTAACCTCCGTTTGTGATGTCATCGTTGTTTGAACTCGCCGGAAGCTGATAACCCCGTAGACCTCAAGCTTTATGAGTGCAAACGCTTTAAGCTGGTCGACTACTTGTTGTTCACTAATGAAGACTCAGCTCAGTGCCAAGGGCTTGATAGTCCTTCGCGATCGGGTGGATTGTATGACGTGCTAATGGCAGCTTTATTCAATCACCCTATCAAAGAAGGCCAAGGAGGCAGATCAGCAGAGAACAGAACATGGCAGACCGTTGAAGCAAATTTGAAGCAGGTGAAAATCCCCCTTCAAATGTACGACGTGGAGCTTAGGTGTGTCCTCGTGCTAAAGTGCTGTGACGACTTGACAATTCGTGTTCTGTGGACATCTGGGGGCCTGAATGTAATTCCCACCAGGCAAGAATTTATGCCAGCTAGTTTGGTGGACGTCAAAACTCGCTCCGAAACTCAGCCTAAAAATACATCTGTAAGGCAAGTGGCCTTCAACTTTCTGTTTGCGCGCAACGTTTGCCATTTATTTGCGCCATTTGCCCAGTCTGTTTTTGCCACCCATGCTTTGATGTCCGGCTCCGTATATGGGATACCCTCTAGTCTACATGTCCCAATTACGCCAGACACCAGGGCTTTGCCATGGGTAGCCAGAAGTCAGAGACTCGGAAGATTCTGGCTCACGCTGTGTCCATTGGCGCAGGCGCAGCTACTTTCTTCAACAGTGTTATGAGCGCGGCCTGCCCTAATGAGATCAACTAATCGGATTTCTTGGTAGTATACTCAGTAAATACTCGTGTGCAACTAGGATACACCTAAGTGGGGCCTTCAAGTTAAGAATGTCTGTTTGTGCGGCTAGACCTGTGCTGCCAACTTCAAAACTGGTATCATCAAGTTCTAAACTCAAGTTTACGTGCTGGAGTTCGGCTGCGCTGCCCAGCATGATCATGTCCGGTGCTACTTCAACAAAGCGGTGGTAATCTTTCTAAATTATATGACACTCACCTCTGGGCCTGCATCGATGTCATGGCAGGTCCGATGACAGACTTCTTTTAGTAAAAATCGCTTCTCCAAAACAGCTTCTATCACGGAGGATAGAAGAGGGGTAATCCGTAGCGATTCAAGCTGCGTGTACTCTCTTTGCGAGTGACGGCAAAGGCAGTCTATTGACTCCGCAGGTCACCAGTCCATCAACGGTCGAAAGTGGACACGACTAATCGTACGTCCAGGTGGTTGTTCTGTCAGTAGTTCTACTTGGATCCCAAAACTACGCGTCTTTTTTTCTGAAAGGCAGAATTTGGGAGAAATTAGTGCTCTCACAAGCACACTCTCGCTGACATAATGCCAAGGGATGGCAACAGCCTTCTTGCATTTTAAACGGCTGTCTCCGGAAAAGCTGTCACAAACTGATTCTATGAAGCCTTCGAAAGCCGGTACACTACTGCAACTTAAGAGATCCTCCGGCAATCTATTGCACGGAGGTTCAACCCTGTCAGTGAAAAATGGCTTGTGTGTCCGGTTTGGGGCTCTGGTTTAAAGAGACGAATAAGGAAAACATGGCTGATAACTGCAATCACTAATCAAATGGTGACTCGTTATTATCAAACAAACTAGAGTTGCTAGCCACAGCAACTTTCTTGCGAATTTGCAAAGAGAGAAGTACAGAAAGAGAAGCAATAAAGAAGGATAAGATCAGGCTATTGGACTCGTTATTTTGGACAGCTTACTTCCAGGCATATGCACCGAATGGCTGAGAGGTTATTGCTTTTCCGTGACCACTAGGTGATCAAGATTTAGTTGGGATTGAATGATAGACTGCAAGAAGTCCAGTGAAAAAGAGCCTCACTCCCGTGGAACCGGCAATAGCTTTGGGTATATAGGTTAACTGCCCCAAATAGTCACCAGGCACACAGTGGATTCGGACATTTCGGGGGGATCCAGTCTAGCTCCTTGTGTCTGCACTGGACTCCACAGACGGCCGTTTTTACACCTCCACATTTAACTCGAAGCCAGATGCTGCTGGAATCACACCGCACCCCTACGTCTATGTCATTCTTTGCAAACTTCAGATTACTTTGACAACAACTAGCCAGCGAATTTCCATAAGCCTGCTACGAGTTCCACCACCAATGGTCGTCGTAAGTGTGAGCAGGAGCAGAAAAGATGGACCTAAATAGTACGGGTAACCGGGAAGCAGTTTAAGGGCGTATATATCTTGGAACTGCATCCAAGATGGTGGATGGTATAACAGTGGGTCACAGACAATTTAACACACATGGAATTTATAATAGTAACCACGGAACACGGTCTTATATCTTCCTTAGCCCGGAATTCCGTCCCAAGAAGTCAGTTTTCATATTGTTTGTCGGGCTGCCTAGCTCTTTGGACCAGAAAATCCTACTTCGGATGAGTTGTTTTTCTCCCCACACAGTTTATATGCTGAACATTTTTCCTCAGTTCTATATCTATACTAAAATCGGGATTTCTCCACTTTCTTTGCTTGCCACGGAGGATCACGCCACATTGCGGAGCAGGGTATTGCGTGTTGGCCAAACTTCGGATTTATGAGTAAACTTGAACATAAGTGTGAGCATTACCTTGTGTTCTGAGAGAGAGCAATTCTGTATGCGATAACAAGAAATGAAAATAACGAAAAAATTCCACTGGAACATTAGGCACCATGGTATACAGTTGAGATAGAAAACAATGTAGACTCCACTTTCTAGTGCTGAGTAGGATGAATTCAGTGTTATAAAATGAAACTCTACCCATCAGTAACTCAAATGCACGTATATTGGTTATCATTGCCTCTCTGATCTGTCAAGTTCAGTTTAATTCACCTGCCACGGAACGGAACTGATCAGGGCCAACTGTGAGTCTAGCTCATGGCTTTATTGAAGGGACTTCTTGCCTACAGACACTGCGGGTTTACTGTTTTATCATGTGCTAAAGGGCAAATCAAACCATACAAAAAACGAAATGAGGCTTTGGCCAGAAAATGTCCAGAATCTTGCACTCGAGGACCGCAAGGCTGTCATTGCGCTTTGGTTGCAAGGTGATCTGGATTTTGTGCTTATTGAACGATGGACTACGTTGAAGTGAAAGAAAGGCTATTTCGCTCCAAAAGAACGGGAACCTGTTTTAGATGTATGGTGGACCTATCTCAAATGGCTGCCCAGCTCACCTCAGTGAAACCTTAGTGTTCAAAGCTAGATGAGTCAAACGGGAGTGGGAAGTTATACACTAAATTTTATCGCGTAGGTGTATTGTGCCCATGAAGAAAAGAGAAAAGGGTGGTGGTGCCCAATGGAAAAGATGGGGGTAAGTTCGATTAGCTGTTCATGATCCTGGAGAATCCTTGCCCCAGCAGTCATTTAGTCGCTCTTGAGGAATGACAGTGCAACTCGCAACTGCCGCCCTGCGTGTTAGAATCCCAGTGGTTCGTTAAGCATTAAGGGAGGAAAAGTCCCTGAAGGCTTACGACGAGTCGGGGTTTCATCGGTTTACTTTCGTGTCCCGTGAGATAAGTTCACTCAAGGGAACATCAGACCAACCATGACATGGGTTTAGCTCTAAAACTCACCCCTGTCATTTTGTGGGACGTAACGGGTCATCAATCAATGTGAACATTTTAGTGCGGGATGGTGACGAAAGCTGCCGAAAAGGTGGCTGTGTTAGGGAAGGATGCGGACTAACAAAATGCTGTATAATATAATGAGTGGGTTGAAGAGATTGGCGGGAGAGAAGAAACAGCTTCTAGTCAAGTTGTAAAATGTGGAAGCATCCCCATCCAGCGAGTACGCGATTTGTACCTGAGGGCAACGACCGGGGCTGCCTTCTCTAACTATGGACGCAACTTGTTCCACTTGCCTGCGACCCACTGAGAAGACGAACATGCTATTAGGGACTCGGTT
Source organism: Fasciola hepatica (assembly GCA_948099385.1). Lineage (NCBI taxonomy): Eukaryota > Metazoa > Platyhelminthes > Trematoda > Plagiorchiida > Fasciolidae > Fasciola > Fasciola hepatica. The sequence goes on from CANUEZ040000040.1 coordinate 1,364,029, forward strand.
GCTCTTGGTTTGTTTGATTCAAGATCGTTTCCCTCGAGTGCAAGGTTGTGGTAACGAGTCAGTAATGTTTTGTTGATGATGGTGACTCCACTACATATCTTGCAGCTCTTTACCAGATCTCCCCTCAGCATACAACATTCAGGGGAGAACAGGTACGAGGCATTAGTCTATCCCGGTACGACTTCTCTTGCAGCACTCCGATCATTCGATTGAACATCCACGACAGCCCGGAATGACAAACTTTACAAACAAGGAAGAGATTTTTGCAGCTCCCAATCCCGGACCCAACGGAATTCAGTGAGCCCAACCCACTGGAAAACCGAACGTTAGCATTAAATGATGCAGTATCTTGATATGGCAAAATGGTAAATTGGGAAGTTTTCAAGTCGTACTGGGCTGCACTCCTTCTCAGGTTGGTCTTGATAGTGGAACCAAACAAATGTTACTAAATGACAAGGGATAAAAAAGTTCAAACATGGCTTGAAAAGAATGCTAATAGAGACAGACGAGAAAGAGTGGAGATGGAGAAGTAATATCCAGTTCCAACGGAAGTGACTGAATTTGGTCGACCTTCCTCAGTAAGCGATCCACTCCGACGCGTCAGCGACTGAAACACCCCTTTTAAAGGTCTTCCGAAATTAAGTATCACCCATAAGTCTGGGAGCCCAAGCCTGTACGGAATTCTTCAAGCAAGGCCCTACAGTGACGTTACACATATACAAAATGACTCAGGCCCCTCAGAATTTTCTCTCTCGTTTTAGCTAAGGGACAACCCATGTGTCTAAATAGATGCTGACAAAAGCTGCTCAGCTGGTATAAAACTGCCATTCAAAAACACAAAAATTATCTTACTGATATGGAGGGCTCAGTGCTTGTCGGAGCACACAGTTTTACGGATATTTCGTCGTTGTGTAGCGGCTTCGCAGACACCAAACTCATTGAAATGCAATCGCGGGCTTAGAGCTTAGGCGCCCCTTGTTTACAAATAATAATTTTCACTTAGATTTTCCTGGAGCTGAAAACCATCTCTCAAAATTGGCCAACTCCGGTGTCAGGCACTTCTCTGGCTTCAGGCAACCGTTCTTTTCGAATCTTCTTTCTCAGTCACGTAAAATGGCTTATAGTCAGGACGAAAGTACTTCAGAGTACTTTCACTCATCCAGACCCGACTTAACCAGTGCGGCATTATAATCTCCTTGGGTCTGACACATCAGCTTATTTTAGAAACCCTTTGGGAAATTTGGGTGACTCTCACCAGTCATCCATTGAGGCACGCAACTGGATTAGTAAATGGTGACCAGGCTTTTCAATAGGTCAGAGGTCGGCCTAGCATCAGTTCCTTCAATCGGCTGGTTGCTTGAAATCTGGTTTGTTTACGTCCGCCTGGTACCGGAAACGTCGAACTTATCGAAAACGTACGTCACGCCACGTAACAAACGGCAAGGCGCGCTCCAGCTCATCAGCTCTGGTCATTAGCTCGTTCAGTCTCCCTTCTCCTGTCATGCATACAGGGCAACTAGTGTAATCACTAAAACCCATCAACTGCCATCGTTCTGCTTCTACATTCGCTGGACGGAAATCGAGTTCGCAAATCGTGCTTGCGACTAAAGTTGCTCACCCTGCTTGGTAGAACATGTTTGCTTTTCACTGCATTCAACGAAGACTTCCGGTCCTCTGTCCACGTGCTTACTCTTTTTAAATCGGCCCGTAGTTGGCCTGAGTCCGGCATCTCCACTAATTAAATATCACCTGCAAATGGGAACCCCAGGAAGTCTAGTATGGCTGCCAGGTGATGGACAAACTAGAAACAGGAGTGGTCCCATCAAGGTGCAACGTGGCATACCACGGCATGCTTGGGCCAGGGCGGACTTGATGCCTTCGATCTATACAAAGAAACTTCTAATACCCAGATGCCCCCGGACCGCATCATAATCTGCTAGGCCACCCCAGGTGACTTCAGCTTGCTCAGGGAGAAACCGTGGTTTTACCAAGTCAAGATCTTTTCAGCAGCCCAAATAACATGGTCCACAAGCGATGCCGTCGGCGCTGGTTATTTTAACCCCAAGTTCTCATTTTGTCTCTCACTCTCCATGCACTGGCGTACATCAATCTGATCTCTTCCGTGGGAAGCACCGTATCGCCTGCCTGCTGAACACTTCTAACCTGTTTCCTCATCTGGCTCTCTGACTGATGGCCGGCAACACTCCCCGTTTTCTGCCGCTGGAGTTGGGTGCTTGAAAGGTTCGGCCATCTTTGTCGTGATGATCTTGCCCCAAGGTAGGTGTTCCAAGTACCGGGGTTAAGGGCTACTGCAGCTGATGGGAAACTGTTGTTTGTCTTGTGCTCGCTAGCTGGTTAGATGCGGTTTCCCATAGTCCAGGTTCCCACTAGCAGCATTTGCGAAGCCCTTCTTGGAATGGTCAGGTTCCACCTGAAATGCTCCATTCGTGTGTCCGTCGACTTGCTCTGATGCTGCGAGGAATTTGCCGCTCAGGATTGAGCTTCTAAATCCCACTAACAAAGGCAGCAGGCCGTTTTGTCTCCTAAGTTTATATTTTACTATCCCTGTTGTTCACAATACCCTGCAGTCCTGACACCCTGTCTACAACGGACTCACATGAACCGTCACGCTTTCGTTTAGTCTTCGTCATTTGTGCTTCAGTATTCGTGTTCCGTGTTCTATGGTAAAATACTTATTTTCACCACAAGTAAATGGTTTCCTTTCAATTGGACCCTTCAGTGGCAGCATTCTAAGAGCATCGATAAAAACAGCACAGGTTCTCTTTAAACAGGAATGCTCAAGGTACAGTTCCAGGTCACCAGCAGAAAGATGGCTGCTCTTCCAAGGCACCATTTTTCGCATTTATCACGACAAATTCCACTCTCTGTACCCCCTCACAGCACTGTAGAATGCAGCACACCGACACAAGCAGTGTTAAGTTTTGATTTTCCTCTATTTGGAATTATCTAGATTAAACTCTCAAGATCCTGGAGCCTGGAAAATAGACGGAAATGATTCAAAATGAATAAACACGTTACCTTATATAAGGGGATAATTGTTGAGGATTTTTAATACGCTCAGGCTACGGAGACAACGAACAAGTTATGTTTGCGCCTGATTAGTGCGCGTGGCCAGTCGTTGTGGGGTTCTTTTGAGCCGGCCTCCAACCTCGTGATTTTCACTCTTCCGTCAGTCCATCAAGATTTAAGCTGAGTTATATTTTCACGAGTTTTCCCTTATAATTCTTGTTGGCTTTTCTCACAAAGTTTCTCTCCGAAGTACGTGACCTCCAGGCAGCGCCACATCCCGGTTCGGATCTGTGAAGTCTGGTTTGGTTCAGGCAATTTGGGGTTGATTTTTCAACCTGCTGTTGCTTACTCTTGATACAAAATAGTCTACTTGTTTTAAAGCGAATCTCTCTTTCACTGATCTGTTGAGTTCCACCATCTATTTCTAGTCTTGCTCACGCATTTTCGGAAGATACTTTTATTTTAAACTCGGTCTTTCTGGTCAGTTGGAGGTTTCAGTTGATCAAGATCTCCCAATAACTCCTCCAGTTGACCTAACTTATTCTATTTTGATATCCTTTTCACAATTCCCTCCCAGTTTCTTGCTCTCACCCCATCTATCCGTAACAGCTGGTTGCTGCTACGTTGTATTTTCCCGCAAACTTGGTAGGAAACCAAAATATCTCTTGATCGGACTAGTTTCTCAGCTGATTCAACCGCTTGTCTTCTAGCTCACCACTGCCACGTCACTTTGGTCATAGTCAACATATTCTTGCAAATTTGAACACCTGGCCTTGAGGTTCATAGTTCCCGGGCTACTCTGCTGCTTCCATCGCCTCAACAATTTACGTGTTTCCTTGTGCTCTTTGATGAGAGTACATTTTTCGGTTTGTCCTCATTATTCCAAGGTTATTGTCATGTGTGTCTTCTGACCACGCATCCCAGCTAGCCTCGGGCTATCCAAACCAAACCGTCATTATCATCGTTGGAGCGAGGTGATTTATTATGTTTTCGTTTGCTTTGTAACGTTGAGACAAGAACATAAGAATAGAAAGGAAGACAAACACGCCAGAGTAACTTGTTTGGGCTGATTTCATTCCGGAATAGGAGAGTCACACTTGTGTCCAGATGGACCCTGGACCGCAACACAGCGGTTGCCCCTACACTAGCCTGTGATTGGGTATTTCGAATATTAACAAGATTTCATTCACACGGGTGCTCTTTCATAGTCCGGTGGGCATGTGGCTTCATGTGCTTGTACTTGTGCCCTGGGAGCACTTGATTTCTGCTGAGGTGTGGTGTCAGCCAGTAGAAACTGACAAACTCTTTGGTTGTTTGCAGAATCAGTCAAGTATCCACTCTTCTCCTTTTAACAAGAAATGAGGACGGCCTCGTCTGTCCTAAAAGAATACAAGCCTGATATCTGTTGCGAGTTTTCCAAAACGTCGTTGGATATTTACTGTGCAGTAATCTCATTTCAGCTCATTTTCTGTTGCAAAGAAAAAGTGACGGCCAAGGCCAACAAAAAGTCCGGAATTCCTTCGGTGGTATGCAAGTAGATAAAACGGCGAACAGTGCGCAGTGTACTTTGTCGATTCCTCAATAGAAGTAAGAGCGAAAAGCAAATATTATCGCAAGTCAACTGTGACTGATCTTAGTGGCTGGTACTGTTATTCCGATCGCGAGTAACGCGTAGCCCAATTAACGAATCCTAGAGTCAGAACAAGATTGATTCGCTGATTCTACGTCACTGAATTAACAAATTATACGCAAATAAATATGCACAAGCCTCAAATGTACGGCCACAACGTCCAGAAACGAGGACCAGAATTCAACACAAGGTCAGTGTTAGGTACCACCGTCACGGCAGTCCAAGTTCAAATCAAGAATTGTCATGGCACTTGAGCGAATTATAAACAAATATTGAAGTGTGGTGATTGATGCACGCTGTAGTTGTTCGAGGATCAACGAGAAAGAAAATAGTCTCAAAAATACAAGTACGTGACAACGGCTGGGGAGGATTTTTACACATGTACGTCACACCACCCACTAAATCCTCCCATGAAAAGTTCAACATCCAAGGAGTGAATAGGACTATCCATTCGCCTTATCCTACCTAGACCTTAAAGTCAGTGCATACGGAGGTCGCCATGGGCTTCGTCTATTGCTGGCCAGTTGCAGACAAGCTGGCAGGTTTTCTTGGGGTTAGGCTCCATATCTAGATGTCTTAGCTTTTCTTCTGAGGGTGATACGACTTTATTCGTACAAGAAAAAAGGACTTCGACGTGATCGGAATGCGTAGACAAACTACAGAATGTAGGGGGAAAGGCTCCCTGAATAAGAGTAGAGTACGTGGTGAAATGAAGACTGGGAATTCTCTATGAAGAATCGAGTTGGCTACAAGGTGTTCAAACATCAGGGGGCTCAACGTGTGATGTTATCACATTATAAGCATGTCTGATTCACGAATTATATCCACCTGCACATAGGTTGGATAGTTACACAAATAGGAGACCCCAGAAATAGAGACGTCTCTAAAAACGGTCAACAATTGCTTGCTCAAGAGCTTCTCCTACTACACAGGCAATGTCACGTCGTGTTTCAAACTAGGGTTTCGACGACTAACTCCATTGTAAATCGTAATCACCGTAAGCAATTGGACACAAATATATTTCGAAGACTGCGTGAAGGGTTGAGACCTACAGGAGAATGCTTGAGGGGCAAATAAATAAATCCAGCCCCAGTTGGCATCAGTAGACTAGGTGTTAGCTTGGTCTGTGGCGTCGACCTCGCCCTCGTCATTATCACATTCAAGCATACGTATGTTACGGATATCTGGCAATACTTCTCCGTTCTTTTTCACCACCAACATGCTCAGGAGGCCATCGGTTTCCGTGCGACAGTCCCTGATCACACTGATCGGCCAATCGTCTTTATGTAAGTGGCTCCCACGAGGATGACTACATCGCCACGTATGAACGACCTCTCCTTGGACACCAACTTTTGCCGAAGTTGCGTTGTCGGTAAGTACTCCCTCGTCCAGCGTTTCCCGAAATCCTGTACTGGTGGTTCACTTGCTTCTATCCTATGATATACTTTCCACGCGGGGTTTTCGGTGTGATCGTTCCTACGATTGACGGCAGTAATAACAGGTCGTTCGGAGTGAGAGCCGGTTCACCTCCCGGGTCTGGGACGATCGGCACCTGGAGTCTGTTGTTCAGCATACGTTCTACTTCTGTTAGTAAATTAATCAGCGTCTCGTCATCGAGGTTTTGTTGTGAGGTCAAGGCCACGAGTATTTTCCCAGTCGATCGTATCAGACTTTCCCAAACGCCACCGCGATGGCTGGCATAAGGTTGGTTGAAGTGCCTTTCTATCCCCCTTGCTACGGTTTTGCTTTATATCTCAGCGTGGTCCAAGCGGCTCCACCATTTCTCTGATTTATTATGGGCTTCAACTAAGTTCAAGCCATTTTCTGAGTATGCGTTCTTGGGGACACCTCGCCTCCCGATGAACCTTTGAAAGGCCATTAGAAATGAATCGATGGCCACATTATGCTCTGTTTCAAGATAGACTGCTCTGGATTGTAAACATGTTATCAGGCAGCCATACCTCTTTTGCGTGCTTATTTGTCGTCGTGCATCTATCGAACCAAAGTGATCGACGCTCATTTCCACGAACGGGCGCCATCTCGGTTGAAATCTCACGGCTGGAAGGGGGGCCATCAATTGTTGGCCTGCTACCGCCCTCCGGCGACGACAAGTGATGCATTTGCCTATAACTCGCTTGACGGTCGCTGGTCCGTTTGTCACCCAAAATCTTCGACGTATATTGTTCAATGAGTGGTTAAAACCTGCTCGTCCCTCTTTTCGATGTACATGGTTTATCAGGCGTTTCGTTATGTAGTGGTCACCACAGATATTATGGGATATGTTGTTTGGTACTCTGGATTTGAATTCGTGAGCCACCCTCCAACCCTCAGTAGTCCGTTGTTTCGCATAGGGTTTAGTCTTAGAGTACAGCTGTACAACAGCCTGCTTCTTTTGGTGTAATAATCTATCCTGGCTAGCTCGCGGGCCTCGGACTAGAAAGCGTCTAGTTGTAGTAGACGTAGAACGGCGAGTTCGGCTTGACTCAGCTAGCCCCGTAGTATCGTTCTCATATTTAATGTATTTTGTGGTCTTGCGCCTTTCATAATCGATAAGAGTACTTTGTATCGTGTCCACCAGACCATGACTCCTAACGTTTTTATCCAGTCGGGGAAGTGGCACATTTTTTCTATTAGGCTTACGCCTCCCGTGGAGTTTGTGGCCAGTATTACTCTTTTGGTCTCGATGTCGTCATCATCAGGCTTAGGTATCAGTAGAGTCGGCCACATCTCTTTAGATGCAGCTACGTTGTCCGCTCCAAATTGTCCACGTCCGCGGCCTTTCTGTTGTTTTTAGGCCCCTTGAGCAGAAGTCGGCTGGGTTATTAGCGGATTGTACATATTGCCATCTATCGGTCTTAGTCGACTCATGAACCATAGTGAGTCTTTTGGCCACGAAGCTGTTAGAGCCGGTGGTGATGTTGTTTATGTATTGCAGCACCGTCGCTGAGTCCGTCCAAAAGTTTGGTTCCCAGTTTATCCGATCGAGGCATCTTCTGATCAGCGTCGCGACTCTTACGGACAGCACTGCTACAGTCAGTTCCAGCTTCGGAATGGACACCGTTTTCAGTGGAGCCACTCTCGCCTTTGCGAATAATATCTGACTGTGCCGCCCATCCTTTTCGTCCACCCAGCAGCCGTAAGCCACTATCCTGTAGCCTATTTCTGATGCATCAGAAAATAAGTGGGGTTGGGCATCGTTTGTGCACTGGATTCCTGTCAAGCATCTTTGTATTTTGATCTCACCAGGTTGCTCCAGGCTGTGCAGCCTGTCGTGCTATCGCTTATCGTTGTCATCCTGGACAAGTTCCTCCCAACCCATCCTTCTCTGGCACAGCGATTGCAGCAAGCACCTTCCCGGTAACAACCATGGCGAAATGAAACCTAGGGGATCATAGAGGCTTGAGACTGATGAAAAGATTCCTTTCCGTGTGGCTGGTCGTTTGGGTAGGTCTAGAGTGAAAACGAATTCGTCCCCTCTGGGTCTCCATTGAAGACCAAGCGTGCGCTCCGTTTGTGAAGAAGATCACAAAAGCTCTCTCGCACACTCCATTTTCTCGGGCTTTGGGATAACATTGAGCACCTCCTGGCAGTTTGAAGTCCATTTAGTGGGACTGATTCCTCCGGCCTTTTGAGTGTCTGTCAGTTCGGTCATATATAGAATGGCAGTATTTGGGTCGTCAAAGGAACACAGAAAATCGTCCACCTAGAAGTGGTCCACTGCTCTTTCTAGCAAGTTGCTGGTGCCGCCGAAGAGCTCGAGGGTTTCTCGGAGGGCAAAATTAGCGAGGAAGGGAGATGACATCTTCCCAGTGAAACGTACGGTAAGTCTACACTTGTCCGGTGCACGATTTACGTCGCTTTCAGGCCACCAAAGAAGACGAAAGGCGTCCCTATCTTCAGCGGGCATCTTCACTCGTAGAAGCACCCCACATACGTCCGCAGAGAAGGCCGCATTTCCTAGCCGAAAACGACATGAAACCTGGACTAGTGGTGTTGTCCAGTCTGGGCCCTCTGGTATATGGTCGTTGAGTGACACACCCTGACATTTCGCGGCACAGTCGAGAACCAACGCGACCTTCCCCGATTTCTTTGGGTTCATGACCGGGTGACGAGGTAGATACCACCCCAAGGTTGCTTTTAGTACAGTTGTGTCCACTCTTCCTCACCCAAGTCTATGTTATGTTGCATGGCTCGCGTGTATCCTATCCCCAATTGTGGTTCTCGAATTAGCCGGGCTTTGGGGGAGCGTAGCCTTTTCAGAGCCGCTTTTCGGCTGTTTGGCGTAGGTTTCATGTTGGGTCTCCGCGGGACAGGAACCTCGAAACGATGTATTACGTACTAGGCGTTCCGGCTACGATTTTCAACGCCGACCCATCTTCTCGTGGTGGGGCATCTCTGTCAATAGCCAGGTCAGCGAATTCGGCGTTATAAAGCCGTTAGAATACTTGTTTAATGTTTGCCATTTCTACCGAAGTGCAGTTGATTTGGATTTGTTTGATGTATCTTCCATCTGCACTACCATATAAAGTCCAGCTGAATATATTGCGCATTGCATAGGGTGCTTTGCGGCTTCCTATTCTTTCACCCAGGACCCAATGTGCTTCCGGTACATCATAACTTGGGTAGCCATCGGCCGAATCGACGTTTATTCCGGATTACCGTAAGGACTGGACGATTTGATTAATGGTTTAAACCTATACTCTCGCCCGCTGACGTTACATGGGGCACCATACACGGATTAACAAAACCTCATGAAAGTCTCACCGGATCGCAGAGGTGATTCAGATACCAACCATCAACACATCCGCTCAACGTTTATTTCCAAACAATCCAACCCAACAGTTCAATTCTTCCCGCGTTGCAGTACGAAACCAATGGCCGCGACCCAGCCTTCGCATCTGTCAACTTCGTCAAACCAGCACTTTTTTACCTGCTTCCCTCAACATTCTACCTGTCACCACCTGCAACCAAGGTCTTTACGGAACAGAATACCAGCCATCTGCAGCCAACCATAATTTGGTTAACAATTTTCTATCACACACGAAAAAACATTTAACACTCTTCAAAATCCTGCCTAGCCGAACCATTGACGTTTTGTCTCCACTAATCCGTTTCATTGACGGCTTTTCTTTTCTTTTAAAGTCCGTTATATGTCCATACACCAATCATGCTCTTCAAAAGTTCACTGAAGTCCCTGCAAATCTTTTAGCCCTAATTTGAATTTCCATATGACACTGTAACCACCTGCACAAAAATTCCGTTTTATTATCACCTTTGACTCACTTGACTTTATTTCACATGATTCCTCCACAATTAGTTACTTAATGCTGGATCAGTGTCCAATATTCCGCTGGTATCTCTGACTGCACTTTGAAAGTCTCACGCTTGCTTTACTTCTAACAATGTTCTTTGGCATCTCTTCCGCCCGGGGACTTGTTAGTAACCGCCCATTTGTCGCTTATATCAGCAATCCCACGACTGTCCAGCTATCCACACCGTCCCCAGCGATTTCGAAACCGATCCGGAATTCCCGCCTCAACCATTACCACTTTTGTTCACTCAAAAGCTACATGACTTTACTGGTGTATTTCGGTTGCTGTGTGATTTACAAATTTAGAATTTGTGAATACCTCACATTGACATGTACTGCTGTATACTCTGATCTTGCCTTGTGCATGTGTATTGACCACGGTCAAGAAATATACTGTACTATACTATAACCGATCAGCAAATCAATTTCGTTATTCTGCCTCTCCTCGATCGAAACCCCGTCCAGATGCGGCCACTGAGTCAGGATCGATTGCACTGACTGAGGTGCTCCCATCGGCAGATCCTTTGCGGTGAATGCTTCTAGGGTTTCTGCTCTGTCGTTGTTGACAAAGGAAACGAGTAGTAGATGCAGTTTGGTCGACTGACAAACCTGGGTGCCACTCACTGTGCTCACAGCTGATAGAGATCGACTCCCTCTGATCCCGTACCTCTCTGCGAACTTCTTCCTTACTGGAATGGTATCCGGGCCACTATCTACGAAGACCAACGCTCTCATAATCCAAACTGGGGTTTCTTCGCCGGCTGTTATTACTCCCAGGCAAACGGGTTTGTTAGTGGAGCGAGACACTGGGCAGTCCATACTTAGCTTTGAGGTTTCTTTTGCACCCAATCTCTGGGACTTATGCAGTAGGTTGTGGTGCTCCTCATGGCATCCATCCTGACTACTACTGGGTTTCGTTCGGCACATCGCTGCTCGGTGTGAATAGTTGAGTCAGACGAAGCATGCGCCAACTCTCTTAGCCTTTCCTCATCGTTCGTCGACGTCTACGTTGCGGAAGCGAGGGCATTCCGCTAAGCGATGAGTCGCCCCACAAACTTTACACACCGGCAAATTTTTGCCTTTGCAACATAATGCTTGTGTGTTTGCCTATGGTTGGCTCCCACTTGATCCCCTGGCCCAGCTTTGCGTCGTCGCATTCCTAGGTAGTTTGCTCGTCTTGCGCACAAGTTGACCGAAACGACTGTTTGCTATTCAGGCATGACGGTCTATAAACTGCGTCCGGTCTTCAAACGTGGTTTCTGGCCCAAATCTACTGATCCCCTAGGATTCCTCAGCCCATTTACTCTGTAGTTCTGTGGGTAAACTGCGCACTATGGTCTCCTGTGTGTGCAGTACATTTAGGTCCGATCAATAATCTAGGTGATTCAGTGCGATGCTGCAGTTCTGCATTTTTATCACCAGGGTGACTAGAGAACTCGACTCGCATTTTGAACTTTTTGCTTCCGTTAGTACACCATCGATCAAGTTCCGAGCGATCTTAAATGGTCGCCCAAACAGGTTTTTCAAGAATTCACGTGCCCGAGTGTAACCCTCATCGGGATCCAACATCAAGCACCCGCCGATTGCTCCCTTGGCTCTTCCACGACAGTAAAGTAACAGATACGAGAAACTCTGCCCTGAATCGGATACTCTCCTTTCTACAGAGTTCCCGTATTGTTTCATGAATTTGCAGCACTGTTCTGCGCTCCCGTCAAAGGGGGACAATTCCACCCTTGATAAGTCAATGGCGTGTGTAACGCTGGCGCATGTCTGCTTCAATCGTTCCATGGAACTGCCAGGCTGAATGGCTGTGTGTTCCGTGGTCTCCAAGATCAACTCTCGCTGCCGTCTTCGGGGTTGATCTTCCTTGGCTGGCTCAGCTTCTTCCCTAGCCTGCTTAAACTGGGTTTCTAATTCTACCAGTCTCAATCTATAGATATCGTAACGCTTAAATTCTACATCTTTGACTGAAGCACATGAAGTTGCACTGAGAGGATCAGTGGACCTAGCAATATTCAAAGAACTAGTATCACCCAAAAATGCCCCAGGGACCTGTCGAGTTACTTCCAGTCCAGCTTCGGTTTGCTTTTGTTCTCTACTTGACATTTCTAATTGGTTTCCTCCCAAGGATTTCAAGCGGAGTACTGTAACGGTCAGCCCGATTGCGAGTAACGCGTAGCCCAATTACCGAATCCTAGAGTCAGAACAAGATTGATTCGCTGATTCTACGTCACTGAATTAACAAATTATACGCAAATAAATATGCACAAGCCTCAAATGTACGGCCACAACGTCCAGAAACGAGGACCAGAATTCAACACAAGGTCAGTGTTAGGTACCACCGTCACGGCAGTCCAAGTTCAAATCAAGAATTGTCATGGCACTTGAGCGAATTATAAACAAATATTGAAGTGTGGTGATTGATGCACGCTGTAGTTGTTCGAGGATCAACGAGAAAGAAAATAGTCTCAAAAATACAAGTATGTGACAACGGCTAGGCAGGATTTCTACACATGTACCTTACAGCGGTGTCTTTCTTGTGCGTAGTGAGCATGCTTAGCACTCATTATCAGATACAATCTCATATAATTAGGCATCCATGTTCATCTTTCCCCAAAGACTGAAAATCAGTCGCCTCCCAAGTTCATATGTTTTCCTGATAGATTTTTGACTGCTCTCTCCCGTCTTAGTCTTGCTGACATCTTCTTGCTGTCGCTGCTCCCTGCGACCGCGGCAATTACGTTTTTGCATTCGCCTTTTCTTGCTGTGATAACTTTGTGCAAGTCTGGTATGGCAAAATTCTCACTGACTCAAGACAGTTCATTTTATTTCGGCTCGGTTTCGTTTCTTCGTTCGTTTTGACGGATCGCAGATGTTTAGTATGATTTTCGGGTATCATGTTCAGGACTCTGTTAATTGTGCCTGATTAGGTGTAAAGAACTTGTTCTGTTTGCTTGGACCAAGGGGTATACATCTTTCACTTACAATCGTTGATCAAATGTACATTTTGTGCGGATACTTGTCCCGGTTCATACTGCTTTTTGACTGGATATTGACTTTGGCTCACTTATGAAGGTATGAATAAATGTGCTTTTATTTTAACCCACGAATAGTGCCGTAGAGTTTAAGAAGTAATTTTGTTTCGACCTTCGATCCTTTTTGACCTGGGCTACTCGTCTCCCTAGGGCCTCAAAGCCCTATCCGGAACGAGTGAAGTTGATTATTCGGTGAGTGGAGCAACAAATCAGTGAATGGGCTTCAGCCCGACCAGGGCTTGCACTTTATAGCCGAAACACCGGGGTCTTACTGTATTACCGGACAGTGTCCTGGTTTACCATTTTATCAAGCATATCATTCCAACTGTTCGCTACCCTTAGTTTCCCCTTCAAAACCCTCTTCCGTTTAGACTATCGAATGCACTGCTAACTACACCAAAGAATCTCTATTCTGCCATTGTTCTCTAGGTTTTGTGCTCTCCCTCAAACCTCTTTGGCCTGGGTTTTCCTCGCCTAAAACATTCATCCACCTCCTCATTTTCTACCCAGCACTCTCACTGTATTACTGACCGGAGCTTATTTTTGGCTATTTTAGAATGCCCGGAATCTTATTGAAAGAAACATTTTCATACGTATTTTTTCGTCACAGAGAAGGGATACTCTATCGCGTCGTTTTATTAGAGAACTCAAGCTTGGCCCTCTCTTTGTGTCGACTGTCAACTTCGTCGCCAAAGTTAATGGGTGGGTCGGAGATATCGTGAAGTACCTGTCTACTCTAACTGAACATCATTCATAAACAGAAACCAGCTTCTGATTTATCACCGCCCACTTATAGAACAGAGGCACTTCCGAACCCCCCTCTTGTCAAACAAGGTTTACTTTACTTCATTCTCTCAGCTTCTCACTTTGGCTTATTGTCCACCTTCCTAGCTCTCAAACCCATAGTAGTTGTGCTTGCTGCTCGCCAGGAGAAGACTTCACTGGTCAATCCCATATCTAAATAATACGTTGAAAACCTTCCTCATTGCCCTCAAATGCAAAGATTAATGCTGCTGACCACAAACTACCAAAGATACTTTGACCATCTTTATCTTCACCCGCTGACCTTTCGCTATTTGAAACGCTCATTAAAATAAGAGAGAAGGTAAAATATGTCTGCCCTCCATCGAGAAAAAGTAACGCTTTAGAATAGATTTTTTCACAAGACATCTCGTTGGTAGTTGCTTCGTTCTGCAAAAACCTCCCTGGTAGCTGTGATTACAATTATTTGCCACATTTTCTCCCACAAAACACTCTAAACTCATCCAGCACCAAGTCGACCCAGTTTCCCAGCTAAAAACATCTAACCGCAACCAATGGACAGTTCCACCTGGGAAAGTTTTCCTCTCTTCTGACACATAACAGTCTACCAGTAAATTTTATCTACGGCTTTCTAGATGCTATAAATAGATTAGCCTCACCGGCCAGCGAAGAAAAAATGGTCAATCCAGCATACTGCCTTCAGGCGAAATGCGCCAAACTTCAAGCGATTTGTCAAGTTACAAATGATTTCTTACTGTTATTTGCTTAACCGACATTTTTAATTCTATTTCGAGACTTGAAGATTTGCAGCCCCTGTACAGGAGCTAACGAGTCTATGACACCCACATAGGTCTCGTCCACTGTCAAAACTGCCTAAGATTAGAACCTCGGTATTTTACTCCTTCCAATCTAGAGTCGGTATTCTCCTCGCCTATAAAACTCATTTTCAAATTTGACCAGGACACCGGCCGTTGATCCTTTTAGAATTATGCAGATCAGAGAGAACTGGCGTCGAAACGGTATAACAAAGGTTTACCAAGCTGTTTCCCTCTCTAGGCCCAATCCAAATTTTAAGGAAAGATAATAATTTATTAATTTGACACTCTGTGGCTTCGCCAACGCAACTAAACTTCATCCTTTTGTATAACGTCCCCCACAATCCTTCGTATACCGGTCGTATATTACTGCACTATGCCTCTGCTTTTGCCCGACCACTAAATCTTAGGGTTTCCTATTTTTCTTTGCTTGTTACAAATCCAAACTGGGTTCCCACTTCTCTGTTCCAGTACACTTTAACCTAAAGAATAAGCTACCGCCTGATGCACGCAACTCCCTCTTTAGCCATCGGTCAGAAACCCGCTGGACAATTTCCCTACTGTTACTGAAATCTCAGTGCCTATCAGGTTGAACTACACTTTTAAACTGCGTAATCACCGATGTTTTATGCTAAATATTACTACGTAAGAGTTCGTGGTCCGAAAATCCTTCCTACTTGCCTGTAGACAGTTCTCAGTGTGCCTCAGCTAAGAAAGATTCTTTTTTATCGAATACTTTATTTTCTCATCTATGAGCACTCCAAGCTGCCTTCTTCTACTTTTTATGGTTCCAAGCTTCCATTTACGCAAGCCTTACCCTCAGTGGTTTTTTTGGTTCTAGAGACTACTGTTTCCTAACCTAGCCTGGATGGCACTAAAGATCCACTACTTGCACGTCACCTAATTGCTGCCCCATCCTTCTCTCACCAACTTCCCTGGCAATCTGTTTGCTAGGGGCCGGAGCACCTGACCTCTGCTGCTATTCTTCCTCACCAGTAAAACTTAGACCACTTCCGGCGGTGCTGGACGCGTTCATGTTCACCCTTTTTGCAGAAGCGCATTGGGGGAGGAAGACACTTGCAATAATGCTCGAGAGCTGCTGGAATTGTGAATCACGTCTTTTTCAGCAAAACGACTTTTAAAGATACCAAAAGGGGGGGTGGTCAGTTACACTCAAAGGCCGCGGTTGAGGATTACAAAAATCCTTCTCTCCGCCCACGCTGATGCGTACATCACTTTTCCGTTTTTTCCATTCTTTTTCTACTCTCCGTTGTGCTGGCTTTCAACGTCGACATCACCTAACTCCTCTTATGCCCGGCGAAGTTTACTGCGTGATCAGTTTGCAGTTATGTACCCCTTTTTATCCCAGAATAATGATTGTCTGTTGAAATGCTTGTTGATATTCAAGGTTCGTCCCTCTTTACCTTGTGCTCCCAGTCCCCAAGCCAGTCTATTCAGCGGCCCCGTTCGCAAAAATGCCCATTTCCCATGGTGAAACTCATTAACCCTTGAGGGGCAGATTATTGCCACCCATTTTTGTACTAGAATTCCCGAAATATATCTCATCTTTATGTAATTCACCGGAGAACTTCCGCAGTTAGTGATTTGGTTAGAGACCATCTGTTCCGCCCATATCGAAAAAGAAGGCACGGTGCGCGCGGTTCACAAATCTCGCTGTTTGATCCCCAGCGGATTTTCCAACACAGAATCGTTTGCTTTACTCAAGCTAAACAGAATGCCCTCTCCAACTGTCCAGATATCTACTTCCCAACTCACCGGCCAGAAAAGAAGCAAGATGCAGTCAGGGCTATTATTCCGAACACTTTTGTTCAGCCCAGCCAACCACCCTCCAGCTTACCGGCAATACCAGGTGCAAGATTCTATCAAGGTTTGTGTCTTGAATCGTCTCTCCATTTGCCATTACCTCATTACCTATCTCCCAGCTCACCGGTGACATTCACGCGAAGAGATGATCAAAAGTTCCGAGACCAGTTGACCTTCAGTCCGTACCGGTGTACTACTTTAAGGCTGTTTCGCGGCTTCAACACTTAAAACATAAGGGTCCTGTAGCGTACTACTCTGTCTATATGGTACACTCAATGAATGTCAACAATATCTAAGACGACACTAGCAAACTAAGATGGGCGGAGGAGCGTGCGGTGATAAAAAGACCAAAAGGGTATGTACATTAAGAATAAAAATGAAACAATAGGTGTGACTCAAACTCACAGTTGTTCAGTGTTCTTGTGATCAGGAAATGAGCGTCGAAGAGCCAATATCCGCCAATGTCTTCAGTTCAATTCGGTCTGACAGCCATCCGTTGGACAGAACAGGATGGTATTGAGCGAAGTGCCAAGAGGCGCCGTTAAAGCTTCTAAAATGTTTTGTTTCACACAGTTAGTTCCGACTGATATGATTCCAAGACACTCCAAACCATAAGATGAGACCGTGCCAGAATTAAAGATTTATTTACTGCCTTTTTGTATTGCGCGGTGGTGACGACCAAAAAGGTGTGTGTTTTTACATTAAAACGTCGGTACAACAAAGGATTGTTGCACCAAGGGACGTTAAAAATCATGGAAAAGTCGGAAATGTATAGGTACCTACACAACTCCCCCGCCAGAGCGTTTGTTGTGCGAAATAAACGTTCGATAGAAAAATAGAAAGAAGAAACGGTTAGCGAAAGAAAAAGTCAACTAACAAAGTCTTGAAATCTGACCGGATGTCGAACGTTTCTCCCGGAACGGCGGGTTACCAGGGAAGGTTTTTGCTGTGGTGGTGCTGGCGGGTGTGGTGTAGTGTCTGGAGTGATGATAGAGTTTGGATCATCAACAGGAATTGTTGGTGGTGTGTCTGTGGATGGTGATGGTGTCGGTGTTGTTGGTGATGGAGGTGTATCAAAATGCGCGGGTTTTAGTCTGTCAATGGAAACTGTGTCTGGCTTATCGGCTTTTTGAACCACGAAATATTTGTCTGTGCGACTAAGCACTTTAAATGGACCATCATACGGTGGTGTGAGTGATTTAAGAACAGTATCGTTACGAATAAAAACGAAAGGTGACGTATATAGATCATTATGTACAAAAACGTGTGTGGATGACGAGCGAGTGGGACGGAGGTAAGACATACGGTCTTTGAGTTGTTGGACAAATTGGGATGGGTTAGGACTGGCATCGGTGCTGGGTTGAACATACCTGGAAGGCATATGGTGGTACCGAAAACGAGTTCGGCCGACGTGCTGTGGAGGTCGTCTTTGACGGATGACCGCAGACCTAAGAGAACTAGTGGCAGGTTGTCGCTCCAGTTATTGGGGTTTGGCTGTGATATCAGTGCTGCTTTGAGTTGACGGTGTAGGCGCTCTTCCATGCCATTAGACGAAGGATGGTATGCAGTTGTTGTCATGTGTTTACAGCCAAGCAGTTTAGTGAACTCACGAAACAAAGTCGATTGGAATTGGCTGCCACGGTCTGTGGTGACGGTAGACGGTACACCAAATGTAGCAATCCAGTGCTGGAGTAGTACTTTCGCAATATTTTCTGCCGAGGTGTCGGAAATGGGTATTGCCACCGGCCAGCGTGTGAAACGATCAACAACGGTTATTAAGTGGGTATGTCCATTTGATGGTGGTAGTGGACCAACAAGATCGACGTGAATATGTGTGAAACGGACGTCGGGAACGGTGAACGTACTGGGAGGAGAAAAAGTGTGGCGGTGGACTTTGTTTCTCTGACATTGTAAACACTGTTTAGTCCATAATGCAATGTCAGAATTCATACTGGGCCAAACAAATCTGGCAGAAATGAGTTTGCGAGATGCACAGATACCAGGATGGGAACGAGAATGAAAATGATCGAAAACGATCTTCCTGTAGCAAGTTGGAACGATAGGACGAGGGTGACCTGTTGACCAGTCACATAGGACTGTGCCATCGGCTGAAGGTAGGGGAGAATCCTTGAGCTGGAGTGTGGAGGATGTGCGCAGTTCGAGCAAAGATGGATCATCACGCTGGAGGTTTGCCAGTTCAGTAAGATCGAATTTTGTCTGCATCGTGTTGGTGTCAGTTCTGGATAATGCATCAGCCACAACATTATCAACTCCACGCACGTAGCGGATGTCTGTGGTGAACTGAGAAATATAATCCAAATAGCGGATATCTCTGGGTGAATGTCTGTCAGGCTTGGCATGAAGTGCGTGTGTCAGGGGTTTGTGGTCAGAGTGCACACGAAATTGTCGTCCTTCCAAAAGATGACGGAAATGACGGATGGACCAGTAAATAGCCAGGAGTTCACGAGAAAACGTGCTGTATTTTGTCTGTGCCGCCTGGAGTTTTTGCGAGAAGAACGCTAGGGGCTGTAATTGTTTGTCCACTATTTGGTGAAGCACTGCACCGACTGCAGTATTTGATGCATCAGTCGTTAGGACTAACTCAGTATTTGGATCCGAATGTGGATGGTGCAGCATGGTGGCATCCGCGAGAGCTTTTTTGGCTTCTGCGAAGGCTGTCTCGGCCTCGGGAGTGAAATCGATCGTCTTGACGTTGGACTTGAGAAGATCGGTCAAAGGTGAAACGATGGTCGCACAATGTGGAATGAGGCGACGGTAGTAGTTCAAAATTCCCAAGAAACGTCGTAACTGTGTGATAGTTTTAGGTGCAGGAAATGACAGGATGCTGCGCACCTTATCTGGGATGGGTGTCAAACCTTTTTGATCGATATGGTGCCCGAGAAAGTCGAAGGACGGAACGCCGAACACGCATTTACTAGGGTTCAGCTGAAGTCCGTATTGTTGGAAACGTTGAAAGAGTTGGCGCAAGTGGCTGGCATGCTCCGATAGAGAGGCGTTCGCAATTAATATGTCGTCGATGTAGCCAAACGCGAAGGGTAGACCTCGAAGCACTTCATCGATGAATCGTTGGAACGTCTGAGCAGCGTTTCTCAATCCAAATGGCATGCGAATGAACTCGAACAGGCCAAAAGGCGTGGTGATGGCTGTCTTGGGAATGTCTTCTTCGGCCACGGGGATTTGGTGATATGCCTTTACGAGGTCAACCTTGGAAAAGATTGTCTTCCCAGCGAGATTCTGTGCAAAATCATGAATAAGTGGGATCGGGTACCTGTCGGGGACGGTGACATTGTTGAGAGCACGGAAGTCTCCACAGGGTCTCCAACCACCAGATGATTTTGGAACCATGTGCAAAGGCGAGGCCCATGGGCTTGAAGACGGTCGAATGATGCCAAGATTCATCATACGTTCGAATTCAAGGCGTGCGATACGGAGTTTGTCGGCGTTGAGTCGTCGTGGTTGAAAGTGGACAGGTTGGCCTCTTGTGGCGATGTGGTGCTGCGCAGCATGAGAGACTGGGTCGGTGAACTGACACGGTTTAGTGAGGGATGGAAACTCCTTCAAAATGTCAGCAAACGGCGATTGCGGGATCGCCAGCCGAATACCCAGAGAGTTGGTGCATTTACCAATGCCGACTGCAAAAAGCTTGGTTGTGGTGTCTACCAGCTTGCGATTTTTGAGGTCCACTTTTAGGCCAAAGTGTGAGAGGAAATCCGCGCCAATAATGGGAGTCTGAACATCTGCTTGAATGAAAACCCATTGAAAAGAGCGTCGGAGGCCTAAATCAAGAGTGATGGACCATTGGCCGAATGTAGCAATAGTTGTTGTGTTTGCTGCTTGCAGTGTAAAGTGAGATGGTTTGAGGCTGTGATGTTTGGGTGGGGGGATTACACTGATCTCGGCGCCGGTATCAATGAGGAATCGAAGACCGCTGGATCGGTCAACGATATAAAATAGGCGACTTTCATGTGGGGGGGGGGGCAGCCGAAGTCGTCGCCGTTACTGGCTGGCCTGGTCGTTTGACTGTGGGATGTAAGTGCGAAATGGACATAGAGGATCACAGCGGCGTGCCTTGGAGCCAAATGTGCGGTGTTACCAATACCAGGTTTGTAATCGGCGATTTCTGGACTGTGATCTAGGTCGATGAGGTACTTCGGCGGACACAGATCGATGAGTAGTAAATGCGCTGCACATTGCACTGACCTGATTGCACAACATGCGAACGGTTTCTTTTAGGTCCGTAATGTCCTTATCGATATGCGAGTGATGGGATGGGGAATCTGAACTGCGAGAAACGTCCCCACGGCGATCTGGGGCAGGAACTGGTAATGTCCTAGGGGATTCGTGCGTCGGGGTGGTTTCGGCGGGTGATGTCATGTGAACGCAAGGTCTACCAGCCGGGTAGCATTCCATTATTCTGTCGGCGTGCTGTGCAACTTTGTCAAGAGGAGTAGTGGGCTCCAGCATTGACGGGACCTGCTGCATCGGGAGAGGTAGTTTATCACCCATATCTCCCTGAAAATTGCGTCGTCCATTTGCCGTCCAGCCAGTAGCGACCGCATGTGGCTCATAAGCTGGGACGGAGTTTGGTCTCCGAGCTCCACCGACGTGAACAGCTCCCGGAGCATTTTTCCGGCTGATTTTCCGGTACGCTGAATGACTGCTTCCTTAAGCTTCATGTAAGGAGCTTCTGGTGGAATGAGATCGAGGAGATCTTCCGCGTCAACAGCGATGTCAAAGGGAAGTGTTTGGACAACGTGAGAGTATTTCACGCGCTCGCTGATTATACGTCGAGTGGCAAATACGACTTCTATCTGTCGAAACCACACTCGAGGGTTGCTAGGGGCAAAAACGGGCAGCTTGAGAGCAACCGCGTGGATGTCAATAGATTTGCTGTCAGACATGGTGAATGGTGTGGAACTTGGAACAAAAGAATGAAACTAGAGTCAAATGATGGAAAAACAACCTGGGCTCACCAATTTTGTAGCGTACTACTCTGTCTATATGGTACACTAAATGAATGTCAACAATATCTAAGACGACACTAGCAAACTAAGATGGGCGGAGGAGCGTGCGGTGATAAAAAGACCAAAAGGGTATGTACATTAAGAATAAAAATGAAACAATAGGTGTGACTCAAACTCACAGTTGTTCAGTGTTCTTGTGATCAGGAAATGAGCGTCGAAGAGCCAATATCCGCCAATGTCTTCAGTTCAATTCGGTCTGACAGCCATCCGTTGGACAGAACAGGATGGTATTGAGCGAAGTGCCAAGAGGCGCCGTTAAAGCTTCTAAAATGTTTTGTTTCACACAGTTAGTTCCGACTGATATGATTCCAAGACACTCCAAACCATAAGATGAGACCGTGCCAGAATTAAAGATTTATTTACTGCCTTTTTGTATTGCGCGGTGGTGACGACCAAAAAGGTGTGTGTTTTTACATTAAAACGTCGGTACAACAAAGGATTGTTGCACCAAGGGACGTTAAAAATCATGGAAAAGTCGGAAATGTACAGGTACCTACAGTCCCTTCTTTGCATCATACTGATTTTGCATAGCATCATGTTTTCTCCGTGGTGGCGCATTTCAGATGCCTTTGTCACGCAACTGTGCTTCGCCAATGACCGTGTCAATACACTTGCAAAAGGCTTATTCATAGAATACGGCAATGTACATCAGTGCAAATGATTCACGATATAAAAATATACGGTTAACACAGTTGCAGTAATAAAACAATAGAGCTGGGCAGTGTTCGAGTGGACTGAATCGGAGATGGTCAAGGCGGCAGTTTTGCATCAGTTTCGAGTTCAGGGGAAACACCGTGGGTAGCTAGCCAAAAGTGAAAGTACAAATAGAAGCGACACTAAAAAATGCTAAAAGTGCAGTGTTTGGAAGAAAAAGTGGGGCAACAGATGCTGGACATCACAACATAGACAGGAAGGCGAGGTGGGAATAATACGCGACATATATATATAACGGGAAGCCTTAAATTGGTCGAGACGGATTTGATGGTCGAGAACGGATCAGGCCCACCTACGGAATTGGGTGTGCAGTCGAGTAATACGTACAGAGAGGAAAAGAGTGGTGGGTGGTGAAAGAGAGATCCACAAAGGGTTGGGACCTGTTGAAAGTGACACGAGGGTGCACCAACTGAATATATGAATAATCAATATCGAGAAACGGGGTGAGAGTGTTACCACAAGACACGGTTACAAATAAAGGCAACATGGGATTACCAAGGTGCAGTCAGAGGTGCCAGCGAGGTGAAGAGAAGATGGGTCCAACGTTGGATAATTAACTCTTGAGGAAGCCTGTAGCTTAAAGGCAAGTAAGTCACACTTGATCATAAGCCTGCACTTTTTTTAAAGATAATTCCCTTGAAGGCAAAACCTTCCCCAAGAATGCAGTATGCTTTTGAAGAGAATGAAAGGCGAATGGACTCAGAACAGAGAACTTCAAAGAAAAGCCCTTGTATAAAAGTCTTTTGAAGACAGAACGTGCTGCAGATGCTACCCAGGAAATACGCAGAGATGACAAGGATTGGAGAAACAACAGTGACTGAGTGAAGGCCAGAACCGAATCAACTGCGGAATTTGGAAGTGTAAAAGCAAAAATTTCGGTATACATAGGTAAAGAATAAAAACTAAGCTCTGGGTGGATGTTGGTGGCTGGTATTTTGTTCCTTACTCACCTTGGTTGCCGCTGATGGCAGGTGGGGGATGGTGAGTGTAACAGAAAAAAGGGTTAGGTTGGCCTCGGTTGACAAATTGGGTGAGTAGGTCGTGAAGGCAAAGGCAAAGGTTAGATCCCGGTCATAGGTTCGGTACTGCAATGCAGGCCCAAGTGAACTGTCTTTACGGAGTACGGAAATAAACTTTGAGGAGATTTGGGTTGATGGTTAGTGTCAGAGATCCACCCTGCGGTCCGGCGAGACCACCATGACGGATCGTCACCCTGAGTATAAGATGGTGATCACTGGACAGCCATGTAGGGTAACCAGTATAGAGTCCGAAGAATTGCTTGTAGGTTTAGTCCACGGCCAGTCCAAATGGTCAAATTCTTTAGTCCTTATGGTAATTCATGAGCATGGCCCCGTTGGATGGAGGCTATCCAGCCGACCAGCATAATCCGGAAGAGGTCAAAGGTCTTCGGTCTAGAGAATGTTCCAGTTGGGGCCTGTTTGAACTTTCAATAGAAACCAGATAATGATAACTTTGTTAGGTGACGGCCATGACAGCTGCATCCGTAGCGATCACTCGAGCACCTTTGGCCACGGCTTTGTCCTAACCCGTAAAATGGTCGACAATCCGAGACTCCTCATCAAAATATCGTGGTTCAGAATGCATTGAATCTAAGCGACAGAATATTCCGGCTGAATGGCCAAAAGAAAATACCAGGCACTAAACGAAAACGCCAGTGCCTATCAGACTGAACCTCGTTATGTAGGCTGCTCAGCTTCTAAGGGGACCACGGGTTTAAAAGAGCACCTTTGTTGACAGCAGAAAAAGCCCTCTTCAGTGGGTTGTAGTGAAACTGGATATTCCACCACTCGTAGCACCCTGCTTGCATCGGGAATAATCACTGGCTTCTAGACGAACACAGATCGGTCTCTACAACCTGGACACCAGCTCCTAAGGATTTGGTGAACATGGAGAATTCGACCTGATCACTTTTATCCTCCGAAGGGTTCACAGGTTTGACCTAGGCGAAGATCCCCTCCAATGATGGCGATGATGAGGACAGTGATGATGGTGACCGCAATGGCGTTGACGATGATGATGAAGGTGACTCAGCCTTATCTGTGCCAGAGGGCTCCGCCCTCAATGGTTTGTTTGCTGGTCATTTAGGGCTTGACGTCTCAGTGCATTGATGCACAAAACATCCAGAAGCATTGCGCGACAATTGCGCGGAGCTTTTTAAAGATTGCTTTTGTTCAGGCAATCACGGTGGATCCGAATTCGAACCTATCACGCTGAAGGGCTTCATGGGACGGACGTTTGACTAAGAAAGAAACAGATGCCCGACAAACCACAATCCCTCACGGAACTTCGGCTTAGACTGGTTGGTTCCTAGTTCTGCCCACAATCTGTGAACTGATTCTGTGAGTAATACGCTTAAACTCTTAAGGGAAGCTAAATCGGCACGAATGGGATACCTCTCGCTTGCACGCAGGCCGGTCAAATGTTGAAGTTAACTGCTTGATTTGGGACTTGCTGTCCGTAAGTTTTGCTGTCTCCCTGGACCTTTAGCTAATGCCCCTCGGGCTTATCCAGGATTGCGTCCGCGGTCAAATTCCTATGCAATATTCTGTGTTTGTCCGGCGCACTCAGGTATCTGTCCTTACTGTACTGAGCTGTCACCGTAGACCCAGCTAGCAAAATGCCCCTGATAAGCTCATCGGTTAGCTCGATCGGTATTGGTTATGCTATATTATTGGTCACTTGCGTGAGTGCAGAAATGCAAGGCCCCACCCAGTACACTAATTCCAGGGAAGGAAGATGGAGAACACCTGCGAATCACAGTTTCATATACCTACCTTCTGTCTGTTTCCTTCATTGCTTCATTTTCCCACATTAAACTTCCCTCATTACTCAGTATCAGTAGCCGTCGACTTGATATCCGTCTCACTGATTAAATCCACGGCCGCTGGTCTAATAGTTGAATTTGTAGATTGTGGTAACTAGCTTCTTCCGCCCGAAAGAAGTTTTACTTCGTTTTCCTCGCGTCGGAGCAATTCTTTTCCAGTTTCCTCTTCTGAATATTTCGCTTTGTCTGCTTAACATTTGTGGTTGGCCGCACAAGGGTGAACATAGCTGTCACAGGGCAACACTAGCTTGGTCCCTCACTACTGCATCAAAGGTTTTATCAGGGGATTTGACCTCTGCTTAAGCTCCTCTTAAGTATCCTACGGCGGCTTCTCAAGCGCAATGCCTCGGTAGACTTGTGAAGGACATTATCCCCCTGCCGAGATCGCCTTGCTTCGGTTGATGCTGAATTCTCTCTACAGAGTCCCCGGGCACGTTAGACCTGGCTGTTTTGATACTACGTTTATAAACAATAGAAAATTCCCAAACTATATTGGCTAGCTCATCTCGGGCTCAACATCTTGTGTTTCTCGAATCCCATATTCGGTTGTAACAAGCCCTTCCGACGCAAGTGTCATGGCAAGCGTAAACTGAAAGAAAATGGTACAGCGAAAACCGCAGCCGTCATAAAAAAGCCGGTGTTTATTGCGCAAACTAAGTATAATTTTCTAAACTTGGGATAATTTTACCACGCATAAAAGGTTCTTTTGGTAAACAGCCAAATATAAACCAACCTGTACGTGAAAAAATACTCCCGAGTAGAGAGGGTACCTTGAGGTTTCACTGGCACGTACGCTGATACGAAGCGACCTGCTCTTCCAGCATAACATTTTTGAATTTATTACAAAGTGGGGCTTTTTCAAATTTCGAACCAGGTGGGACTGGCAAGGTCGCTCCAGCAGTGCAAAGGATGAGTGAGGCAGCTCTTAAAAAATGTTTAAACTATTGCCCTGTGGGCTCTTTGGGTCTTTAGTCGCTTCATCAAATGAAAAAATCAAGCCCTCTTCGATCAAGTGGCAATCAAAAGAAAAAGTTTGGTGTCATACGCTACTGCTCCTCATTTCAAAGGGTGTACAGGATTCTAGTTTTTAGAGGCTAACGGAGAGTGGCTACTCGTCCCTTGTGCAGCTGGCAACAAAGACTTACCGAGGCTGACGAAGGCTGACTTCAATAACGTGAGTTCAGTAGAATAAGAGATGACCTAGATAGAAGTGAGACTGGGGGCTGTTTTTAAAGTGTTGAAGTATCACGTGGGTCTGCAGTCCTGAAACCAACTGTCGCCGCTATTGATCAACTTTTGCTCATTCGTCGGAGTTATCAAGCAAGGAGAGGTTATCAGTAGGATTGGGGGGACGGGCTGAGGGGCGGAGCAAGAAGTGCCCGTACATGATATCACGTAACTTCACCGCGGATAGTACGTTGAAAGAGATGAATATTTGCAGTTATAGGCAAACATCAAAACAGAAATGCTGGAAAATACGTCCAGTTGCCGTTTAATTCCTGTCTTCGAATAAGATTCTACTTTGGTGCATGAAATTATATTGTTGGCATATTTTTGCTAAGTTCAAGAGGCATGCCGAGGTTCACAGTCAACTGGTACAGCAGCACTGGCTCAGTGACAAAGTACGAATCGCTCAAAAGGATGCGAAACAGTGGTGTCTACCATGAATCAGTAAATAACAAAGTTGAGATTTTGTAAAACTAGTAGGATTTGCAAGCTCAGTGCAGAGCACGGCCAGCGACAATAGTAAGGACAAGGTCATAATTTTGAGAACAAATTGTCGAGGTAGGATGCGCCGGAGTCGCCCTACCTGGTTTGGCGCGTCTATATTTGGGCGCGAAATCTGTTTGCGTCATATTGATTTGCTTCCATTTTTGCTGGTATCTTTGCAATCCTTGCAGTATTTATTGTAAAATTGCTTCTATAAGATCGGGCACTCTGGGTAACCCCTCCGCACCAGGCTCTAAAATTCAATGACCTCTACCACTCTAGTTCGCTGCCTGACTTCAAGAAAGCGGCATAATGCAACAGCAGATTTCGGTGAACCTGGGATGCAAACTCGCTTACATATGTCCAACTAACACATGAAAGCACAGATATCGACATGCTAGAAAAATGGTTCCATATTCAGCTTATACATACCCTTGCATCGTCAAAAAGAACAACTCCAAATAAGTGGCTTTTGGGGCACGCCAAAGATCCAGGCGCCATCCTGTCATTTCCACTCCTCACGTTACTCCTAGCTAGGTAGGGCATGTCCGCATCTTCACTGGAAGATAGCCAAAATATCCGGCGGAGAGGAGCTTCACACTGGCAGCAGAGTGATGCAGTTCGCTTTATTCTGGGGTCTCAAGTGCTTTTTTTGTAATCTAGGGCAATGCTGCACTTTGTTTCTCCCTGGGATAAGAGAAAAGAGTCTCCTTCATTTATGTGCCACAGAGTCTTCGTTATCTTGCTGGTTTCTACCAAATCCTTGCGAATGCGCAGCTCTTCCATTGAGAACAAACCCAGAACTCGAACTCACTCGGTGTAGCCAACCTCCCTTGCCCAGTCACCATTCTGGTGGCTAGCACTTGCACCCCCTCCAGACAGTCTGG
This sequence comes from Fasciola hepatica, assembly GCA_948099385.1. NCBI lineage: Eukaryota > Metazoa > Platyhelminthes > Trematoda > Plagiorchiida > Fasciolidae > Fasciola > Fasciola hepatica. The sequence continues at coordinate 1,391,637 of CANUEZ040000040.1, forward strand.
TGGCTCCTTTTACAAGATGACACGCAGTACTCCAGGTGCGGGATAAGTACAGCTGTGTAGACGAGAACGAAAAGCTCCAGCCTTTTGCACGACTTGGTGTGTTTGACTCGGAAGAGTTCCCTCAAGTCAAGTTTGCTGCAGCAGTGCCCGCTTTGACGGCTTGAAACTGATGTCTAGCATCAGTCCCAAGTACTTGACCTAAGAGACGACTTCTAAAAAGACCCAAGTTATTCTTGCCAACCACCGTATTTGATGCCAGGCTCTAGCGCTCGGTGAGTTTTAGTGAGAGGTCCATTTGCTTGACGAGTTTCCTACTGCTAACACGTCAAGTTCTATACACCTGCAGCTATATTGAAGTCATCGGCAAAAGTAAAGTTGGGGCGAGTAAGCTCATGCGCCAGATCTTTGATGAAGGTGGTCAAGGACACGGGGCAAGTCACCGATTCCTGTGACACCCTGCTAGCTACAACACCCGGTTTTGTGACTTGACTACCTACCTCAGCAACAAGTGTTCACTCTGTTGGAGTGCTACTCCCTTTTTGATTTTTCTTTCCAACAGATCCGTACGTACTGCCGTTTGAAGTCCAGGAACCAGTGGCTAAAAAAATTGAAAGACCTGCTGAGGCCCTTGTAACAGAACTCCGTTAATTGTCCTTTGTCTGGGCACTTGGATCATTCATGAAGGAACAGCAAGAGATTCATTAGACAAGATCGTCCCGCCCAAGCTGCGTACTTGGTACGAGGCTATATTCAACCAAGTGCCTGGAGAAGAGTTTCCTACCTATTCGCTCTAGGCACTTACTCATTACTGAAGTTCAGTTAACCGGACTCTGATTTTTCCTCTTCTGCCGGGGTCCGGTATTGTCTTCCTCCAGTATCCTGGCGCACTCCTTTCTTACAGTGGCCCTTCATGCTGCTGAGTCATTACAGCCTTTAACACCTCAATTACAGGCTGTGATGGCAGGGATAATCCCATCTGTTCCTGTGGCTTTGTTTCTGTTTAAAATTGCGGCCGAGTGTATACCCATCCTTCTGTCCTGTGTTTGGGCATTGAGAAGGCCTACTCCTCCTCCGTTCTTTCTCCTGCACCACTTGCTGGTCGATATGTGCTCTTGAAGAATGACAAGGGAGTGTTGACCTCGATTTCACTTTTTACTGCCAATCGTCTCTGTGCTCCATTCAAAGATTCCGCCGTTTCTCTCATATTTTGGGTTTCGACGTATGCGTAGGCCTGCTTAGGGTTTTTGCGGACCAGTGCTGCCAAAATGTGCTCAAAGGATTATCCCTTCCGACCATCTCACATCCGTTTCATGGGAGGTAAGCTTTATGCAGATTCTACGCCACCCAGTATGGCTCACGGGTGATTTTGCCCCCAGGAATTTCGACTTCCACCAAGGGGGTCGATTCCCACTGGTAACATCCCTCAGAGTTGCAAACTCCTTCGTAAGTCCGAATAGTCCCATCTCGAAGGTCCCCAATGCCTTTCAGCCGGAGCTTTTATATGACTCGTTGTTCATTGGACTTCCTCCCCTGCCCCTTTTACTTCACCTTTATTAATTCTTCTATAGCGTCGATGTAGTACCGCTCCCTTTGGAACCTTACTGAGCCTAAGTGTAACCCTTTGGGACCAAATGACCGCCTTTGTCAGGCCGCTTGTCCGACTCAATGGCTCCAACATGATATCGGTGCCGCGTTGATATTAAACTGCCGAGGGACCAGTGTTGTCCAATTTTATGCCCACAGTCCTGCGTAACATGCAGTGTCATTGCACGCAAATTTGTCGTCCCTTGATCCCCTTGGTGTGGCCTCGTCTTTCCATTTGACTCCCGGAAGGCAAAGACCAATTAACAAGACGAACTCCTTCTCCCTAACTAACACTGCATCCAGCATCTGTGAAAGCTCGACTTCTTCCTGATCCTTCACTGCCAGTGCCGCGTATCTACATATAACGCAGATCTTCTTCGACTCCTTTTCGAGGTAAGGTGATTTCGCGTGTATGTCAAAAGGGGCTAGGCGGAACGGGGCCTCCCACTGGTCTATGTTGGTTGGCAATAGTAGTTCACCTCCACCTCCTGATCGTTCGTCTCTTTCTTGTCCGCGGGCAGCAAGGCCTTGAAACAATTTGTCTGCGTCTGAGCTTATCCAAGTTTCCGCTAGTGCATCGAAGCCGGTCTCTGTGATCCTTGTGTTCAGCTCCCCTCCTTTTTCCAGAAGAATGCAGGCAATTTTATACTAGATAGGCCGATCCCTAATCGGAGCTAGTGACCCAATTGCGACTTTTACGTAACCCAGACACTACCTCCAAGATAAAGCCTCGTTTTTGGCCTCTGTAAATGGCCCTGGTGCTGCTTCCTGAATACGAAATGCAGAGCTAGATTTCTTGGCTATTTCACCCCCCGCCTTGACTTGATGTCAGGCTTAAAGTACACAGTTGATGCTTCTTACCTTTTATTAACCATACCGATTGGCTGGACTGGCCTTGCGACCACCTCAGTCCAGCTGGTCCCCTTGGCCTCACCTTCTGGTAACCCCGCCTCTGCTGGCTGTACCGGAGTGCACTAATACGGCGACCCACTGAGAGTTGCCCACTCTCCTGGCTGAACTTTCCCAATATCAAATGGGCTCGATATTCCGTGGTTTACCTGCAATTTTGCCCTTGAATTACGTTAAGTTCGACGTATTTACCTGTATCAGCCTCCAGCTTGAGAACCCGAACTACCTTTTTGGCTCTGGGTGTTGACTTACCAAGAGCTGACACTTCTGAATATGCAATACGGAGAGCTGGGCGCTTCAAATCAGTTGCACCCGTATGCCGCGGGTTGGTGGGATTGCCCTGAGTGACAAATGTAAAAGTATCAAATGTAACCGTTAATATCTCCGAGTGTTGCTCTCAGCTGCGGCTGCCCTGGATAGCAACGTACTTCCGCCGTAGTTACTGTGGAAAAAAATAGAAGGGTCGTGTTAGCGTTGGTTGTGCAGCTAGCCGTAGCCTTGTTCTATCGCACCTGACTCTTGATGTCAGAGTAAGTAGGCCAACCGCCCCGGTAACGTCAGTTACGTGTTGGCAGATTTCATTCTATCCTTTTCTACTGCCATTCAGGTTTCCCTTGAGATTGAGATAGCCGTCATCTACTCCTATCTGCCATGACCTCTGTGTTGCAGTGGATGCGTTGCACTCCCTTACATAAATGTTCCGGCTACTCCTCAGGGGATTCTACCTCTGTCACAAGGCTTTTTTCACATAGTTGGAAAAGACCGCCCTCTTATTGCCTTTGATTTAGGATTGTTTGTCCTATTTATTAGTCCGTGCCTTGCCACACAGTTTTATTTCCCCCCAGCTAATGGAAGGGCTTGCCTTTGCTGGTTCTTGTACCGATCCTACCGCCCTGTCACCTTTTGTTAGCTTCCGTTGGAGTATGCACGAGCACTCCTTTGCGGCTCCAAAACATTAGACAAATCCCCTTCAGAGCAAAGCATGATTGACGGATAGAAATCCTTTATTAGCATCTTATGGCTCTTTTGATGATGCCAAATGAAGCACTGATCGCACTAGATTGCCACATCTTTCACCAAACCAGTGCATTCTATTCGCGCCACAGCTCATCACTTGAGTGGTAAAAACAACTTTTAGCTTATTCATTTTTACGGTGATAATTTAGTTGGCATAGAAAAACAACCTTGTCAGAAGTCAGTACCCCGTTAGAGGGGACTGAAAATCCGTACGCTGGGAACGGTACCATGATAGATGTGGTCTGGTATTAAAGGACACTGAAGCCAAAGAAAAAGGACACGCAAACGCGTGAACTGGGATTGAAAACCTTGGGAAAATTCGCGCACCGCACTACTTATTAGATTGTGTTTGTTTGGGTGGAATAGCGTTCGTTATTTCGCTAAACAATGCGGAAAGCTTTACCACTGACAGTATTACCGAATTTCCAGCGACGCGGTGAATTACTCAACATTCCGGACAGTGTTTACCACAGTGAGTACGATATTATGTTCAGAGATTAAAAGTGAACCAAAAGAACGATGGACGCCCTCGTTTCCTTGTCCAGTTGACTTTGTCCTGAAGGCTGCAGTTGAGTCCCTTTGTTCGCTTGTAAACAACCGAGTTACAACTGGGAAGAACACACGATTTCATCCCTTCCGTTGCCTTTCAGTGGATTTCTCGTTGGATAATCTACAAATAGACTGTCACCTGTTGGATTACCCCGGTACATTTTCTGATGGATATCCATATCTTCCCATTTTTTGGTATCTCTGAGGGGAAACTGTGTTCTTCCTTTAAATAAAATCTAGGCTAGGTGAGCTTATCACAACCGATGTATCTTACAGGATTTTCCACCCGATGAATGTATGCCAGTACATGATACCATTTAGAGTAGTCGTCATTTGACCTATTATATTGTAATTACCACAGAGCATGCCATTGAGAAGGATACTTATCAGTTAGAGTACAGTTTTCTAAAACATAAGTTGACCGGAACCTTTTTCGTCGATTCATAGCACATTCCGATTGCTGTTATAAGTAGGAGGGCTTGTCAAACCATGCTCATCAAAATCGGCCATAAGCGGAGCTTCTAATCCCAATACAGCGGTAAACCATCAAAGGAGCCCAGAATCCTTAGAGTGCCATACATGCACAAAAACATACCATATCGGAGCCCAGTGTGAGTATACGAACCATCAGATGGCTGCACCCTCTCAAGTAACCATGGTGCCTGAGATGTCGTCAATGAGTCACGTGCAGTACGTGACTAGTGGTGATTCAAGTCGCGTGGTAGGTCAAGACGTTGCCCCGTAGTTGGAACCGAGGTTGTACAAGCATCAAACAGGGGCTACAAAAGGCTATTTCCGCCAATAGTGACACATACGGTTCCTCCAGGCTGTATTTCTAGGATGGTTCCAAGGGGCTAAAATGGTTTACAAATATACTAACTCGTATGAACGATTGACTTAGCTGTGCTGGCAGGGGGCAGATCCCCGCTTAAGCATTACACAGACGCCAACTGCGCCGCGGTCCATAGCCCTTGTGGTCATTATTGACCGGCTTAGGACACACAAGTAACCAAATCTATTTTTCACTAAAACTGAAAGAACGCTCGACATTATCCAGTTGTTCTTAACACTCCGGTAAAAGCAATGCAGAACACCGTCAACGGAGCTCCTATACGGTGACTTTGATGCGAACAGGGCATTTCCTCCATAAGAAGAGTCCTTTGAACCCCAAGAACATCCGTTTTGTCCCTTCGCGCATAGCGGTTTATGCTGTATCCTAAAATCTGAAGAGGAATGTAACGTATTACTGGGTGGTTATTATTCATTATCGTAAAATTTCACAAAAAGCAACTGTAAAAAACGACTAGCCGCAGAAGCAAACTTACAAATACCAATATACTGGAGTGAAAATAAATTGCAAGCCACATGTTGCATCAGAGACGTCGGACAGAAGGGCTCACCGAGAGATAACATAGCATACTAGAACGGCTTTACTTGGGCACAAGGGCACTTGGCAAAATAACGCGATATTTTTGGAATGCAGATATCTGTAGACATTGTGGTGATTTCATCATTTCATTTTCCCTCAGAATTGTACTTCTGAGCAACTTCTCACGGGTCCTTTTACCTCATTGCTAGCCTACCTCTCGTCCAGCAGCTTTGGATACTCTGTTGTTTGGGTTTAAAACTCAGAAAATCGCAGGCTGTGAGGGCTTGAAACAATGAAACTGAAGAAAACTATTGGGAGTCATGACTTATATCAGGCTCACCAACTGTAATTTGTCAGGACCTCGTCACGCTCTTTCGTTAGTTTATGCTCTTGCCGGTCCCCCGTACTACCGCGAGGCGGTGAGCGCAGGCGTGCACAAAAAACCGCAGATTTTTTGTTGATTTCTAAAGCGAAATGGTTTCAGATATGCAACTTGAAGGCAATATCAACGTACTGAGGCCTTTCCCACTACCCAGTGATCTATCCTCTAGCTCCAGGGAAAAATTAAAAAAGAATATGGGCCAAGAATCTGGAAGTAGTTGGGTTTCGTTCTTGTCTCCGTTGAAGTTTTTCTAGCTACTTGCACACCACCATTGTTTCATTCCAATGAAACGACATTCTTTAAGACTGTGGGAACGAGAAGGCCTAGGTGAAAGTTTTGTAATAATTGGGATTTTCACGCGAGAACTAGCGCCTTTTCAACGGACGCCTTCAGAGACCCGATCTAAACTAAGAGTACTTAAAAAACTAAAACACTGGTTGAATAAGAATTTGCACCCTGCACAACTTTTGTATGAAAACACTGAAAGATGTAACGTAAAAACGCAAAGTACCGTAGACGCTAATAATCTTATCCACTATTGCATCAATGAAGTTCATCCCTTGATAACTCGGCTGTCTTTTGGTGATGCAGCTTGTCGGAACTTTCAGAGTGAATCATCAGACTGACAGTGTACGTGTAGGATTCGTTCTCTCACTGAATAGACGCAAGCTAATATTTATTGGTTTACTGAGAAATAGTGTTTGAAATGAACATTTTAGCGATAATCTAGTCTGAGTGTCTAAGGTGAACAAACCGTCGTTCATGTCAAGGGTGGAAAGTGGCCTGTTATCTATTCCACTCAGAACAACGTCACTGGAAGGCCGTGGTTCACTTCTTTGCTAGCCATTGACTGCCGCTGGTTCTAGACCCAAGAAGCTCTTTTGCAGTGTTTTCTTATGGAACGGCTTGGCAGGATACCTACTGTCGTCGAAAGAGCGGAGCCACGGAGTGAATTGGAAAATTATCAACGCTTTTCTCGAGCTGTTCCAACGTACTGACTTGCCTTGACGTAATTGCGCTCTCCAGAGCATAAACGAAACTTTCAGCAGCCTCAGCAGCCTATGCCGATGTGGAGTAAGCACATGAAAACCACTCAAAAACTTTAGCCAGTGAACCGCCCAATCCGTTGTGAACTGGTTTCCTTTGTTAGCAAAGATCGCAAAGGGAACATCACCAGGACAAATGCTTTGCTTACAACTGTAATTGTGGAATCAGCATAGGGTGAATTAGCCAAATATGCACCCGGTTCATAGAAGTAAGTGTCACTAACAACCAGGGCATAGTACCTGATTAGGAATAAGCCAGCAAAATCAGCTTGGATGAGCAGCCAATGCTCTAAGGGAGTAGACCATGGCACCTAGTTCCGTGGTTGCTTGTAAAGCTCATGCATGCAACCACAGCGGGTTTTGGCAACAAGGAACAAACCGTCGTTCAAGGTGGCTTCTCCTAAGACTCACCTAGAGACGAGGAGGATGAAGTAGCATTATGACCCTCAGGAGGGATTGCGTATTCTCTGGGGCCGGTGGCCAGTCCGACGGTGAAGTTCCCTGTTGTCCAGGGTGGGAAAATGTCGTGAGGTTCCAAAGCACAGTAGCCTCTCGAGGGCCTTTACTTGAGGTTGCCGGCAAGGATGTCGTGGAAGGAAACGGTAGAAAAGCGGGACAAAATGAGGGAGTAGACAGAGCGAAGATAACCATTAGGTAGAGTCCCAAGGGGACCGGGGTTGTAAATTTTGGTCAGGTTGCAGATTGCCGCTGGCGACTTTGACACGCGGTGTTGTCATAGCTGATAGTTAGAATGCACAAAAGATGATGGGGTATGCTACCGAAGACAATAGCCAACGCACAGCTTGCTGTGGTCATAGGGATTGAGTTGAATTATCTATGGATCGGGAGGTTTAGCGAACTGTGGGCGTGTGAAACATGGTCTGAAGTTGACATGGAGTTAGTCGATCCGGTTTGTTTGCAATACGGCACGAGTTCTGCCGTATTCATGGCTGACTCTACATGTGACTTTGACCACTTCTGTTATATTCACTTGCACCGATAGCGCATATAGTTGTGCGCAGTATACTGACCACTGAGGTACGTTGTGAGCCAAATCCATGTTCTGGTTACGCAGTATTCTGTGAGGGATTATACCACGTGGACCCACACAGTGACATAAGCTAGCGGGCTCCTAAGAGGTTCAGGTATTTTAGTAAGTAAAGCTTGGGCTGAGCGTCTTTGTTGTAACAGCAGGACCAAAGACAAACTCTAAAGCCGAGACTCTTAGCGAAATGAAGAGCTTCTGGGAGTGAAGTGAAGAAGTGGAGGCTATTTTGAGGAACTGGCGGAAGTCTTTCTGATAGTCAGCTGGGAGGAATAGGCTGTTGCGGGAGTGGTAATCAGTTCTGGCAGGGCGTTGTTGAGGTAGTTCCAGTCTCATGCAGAGGCTGCATTTTAATAGTCGCACCATGAGGCTTCTGGGCGGGCGAGTTAATTTGTAGAGGGGCCTTGGTAGATCGGTTGGCTGACGGCTGATGGCTAAGCCAAAAGCGAGAGTTGCCAGGTTCATTTGTAGGTGACCACAAAAACGTAGGTTCACAGACTCGACCAGATCGGTCTTGCAATTATTGTAGAAAGAGGGATTAGGTTGGAGGAAGGGTGCCAAAGGTGTTCTGGAGGTCCACTTTGTAACGCACACTTGGTTATATGTCAGTCTACGATTGCACACTGCGCTATTCGTACGAGTGGTGATTCACTTTCTTCTAATGATTTACCACCGTGGATTTTCATCGCATCAAACTTGTTCTCAGCCGGTCCTACAAAATCATTTCATGGAGTTCCTTCAAATATGTAGGTGAAAGAAACTGACCCAAGTTGAGATTGACGGTAAAAACTTTGCATGGGCTGCTGGAGGCTAGGCTGGTCAGAGTCTACCGATACCGATGGAGCTTCAGAGGTCGCAGTAGCCAAGGCTGAAGTCCTGTTCACGAAAGCAAAAGGCAGTAAAACTATGTGCCTTTTTGGCTCGGAAATAATGGGAGGCGAAGACGTATTTTTCTGTACTCAGGATATCACTCTCCAACGAGGAGACTGGCCAAATTTTACTTTTACAGTCTGAATGACTTGGTGGCCGCAATCCTTTGACAGCCTCTGGTGAATTCGACTACTAACAGTACTTTTGCTGACCAAAAGAGCACGGAGCAGGAATTATCTGGTAAACTCTCCTGCGGTCTAACACGCCGGCACATGGGGTGAGCTACGCTGCGCGCGTTACTCATCTTGGCTTTAACAGAACGTATGGATATTCCGTCAGGAAAAATGAAGAAAGATTTGCAGCTGGCCTTCTCTGCTCGTCCGTAAGTTTATAGGGCGATTGCACCCGTATAGCGGCAGGTGGTAAGCATACTTTGAAGACCGGTTTGAATAGTTGGTTCAGCAGGGGTTGACAATGAAGAAATCTTTGACGAAGCACCGCAAATCAGTTCCAATTTGGTAACTAAGCCATTAGTAGTCTGTTCCAGATCACTAAATTCTTTTTTCGCCCCATTGTATGTATCGACGGGCGATACAAAACGTGGACTTACCTCAGCAATTTAGTCGGAGTTTGTTTCCTCCACCCTGAGGTTCGTGTGTTTCATTTTTGGGGCATGCCGACATTACCTTTTAGGCACGGACCAAGGCGAAATTGTTGTACCGGAAACAGGGGTGACCTTGTTCGTAGGAAGGCGTGTCAGTCAACCCCAACAAAGGTCTTACTGACTGCTCACTCTCCAGAAAGGTAAATAAGTGGACAATTCATAAGGCAACTCCTTTAGTAAAGACAATTGCTTTGATCGGTAGAGAAGGATCTGCCTAATATATCTCAGTTTGTAACGGGGATTCTAAAAAATGGAGAGCTTGCGAATCAACGTTGGCTCTTTTGGAACTGAATTTTCTACCGACTTTTGTCGCGGGATTGTCTGTGCCAGAAAAGATATTATGACACCTCCGGTTATTATGACTTACTTTTATCAAAGAAATTATAAACTGCAGCTGATAAACCTGAATACCAGAGAGAACAACTCGCAGTGAGGTTGGAGGTAGCACTTTAAGAACAAAATACTAACTTTCTTAAAATGCTACTCCCTCCTCTGTCGACACGAAATGGGCAATCTGCAATACGCATGGCCATTTGCATTTGAAAACTCTTTGCCGAATATTCCTTGCGAACACGCACTCCTTAGTAATGTGAACTCTCCACTGAATGTTGCACACCGAACAACACACAACTTTTAACTTATTTTGAACAAGCTTGTCTACTCTGCACTTTCTCCTCGACTGCGACTCAATTTTACCTGACCGGATATTGAACGTATTTGAACTCCGGTTCTCTTTTGTCAACCACTTTGACTGTACAACTGCGGCTAGTACATATCTTTCACGTTCGTACTTTGGTAAGCCAATAAGATAGAATATCCAAATCAACCTTGTTTTGCCTTGGAATGTATTCTTTCGGCTGCGAGTTACTACATAACGACGCCATGACTAACTCTGATTTCAACGTGGCCCCTTTGCACATGACCCACCAAACCCTGCCCTTGCACATCAGCTCGAGGCTCCGGACTGAGCGGTTGGTGCCCTTCCGCAAAAATGAGGGCGATACTTCTGGGAGTTTTTGGCATCCTCATCAAAATTTCTGCTCCTAGTCCAATCCAGGTACAGTGGATTGGATAACGAACTTCCGACAGTTTCTTTGGCTACAGTCATTTCCGGTACATACTGCAAAACTCACAATCCATCGCATCCACGGATCACAGGGTAATCACGTCTGGTGATCGGTGGACAACGGACCGGTTCTCCCCCAGGAGATCCCGTCACTCTTGTTATGCCACTCAGTCCACCAAGTATCCCTGAGGCATTTCAGGCTGAATTAACCGCGCGGCAGACGCCTCTACTCGCATCAACCCCATTTCGCCAGCCGGTGACGTAGACTCCACAACCTTATCTCAGAGCAGGCGCTCAGACTGGAAACCAAGCCGCTTTTTCACGGCAGTTGCCTCCAACCAGAACCGATGCTACTCACTTCAGTCGGTGGAGGGAAGTGGCATCTCGCTCTTGCCGACTCACAAGTCCTTGTTGTGGTCTTTTTCGATAAAATGAACCGCCTGGACTGGTGGTAACATTGAAGGCTACCCAGGCCGAGAAGAGAGGGAACTCCGTTGCAGGGACACTGGATTAGGTACTCACGAAGGAACAAACCATAACGGACCAGCTAGTATCTTACTGCTCTTTGTGGACTATGGATCGCGAGACCACAGGGTTCCAGCTTAAATACACAGCCGATTCGCTTGGAGTTAAAGTGGCCGCCAAGCAAATTTTGCCCTGAGCAGACTTTCCCCCACGGAGGGAGTTTCAGCCATATTGCAGCCGCCACAAAGCCAGTCCTGTGGTAACTCATGCTACGGCGGCGAGCTTACATCTCCTTCGGCCGAGTGCAAGGTCATGCATGCAGGGATGACACCGGGAAAACAGATAATCCGTAAGAAATATCATACTACAGCAAGTTACACAGAAAAGCGGTCTAAGCAGGATGACCGCATGCGATCTGTCTCAGACCACAGTCTGCAATATCTTGACTCTTACGGCCTTGTTAAGAATTAGCCAATTCAGCAGACCCAAAGGAAAGCCCACATCTGAACTATTTTCAAACATTCATGCCATATTGTTTCCGCCAATTTGGAAACAAATATCAAGACGCGTCCACCAGTACTCAGCAGATATATCATCACTATTGACAGAGTTCTACGGGAGGCCCAAGGGTGGTGCAAAAGCTGTTCCACACTACAAGCCGCGACAGAATAAGCTCTATAAATCTTTTAGGTACAGAACAGCAACTGGAAGAAAGTGACCTAAATCCACTGAGGAATGTTCTACGTCCCGAAGGACATCCCAGCCAGCACCTGTTTGCATAAGATTCCACCCAATTGTTGCGGCGACTCTTTGAGGCTTAGGCGGCAAGGGCCACAACCGATTGGAAGAAAACGATATTTCAGTAGGTGTCTACTGCTCGTGGAACCTGCCTCTACTGCCCGAGAATGAAGCAACTGTCAACCAACCGGTCAAAGGAAAACTCAACCAGCGAGTAGTTGAACAGTAAGCCGTCTCCCCTTTCAAAGATGCAGGAGAAGAACTCAGAAAAGTGCCCAACGTTTGGAGATGCGGTAGTGAATAAATGGTGCCTAGTTCCATCTGCTACCATAAACATAATGCGTCGGAATTAAAAGGGGTGTTGCACAAGCACAAGTTATTGCTGCTTTGGGGCCGCCGGGATTTTACCATTTTTATCTTTTTTCATTCTGAGCAGTAACATAGCCGCATACTATACATTAGAAGGAGGACCAGCAGGAGAAACCAGAGCACATCTAAGGTAAACATTTTTGTGAAATTGTAAACCACTCGCAGGAAAGCAATCGCAAAACTCCTCTCTAAGTTTCCGTATAACCCATCCGGACAAACCAAGAAAGAGAGAACAGGGAGAAATCCCAGTATGATTAGCTTCGATTGGCTTGAGGCATACTAAAAATGAAACGGAGAAGAAGGCGAAAATAAAGTGAAATGAAATGGGATGGAAAAGAAAAAGGATGAGAATAAGAGCGAGACTCAGGAAAAAGAAAACTAAAAAGGATGGGGTAAATTAAAAAGGCGAGCAATCTAAGAACCACTGAAAGGATATAGGTGAAAATAGAAAGCAAATAAAAATGGAAAACGTCAAACATTTTTAAATGTGAACAACAGCGAGAATAAAAGTGCAGGTGGTTGAGAAGAGCAAAGGAAAAAGAGACCGGAGCCAAAACCGGAAGAGCCGATTTTAAGGCTGAAGAAAAATAACGAGGAAATATCCGTTGTATCTTTCGGCAAACGGATCAACATAAGTGTAAAGTTGCACTAGGCATGGTGACTCTGTCTACCCAGCACCACTCGGTGGCCATCTACTTCTTCATATCCATACACCCGTCAACAATGTACGGCACTCTGACTTGCCGCTGGTTTCAAACTTCATGGTTTGAAGTCGACTGCTTAGTAAAAGACAAGTTATGCCACGGGGCCCATGTGGAATCCTCCACTACTTCTCTTCTTTAGATGGCATCTATAGACTGATTGTACTCACCAGCCGAATCCCTCACATGACCTTGACTTTTCAAACTTACCGGGAGTCTATTTGAATCCGTTCATGGGTCCATTTAAACATAGTACATTTCCTTTGGTGTGCATACACTTGCCTAGTTTCACCCCACGTTACTCCCCATTCTTAGCTCGTTTTTTCAACTCCTGTCATGTAAATTTCTACTTTTTCAAGGGTTTTGTCTGTTTATTCCACCACTTGTAAACAGTTGATCATGCACCTGGCATGCCCCAGGCGACTCCGAAATAAACTATTATTATTATTATTATTACTCAAATGACGTCTAACATGTTTGCCTTGAATGAAAGACGTCCCGGGTAAACAGTAAGGAGAGTGCCACAGAGGCCCCCTTTACAAGACCGGCAATTGGACAGTAGCCTTCGAGGTGCATCTGGACACCGTCCTCACACAAGACTTAAGCCGAAAACGGGAGGACTTATTTGATAAAATGTTTTTGGTTGCGCTGAATATCATTGGGCGGAGTTCTCACGGGTTCCTCACTTCCTTATTTCCAGAGATTTCTACGAACACAGCGGAAAGTACAGACGTCTCAGCCAAGCTTACATACTAGACCGTACCGAAATTCGCCCCAAAATTCAAGTATATGCTAGAATTGCCGAGGACTTCTGTTCAACAGTGGGCAGTAAAAGTGGTGTCAAAACCCGGACCACTCTCAAACCGACCTTGGAGCCCCACTTTGGCTTAACTTATGAGATGCTCTGCATCAAAGCAAATTTATACGTATACTGTGGGTTAATGAAGACTATTTCGCAACAACGTACGCACCAGTGTACCGTCGAGGTACACACTTCTATTCAGAGAATCGTTCAACTCTGGCTTTATTACTTTTAAGTTCCTTGTAGTTTTTGCGCATATCTACCGTCCTTTTTGCGTATTGTTGACGAGCTTGTTTCGATTATTAGTAAGTCATCAAAGTTTTCGTAGCAAGCACCGTTTGCGGTTCACATAATGCCACAATCTTATGTTTGCCATGCTGCTTGAAATAAACATGTCTGGCAGCCAGGTGCTGGGGGTGGGTAACTGAAGGTTTTGTAGTGTGTTACACGCCATAGTCAGGCCAGTGGAGACCTTTCTGGAACTCTCCATCACGTGTATCCTTTATGCTGCCAGCACGGCTGGATGGAGAGGGTACGTGGTTTCTGTAAGGGGGCTGCGACGCCAGCTCATATGAAGCAGTCCAAGCCCGATGAGATTAGGCTTCCTGCCAAAGACCACCGAAGAACTAAGCGTGCGGCACCGCTGATTGGTGTGTTATTAAGGCCATATGAAGAGGCGACCCAGAAAAGCCCGGCAGAGTAATCGTCGTAGCCAATAGGGACCAGGCTGATGGCTGCTCTGTGACTGGTGCCTCTAGTCCCGTGAGAAAAACAGCTGCGTTCGACCTTGAGGCGGAGTACTTCAAAGAAAGTCAAACTAAGGCCAACGCGAATAGAACACTGAGGAAAGATTGGGAATGGAGGAACTCAGTCAACAAAAATCCAATTGATAAGCTCCTTAAGGCGAATCCAGCCACTGCGGTGAACATCGAGTCAAGGGCTACTGATGATGAACCACGAAGGACCTTTATGGAGAAAGTAAAGGCACAAGGGTAAAGACAGAAGACGGATATACGACGTACTGCGTATTACAGAAGTTGCTGTACATGTTCCTTCTAAAACAGTGCGCAGAATGCGGGTGGGAAAGTCCCTCATCGACTGAATAGGCGCTGATACCGCTCGACCAGTGCTGGTCGAGTTTAACGATGAGCATATCAGGGATATGCTACCTAATAGGGCTGCTTAGGTAGCCCACATCAACAAGAGCAGACACCACATTTTACCAGGCTAGCTTACAGCAAGGCTGGGTGGGTTGTTAGCAGTTAAAACATGGATGAATTAGCTTCGGCACTATGCGAGAAGACCTCAGGCACGACAGAAGGTCGCACCTTGCTCTTGGGGTGACGCGCCGATAGCTTTCGGCAAACCACCGAAATCATCGGAAATAATGCTCGGTGAGGACGTTTCTGATGAATGAACTTGAAAGTGCTGTGTACAGGATGGAAATGACTCCGCCTATGAAAGTTCTGAGATCATTGGTTTTCTAGTAGGAGCGAATTTGAGGGTAGCAGAAGCATTAGATAACTAGCATTCCCCGTGAACGAGTGTGGTGAGCACGGCTGCTAAACTTGCCGTTGCCTCGGTGGTTGCAAATATTTTTAAGGTCAGCTTAAACGAAAGCAGGTAATTGTGTGTGAAAGCAAATGTGATGGTGTCAAATACCAATGCATGTAGTGATAGGAACAAACGGATGGGACCTTCAAATGCTGCTGAGGGGTACAGGTAGTCAATAAATGCCATTACGAAAACATGGCTTTCCAAAGTGGTCTGTGAGCTGGAGATAATAACAGTTTCAAAATCTCTGGGCAGTGGGGTAAACAGGGAAGCCTCGATGGGGCAGTAGCCACCCTCTTCGGGCATAGTAACCACCCCGAGTCCCAGACCAGGATCTGGGCCAGTGATGCTCATTTGTGCCCCGTTCGGATCACCCTCCCAGGCAGAACAAGTAGCGTTATCTGTATCTAAAGGGCTACGAGATCAGAACAAGCCGAGAATTTTCGCCTGCTGCGAACCTGAACCGAACTAGTTATAGGGGCAAAATAACCCTCATGGTGAAAGAAATGAATCTACCGCACGTTTGCTGGACTGATGAAGTCTTCACTCTGAACTCGCAGGAGCAGGTATTCTTGTTGTAGCTGCAAGGAAGTGGGCCGAGCCAAAGTATTCCAAGGGGCGCTAGATATGCTTCTAGAAGTATGCCATTCGTACCCGACCCGGCAATAACGAGCGAAACTTCAGTGCGTCTTTTAGCAAAGGTGATCCCGTAAGTGGCAAAATGGCCCTGCACATGCGCAACTCAAGGTAGCCTAAAGACTGGTGGTGTGGATTCGGATAAGCTTTGAGCTAGAACGGCAGAGCTGAGGTGGGATGAGTCAGAGGAGGCCGCCGTCGAGAAAAGCGAGAAAGCAGTGTAGGAGCCCCTAAATGCTACCATTGAAACAAAGGATTAAAGACGGCAAACCAAAGAGGCGGAAGACTCAGTGGCCAAGGACACCAAGTGTACTAACCGTGGCTAGGACCAGTAAAAACCTTCCGGCAGTCAACCAGCTCTGGGTGATTTATCAAATGCAACACGTCTTTGAGCAATACGTGGCCGGATTCAAACGGACTCCGAAATCAAAACGGGATCGATCCGCAAGTCCTACGGTACTAGAATATTAAATGAACAATAACATAAAACACACACGAACTTAAACCACGCGACCACATACACTCAGAAAACGGGAACCAATTAACGGCGTGCGAGAGTCAAGCACGTACGTCACGCGGGTCCAAGATGGGATATGACAGGGTAGAGCGTTGCACGCGAACAAACAAAGGTTGGTCCAAGAAACCCAAAGTGTGTGAAAAACACACAGGTGGCGTATGTGAGCGAGTGATATCAAGGAGACACGAAATCGTGTTGTCTTTGGAGGATTTACCAAAATTGGTCGTTACGCTAAGCTTAGGAATGAAATGGGGAGCCCTCTACGAACTGTTGGGATAGAGATATGGTCGTTCAAATCTGTAAAGAGCAGCCGAACAGGTTCTAACCGTTCCTCCCACTCTGAGATCAAAGAATTATTGAATACTCTCCTTGTAGACTGAGGGTTGCTGCAAAACCTTGAGGACCAGAGCAAAGCAGAAGCCCTGGATAAATACTTTGGCTTTGTTCACAGAGTAAACACGGGGAAAATAGTAATATTTGTATATATCTGGAATAGCCAAGACGCCTGCTTGGGTGCCCGATCGAGTAATACTGCGTTATTCACAGCATTGAGAAATTTTTAGCTGCTGAAAATGCGGATAAAAAGGTAGAAGTGACTCAGCGAAAGTGTCCAGCAGCTTATGATGCACCGAAACGACTACGGTTCGGGCACAAAATACAATTTGAACAAAGGGAAATGGCATGGAGGCGATCGAAATCTCGAAGAGAAATCGGTGGAGCAAATGGTTCAAAGTCTGCGGATAACGAAAGCTGGAGTGCACTGAGAACCAAATACGACTGGGAATTTTGCAAGAAACCAGTAGGCTTGAGTTGTATGCAGCAGATGGACAACGGAATGAAGCTTGTGTCAGGCTCAGAATAACTTAAAATCCCTTAGGTCATTGAATGTCGGGAATATCAGGACCAAACGAGTTTGCTGGTGTATTTAAGAACAGGTGCGCCGTGTGTGATGGTTTTTAAAAATATTCCATTATGCAGAACACGGCGCTGGTGGTGGCAATTTCCATTGGCCGAAGTTTGGTTTATGGCTGGTAACCTTTTTCAAGGCTTCTTATTCAGTGGGCACAGAGCTGCCCAGATGGCTGTTACCCCCGCCACGTCATCCCGGATAAAGCACTCAGGATGAGCGCCAGTTGCAGAGCTTCGGCGTACAGGCGCCCTGTGTCCGTTCATAATCAGGGTTAAAGAACTTTGGTGTAGTCGTAATGGATTTTATTGTCCTTCAGCTACAGCGTGCTATAATTTTATACGTATCAGAATTGCTCACGAGGAAAATGACATGATGGGATTATGGACAGGAAGTTTGGAAAAGTGCAGGGCAAAATATTCAAGATATATAGTGGGAGTAGCGGGGGTGGAAACCAAGTGATCACAGGTGGAATATGTGATGAATATTGTGACATATGTGATGCATATATGCTAGTGGATTTGACGCCAGTGTGCCTATCATTCGAGTTAAGTCACCTAAATCTCTCAAGACATTGTGCTTAGGCATCTACAGGATTTGAATAGTCACAAGTCAGCGGCCCAGATGACATTCATCCAGCTACCTTCCAGTGGAAGGTGAATATTGTAGCTCCACTACAATGTTTGCTGTATAAGTCCACTTCGGACCGAGGTTAGAACCTGATGAAAGGGAAATGGGTAATACACAAGGGCAAACAGATCTCGGCCGCGGATGTCTATAAGCCGTAGGCCTAACTAGCATTCCACTTGAAGCTCTTCAGAAGATCATTTGGGCTCATCTCCGTCGGCATTTACCAGAGTGCTCCGTTCTAAGTCCAGGCCAGCATGGATTCAAAAAGTACCCTGTCTCCGAAGTTACTCACACTAAAATCTGGCACCGTAAAAACTGCCAATCAGTCTCATTTTCCTGAGATTCGCACGAATTTCCCATGTAATGCTTGAAAAAGCCTATCGATACAAAAATTGATTGATTAGGATCACGAGAGAAAAAAATATGCTAAAACGCGGATAAAAACAACCTAACCGGGACAGGCAGTAAAGTGAAAAGCCACCAGAGAGGTTCTCCGTACTTCTGGATCCTTGGAAGCGGTAAGGTCCGCTGGTGCCATCAGCTTTGGCTTTCTCTCTCCCTCTCCGCGTGGGGTTTATCGTTCTCTTTCCTCGGTTGGTTCCGTAGTTATCCAGCCATCGAGCTTCGTCTCCATGTTGGCTGATTGACTCATTGCATTCTATGTCTGGTGCTCCATCCTTGTGAATCACCGAGTTTTCTATCGACATGCATTTCACACTTTGCAGCCTGCAAGTGGCTCTTTGGGTTTCCCTTGACAAACTCCTGTTTTTACTGATAAGTAAAACCTTCCCTAGTTGTGTTCAATCTCGCAACTCTTGCGATTGTCTTCGGTAGCTTTTGTTTGTTTACCCTAAATCTTCGACCGATCTCACTCGGCAATAGCCAAACTAGTAGCTGAACCATGATTTTGAAACTAGCAGGGTGTTGTCACCATTTTAGTCCACTTAAGCTTACTTGTGCAACCCTTCGCAAGAACGTTTTACTCTCCCGTAAGCCACGACGGTGATATCTTTTGTATCATTCAACCACGCATGCAACCGGCCCATCCGAAATACACCTAAAACTTTCTAGTTCACGCAATCTCCATGCCTTATCGGCTTACAAGGGTATTGACATATCTAACCAGAGGATATCTGAATTAGAATGACAGTAAAGGGTCGCAAGGCAAAAGAGGGCGGCTAAAGATAAAGGCCGCTGGGCGAAAATTCCCCGAATAAAGTGGAACAATAATTCAGGCCATCCTGTCGGCAAAAGTTCCATGAAGGTTGTCAAGGGAACCGCACCCGTTCGAGGGTCTTTTGATCTTCGTATACCAATAATATTATTGGTAAATTTCCCGGCTATGATCAAGATACTTTCACAGGGCTTGATAACGTAGTACAGCTTTACACAACGGTGTGAATTATTTTCAGACTTTGAAAGTCTGTTCCGTAGATCTCAGTAACAATATAATGGGACTAGACAGTGTTTAAATTAACTAAAGTGGGAACAGTTAAACGGGAAGTGCGAAGCGGTTTCGATTTCCGAAACAGAACATTGCGGGAGCTTGTCAAATGCGGAGCTGCTGGTTAAAGTGGTAATAAAGTCTGGAGAAGATAAGGCATATACAAGAACGGTTCAAACAATGGTTCACCGAGAAATCAAAGAAAAATCGGGAAGTATAGAAAGAAATACATGGACGCACTTGCTGGTTGCCTGAAGGATCCATGCCGAAAGACTGGGGGCAGATCTCTACAGGTGAATACCGGACGGGGTGGAGAGTAACGCCAACGTCAAATTGTCAATCAGCAATGTCAGCGGCGTATAGTGCGGTCTTTGCCGGCCGTTTGGAAAAATCCCTGGGCCCGTAGACAGTGGCCTGGAAGGCTTAAAGGAGGGACTTCCCGAGGCCAGGTAAGTTGCTCATACCATCCGCCCGGACCTAATTCTGATGGCTTTCTGCAAACTTTGGATGCACTGACCTCACTGATCTCCCGATAGACACAAGAATGATAGTGGGCGTCTTTAATTCACCAGAAATACGATGTAAGTCACTCGCAGCACCAAGCCACCTACTGTATGTTTTGACTACAACTCGCCTTGGATGAAAGAAGCAGCAGGTCACTTCCATAGCCGGACGCGACAGCACTGTGGGCTCAATCTTTTCGCTGGGATCAACTCAAGCTACAGCAACAGTTCAGAATGGCCTACCCAGGGGAAACCACGGGACTGCCAAATGCTGCTTCACAGTGCCTACAAAATATTAATAGCTGACACTCCCGCACAGTCCACTTCGTATGGCTAACTGGAACAGAATACCTTCTCTGAATAGCAGCCCGAATAGGACACCTTCTTTGTGAGTACAGATCCCCAGCTGATGGCAGACCAACTCTAATTCATCTTTGAACAGGGTCGCAATCAAGTAACCCCGTCACAAGAATAGTAAATTTGCCCTAAAGGCAATGGACTCTCTCTTCTTAACTCGAATTCAGGATAACTCCGGCGCGTTTATCTTAAAACTAGGGATTTTTTTCTGTTTATACAGCTAAATATTTTACCTAAAACGATAGAGCGGTACTTTGCCATTCTATCGTTTGTAGTCAAAAAATACAGTAGGTGGCTTGGTGCTGCGAGTGACTTACATCGTATTTCTGGTGAATTAAAGACGCCCACTATCATTCTTGTGTCCATCGGGAGATCAGTGAGGTCAGTGCATCCAAAGTTTGCAGAAAGCCATCAGAATTAGGTCCGGGCGGATGGTATGAGCAACTTACCTGGCCTCGGGAAGTCCCTCCTTTAAGCCTTCCAGGCCACTGTCTACGGGCCCAGGGATTTTTCCAAACGGCCGGCAAAGACCGCACTATACGCCGCTGACATTGCTGATTGACAATTTGACGTTGGCGTTACTCTCCACCCCGTCCGGTATTCACCTGTAGAGATCTGCCCCCAGTCTTTCGGCATGGATCCTTCAGGCAACCAGCAAGTGCGTCCATGTATTTCTTTCTATACTTCCCGATTTTTCTTTGATTTCTCGGTGAACCATTGTTTGAACCGTTCTTGTATATGCCTTATCTTCTCCAGACTTTATTACCACTTTAACCAGCAGCTCCGCATTTGACAAGCTCCCGCAATGTTCTGTTTCGGAAATCGAAACCGCTTCGCACTTCCCGTTTAACTGTTCCCACTTTAGTTAATTTAAACACTGTCTAGTCCCATTATATTGTTACTGAGATCTACGGAACAGACTTTCAAAGTCTGAAAATAATTCACACCGTTGTGTAAAGCTGTACTACGTTATCAAGCCCTGTGAAAGTATCTTGATCATAGCCGGGAAATTTACCAATAATATTATTGGTATACGAAGATCAAAAGACCCTCGAACGGGTGCGGTTCCCTTGACAACCTTCATGGAACTTTTGCCGACAGGATGGCCTGAATTATTGTTCCACTTTATTCGGGGAATTTTCGCCCAGCGGCCTTTATCTTTAGCCGCCCTCTTTTGCCTTGCGACCCTTTACTGTCATTCTAATTCAGATATCCTCTGGTTAGATATGTCAATACCCTTGTAAGCCGATAAGGCATGGAGATTGCGTGAACTAGAAAGTTTTAGGTGTATTTCGGATGGGCCGGTTGCATGCGTGGTTGAATGATACAAAAGATATCACCGTCGTGGCTTACGGGAGAGTAAAACGTTCTTGCGAAGGGTTGCACGAGTAAGATTAAGTGGACTAAAATGGTGACAACACCCTGCTAGTTTCAAAATCATGGTTCAGCTACTAGTTTGGCTATTGCCGAGTGAGATCGGTCGAAGATTTAGGGTAAACAAACAAAAGCTACCGAAGACAATCGCAAGAGTTGCGAGATTGAACACAACTAGGGAAGGTTTTACTTATCAGTAAAAACAGGAGTTTGTCAAGGGAAACCCAAAGAGCCACTTGCAGGCTGCAAAGTGTGAAATGCATGTCGATAGAAAACTCGGTGATTCACAAGGATGGAGCACCAGACATAGAATGCAATGAGTCAATCAGCCAACATGGAGACGAAGCTCGATGGCTGGATAACTACGGAACCAACCGAGGAAAGAGAATGATAAACCCCACGCGGAGAGGGAGAGAGAAAGCCAAAGCTGATGGCACCAGCGGACCTTACCGCTTCCAAGGATCCAGAAGTACGGAGAACCTCTCTGGTGGCTTTTCACTTTACTGCCTGTCCCGGTTAGGTTGTTTTTATCCGCGTTTTAGCATATTTTTTTCTCTCGTGATCCTAATCAATCAATTTTTGTATCGATAGGCTTTTTCAAGCATTACATGGGAAATTCGTGCGAATCTCAGGAAAATGAGACTGATTGGCAGTTTTTACGGTGCCAGATTTTAGTGTGAGTAACTTCGGAGACAGGGTACTTTTTGAATCCATGCTGGCCTGGACTTAGAACGGAGCACTCTGGTAAATGCCGACGGAGATGAGCCCAAATGATCTTCTGAAGAGCTTCAAGTGGAATGCTAGTTAGGCCTACGGCTTATAGACATCCGCGGCCGAGATCTGTTTGCCCTTGTGTATTACCCATTTCCCTTTCATCAGGTTCTAACCTCGGTCCGAAGTGGACTTATACAGCAAACATTGTAGTGGAGCTACAATATTCACCTTCCACTGGAAGGTAGCTGGATGAATGTCATCTGGGCCGCTGACTTGTGACTATTCAAATCCTGTAGATGCCTAAGCACAATGTCTTGAGAGATTTAGGTGACTTAACTCGAATGATAGGCACACTGGCGTCAAATCCACTAGCATATATGCATCACATATGTCACAATATTCATCACATATTCCACCTGTGATCACTTGGTTTCCACCCCCGCTACTCCCACTATATATCTTGAATATTTTGCCCTGCACTTTTCCAAACTTCCTGTCCATAATCCCATCATGTCATTTTCCTCGTGAGCAATTCTGATACGTATAAAATTATAGCACGCTGTAGCTGAAGGACAATAAAATCCATTACGACTACACCAAAGTTCTTTAACCCTGATTATGAACGGACACAGGGCGCCTGTACGCCGAAGCTCTGCAACTGGCGCTCATCCTGAGTGCTTTATCCGGGATGACGTGGCGGGGGTAACAGCCATCTGGGCAGCTCTGTGCCCACTGAATAAGAAGCCTTGAAAAAGGTTACCAGCCATAAACCAAACTTCGGCCAATGGAAATTGCCACCACCAGCGCCGTGTTCTGCATAATGGAATATTTTTAAAAACCATCACACACGGCGCACCTGTTCTTAAATACACCAGCAAACTCGTTTGGTCCTGATATTCCCGACATTCAATGACCTAAGGGATTTTAAGTTATTCTGAGCCTGACACAAGCTTCATTCCGTTGTCCATCTGCTGCATACAACTCAAGCCTACTGGTTTCTTGCAAAATTCCCAGTCGTATTTGGTTCTCAGTGCACTCCAGCTTTCGTTATCCGCAGACTTTGAACCATTTGCTCCACCGATTTCTCTTCGAGATTTCGATCGCCTCCATGCCATTTCCCTTTGTTCAAATTGTATTTTGTGCCCGAACCGTAGTCGTTTCGGTGCATCATAAGCTGCTGGACACTTTCGCTGAGTCACTTCTACCTTTTTATCCGCATTTTCAGCAGCTAAAAATTTCTCAATGCTGTGAATAACGCAGTATTACTCGATCGGGCACCCAAGCAGGCGTCTTGGCTATTCCAGATATATACAAATATTACTATTTTCCCCGTGTTTACTCTGTGAACAAAGCCAAAGTATTTATCCAGGGCTTCTGCTTTGCTCTGGTCCTCAAGGTTTTGCAGCAACCCTCAGTCTACAAGGAGAGTATTCAATAATTCTTTGATCTCAGAGTGGGAGGAACGGTTAGAACCTGTTCGGCTGCTCTTTACAGATTTGAACGACCATATCTCTATCCCAACAGTTCGTAGAGGGCTCCCCATTTCATTCCTAAGCTTAGCGTAACGACCAATTTTGGTAAATCCTCCAAAGACAACACGATTTCGTGTCTCCTTGATATCACTCGCTCACATACGCCACCTGTGTGTTTTTCACACACTTTGGGTTTCTTGGACCAACCTTTGTTTGTTCGCGTGCAACGCTCTACCCTGTCATATCCCATCTTGGACCCGCGTGACGTACGTGCTTGACTCTCGCACGCCGTTAATTGGTTCCCGTTTTCTGAGTGTATGTGGTCGCGTGGTTTAAGTTCGTGTGTGTTTTATGTTATTGTTCATTTAATATTCTAGTACCGTAGGACTTGCGGATCGATCCCGTTTTGATTTCGGAGTCCGTTTGAATCCGGCCACGTATTGCTCAAAGACGTGTTGCATTTGATAAATCACCCAGAGCTGGTTGACTGCCGGAAGGTTTTTACTGGTCCTAGCCACGGTTAGTACACTTGGTGTCCTTGGCCACTGAGTCTTCCGCCTCTTTGGTTTGCCGTCTTTAATCCTTTGTTTCAATGGTAGCATTTAGGGGCTCCTACACTGCTTTCTCGCTTTTCTCGACGGCGGCCTCCTCTGACTCATCCCACCTCAGCTCTGCCGTTCTAGCTCAAAGCTTATCCGAATCCACACCACCAGTCTTTAGGCTACCTTGAGTTGCGCATGTGCAGGGCCATTTTGCCACTTACGGGATCACCTTTGCTAAAAGACGCACTGAAGTTTCGCTCGTTATTGCCGGGTCGGGTACGAATGGCATACTTCTAGAAGCATATCTAGCGCCCCTTGGAATACTTTGGCTCGGCCCACTTCCTTGCAGCTACAACAAGAATACCTGCTCCTGCGAGTTCAGAGTGAAGACTTCATCAGTCCAGCAAACGTGCGGTAGATTCATTTCTTTCACCATGAGGGTTATTTTGCCCCTATAACTAGTTCGGTTCAGGTTCGCAGCAGGCGAAAATTCTCGGCTTGTTCTGATCTCGTAGCCCTTTAGATACAGATAACGCTACTTGTTCTGCCTGGGAGGGTGATCCGAACGGGGCACAAATGAGCATCACTGGCCCAGATCCTGGTCTGGGACTCGGGGTGGTTACTATGCCCGAAGAGGGTGGCTACTGCCCCATCGAGGCTTCCCTGTTTACCCCACTGCCCAGAGATTTTGAAACTGTTATTATCTCCAGCTCACAGACCACTTTGGAAAGCCATGTTTTCGTAATGGCATTTATTGACTACCTGTACCCCTCAGCAGCATTTGAAGGTCCCATCCGTTTGTTCCTATCACTACATGCATTGGTATTTGACACCATCACATTTGCTTTCACACACAATTACCTGCTTTCGTTTAAGCTGACCTTAAAAATATTTGCAACCACCGAGGCAACGGCAAGTTTAGCAGCCGTGCTCACCACACTCGTTCACGGGGAATGCTAGTTATCTAATGCTTCTGCTACCCTCAAATTCGCTCCTACTAGAAAACCAATGATCTCAGAACTTTCATAGGCGGAGTCATTTCCATCCTGTACACAGCACTTTCAAGTTCATTCATCAGAAACGTCCTCACCGAGCATTATTTCCGATGATTTCGGTGGTTTGCCGAAAGCTATCGGCGCGTCACCCCAAGAGCAAGGTGCGACCTTCTGTCGTGCCTGAGGTCTTCTCGCATAGTGCCGAAGCTAATTCATCCATGTTTTAACTGCTAACAACCCACCCAGCCTTGCTGTAAGCTAGCCTGGTAAAATGTGGTGTCTGCTCTTGTTGATGTGGGCTACCTAAGCAGCCCTATTAGGTAGCATATCCCTGATATGCTCATCGTTAAACTCGACCAGCACTGGTCGAGCGGTATCAGCGCCTATTCAGTCGATGAGGGACTTTCCCACCCGCATTCTGCGCACTGTTTTAGAAGGAACATGTACAGCAACTTCTGTAATACGCAGTACGTCGTATATCCGTCTTCTGTCTTTAACCTTGTGCCTTTACTTTCTCCATAAAGGTCCTTCGTGGTTCATCATCAGTAGCCCTTGACTCGATGTTCACCGCAGTGGCTGGATTCGCCTTAAGGAGCTTATCAATTGGATTTTTGTTGACTGAGTTCCTCCATTCCCAATCTTTCCTCAGTGTTCTATTCGCGTTGGCCTTAGTTTGACTTTCTTTGAAGTACTCCGCCTCAAGGTCGAACGCAGCTGTTTTTCTCACGGGACTAGAGGCACCAGTCACAGAGCAGCCATCAGCCTGGTCCCTATTGGCTACGACGATTACTCTGCCGGGCTTTTCTGGGTCGCCTCTTCATATGGCCTTAATAACACACCAATCAGCGGTGCCGCACGCTTAGTTCTTCGGTGGTCTTTGGCAGGAAGCCTAATCTCATCGGGCTTGGACTGCTTCATATGAGCTGGCGTCGCAGCCCCCTTACAGAAACCACGTACCCTCTCCATCCAGTCGTGCTGGCAGCATAAAGGATACACGTGATGGAGAGTTCCAGAAAGGTCTCCACTGGCCTGACTATGGCGTGTAACACACTACAAAACCTTCAGTTACCCACCCCCAGCACCTGGCTGCCAGACATGTTTATTTCAAGCAGCATGGCAAACATAAGATTGTGGCATTATGTGAATCGCAAACGGTGCTTGCTACGAAAACTTTGATGACTTACTAATAATCGAAACAAGCTCGTCAACAATACGCAAAAAGGACGGTAGATATGCGCAAAAACTACAAGGAACTTAAAAGTAATAAAGCCAGAGTTGAACGATTCTCTGAATAGAAGTGTGTACCTCGACGGTACACTGGTGCGTACGTTGTTGCGAAATAGTCTTCATTAACCCACAGTATACGTATAAATTTGCTTTGATGCAGAGCATCTCATAAGTTAAGCCAAAGTGGGGCTCCAAGGTCGGTTTGAGAGTGGTCCGGGTTTTGACACCACTTTTACTGCCCACTGTTGAACAGAAGTCCTCGGCAATTCTAGCATATACTTGAATTTTGGGGCGAATTTCGGTACGGTCTAGTATGTAAGCTTGGCTGAGACGTCTGTACTTTCCGCTGTGTTCGTAGAAATCTCTGGAAATAAGGAAGTGAGGAACCCGTGAGAACTCCGCCCAATGATATTCAGCGCAACCAAAAACATTTTATCAAATAAGTCCTCCCGTTTTCGGCTTAAGTCTTGTGTGAGGACGGTGTCCAGATGCACCTCGAAGGCTACTGTCCAATTGCCGGTCTTGTAAAGGGGGCCTCTGTGGCACTCTCCTTACTGTTTACCCGGGACGTCTTTCATTCAAGGCAAACATGTTAGACGTCATTTGAGTAATAATAATAATAATAATAGTTTATTTCGGAGTCGCCTGGGGCATGCCAGGTGCATGATCAACTGTTTACAAGTGGTGGAATAAACAGACAAAACCCTTGAAAAAGTAGAAATTTACATGACAGGAGTTGAAAAAACGAGCTAAGAATGGGGAGTAACGTGGGGTGAAACTAGGCAAGTGTATGCACACCAAAGGAAATGTACTATGTTTAAATGGACCCATGAACGGATTCAAATAGACTCCCGGTAAGTTTGAAAAGTCAAGGTCATGTGAGGGATTCGGCTGGTGAGTACAATCAGTCTATAGATGCCATCTAAAGAAGAGAAGTAGTGGAGGATTCCACATGGGCCCCGTGGCATAACTTGTCTTTTACTAAGCAGTCGACTTCAAACCATGAAGTTTGAAACCAGCGGCAAGTCAGAGTGCCGTACATTGTTGACGGGTGTATGGATATGAAGAAGTAGATGGCCACCGAGTGGTGCTGGGTAGACAGAGTCACCATGCCTAGTGCAACTTTACACTTATGTTGATCCGTTTGCCGAAAGATACAACGGATATTTCCTCGTTATTTTTCTTCAGCCTTAAAATCGGCTCTTCCGGTTTTGGCTCCGGTCTCTTTTTCCTTTGCTCTTCTCAACCACCTGCACTTTTATTCTCGCTGTTGTTCACATTTAAAAATGTTTGACGTTTTCCATTTTTATTTGCTTTCTATTTTCACCTATATCCTTTCAGTGGTTCTTAGATTGCTCGCCTTTTTAATTTACCCCATCCTTTTTAGTTTTCTTTTTCCTGAGTCTCGCTCTTATTCTCATCCTTTTTCTTTTCCATCCCATTTCATTTCACTTTATTTTCGCCTTCTTCTCCGTTTCATTTTTAGTATGCCTCAAGCCAATCGAAGCTAATCATACTGGGATTTCTCGCTGTTCTCTCTTTCTTGGTTTGTCCGGATGGGTTGTACGGAAACTTAGAGAGGAGTTTTGCGATTGCTTTCCTGCGAGTGGTTTACAATTTCACAAAAATGTTTACCTTAGATGTGCTTTGGTCCAGCACACGAAGACTGGAGGTTCAACTCCGTGGTGGTGAAGGAAAGCTTTGTTCAAGATATCATTTTTAACCAACACGCACTTGTGTAGACGATGTGGTGGTAAAACGTGAGGAAAATTTGCCCGAAACGTTGAAAATACACAATAATAATCGGTATACAGTTTTTGCAAGACTTTCGTGGATAATTGTAATTCTATTAGGTTGCATGTCGGAGTAAAACTCACATACAGAATACAGAACGAACGCGTACGACAAAAATGG
The DNA here is from genome assembly GCA_948099385.1 of Fasciola hepatica. Classification (NCBI taxonomy): domain Eukaryota; kingdom Metazoa; phylum Platyhelminthes; class Trematoda; order Plagiorchiida; family Fasciolidae; genus Fasciola; species Fasciola hepatica. Next base: position 1,419,999 of record CANUEZ040000040.1, read on the forward strand.
AATTCAAAATGTCATCCGCAATAATATTATCTCCATTTCCGGAACACATGTTGCTCACTTCATGAATTCTTCGGTATAAATGTTCCGCTTGTCTGGCAGGTCCCTTGATGAACTACTTGAGTTTTGAGAATAAACAACGTGGCGAACAAGCTCGTTTTCAGTTATTCGTACTCATACCAATACATAACAATATATATGACTCACAAAATAAGAACGGAGAATGACAATCCAAATCTGTCTATGCACGTGCGTGTGTGCATGTGAAATTGATCAGTGTGGAATGTTCAAGTGGTTGCACATGTGTTCGGGACCATGACGTGGGCCACGGAAGCTTAAGTGCTTGCACAAATTGTTTCTGAGCGCACAGGGGAGGATTGTAGAGACGAATGCTCACGGCTTCGGCTATGGCTAAGATGCGACACTTGACAAGTCTTGATTGCTTTCCTTGAGTTTTCTCAAACGTGGCGCATACGGGGGAGCGGGAGGAACTGTCCAGTGTCGACACCGATCTGGAAATCGACAGGGTCCGGGAATCTTGGCATACCACTTATGCACTGAACCAAATCATATCGGAGTCCAATGCGAATATACAAGCCATTCAATAGCTGCATCTTCTTATAACGCCGTACTGTCTCAGATATCGTCGATGGGTCATGTGGAATACCTGACAAGTGGTAGTTCAAATCGTGCAGCACGTCATAAAGTTGACTCAATGATAGCATGGTGGTTGTAAAATCCTTGGAAAAGAACTGCAAAAGAGCATCCACGTTGACGTCGGCACACAAGGTTCTTCTAATCTGTATTTCCTGAGTGGCTAAAAAATTGAAGTATTTCACAAATATGCTAACCTGTGTGGATGATGGACTTCCGTGTGCTGGTAGTGGGTATGTCCCCGCTTTAAAGTTTCACAGACATTAATTCTGCTGCTATCCACAACTCTTGTGGCAGCTACCGCAACTATCATACAATAAGATGAAATAAATACTTCAGAAAGTTCGGTTTTTTTTAGCCTACTCACTGACTGCACTTCAGGACATGAAAGCTCCCACAATGTGGCTTCACCACAAATGAGGCTTTTCTTTTCACAGAGGGCTTTCTTGCGCTCCCAATAGTTTTTCAGTTTGTCTCTTGAGGCATAATTCCAGAATGTGAAGATGGTTTACGAACCTTACCTAGCTATTTGTACTCAATATCATATGAATTTCTTAAAAGCACCACCACGAAACGACTACCTTACTGCCCAAGGACGTACATGTAAGTGTACACATATTTACATTTTGAATTACTTATAAAAAGACAGCAAAAAATATACAGGAGTTAGAACAAACTGCGCAAATGCACATTACTAACCCCCATAAATTATGAATGGTTTTTCACCATAAAAACCGAGCAGTGCAGCTTACAACCAGAGAACAAAGCTAAACAGTGGGATACCGCTTGGTCACAAGGGCTTCTAGTCAAACAACATGTGATATTTTGGTAAAGTAGATAAATATCAACAAATTTTCAGATACCTTAATAGTTTGCTTGCTTCATAGTTTCGCGGACATCTGCGCAACTTTTCAAGGCACGTGTTTCGAGTCCCTCTATCCTAACATCGCTGGGTATTGCGGCGCTTTTGGCGCACCCAATTGGGAGCGCGTTGTGTGTATGGCTTTGGTGTACCCATTGTTTATTCCTATCACTGACAGACTGACATTTACACACACGCAAATACGACCCACTCCGCTCTATTGATTTCTCATTGGTTATGTCTTCCTTTTAAATACGAGTATTCTCTTGCCATAACACCCACTCCACGGCGCACCACCGAACATTCTCTATTTGATTGTGTATCTTGGTTTCAGCATGGAAGTGTAGACTAGTGGATTTCGTGATTCGGAGCTTTATTAGTTTGGATCTTAGTGGAGCTTAAGCACAGCACACGAAGACTGGAGGTTCAACTCTGTGGTGGTGAAGGAAAGCTTTGTTCAAGATATCATTTCTAACCAAGACGCACTTCACTTGAATCTCAAGCAGGTGGCTGAAGAAATTTGAGGAGACTAGAACCACTGGGAACTAAAAGATGTGTAGTATCCCGAGGGGGGAGAAATCATCACGAATACATTTAAAGAATTATGTCTCTCTTGGTAAAGTTAGTTGTTTACCCTCGTTAAACAATAACAACCTTCGGTTCTTGCCTCAAAAACAGCGGCCTTATTACCGTCTTCCCTTCATGTCTTGACATGATTAGCTTTTGGAATTCCACATCTCTAAGGCAACACCGAACTTTGCAGACGGGGAAAAGGCGACGGATTTTACTACGCCTTTTTCTCTAAACCCACTTTTGATTTAAACCATTTTAGGGACACGCGGGTTTCTGCACTTTTCTCATTTCTCTAAAATTTTTGACGTCCCTTGATGCAGCACTCTCTTGTTATATCGAGGTTTTAATGTACGCAGTCAGGGCACGCTTTTCTCAGCACACACAATACCTCGAAACACATAGTCTCGTGATAAATCCCCCATTCTAATGCGATTTCGGTTTCTGAATTAGAATGTCCTGGAATGGACTGAACCAGTGTTCTGTGACCCTTAAATATACCCATCAATTCAACGATCCGCAACCAAGTCCTGGCAGTTAAAATGAGTTACACCGAAAACGTCGGTCGGAGCTGGGCCTTTGGGATCCACATATCTACTGCAAGAGAGTTCACAACTGTGAGTTCGTTCTGTGCAGTTTTTCGTCTCACTTTCGTTAAACGCGTTCTTGTTTTTCACCAGAACACCCTCCCCTGTCTGTCCCGGTTTCCTAGTGTCAGCTTAAATATCTCTTAAATTTATTCACTGTAATATATAGACTGCTAAATACCCTGCATGTATAAATTACCTATCCATTACCACGTTTGAAAATAGTAGCCATACTTACATAGAATACGTCCGAGCTCCGCCAGTGAATGTGTCTTCTATTTGGTGTGACGGCGAAATACCAATTACTCCCCTCTATCGGACGAGTAGAGAAGACGTAAGTCCGTTGACGGACGCAGAGGTGTATTCTACATATCATAGCACTGAAACAGTACTGGTACGAGAAATACACCGAAATGATATGAACGCAACGGCTTGGCAGAAAGGAAACCGCAAGCTAGTACAATCGGCGAAGGACTGAGAGTGAAAGTGATTCAAAACTAAGTAGATGAAAGCCCCGAAAAAATAAGTCCAGTAAAGCGTACGCAACCGAAAAAAAACAGTGAGGTCGATATAAAACGTCATAGAGGATCGTAGAGAAAAAAGATCCAAAATGACGTTCAGAAAACTGTCATTTCCTCAGAACCATCGAGGTTACTACATTTTTTACGCCCGCCCTTTTTGACTGCTCATTAACTTAGGATTTTCTGTCGTAATAGAGTTGGATTTTGATAGCAAGTTGCTCCTTTCCCATGAGTAGCATATTGTGTGGCGCGGTCTGCTTCCAGAAGGTCCAAGGTTCATGTGTATCTTACCAAATTAGCCATGGTCCAGGAAAGTATGAAGGTCAAAGTCAAATTTTTCAATAACGTGAACCTGTGATTGAAAACAGAGTAAACCCAATCGGGATATCTCATTATAACTAATAACCAGACAAAAGTATAATTCTGTGGGGTTTCGGGTTTTTTAAAAATCGGCTGTCAGGATGTGGACGGCGGATGTCAGAACTGTCCAGGTTATTGGACTTTTATCTTCTCTTATCACCTGGCGCCGTGATAAATGGACAAAGGAGTCTTTGGAGATTTGGCCGGAGTAAACGGAAGATATGACTGTCCACGGCTGTGCTTCGACCTGAGGGGCCTCACTGGATTACTGTCCGCTGGTGAGTTCTAGCTAGCTTCCTATCTACCCCAATAACAGAAGTTATGAAGATGAAATTTGAAGATGATGAAGGATGTGTGATGGTACTGGTAGAAGCGTAGTAGATAAGTGGCAGTTGAAAATGTAATGACGAAGTTTGAAGGCAAAAGAGTGAAAGCAGAAGAAAAATAGGCCCAAGACAAGGGTTGGCTGAGGAACGACGGCAGTGAAAACGGTACTAGGTACAGCAGAAACGAAAAAGAACCAGGGATAGGGCGGCTACCCATCCGCTGGCTTTGGCTAACACTCTAACAGCAGCGGCGCAGCCGAAGTTTGAACCCCACAACCGTTTCAGTGGTTTTTACTTCCACCGAGAGCCGACTACAGTCGTTGACAAGTTGTACGGCGAAAAAACTTCCTCACATGAGACTTAGAAGACTCTCCTTTGCCGGCTTATAGGAGAGCCTTCTGGTGGTCGTACAATAGCCGAGGGTAGGCAGCTGTATAGTCAGTCCCTGGAGATTAGCATACCCCCTAAGGACAATAAAAGCCTATATCAGGCAGCTTCTACACTTTATGAGCTCCATCGAGGAAAAGTTCAATGCTTCCGATCTCTGCTTGTGGGCAAGCCCCATAAGGTAAATAAACTCCCTGGTGTGACTTCGTTGAACATGTTCCAGAAGCTTGGTGTCCTCTACCAAGAAAGGCTACCACGCGTGGACACTATATCCCGACTGCGGTCGAACAACCGCCTCGTAGTCCGACAACGAAACCCAATGTTTTCTGAAAGCCACGGCTCGCTCAAGCCGATGAAGTTCTCTAGCGTCTTTCTGAGTGGCCGCGCAGCACTCGGCTCCAGATCGTAAGTTGTCCGACGTAGTTACCACAAGGTCCTTTGCCATTGTCACTTTCATGATTACAGAGCTCTCGTTTACCTCCTCAAGGTACCTGTCCGGTTGAGATTCCGTACCACCTACCAGGTGGAGGAAGCTTTGATGTTCAGTGGTAAGTCCCAAGCCACTGACCAGGGGTGCAGTGTTCAGATCTCGCTGCACAAAATCTGCCTCTATAGAGCTGACAGAAACCGCGCTTCAGCGGGTCTTAAGAGACAGAAATTAAAATCGATAAATCGTTTCTTTGAGCCAGTGGATTTTGACTGTACATGAATTTCAGATGCCCTGAGGAGCTCATCTAGATTCAGCATCAAGTAATCAGTCACCAGTAGCATTTTCAACCTCGCCGCAAACAGGACCTCCGGACTGCCTTATTTCAGAAGTGGCGGAAAATCAGGCGCAAATAAGCCATCAGGACAATTTGGCCACCGGCTGTTTCTTCACAGAATGACGAACTTGCTTGGGCGACTTTCATTAGTCACGCTGACACGCGTCACTGACCAGCTAGGACAGATGGGCGACTCCACACACAAACATATACAATATATATATACATGTTATCTTGTAGTACCTCGTAGATCCCACGTGTTCAACCTTCATCATTTTATTATTGTACGAGTTTTACTGCTCTAGCAAGTTATTAAATATGCATTTTTAACTGATTCGCCAGTAGTCACCGCGGATTGTTCTCTCTGCGTCGTTTATGAGCGTTATGTGCCCTGTGGCAATAAAGACCGAACTCATACAATCTCAAAACGCATTTTTACTGAGCCTTTCACTACTCAACAGCCAGCCGTGGAATTACCAAAATCCATTCAGAAGGTGTATAACCTCCTGACCGAAGGCTACGTCGGACTAAGCTTGAGGAGCAGTTTTATGTGGCTTGTTTGATGTCAATTCGCTGAACATTATGCATATACGATGAGTTTCCCCTTTTCTATTTCTGTTGCACGCGTTTCTGTACCCTATATTTCGGTAACACACTTCCTTTTTTCTCGCATCTCTGTTCAGCCGCAACAAACTAGACGGTTATACTGACTTTACGGGCAGCACGAACAGCATTTCAGTTTAGCTCCCGCTTTTGGCTCTTCGAATCCACGTGTATCGTCTGTTCAGCTTGAGACTTGTTTCCGCTTTTGCAAACTTACCTCCCAGGCCACCATGTTCTCAGACGTCGTGCAAAAACTCCACATCGAAGTGGACTCCAAAGTAATAAGCCTCATAGATCCGATGCCAGCGGATTCTCCACAAGACAAGCTTAAGTCCACATTACTAAAGCGAACAACCTCGTCCGATGGTGCCCGCCTGCAGCAATTGATGGCTGGTGCAGAATTAGGTAACAGCTCTCCTTCTCCACTCCTGCGTTATGTGCCTTCTCTTGATGCACAACATCGGACCAGTGAAACGTTACTTCGACAGCTTCGGACAAACTGACTACCGACGAACACTATAGCCTTCCTGTCAGTACAAGCTACCAACGTCCCACCAGAAAAGCTGGCCGAAACAGCCGACAAAATACACGAGTGTTTTTTCATGCCAACCGTGAGCCATGTAGATGCCATACCTACGATGTCTGATCGGCTGGAAGGTCTAACTCAGTAGTTGCGTGAGATGCGACCTCAGATCTATGCTATCAGCCGTTAGAGAACTCGCCGTCAACCGCGATCCAGGTACCATTCTCGCTCCAAGTTCACGGCCGACCAAGCCGAAGATCACATATCTTTCTAAAGTCTTCTGATCGGAGAACCCTAACTGTTCTCTGCCCTGTATATTAGCGCATGATCATGCCGGTTACTTACAGAGCCATCGGTCCACAAGGCGCTACTCTCAGATTACCGCACCGACTGAACGAATCAGGCTGATCAGACTGGACTACTTTTCAATCTGGACGCCCATGGTTCAAACTTATACTCACGCCGGCCGATACTATATGGGGCCTCTTAAGTTGCACACCACTGCGATTAAAATAGAGCTACCTGGGTTACGAGCTACCACAAGAGTTTTGCCGGACCACAGGGCTGATCCCCGACACCAAACAACATCCTGCTCTGCCCCAACTATTACTTCCAGTATACCCTCGAATCATTACTTGTGGTTCCCCAATCAAGGCCGAAATCCTACCATCGCCGTTGCGTTTTCAACCTACTTTCCCCATTTCGCCATCCAAAGCAACCTCAGTCCACCTTAGCCTGCAACTCAATCATTTCCCATGAATGGTCAGTCCCCATTTAGCACTGACCCCATGCTAACGTTGGGTTCCGATGGGGATTTGATGGGGATGTTGACTGACAATTTTTGCGAGGCAAGACCAATATACTTGTGAAGAAAATTCTCGAAATGTCACGTTGATGAAAATTTTTTAGGTAATACTGGTACTGAAATGCTTTGTATTTTTGTTAAAAATCATGGTTTTTCGCCCCTTTGAGCCGTCTTTGTCCGCTGGTGGTTGGCCGTGTTCCGGGATTGATGCACTATTTTCACTTTTAACTGCATCCATTTCCGCATTATCTCATACCGCATGTTACGTTCCATAGATTAATCAATGCTGATCTCCTAAACGAGCCTAATGAGGTCCATGAATTTGAGTTGTGAACTATAACTACTCCTCGGTGTCAGTGGTCAGAAATCTGTTCCTTTTAGGGCCTCAGTAGATGTAGTCGCTATCAGATGTAAAAGAAAAGACAAATAATATCTTATTTTAACTTCGTTTGCTTAGATGCACAACCATGAAGTACAATAACCTTCTCTATGCTCCAGTTCACTGCCATAGGGATTCAGTCTGGTTATGGTAGGGACATGGTTGGGCTATGGTTGAGATACTGTCGGGATCCGGTCGGGCAAACCAATAGCCAATACTGGGCGGACATTGGAGGAGTTTTGTTATTTACTTCTGTTTTTCTTTCCAGGTGGAGCAAACGTTTTTCGGCAGCATACAGCTAGCTGGTACTTGGACTCAAATCAAGATGCTGTCTTGGGTAGAAGGCCTCGATTGGCCGCCCTTCCTGGAGAGGAGAATGATGTAGCGGCTTTTCGGAGACACAGAATCAAAATCATCGAGTCATTCCTTTGAGCAAGTGAGTTTTAATTGCTCATGAATTTCAGATGCCCTCAGGAACTCATCTAGATTCAGCGTCAGGTAACCAGTTGACAGTAGCGTTTTTGACCTCTCCGCAAACAGGGTCACTGGGTTACCTGATTTCAGAATTGGCTGAGAATCAGGCGCAAACGATCCACCAGGACATTTTTGCCACAGGCTGCTTCTCCACGGAATGACAAACTTGCTTGGGTGACTTTCATTAGTCACTCCTTACCACACGTCACTGATCAGTCGGGGCTGATCGGTGACTCTAGGCCCACTCACAAAATTATATACACTTACACTTAACGAGGGGCTAGCTGCCTAAGTGATGTGTTTTTAAGTGTGTCTAAGATTTCGGCTAGGTCTCATGGACACATCTCACTCGGCTCTCCCTGCAATCTTGGCACCTCACCAACTCATTGGTTCTACTGTATCTCGCTGGCCTCCCCAGATCCGTCAGTCCAGTTGGGCTGACCATACATCCCCTCTAATTCTACTGGCCTTCTCCCTTGTCGACTGAATTTGTGGGCTCCACTGTCGGGACAGGGAGACTTGAGAAACCACGGAAGCTCTATTTGCAAACTTGGAGCATGGGTTTTCCAAGCATATCAACAAGTCGTTTATGAGTAGGATGATCAACAAAGGTCCAAAGGCGGAGCCCCAAACCATACCGACCATCAAACACTTTCTGGGACAAGCTATCCTCCACCTTGGCCTGAAAAGCCCAAACCGCAATGGAGATGTGAATTCATCTAATAGTTTTTGGGGACACTCCGAAAGCACCCAACTGCATCGTCAACAGACGGTGATTGACTGAGCCAAATACTTCCTGAAGGTTAAGGTTGTAGACCTCCTCCCTACCTACCTGGTTTTTTCTTTCAGATACCTCGTCCATGCAACTCACGCCGTGTCGCAGTCGGGATCTCTGACGTTGGACGCCATGCTGGCTTGTGGTGACCGATCTGCGAGTAGCCACGTGATAAGCGACTCCGTCTCTTAGAACCCGCTCCATCACCTTGATCAATGCGGCTGTTACGCCGACCACCCTGTGAATGGAACAGATTTCCCTATCCCCGGCCTTACGGATTGGGGTGATCGTGACTTTGAGCCAATCCTGGGGCAAGCAACCTTCCTCAAGGGACGCATTGAACAGTGTAGTCAGCGACTGCGCCAAACGTTCCGCCAGAGTTTGGAAGATTGACGGGTGTACACTTTCTGGCCCCGCTGCTTCAGCTCTTGCCAAACCACTAAGAAACGTAAGGGCATTACAAATTGCGACTGCCCCTTCTGACATTTCGTGTGCAACCACGGTAGTCATTGGAAGAAAGCCTGATGTCCCGATGTCTTTTGCACCCCTGCTGGAAAGCTTGCAGAATGGATATTCGCTCGGGCTTTTGAAGTATCAAAGTATGCTGCTTGAAATATGATAATGACACAAGAACACCACTGAAATATAGCCATGACTAAAAACGGGCAAAATATGACCTTGCCCAAGGATGTGAAACTGCCTAAACTTAAGTGTATTTGGTTTGAAGGAGCTCAGTATTCTCCACAGAATATTCTACAGCTCCAGACTGGCTGCATTCCCATTTTTATGTCGATTATTCCGATAAACAAACGTCTAAGTTCTCCATTTGCTGCAAAATATTAAACTGACAAAGTAGTAACGCAGAGCACAATCGCTCTGCGCAAGTAAGCCATCTCCATCGCCGCCATCTTCCTGCTGAACATTGTAACCCCTTTTATTATTGCTTCTCCCATTCTCGACCGACACCATATGTCTCGCCTACATCAATCAGATTATTAGATCCATTCCTACCTGTTCTTTTCGATACTTTCCCTCATCACCCCTTACTGAACTGCTCCTCAGTCGTTATCGTCTGTGCGTTTCCGCGTTCCCCACTATCTCTGCCGATTTGTCGAGTTCACCTGTCATGGAGATAATTCACCATGATACTCCAAAGTTAATTGTACAGACTTTCGACGTAACCCGACCTGCCCTTCCTCATAACTGATAATTTCTTTCTAGGACTCCATTGTTATTGCTCCGGCTCCTCTTACATGTACATACGTGTACATATATGTATAAATATAAACATGCGCACATATTTATACATGCATTTGCTCTGTATCCTGCAGTTCCTCACAGGCCATCTCTCTGGCTATCATCCCTCTGACCACCTGATATGCATCCTTTCTTTCTACATCTGTGTCTCACATCTACGGCTTCCAATTCTCATGAACCACATTTAACCTGATCCACCCTTTACATCTTACTATGCTCGCTTCCTATTTTGCAATGAGTTTTGTGCCCTGTTCGCCGACTATTTATTGCAGAATGCCAAAGCTTCGTTGCTATCTAGTCCTTTGCAGTGAATCTCACTTTTTATCCATCGTCTCTCGATAACACAGTTTTTTATGCCGATTTCTAGCCTTTCTCATGTGTATCAGTCAGCTTCCAGATGTCCCCATACGGACCAGCCGGGTCCATCACCTGACCTTGACTTTTAAACTCACCTTGCGTCCATTTGAATCCGCTCATGGGTCCATTTAAACTCGGTACGTTTTCTTCGGTGTGCATACATTTGCCATACTTTCGTCCCACGTTACTCCTTCTTCTAAGCCTCTTTTATCAAACTTCTGTCATGTGTAATACCTAATACCCTGTCATTTATTATTCCACACGCAGACCCAAGTCCTCTCTTTGCTAATGACAACTTAGGCGGGCTTGCATCTTGCGCTGATGATTCTTTCCAGGTTAAATGCAGCAGTCAACAAACGGTAAGTACTAATATCAATGATGACGTCAGAAGCACTGAAATTTTCACATTGCTATTGGTCAATGCACGATCTATTAGGAACAAAATCCAATACATAAGATCAGCTGCACTAACAAATGACTATAACTTCATTTTAGTGACGGAATCTTGGTTATCGGACTCCTATCTAGTAGAGGATATTGAGGTACTCGGCTACAAATCCTTCAGCAAAGGCAGAACACATCAACGTGGTGGAGGCTGTCTAGTGTATGTAAAGGAAACTCTCAGGGCGACAAGCTTTCAGCACCCTATCCTAGACGGCATTGTCGACTCTGTATGGCTGAACGTTGAAGTTGAACGTCAAGAACTGATACTAGGTTGCGTATACCGTCCGCCTAGATCTAGTCCTAATAGTTTCAAGCAAATTATAGAGGCACTCAGCCTGATTAGTGATCTTAAAATAGGCCCAAAATTGATAGCTGGTGACTTTAATGCACCAGAAATATGCTGGACATCACTCACAGCACCACGCCATTTACTACAGTTTTTGAACGCAATTCACCTAGGAGGATGGACGCAGCACGTCACGTCCCCAACCAGACGCGACCACACTCTTGACTTAATTTTGTCAATAGGATTAACCCAGGTTGTAACAAAAGTTCAGAATAACCTACCCGGAAGTGATCACGCAACTGTTCACTGCTGCTTCACAGTGCCCATAAAGGATAAACAGCCGACAACCCCGCATAGACCATATCATAAGGCTAACTGGAATATACTGCCTTCTCTGATTGGGAGCCAAAATTAGGACACCTTCTTTTTAAGTGCAGATCCCCAGCTGGCGGCAGATCAACTTTACTCCATCTTTGAACGATGCCTCAACCGAATAACTCCGTCACAAGGGTCGTCAATCCGCCCTAAAGACACCAAATTGTCTCGTCTCAACTTGAAGTTAAGTAGACTCCAACGCGTTTATCTTAAAACAAGGGACTTTTCGCTGTTTATACAGTTGAATCGTCTGGCTGAAACGATAAAACTGTACTCCGAGAGTGAAATGATACAATAGGAACTCAGGGCCTTACGTGATTCCAAGAAAGTCGAGATTCTTGCAAAACTGATGAAGTCGAGGAACCCCAAAACAACTTCATCTATCTCTTCTATCTCCTTCAATAACACGTGCCTCGACAAACCGCTGGACATTGCAGAAGCGCTTAACACGTTTTTTGCTTCTTCCTTAATTAGTGACACAGCACCATTTTTCTGCAATCCACCAGTACCATCATATGAGCCACTTTCTGCTGTAACAATCCTGCCCTCCGAAATCGAGCCTTTAATTTCAAATATCAAAATGTCTTTCCACCCCGGATCGGACTCGTTACCATCGGCCATCTTCAAATTGGGTGGCCCAGATATCCCAATTCTTTTATCGAATTTATTCAATTTGTCTATGCGTTTTAGTTGGTATCCTACACAGTGGAAAACGTCGGTTATTATTCCAATTCATAAGAAGGGAACACGGGAGGACCCGGCCAACTACCGGCCTGTGAATCATACCCCGGTAGTATCGAGGATTATGGAAAGATTAATAAAAGTTAAACTAACAGATCACCTCCTTAAAAACCACCTTATAAGTGAAGGTCAGCACGGTTTCCTAAAACATCGATCCTGTGCAACTTGTATGACTGACTTTCTGAACCTTATTACGATAGCTGCCAATGATGGTAAGGCAGTGATCTCAGTCTTTTTAGACATGTCTAAGGCCTTCGACCGGGTGTCTCACATTCGTTTGTTGTCAAAGGCTAAGACATTCGGCATTGTTGACCCACTATATGCCTGGCTAGAATCGTACTTGTCCTCGCGCAGTCAAGTGGTAAACGTTGATGGCACAACTTCCACACCCAGCCCTGTAACCAGCGGTGTGATCCAAGGTAGTGTACTGGGCCCGTTGTTGTTTCTCATGTACATAAATGACATATTTACCGTGGTTCGTCATGGAACTCCTTTTTTATTCGCTGATGATGTAAAGTTGTTGTACACCTTCGACCATAATTCATTGGGTAATACTATAGCAAAAATATCTGAGGACCTGCGGATGCTCAATTCGTGGTGTACCGATTGTCTAATGGAGTTCTCGGCGGACAAAAGCTGCATTCTTACATACAAGTGTCATGTACCTCCCGAAACGTTTAGTATAGGTGGTCACCTGATCCCCAACAAATCATCAGTACGCGACCTGGGCATATACTACTCCTGTTCGTTCAACTTCTCGGAGCAAACAGACACTCAAATTGCTAGGTCCCGCAGGATAATAGGACTTGCCCACAAAACATTCCGTTTGCGTGAAAGTAAACTCAGTTTCTATACAACACACGTTAGACCATTGCTAGAGTATAGTTCAATAGTTGGCTCCAACATGCGCCAGACTGATAGGATCGCCATCGAAAATGTCCAGCGCACCTTTACTAAACAAATAGTTGAATATTCGTCCAGTCTCAACTATAAACAACGCTGTGACCTGCTACACCTCGAACCCCTTTGGCTCCGACGGATAAAGAACAACTTGTCTTTTTTCCACTCACTATTAAAATATAGATCCTGCAAAGCCTCCCCTGTGGTACGAGACCCATTAAGCCTAAGGTATTCGTTACGACACAGCAGTCATTCGGTCACTGTGCCGTCCTCGAGAACCAGCCTACGGTCCAATTTCTTCATTGTTAAATATTCACAAATGTGGAATAAACTTCCACCAAATGTCCGTGCAATAAGCCACTTGCCGAGATTCAAAGAGGAATTAAACAAACGACTTGATGTTCTGACACTCGTATCAAACAATGATCCATACACTTCGGAGGAGCGAGCGTACGAAGTTGGTTTGGGTTACTGACACAAGGGTCTGAGTCGGGGGCCACGAGACCTACGTACCACACAAGTCGCCGTAAATACCACTCAAGTTTCATTAATCTTTCGCGTAAAACCTTGTGTTTAGCAAAGTCGAACCATCCCCCAAGTAATTCCAATTTCTAGATACTAGAGGTGTTTCTTTACTACTGACCGCTGATCCTCAGCTGGGAGCACCCCAGACTGCGTTTTTCTATTTTTACTTCTCCAGACAACCGCTGATGATGCCTTCCCTTCGATGGCTTGGCATAATACCTGGCCCACATTTCCCGCTGAAAACTCGATACCTGCTCGTCATTTCGTCACTACCACACAGGCCATGCTCTCCAGGACCCCTCGCAACCTGGTCGCAAGCTCCTGGATTATTCGATCTCTATGTGACAACGCCAATATCACTCAAGCGAAGCCCGCCGGTGCGGGCCGCGGTCAGATCCACCACTTTGGCCGACGCACATCGGGCGTGCAGGACGTCTGCAACGATGTGCGGATGCAGATAGGATTGCGGATGGCACCTGTCAACAAAAACGGTTTTCAGGTTGGGTGTCCCGCGCACGGTCAGCCCCACCCACCAGCACTGGTTGCAGCAAAAAATCATTCACCCGAAATGCTACAAATATGGAACTATATCCCCCAGTTATCGCTTATTTTTCATCGTACTTGTCTCCATCTTCGCAACCTTAACTTACCGCTTCTTACGCTCGGAAAAATCTACTTTCCCTAGCACATAATTATCGCGGGGTTAAAAGACCGTTTCCGTACTCGGCCCACCGTTCATGATCCTTTTTTTCCCGATGATTCGTGCCAACCTGCCAGCTTGTCCTATTAGCAAACTTAACCAATCCCCGAGATAAAACTCGCTTTTATTTTATCAGTTATCAATATATCTTCAAAAGTCACATTTATTGTTGCCATACACTTCCGTACCACAATGTGCGGTATTCTATCTTGGTAAATCCTCCCAGACAATTTTGATTCTTGCATCTCTCCGGTCATCATGTTTGGCCCTTAGATAACGATTATCAAACGTAAATACTTACCTGCCATTTAAATACTCGCCCAGTACCCATTTCTATTTTGGTGCATCACATTTCACCTTCATGAAAGTAAGCAATGTGCGCAACGATTACATGTTAACATCCTGCCACTTCTTCCACCATCACTCCAGCGACCTCGCCAGATGTGATGTCCGTTTGGTTTATCACGGACTCCACCCACATCCAGCAGCCCAACTTCGCAACTGTATTCAGCGTTTGTTGGTGCTTTTTCATATCCGGTATTGTATCTTGGTAAATCCTCCCAGACAATTTTGATTCTTGCATCTCTCCGGTCATCATGTTCGGCCCTTAGATAACGATAATCAAACGTAAATACTTACCTGCCATTTAAATACTCATCTGTGCAAACCGTGTGTCTGCTAATATCAGGGCTACGCATCACAAACTGATTTGTCGCCCAGTACCCATTTCTATTTTGGTGCATCACATTCCCCCCTCATGAACGTTAACAATGTGCGCAACGATTACATGCTTGCGTCCGGTCACTTCTTTTACCATCACCTAGACAATCATTCTCTACAAATGAGTCCTTCATTGGGTATTTAACGGACTCAGCCGATATTTGGTCCCTGAACGTTTCAAGGAAAATCTTCGAAAGATTTTGATTGTTCTTTGTCTGCAAATTCATTCCTCTCATCGTCTGATTTCTAATCCAAATCCGTGCCATACTCCGCGGAGCGCTGTAGCTGGTTCATGTCTCCCTCGAAAAATTCTTTTCCCTCGAAGTGAACAAACCTTTCGCCATTTCTGTTTGATTCTCTTGTTGCATAGCACTTCTTTTTGTACTGTTTCAGGAAGAGTCAGCTACCTTCGACCAGCTCGACCCTGACTTGACCGGGCTGGCCACCCGACCTTGAGTTCAAATTTGCCGGGCGCCGCCACAGAGAGTGACTTAAATACTTCCTCCTGTACAATATTGAGTGCACATACCTTAACCAACCTCTTGGAATTCGGACTTTACGTCCAATTGTACCGTTTGATCTTGCGTTACAGCATGCCCCGGGTTATCCGAAATAAACCATTATCATTATCATTATCATTATCATGTAAATGTCTACATTTTCAGGGGTTTGGCCTGTGCATTCCATCACTTGTAAACTGTTGATCATGCACCTGGCATACCTCGGGCGTCTCCGAAACAAACCATCATTATTATTATTATTATTATTATTATTATTATTATAGACGACTTCACTTAAAGGAGTAAAACCACACAAAGTTTCCGATACGAGAAGGCTTATTGTGGCAGCTCTTCCCTGTCACCCATGTCGCTGAAAGTGCAGCTACCAGCTTGGAGCCATCAGGCCAGGTGGCCGCTTCTTGCACCCGTAGGTGAATATATGGCACTTACTCACCTAATACATACCGGCAAAGTAGCACTCACACGCGGAATGGTACTTGTGCTCGTTCAGGACCGATATTCAAGGCGATCCCTCGCAGTAATTCGAGTAGAACCGGCACTTGATTTAGCCAGTATAATGCTATCACATGCAAGTCAAACAAATCTGCTGTCGGCTATCCCAGCCTGCCTGCTCGTGCCACTGATCAGTTCTTCGAAGGCGGCTTCGGGACCTACCCGTTTTTTCTCTCTTTCAGCACGGCCACCTTTATTCGGATGACAGAAAAAGAACTATCGCCCCCAAAGTATACACAGCGTCAGGATTGAACACGTAGCTCACATGATCAGGGGCTAATGAACGACTTTGCATTCTTTTGCACGGGGTCCGGCTTAGTGTAGAAGTCGCCACTGACTCACCTAGTCTCATACAGACCTTCCATCAAATTTCGGACTATCTTAAACGTCTGACTGAAAATGACCTCCAGAATCTTCCTCGCTTTCGTGTAGCTTTGTCGTGCTTTGAGTGCCGAGCAGCAATCAATCGAGTCTTCAGCCCGCCCTTGGCGGCCGTCGATGGGTACAGGGGCTTCTGCAGCGGATCTGCTTCCTTGACTTCCACGAGGGTTTCAAACTGCTAGACAAACCTGCAGTATTGTCCTTGATGTCGGTCAAAGATGAAAAGTCCGCCTCTCCATATCGCGATGGAGTTACCTGAAAAAAGGAAAGCCAAAGTCATAACGGACTACACTGTTATGCAGTCTCGTATCTTCAACCCTCCTCGGACAAATGGAAATGTCGTTATATCAGACACTTCAGAGATCCCGCACTTCTTAAGGGGTTTGTCTACATCGGATCCTAGCACCGCCCGACACCATAGCGTAACCAGCCCTCCGTTTTCCAACATCGCGCCATACTACGCAACAGCTCATAGACCAAACCTCCCAATTCACGGCGCTGATTTGCCACCTGCATATGGACATGCTAGTCAGACCAGGGATCTAGACTGTTCCGCACCACACAATCTACTTGACCAACTGAACTACCCAAAACTAAATACCAATAACAGTATCTCTTTGGTTCTTTTTAATAGCCGATCCATAATAAACAAAATTCGGCATTTACGATATCTGGCCACTAGTTCTAATTATGATATAATCTTGATCACTGAAACTTGGTTAACCAATTACACTCCAACAGACCAGATTTCTCTTGTAGTCTACAATGTCTTCAGAGTAAATAGGGAAACTCGACGCGGTGGAGGTTGTTTGGCATTTGTCAAGCAAACCTTTAATACAACGGCGCTTCATCATCCTCTACTCGACTCTATTCCCGATTCACTTTGGCTAACTGTCCACATTCCTGGCTCTCAACTTCATGTTGGATGTGTTTACCGCCCACCAAGCGAAAATTTCTCCGGACTCTCATATCTAATTGATGCGTTTGGATACCTATCCTTACTGCCCTCAAGTATAAAAGTTATTGCTGGTGACTTTAACCTGCCCAAGATAGCTTGGCCATCTTTATCTGCACCCGCAAACCTTTTACCATTTGTAACAAGTATTACTGTAGGAGGGTGGGTACAGCATATCTGCTCTCCTACGAGAAAAAACAGCACTTTAGATCTCATTTTCACCCATGGCGTCCCTCATATATTTGTCTCAATCTCCCGAAGTTTGCCCGGTAGCGATCACAATCTGGTTAATTGCCGCATTCCCACTCACCCACAGCCTAACCTGAAATCACACTGCATCAAACCCTCTCCTCCCCCTGACTGGAAGGTTCTCCCCGCTACAATTCGACAAGCTGATTGGAGTGAGTTTTTTCTCTCTCGTGACCCACAAAACGCCACTGATATTTTCTATGCACAGTTCTTCAGATGTCTTAATAGGATTACCTACCTCCCCCAGCAAAGGAATAATAGGAAATCCCATATCACTTCGCTGCAAACAAAGTATGCCAAGCTCCAAAAAATTCATGAAAATACACACGACTTTGCAATTCTTATTCAACTTTTTCGCCTCACTTCTACTATCCAAAAGCTTGAAGAAACTACACTACGTAACCAGGAAACAAAAGTTCTGCGACACCAAAATAGATCTGTTCGACTGTCATTATTGTACAGGACCAGGACCTTTCATAATCATGGAAATATCCCGCACACTGTTTCAATGGACAGTGTATCCGCCTCTACTCCCCTTTCTATTGCAGAGGCCTTCAACTCATTCTTCGCCTCAACTATGGCCCCTATTATTAATGTTGACCCTCCGCCTCTTCCCCTAGTTACCGTTTCAACTCTGTCCACAGTGGAATTTGACGCCTCAATTATCTCCCAATTATTAACCACTTTCAAGCCATCATCTTACCCAGGACCTGACGGCTTACCGCCCACTGCAATAGTTAAATGCGGACCTGACTTACCTTACCTACTACTGAATATATTTACTCTATCAATGAACTCCAGTCTGGTGGCTGCAAACTGGAAATCCTCAGTCATAATCCCGCATCACAAGAAAGGTCCACTGCATGAGGTAACAAACTACCGTCCCATTAACCATACACCTGTCCTCTCTCGGCTAATGGAAAAAATCGTAAAAGAACACATCGTCAAGCACCTCTTTCAATTGGACGTTATTAATCCTCGACAACACGGCTTCCTTCAATCAAGATCTTGCGCAACCTGCCAGCTCGATTTTTTAAATCTCATCACTGAAATGGCAGACAGTGGAATGGCCCTTATAGTACTTTACTTGGATATGTCAAAGGCATTTGACCGCGTGCCACACCCACATCTTCTGGCCAAAATCCGATCATTTGGCATTACTGACCCTTTACTATCTTGGATTAATTCTTACCTGTCTAATCGCTCTCAGGTTGTCTCGATAAACGGACACTGTTCCAAGCCTAAACCAGTTACAAGCGGTGTTATACAGGGTAGCGTCCTTGGCCCTCTGTTGTTCCTCATGTATATAAACGACATATTCCTCTCAGTGAGCCAAGGCACCCCATTTCTTTTTGCTGATGACATTAAAATTGTATA
This sequence comes from Fasciola hepatica, assembly GCA_948099385.1. Classification (NCBI taxonomy): domain Eukaryota; kingdom Metazoa; phylum Platyhelminthes; class Trematoda; order Plagiorchiida; family Fasciolidae; genus Fasciola; species Fasciola hepatica. The sequence goes on from CANUEZ040000040.1 coordinate 1,438,866, forward strand.
CTCATTCAAGCCTGAATGCATCGCCTCGGCTATCTTAAACATCTCTTAAGACATATCTGCACTCCATAGATGGTGTTCAACTTGGCAGATGAATTTTTCCGCCGACAAATGTGAGGTTCTTACATATAAATGCAAGCTACCTCCAGGATCCTTAACCGTTTGTGGTTCAACCATTGCTAACAAGCAAATAGTTCGGGACCTTGGCTTGAACTATTCCTGCACATTTGATTTCTCGGAATATTCGGCCCTCCAAGTCGCTAAGGCCAGAAAGTGTCTAAGGCTAATATTTCGCTCCTTCCAACTTCGAGACTGCATTCTTTTCCTTTATAAATCTCATGCCAGGCCTTTATTAGAATACTGCCCACTGATCTTTTCTAGTATGCGGAAATCAGACAGAATTGGTATCGAGTCAGTTCAACGTAGTTTTACCAAGCGACTGATTGGATGGAGCTCAGCCCTCACTTATAAAGAACGCTGCTTATTTTTTAAACTAGACCCTTTATGGCTTCGCCGTATGAAACTGAACCTTATCTTTTTGTATAACATCCTTCACAGTTGGACATATACTTCTAATCCACTGCACTTTGCGCCCGTTTCTAGCTATCCACTACGTTCTAGAATTCTTACCCTTTCAACCCCTATTACCAACACCAGCTTACGTTCACATTTCTTCATCATAGTGTACTCTAACTTATGGAATAAATTACCGTTAGAAATACGCAGTTCTAATTCCAGCCATCGGTTTAGAAGTGCGTTGGATAAATTCCTCACGGTTACCCAAACCTTACAGCTCCTAAATGTAGACATGTCCGATGACCAAGCCTATGAGAAGGGTCTAGACTTTTGAATCGCGCAAACACCGGCGGTCTATGACAGATGAAATTAAATAACCATTCTTAGTTTTTCCGCCTTCTGCAATCGAAAAACTAGTCTCAGAGAGTCACTGTCTATTATTGTTGCCTCTTTGTATCGATTCTCATTTATACTCAGCTGGGAGCATCCCAGACTGCGCTCCTCTACTTTTTCTCTATTTCCAGACCTTCATTCGTGCGTACCTTTCTCTCGATGACTCTTGATACTCTGGAGACCACACCGGTCACTAACTCGGCCTACGCATCTACCTGACCGTTGGCTATTCATACGCTACCCGAATGACGCTTCCTTGGTTACGTTCCGGGATCCCCTGGTGCCTGGTCGCCTGATCGCGGACTTCCTGATGCCCACGGCCGTTTGGCCCCACCAAGAAAACTCATGTCAATCACAACGGTGCGAGGCGCGGTCAGATCCACCGCTTTGGCCGGCGCACGTCGGGCGTGCAGGCCAACTGCAATGATACGCGGGCGCAACTAGGCCGGCGGATCGCACCTCCTGTCACCAGAATTGGTTTTCAGGTTGGGTGTCCAGCGCACGGCCAGCCTCACCCACTAGTGCCAACTGCGGATTGAAAAACAACATCCCCTGAATATTACTGCTGCCACCCATTGCCTCCTCCAACGTTCCTGAACAAGGTTTACCATACCGGCATTTATATCCATCGACTTACCTTTTATTTGTCTGAGCTGATGCCATGTTTACCCTCATTCTATTATATCCAGTTACCGGATTCTGTACCCCAAAACATGAAACGGTTTCACTGTTCAGATCTTTATTATGAATATGACAATTCCTGGTATACTCTTGAAGAGACCATTCATCCAATTGGTAATTTGTATGTCACAACTACATTTATCTAAACAAAACCATCATTTAAAGATTCGTCTCTCACCTGCCAACAATTCCACACAAAACGAAATGGTCCTCCTTCCAGCGCTTCTTCGGCGTGACACCACCTTCATGTTCAGTGTATCCTTCCGTTGCACCTTTTCTCATTCAGCCATTTGCATTTCATGACAGTTGCATTGGCAATGAAGTATTCACAATCCAGGACAAAAATAGTTCGACACTGAGAAAGCTATTTCTCCAAACATTTGCTGGCAATGAAATATACGTATGCCAGTTTACTGACCTTCCAGTTTTTTCCCAAATACCCCATGTCAGACTCTTACCAGCGCATCCCGTTAAGCGATTCTTTACATGTTTTGACAGTATCGTTTATGCACCACCACCTTGAGACTTCATAAGATCATCGTATATCAACTGCTGTTGTCAAATTGTGTTCACCAATTAACCTGAAACGAACCCTTTATTCGAATCGTGTTTCACTCACCTGTCAACTTTCGTCACTCTGCTCCAGTGAAATTTCCAGGCTCGGGCAGCTACATCCACCTCTTTATGAGGGCGTTCTCCACAACCTCTTGATGAATAGCAAATACCAATTCCGTGGTTACACGGACTGTTTTATATACGCATTCCCCCTCCTCGAAAGACACCACAAATCCTTAGGTATTATATTTCTGCTATTTTCCGAGTCATCTGGACTACTGGTTCAAGGGCATGTCCTTCATCACCCAAAATTCTCCAATTTTTCGTTGGTGATTTTTCGAAAGTTTTCTTTGTCAGTTTACTCACCCTTGCGACTTTACATCGACGCTATCCAAAATACTGCGCATTTTTACTTCATCACCGCTTGTCTTCATCACGTATCTCGACGGCGGAGCCTTTTTCACTCAATTCGCAAGTGTACGTCCACCCGACCTTCAAACTCAAATTTGCCGGGCAGTCGTTCGTGCGACCACCAAAACCTGTACACGTTTAGGCTGCATTTACCCAAATGAATATCCAAGGAACCTTTTTGTGACCTCACCTGTATCATATGATCATGCAATCGAGCATGCTTCGGGTACCTCCGAAATAAACCATTATTATTAATATTATTATAATCATAATCTTTATAGTTTACTTCTGATAAACCCGTAATGCGCTGAAAAGCAAGACGAAAGGCACGGCTGAAAGCGGAGTCCGAATTCCTAGTTGGTGATCCAAGTACGTGCACTCGATATGGTATAGAAGGAAGCATTCAGGTTGTTCTTCGTGGTAGCGCTCGGCACACTTGAAATCAAGGTTGGGTGACAAGGCCGGCCGAGTCTAGGTGGCGCTGGTTTGAAATGGTAGAAATAGTAGACTTACACACGTACTACAAATGGAGGACCGCTTGAAGGGAGAATCGGGCAGGACCGACGAAAATTTCGTTTACTTCGAGGAAAGAGAAAACTTTCGAGGAGACATAAACCGGCAAAAACACTTCGCGATGTGTGAAAAGGGTTCAGATTGGAAATCAGACGATGGAGATGTGCGGAATTTGGGATACGGAGCAAAAGATATCCGTCTGAGATCACATTTATAAAGTGCAGCGACCGAATATGGGCTGAGTCAGCTACCTGCCCAGTGGAGGATTCTTCTGTGGAGAGAGATTGCCAAGGTGGTGGTGGAAGAAGTAGCGGGATGGAAACAGGTAAATGCTGAGCAGATTGTTTACTTTCAGAATAGTGAAATATAAAGCATTAAGTTGGAAATGGGGACCGGGCGACGGATAAGTTTGTGGTACGTAGCTAAGATATTGGCAGAGACAGCTTGAAAGGGGGATGAATAACTGAATGACAAATAAATGGTTGCTCACCAGTTAGAGTCACCTAAGGGCTGAACATAATGAAACGAGAGTTGCAGGGGTCGGAGTGGTCTAGGTGGATTTAAAAGGGCAGAACTCAGAATATGAACAAACATCAAACAACCGATGAATGCGGTTGCAAACTTCCGTGGCTGTGTGTGGGTGGAGTCAGTGATTAACCAAACGGACAGCACATCTGGAGAGGGGTTGCCAACTACTTAAGTTGACATACTAAGAAAAAAGCAACGAAAATGGTAATCAGAATGGCGTGGCCCTGAAAAGGGCCTTGGGTTCGTTCACGTGTTGCGGCGTCGGTGTCAATGGGCCATGCAGTGTACGCAACGGTAGTTCTCTTCGTTATGAAATGCCGCACACCGGAAATGTGTCCATCGTCCGCAGGTTCCACATTGGACCCACTGAATGTCCTCGTCTAAATCCACGTTTGGTTCACTGTTTTTGCAGACGCTGCAGACGTCCTGACGAATTGGCGAGTAATCCACTTGCAGACGTCGTCTTTTACAATTTGTCTTGTATACAGTGGACGTTGTAACTTTGAACCTTCGGAAGGCCACTGAGTGCAGTTGGTCGCCTGAAATTTCTAGATCTTCATTGGCCATGTTCCTTGTTGTCAAAACGGATTTCCGTTTTGATGACAGACGCACGGACTTACCTTCCTCATACGTGACAGCTTGAGATTGGTCACCAGGGTCGTGACTAGTGCTGGCAACTGCAACATTTTGAACTGCTGTTTTCCTCTTTGTGGCTGCGGCCATCTTGGATATGTCCGCATCACACTCAACTGCAACCGGCGTCTCGCTGTTTGGAGCTTCGAACAGAATTTTCGTTCCAGGACATGAAGCCAGAATCTTGTTTAGGAAGCCCAACTGCATCCCATCTGGTGCCCTATAACAAGCCATCTGATCCTTAGCAACCCTATGACGGCTTTTTTCAGTCAACGACTGAACACGCTTGACTACGTTTTTGAATACGTCCAGGATGTTTGAACGGTTGGACAGGCCATCTTTCAAATGCCTGTTTTCCGTTTCTACCCTGTTAGTGGTAAAATTGCCTAACACTAATGCATCACGTGTCACATATCCAGCCCAAAACTGCCTAAGTGGTATCCAGGTGTTACTCAGGTATGCAGCCGCCTCATTGCTCCTACATTCTATTGCTGCCCTAAACCTCTCAAAACGAAGCCTAGTTTGAGCTAACACTAGATTACGCATCCACTGAAAGATGCGTAGCTTTTCACAGGATTGTAATCCATGTAGGCGGCTGCATCTACGTTTCATGTCTTGCATGACATGGAAACGGCAAAATAACACACGAGATTCTGGGTAAATATCCGTGAACGCATTAAACTGCGCCAAGCTCCTATCAACTACGATTGTCTTACAATTACCGGTTTCAGGGAGCATCTTTCTCATAAAATGAACAGCCTTACGATAGCAGTCACCACTCTCATTTGGGAGAATGGCATAGAACACACTGCGACCTAACCCCGTCCCATCAACTACCATTGTGTGCCATAGAATGTACCCACCACGGTTGAGTTGGTGAGTAGCATCTGCCAAAATAACGTCGCTGAACCTAGGACATAACTGTTTGCTTACAGAAGGGACGAAGAATATAAACTTTATCTCACGGTTATCGGAAATTATCTCCGAATAACCATGGGCCTGCAGCAATTTTTGAACCTCCTCCACTTCACTTACTAAGTCTCTCTTGTTCATTCTTCTTCTTATCGACCTGAAATCGTCATTATTAAGACGCCGGTTGAATTTCTTAAACGTATACTCCTTTAGCTCAGACTTCTTTCTGAAAGTGTCCATCAGTTGCAACACATGAGCATCCTGCTCAGGCGTCAGTCTACGATTTCGTACATAAAATCCCTCATTCCCTACTTGAAAACTATGCGAATGCTTCATCGACCAACTGACGACACAGTAACAGGAACCCGCAAATCGAAGCGTGACGAAAGCCCCACATTCCAAATTAGGTTACCTGAAAGGGATTTATTTACCGATAAATGATAACATACCTGGACGACTTATCACATTTCCTTTTGCGGTGAACGCAGCAGTACTTTTTGAAATAATAAGGCACACCATCTGGCAGATGGATGCCCCTTTTTTTGGCCATTGCGTACGTCTCGGAACTGTACACAAAGAAAGACGTGCAAGTTTCTTTTTGAAACTCCCGAAAATCGGCTTGGAATGCGTCGATATCGGGGTATACACTACGGACCAAACGCCGAAACACAACTGAATCGTCCACTGGTGCGCGCTCCATTTGCGACGCGACAGCCCAACACGCAACGAAATAACAGCGAATTCCAGTGCGCTCAGGCTTATATATCACCGATGAACCAATCACCTTTCAGGATACAAACATAAATACCTTCATTAAACAAAACACCCTCAAACCGAGTAATAACCATATGCGAATTTTCATGCCAATTACCATAACAATTTAGCCGTCAATACCATCTAAGCTTTCGTTTCCCATCAACGGACGCGTGCTGTACACCGGGTATGCTTGACTAGAGCCGTACATCCCCCGGCTGGTCCGTATGGGGACATCTGGAAGCTGACTGATACACATGAGAAAGGCTAGAAATCGGCATAAAAAACTGTGTTATCGAGAGACGATGGATAAAAAGTGAGATTCACTGCAAAGGACTAGATAGCAACGAAGCTTTGGCATTCTGCAATAAATGGTCGGCGAACAGGGCACAAAACTCATTGCAAAATAGGGAGCGAACATAGTAAGATGTAAAGGGTGGATCAGGTTAAATGTGGTTCATGAGAATTGGAAGCCGTAGATGTGAGACACAGATGTAGAAAGAAAGGATGCATATCAGGTGGTCAGAGGGATGATAGCCAGAGAGATGGCCTGTGAGGAACTGCAGGATACAAAGCAAATGCATGTATAAATATGTGCGCATGTTTATATTTATACATATATGTACACGTATGTACATGTAAGAGGAGCCGGAGCAATAACAATGGAGTCCTAGAAAGAAATTATCAGTTATGAGGAAGGGCAGGTTGGGTTACGTCGAAAGTCTGTACAATTAACTTTGGAGTATCATAATGAATTATCTCCATGACAGGTGAACTCGACAAATCGGCAGAGATAGTGGGGAACGCGGAAACGCACAGACGATAACGACTGAGGAGCAGTTCAGTAAGGGGTGATGAGGGAAAGTATCGAAAAGAACAGGTAGGAATGGATCTAATAATCTGATTGATGTAGGTGAGACATATGGTGTCGGTCGAGAATGGGAGAAGCAATAATAAAAGGGGTTACAATGTTCAGCAGGAAGATGGCGGCGATGGAGATGGCTTACTTGCGCAGAGCGATTGTGCTCTGCGTTACTACTTTGTCAGTTTAATATTTTGCAGCAAATGGAGAACTTAGACGTTTGTTTATCGGAATAATCGACATAAAAATGGGAATGCAGCCAGTCTGGAGCTGTAGAATATTCTGTGGAGAATACTGAGCTCCTTCAAACCAAATACACTTAAGTTTAGGCAGTTTCACATCCTTGGGCAAGGTCATATTTTGCCCGTTTTTAGTCATGGCTATATTTCAGTGGTGTTCTTGTGTCATTATCATATTTCAAGCAGCATACTTTGATACTTCAAAAGCCCGAGCGAATATCCATTCTGCAAGCTTTCCAGCAGGGGTGCAAAAGACATCGGGACATCAGGCTTTCTTCCAATGACTACCGTGGTTGCACACGAAATGTCAGAAGGGGCAGTCGCAATTTGTAATGCCCTTACGTTTCTTAGTGGTTTGGCAAGAGCTGAAGCAGCGGGGCCAGAAAGTGTACACCCGTCAATCTTCCAAACTCTGGCGGAACGTTTGGCGCAGTCGCTGACTACACTGTTCAATGCGTCCCTTGAGGAAGGTTGCTTGCCCCAGGATTGGCTCAAAGTCACGATCACCCCAATCCGTAAGGCCGGGGATAGGGAAATCTGTTCCATTCACAGGGTGGTCGGCGTAACAGCCGCATTGATCAAGGTGATGGAGCGGGTTCTAAGAGACGGAGTCGCTTATCACGTGGCTACTCGCAGATCGGTCACCACAAGCCAGCATGGCGTCCAACGTCAGAGATCCCGACTGCGACACGGCGTGAGTTGCATGGACGAGGTATCTGAAAGAAAAAACCAGGTAGGTAGGGAGGAGGTCTACAACCTTAACCTTCAGGAAGTATTTGGCTCAGTCAATCACCGTCTGTTGACGATGCAGTTGGGTGCTTTCGGAGTGTCCCCAAAAACTATTAGATGAATTCACATCTCCATTGCGGTTTGGGCTTTTCAGGCCAAGGTGGAGGATAGCTTGTCCCAGAAAGTGTTTGATGGTCGGTATGGTTTGGGGCTCCGCCTTTGGACCTTTGTTGATCATCCTACTCATAAACGACTTGTTGATATGCTTGGAAAACCCATGCTCCAAGTTTGCAAATAGAGCTTCCGTGGTTTCTCAAGTCTCCCTGTCCCGACAGTGGAGCCCACAAATTCAGTCGACAAGGGGGAAGGCCAGTAGAATTAGAGGGGATGTATGGTCAGCCCAACTGGACTGACGGATCTGGGGAGGCCAGCGAGATACAGTAGAACCAATGAGTTGGTGAGGTGCCAAGATTGCAGGGAGAGCCGAGTGAGATGTGTCCATGAGACCTAGCCGAAATCTTAGACACACTTAAAAACACATCACTTAGGCAGCTAGCCCCTCGTTAAGTGTAAGTGTATATAATTTTGTGAGTGGGCCTAGAGTCACCGATCAGCCCCGACTGATCAGTGACGTGTGGTAAGGAGTGACTAATGAAAGTCACCCAAGCAAGTTTGTCATTCCGTGGAGAAGCAGCCTGTGGCAAAAATGTCCTGGTGGATCGTTTGCGCCTGATTCTCAGCCAATTCTGAAATCAGGTAACCCAGTGACCCTGTTTGCGGAGAGGTCAAAAACGCTACTGTCAACTGGTTACCTGACGCTGAATCTAGATGAGTTCCTGAGGGCATCTGAAATTCATGAGCAATTAAAACTCACTTGCTCAAAGGAATGACTCGATGATTTTGATTCTGTGTCTCCGAAAAGCCGCTACATCATTCTCCTCTCCAGGAAGGGCGGTCAATCGAGGCCTTCTACCCAAGACAGCATCTTGATTTGAGTTCAAGTACCAGCTAGCTGTATGCTGCCGGAAAAAGTTTGCTCCAAACCTCTGAGGTAATTTACGGAATATTGGGCCGGGACGACCACAACTGGTAACACAAGGACAAAGCGATTAGTGGACTGTCCTCTGCTATCTACTTGGAAATACAACGGGACAGGGACGTTCCAGAACTATGAACAGGGCACGTAAAAGCCAAACGGACAATAGGAATAATACTCAGAAAGTGGCGCATCCTAGTAAGATATAGGATACATGTTCTCCCAGAGTCACTGGATTGAATTCTCCTGGAGGACGGCAAGCACTAGAACTAAGAAGAACGGAGCATAAAATGTGCAAAACATGTATTGGATCAATGAGATTAGCGCAGCGAGCAGGAAAGGAAAAGCGTCTACCAGACCTAGAGTATTGCCAGAGGTTAGCAACCTGTGGCTCCTGTGCCTTAAAACCGATGGTTTGTGGTGTAACAGGGTCGTTATCGGTCGCGAACTGGTGCTCAGTGGTAATTGGTACGGTCTGCATAACAGGGTCTATGAAGGACGGTTTCATTAGGTTGATACTGATGGTCTCCAAGCTGCCATGTGACTTGATGAAGAATGTATTATCTGATCATCAATGAACCTTATGAAGGCCGAATAACTTGGAGTCAGCGGTCGACGACTTGGAGCACGAAGAACAATGTAAATGCAAAATTCCATCTGCTGTGGGATGGAGCCAGTCGATAGGACAGTCGAAAAGGAATGCTTGTTCTCTTACGCAAGGAAAAAGCAAGGGGTTTGGTGTAGTCTTCAAAGTTCTTGAAAGGCTAGTTGACTTTGGCAGTGACGAATTCACCGGGCAGGAATGGTAAATTTCCGTACGTCATTGATGCAAGCGTAGACGGAAAATCACTTTTCAAAGTGCTTTGAATACTAGTACGGGTTGGAAAGTATCCGTCCATTAGGCGTTGTCGTGTGTACTCAGGGATACTTTGAGCGTTTAGTGAAGTCCATTGACCAACCTTTTCTTTTAAAGGTAACATGCCGTCGTGCGAAAGCGCTGCTTGCCGGTCACTTGGAGGGTGTTGGAGAACGATGCGGATTTGAAATGAGCTCCTCCATCAGTGAAGACGGTCGTGAGATACCCAAAACGAGATAGCCAGTGTTCCATGAATGCGCGAGCCACAGCCTCACAGGGTGTAGCCTCCGGCGAACAAGTGAAGCGATCGATGCAAGTGCGAAGATAGCTCGTCCCCCGAGAGGGTCTTACCGAGTCAACAGTGTCAAAAGGGACGTGAGCAAAGCGAGCATCAGTTGTTCAAAATGAGCTGACGGGGCTGATGAAGTGACGGTGAACCACGGTACTTTGACATGTCAAAAAGCTATGTGCCTATCGATGACATGGCGGTCCATGTTGGGACAGACGAAATGAGCTCTGATGATCTTGCATGTGGTCCTGATGCCAGGGTGCAAAATATGGTGGAGAACTCAAAAAAGCGAAGCCGAAGTGTGACTGGAACAATGGACCTAAGGCTATCTAACTTTGTGTAACGGAGGATGGTGCGGTTTGAAGATGGAAGTGATAGAGCCCTCACACATAGGCTAGTGCCCTGGAGTGACTTTTCAAAATCAGATTCCACGCGGGCACACACCGGACTCTTCGAATGGAGGAGTGAGCCTGTAGGCGACGTGACTTTGCGCCTGAGAGCCAGAGTGTTATTAGCTGCGTTTGCTCAGCTCACTACATGCCGGATAGTCGTGGAGAACCAGGAGATAAAGCCCACCTTTGTAATCTCTTTTAGACGGCACCAGTCCGACGTCTTGCCGAATGCATACTGCAATGGTTTGTGGTCCGCGAAGATAACGAACTCCCATCCTTGAAGGGCGTGATGGATGTGCCGTATGGCAGCATAAATGGCGAGAAATTCGCTACCAAACTCACGGTATTTGGCTTCCCCTGGAGACAGGGGATAAGAGTGGAATGTGAGAGGTTCCCATGAACTTATTACGGGTTGGTGAAGTGCGCTCCTGGTAGCAACATTAAACACACGACCGCAACAATGACAGCAGCAGTTGGATCTGGGTGTCGAAGGTAAGTGGAAGGGGCCAAGGCATGTTTGAACCTACTGAAAGCGTCTCTCGCATGATCTGCCCAGATAAGCTAGCTTTGGTTCTCTAGCAGCAGGTAGTGGAGTGGTTGTATTTTCGTGGATCAATTTGAGATGAAACGGCGACAGTTATTGACGAAACCATTGAAAAGCCCAAGCTGTTCAAGGATTGTTAGAGGTAGAAATTCGACAAAGTCGTTTGCTTTATCTTCGGCTGGGGGACCTCTAGTGGTGCCGACCATTTGACTGAGAAAGTATAGTGATGGCTTACCCAGTACAACTTTGAAGGCGTCGATAGTAATGCTGCGATCGGAGAATCGTTGGAAGGTCTGTCGACGAAGTGCTTCGTGTTCTGCGACGGTTGGAATTTCATGAGAATTTCTTTGATGCATGGTTGGAAAAATTTGGAACGCGAGTAACACCAATAATGGAAAGCTGGAACGTTTTTGGTGCACTGTCCAGCCCGGAGAACGTGTTTAAGAATTTGAACAGTCCAAAGGGAGTAGTGACGGCCGTTTTTGGGACATCTTCAGTGACGGGAACTCAAGGATATGCCCACACCAAATCAATCTCACTGGAGATGGTACATCCAATCTGATATCGTGTATGTGTGGGATGGGACAACGATCCGGGGCGGTCACCTGATTGAGACAACAATAACCGCTACATGAAGGCCAGTTGTTTGCAGACTTCTAGGGTACCGTGTGCATTAGAGGAGCCCACGGACCGCCAGAGGGGTGAATGGTCTGGGGCTCCAGAATATTTTGAAAATCGCGACACGCTATAGCGACTTTGCCGGAAGGTAGTTTGCGTGGAGGAGAAAATGCTAGGGGACCAGTCGTACTTATGTGGGGCCTGACATTAGAATGCTATTCAGGTAAGTAGCTCAGCGACTATAACATGCTATGAGCAATATGTACCTACATTCGTACGAATACCGGAACCAAAACAACGTCGATCTCCAACCTCTACTTTATTCAATTATTGAATAAGTGACATCATATAAATATATATAGACCTCAAATGTGCGATTACAGAGACTCAGAAACGAGAATGGAGTTCACAGCTTGCGACAGACAAAGACGTGAGTCAGGTAGGCCTAAGATAGGATACGGCGAAGCAGCGTGTTGGACGCGGATAGACAAAGCTGGTTCACAGAAACGTAATTTGTACTAAACATGCAAATAATTTGTGCAAGCGAATATTTAAGCTGAGTCACGATTTCATAGTGCTTTCGAAGGATTTCCCATAACCGGCCGTTATGCCGTCCACCAAAATCCTTCCGATCTACGCAGAGTCATGCGTCTGAAATAAGAGTACAGATTCTTCTCACCTCCCTGGGCCCTGCCGTCAGTGCACGTAACTACTGCTTCTGACGTCCACAATCTACCCAAACTACGTGCTGTCACAATTCATCCGGTGGTCAAGCCGACCAGCTGTTTCTCTGCATTGTTGCGGGAGCCGCTACCCGGTCGCGGGCAGGAGGGATGTCTACATGTTCCAAGTCCGTGTGTCGTCTTTGAAAAAGCAACCATGTATGCGTACGTGTCTGTGTGTGTGTGCTAGAATACCACAGTTATCACCACGTACTGAACTATTTTCATCCGTGTCAGTGACAAAAGAGAACTCGTGTGGCGATCCATGCCCCGATGGGGGAGTAGGGCGAGTTGCCTTTCATGCATATGCATGCGTGGGTGTGAGTGGACGTGAAGGTGGGTGTGCGAGGAAACCGCGGTAAATAACGCATGCGAGATCATTTTCAACAAAGCCAGTGTCAAACAGGAACATGTGACGCAATGTCGTGCCATGATGGAAGTGAAGGGCGAGCCGCCCTCCATGCGCACCTATGGGTGCGAATGAATGGGAATGTGGGAAAACAGCAATCACGATTCGTGGAACCGTCTAGTGAATGGAAATCAATGACTGGGCGCTTGCGGCACTATGGTGGCCTTCTGAAAGTCGGTGACAAACGTCTTAACTAATTATAGTGTGTTCGTCAAAAAATGTGGATATATATATGCACATGTGCAGAGAATTTTTACCATACAAAGTTGCGCTATGATGAAATCGGGCTAGTTCGTTTTCCTGATTTTATACCTGCAGTTGAGTGTCACTGGGCGACTGAACCAGTGGCAGCGATTGATCCGCCTTCAGCTTCCGGAAAACTGGTGTTGCCGGCATTCAGATTTGAGGTTTACCTAAACTTTTTTAACATCCCGTTAAAAATGTCAATGACTTCCACGACAACATCCAAGGGCATCTTGCTTGAGCAAGCACGTTCGTCAGGGACCACGACTGCATGGCCAATATCAAGTGGTCTTTTGTGAGCTATTTATGCCTGGTTTGCAGGGTCGGCAGTTGCCTTAGTAGCCATGGCTCCCAGAATACCCTGGCCAAGTGATGCTCCTGTTTTCACCCGTGTAGGTACCCACCGCGGAGACTAGCTGGCCCTTTGAGTAAAAAGTTTGACCTCGAAGTCAGAAAATTGTTCGGAGTAAGTGCCAGATTGGTCGGTTCGCTGGAAGATAATAGGACTACAGTGGGATTGTTCAAGATTTTCTCGACCTCGTTATAACCGCGCTCAGCGACTCATCCTCTGGTGGCTGTCTTTTAGTTCGCGACGGCAAAATGCTTCTGGTACAAGTGATCAAACTTTTCCATGTCCCACCTTGGTGATTTGCCCGCGGACTGTTGAATCTCCACTGGACGCAGTGTTCCACGATTCGGTTCTCTAGCTTTCCTCGGTTTGAATTTTGATGCCAACTCTACTGTTCTTGTTCAGAGCCCACAAAGTTCGACCCACTGTCATAGAAAATGCACAGCGGTGTGTACTTCCTTTTGACAAAGCGCAGCAGGGCCCTGAAGAAAGAGTTAGAGGTCATCAAGCGCGCGACCTCCAAGCGCACTGATCCGGACTTCCCGCTCGTTATGATGCATCCGTATCTCTTTTTCATCCTCTTCCCACACCGGCCCCTCGAGTGTCCGAAACAGTTAGGTCCGATGTCACTATAGAGCTGTCACCCCCGGGTCTCTCCGCACTCCGGCAGAGGAGCCGTGATTTGACCGCCCGCGACAGCTGTGGGTCTTCTGAATTACCCACGAAGCCGAGTTGTACGTTTCCAACTCCCTCTTCCTCTGAGTATACAAAACATCCTCGGAATGGCTCAAGCCAAGTGGCTTCCTCCAGGGTATCCCTCTATGACGTGAATGTTGAATGAGTAAGTCTATCCTCAGTTGCTGAGCCAGTAATAATATGGAGTGCTTCGAGTCAAAACCTAGGTGAGTATTCGTCATCCTGACACCAACCCCTACTAGTCCATCGGTAAGCTTTGGGTTCAGAAGATTTCAAGTTTCTTTTTCGGGATAATGTCCGTCTATCCACAATTCCATCCCTCCGGGATTCTCGAACTCTTGGGGGATGGCCTGGAGTAGTATCATCTTGGACAAATCATACTCTGCGAATCGTTATTCATCTGGAGTTGATGGGCCCAGATATATGCGGCTGAACGGATGAATAAATCTCTTGATCGGCAAATGTTTCTTAAACTTAATCAACCATACCGGTGACCGGAGCTTCTTAATCCGAGGGGAACATTCAACCAACTGTGACGTGGTAAGTGTCGATTCGGCGGCTGCTGCTGTCATTTAGGTACCCTTGTTCTGCATTCCCGACCCAAGAGGTGATTTCAGTTCGTAAAAGGGGCAGCATTGTTCAGTTGTGTAAAGGAATTTCAGCCCTCCCGTCCATGTGTCTCACGGCCGGAAACTGGTTGCTTCTAGGGAAAAAGTCTGCTGACTTACAACGCCTCCAATGACTTCCAGTGGCTTCCTCGCGTATGGATGTTAGCCGATTAGCAATGAAGGTACCGAAAAGGCCCCCGCAGTTTGTGACGCAATAAGGTACAATTGTTGAGTCCGTCCAAAACCCGGTAGACCAGTTACAGAAATTGGAGCGCCTTCTTAGCACTTGTACCGCCCTCACAGCCAACATGGCTGCTCTGAGCCCAGGGCTCGGTATGGAGACCAGTTGCAGAAGGGCGCCGCGAGTTTTGGCAAGCAGGATCTTCTCAAAGCACTCTCCACTATGCAGGCACCACCGTCCACACACAGCTGCTCCGTAACAAACTTCGAAGTTATCAGAAAAAGCATGCAACTCTACCTCCTGGTCCGTGTGATTATCATGTGGGCACCTGGAAACCCTTAATTTCCCCGATCTCTTTTGAGTGGCCAAACCTTACTCCCATTCTAGCCTGTTTTCTCTGCCGAACGGTTGATTACGGTCGGCTTTATTCCAACAAATCCGCAGCTTTAGGGTCTTTCCGGGCAGCAACCAAAGGAAGAAGCCGAGTGGGTCGAACAGACTTGAGACGGCCGACAGTATATCACAGCGAGTAAATGGCCGGTTGGGGATCTCCAGTTCCGGGACGAATTCGTCCTTTTGCGCATTCCAAAGTGTCCACAGGAAGCTTTCCGTTGGGAGCGGCGATCCCTTTAGTTCCCGAACCTCTTCTGGCTTCCCAGTATATAGAATGTCTTCAGGAACCTCCCATGTGTTCGGCATCCACTTTGTGAGATGGAATCTGCCTTTTCCAGCAATTCTATCAGGCACTAAATTGTTTTTGGCCATGTCAACGTCATCGAACGATCCTAGGTGGTAGTCGACGTAGAAATTCCTGCTGACACTGTCCACTGCTAATCAGTGAACTGAAACTCCGTGCTTGTTTGCTGTTTCTCTTAGGGCGCAGTTCGCACAAATGGGTGATGTCACACCAAAGAGCTGACAGCCTTTCCGTAATCTGTCACCGAATCGTTCATGTTTTTCTCATTCCACGATGAAAAAGCAATGCACTTCTTCACCCTACTGATATCACCTGGCAAAAAGTGGCCTTTGTAGCAAACGATTATTTACCCACTTTCCTTGAAACTTGGATGCACATTCGAAACCCACCCACAGTTTTCCCCTCTTCTTTGGATGAACAACCGGGTGGTGGGGCAGGTACCACATCCCTTCTTGGTCGTTGGTCACTGCAGGCACCCATTCAACGTCGCAAAACACTTTAGTTTACTCATTACCCCAAAGTAGTGCTTCCAGGGCCCGTCTTCCCGACTGAAAAGTTCTTTCAAGGGCAGCCGCCTGTGGAGGGTGAATGTCTTGTTGTCAACCAGAGGATCGACATGTTCACTCCACGGGAGTGTTATCTTGAATTGGTTTGTAGGCCTGTGGCCCTTTTCTGCATTGCCCGCAGTGCGGAATATACCCCTCGCGATATTGACGGTCGGTCATCCCCAGTGTCATCAAACCCTTGCTCGTGCAGACAATGCAGCTTCCGCTCCATGTGCTCCGTTTCTGCTTGTATGTAATTCCCGAAGCTATGTCCAACGGCCGGACCGTGTATTATCCATCCTAGTTTCTCGCGACCGGCGGGTGGTGCCTAGCGGTGGTCTACTATGTGGTCTGGCACCCAGAGTGTTTCTGGCAGGCCGCAACCAACAAGAAGGCTTACTTCCTCATCCTCCAAATTTACAACTGTTAGGTCCTACAAACTGGGCCGTCTAGAAAGAATTGCACTTACTGACTTCGGTGTTCTCATCGGGAAGTCAGTAAACGTGAAAGCCTCGGTTGGCTTGATCCGCTCATTAGTGTCCAGGGAGAATAACGGCAATCTCGTGTGACTTGCAACTATTACCTGAGTTCTACCCGCCGTACTCACAACTAATTCCGTCGGGCTTTCCGCGGGTTTGCGTGTTTATCGTAGAATCGCCCCACTACCAAAGTGGTGACAAAGGCAGAAGCTTTTTCCGCCCCGTTGGGGGTCACCACTTCTACAGCGGCCACTCCCAGACGTTCTGGTTCTTCGACTGACTGTGATGTTGAACAGAACACTTGAGGTTTTGTGTTCTGTTCTGACGTAACTTATTTTACCCTGTGTAGTAGTCGATGGTGTCTGCCTGGACAGAGTTCGTGATTACACCTAGCTTTCCTTTGACAAGCTGCTGCCCGGTGTGAGTTGCTAAGGCAGATGAGACAAGCTCCCACTGTCTTTTTCTTTCCTCAAAGTTTGTTTACTCTGGCTTTAAGGGAATTCGGAGAGACTGTCAACCCGTGATTGGCGCCACAAGCCCTGAAGCCTGGGTAGGATGCACCCCCGCGTGAAGTGGCAAACATGGCTGTCCAAGGCTGCTGTTTTGAGCATTCCCATACAGCATTGCGAGCCTGAATGGTACAACTTGCGTCTTTTCTGTTGCCATCACGAGCGAGTCTGCCGAACCTGCTATCGGCAATTCTTGCTTGTCTGCATTAAAAACCGGTCAGATCCCCGACATGGGCCACGCAGTCACCCCAGGTTAAGTTCTCTGCCTCTTTGGACCAGCGATCACGTAGTTCGGACTAGTGAAGACGAACTAACCCCTCCGATTTGTGCATCGCGTCCAGATCATCCAAGTAGCCCGAGTGATCAAGGGCTATCTAAACATTTTGCATAGCAACTTTGAACGGCTGGCCAATATACTCAAACTTTTGCTCGCCTGTGCGTAACCCTGGTATGGGCCCAGCATAACACCAATCAATGGCTTCCTTGGATTTTGTTCGACAACAGTGAATCAGGTAGAACAATCTTCGCCCTGGATTGGTTCACTTATTGTGAACAACGGCTTCAAATTGCCAAATAAACCTGCAATAATCTTCTGGTCGTCCGTCAAAGATTGTCAGCTCCACTGCAGGTAAATCGATTGTTGGTTGCTTCTGTGCCCACCGACTGTCGGCTGACTTAGGGTTTCCTGTTTTGCGTTGCCTCGCTCTAATAATGGGATCGTTTTCATTAGTTCCGTGCTAGAGCTCGCCTCATCTTAATTTTTCCTCAGCATCCCGGCAGATAGTCAATTCTCGCAAATCGAGCAACGCGTAGCCAACTCTAACGAACTCCAAAACCAGTACAAAATTGATTCTTAGTTCCTACGGTAATTAATTGAAATCCACGAAAGGCTCAAACATATACAAACCTCGTGTATGCGACCAAATAGGCTCCACAGTAAAACTGAATGGTTCAAAGCGCCGTGGCTCAAGCGCGACAGTCAGAAACGGTTCAGTGTCAAACCCAAATGTCTCACATGAATAAAGAAAAGCGCAAAAGTGTGGTGCATGGAATAGCTTTTCAAAGTGATGTCAAAATAGTCAAATTCACAAAGCACATAAAACATCTGGGGAGATTTTCAGCATCTGTCTTTTTTAGTGGCCCTGTTGCTCTGCGGATAGCAGCAGTTGCTCCAGTTCTGATATCCCCAGCTTAAGTGAATTAACATTCTCACAATCAATATTACCCTCAGTAGTACAAGAAACGGC
Source organism: Fasciola hepatica (assembly GCA_948099385.1). NCBI lineage: Eukaryota > Metazoa > Platyhelminthes > Trematoda > Plagiorchiida > Fasciolidae > Fasciola > Fasciola hepatica. The sequence continues at coordinate 1,457,008 of CANUEZ040000040.1, forward strand.
ACTGACAGGGCTAGGCTATCCCACATGATCTTTAGAGTCAAATGTACCCAAAACCCTCCTAGTAAATTGGCGAAATACTCCCTGTCCGCTTCTGATTGTTTTGTTCATCTTTTACGGATTCTGCTTGTTGTCTGGTCCCGATTTGATCATTTTGAGTACCATAACTCACATCGAGCAATAAGTGGCCCAATTCCTACGAATACCGAAACCAAAACAACATCGATCTTCAACCTCTACGATAATGAATTGTCGAATGAGGGACATCATAAAATTATATACAGACCTAAAATGTGCGATCACAGCGACTCATAAACGAGAATCGAGTTCACGGCGTTCGACAGACAAAGGCGTGAGTCCGACAGGTCCAACGTAGGGTTTGACAAGGTAGCGTGTTGGAGGCGGATAGACAAAGGATAGTTCACGGAAAGGCAATAGGCATGTGTAAAATACATTTGTGGAAATCCTCCCCAGTAGTTGTTATACACCTCTATTGTTGAGACCATACTAACTATTTTGCTGATCTTGGAACAATTACAGCACGTATCAACCACCACATTTGAACACTTGATTTAATTTGCTCATGTGTAGTGGCATACCCCTGATTCGAACTCGGACTGCTGTGACTGTGGTGTCTGACAGTGATTTCTGCCGAACTCTGGTTCCCATTGGTAAACGGTATTTCGATAAAGTTGAGGCTTGTGCATAACTTTATATACGTATAATTTGTCAATTCAGTACCACTGAATCAGAGAACCAATCTCGTTCTGACTTCGGAATTCGTTAAATGAGCTACGCGTTACTCATAATCGGAATAGTCATCACAATTCGAAACACGCTAATAATGTGTCTGAGTGAGTATTTCTATGAAATCTCGATAGTACAGTGTTTTCGAAGGATTCCCCGCAGGTGATCGTTACACCGACTTGGTTGGTGATGGAAATTTCACGAAAACATTGAAGAAGCTTTTAATTGCCTCCCGTGTCAGGTGCCAGCCGAAGGATTTTGGCTAAAAACAATGATCCGAAGGCGGCACGGGCAGTCACAGGGTCGGTTAACTTGCGACGCGCCAAGTTTAAAATAACGCGAAATTCTTACTCTGCCAGCATTTGAAGGATATCGGCAATAATCAGCGACCTTTCTAAGAGGCGATGCAGACCAATTTCTACCGTCAGGGTCTTGGCTCAGTAAGTGCGAATGCTAGTCCCATTAGCGACTTCAAGCCGTAGATCGTTGGGACGGTCACGGTCGTAGGAAATGGGCGGAATGACGGTAACCTGTGCTCCAGTACCACTCTAAGGTATGGGAGTCGAAACCATGTCCTTGATGAAAAGAAGAGAGCAGAGTTCTGAACTACCAACAAGCACAGCTGTGCCTATGAGTCGGCTGAAAAGTTTCCCTATTCGTTGTGAAAAGTGTAAGAAAAAGTGCTTTTCTCTGCATGCTAACGATACTGGTGACGATACCAGCGCCACTCTCATGCTTAGCAGTTTGGCGATCGGTTGAGAAAGGGCTTTGAATGACGACAAGTTGTCGGGCACGAGAGGTGGAGGAAAGCCAAGGGAGTCGGTGAGAGGCCTGTACAGATCTGAAATCTGAAAGAGGACGCTCAGCTTTGTAGCAGAATGGTTAAGACAATGCTTGCGTTAGTAGCTGGTGGATTGCTTAGCTGATTAGGCGGAAGGAAAGCAAATCCTATGAAGCGATGTGCCGCAGCGGAAAACTTATCCAAAGGAGCATCATCTATGAGCAATGCTAAAGAACATTCAGCTTGCTAGGCTAACTGCTGCAGCAAAAACTGTTGCGGTACTACCTCCCCGATTGGAATGCCTAGGCTAATTGGCGCACTCGATGCAAAAGCTGCGAGGGCCTTTTGACCTCTGAGAGACACGCAGCCCGGTTATCGTTCCATCCGTTTCTCATCGGAAACACATTCGCTACGTAGAATAGCCCGACGAAGAACATCAAAAGCAGTTTACGTAGGCGGATGGGCGATAACATCCGACATCATTTCCAAAATTTCTGGAAGCAGTTCAACAGGAAGATATACTACTTTCTGCTGTTGAGAAGTAATTCTGGCAGCTGTGAATTGTGCCTCTAAATGCACTGAACATAGGGCGAGGTTTCCAGGCTAATAGTCCATGGTTGTAAAAGGTGTGCAAACATGAATTTTTTCCGTTATCCTGGAATGGGAGGTTTATCCTCAGACTTGATCTAGTAAACGAGTAAATGCAAATGAATTTCAGCGATGTATTAAATCGACGTGAAAGTTCTATAAGGAAAAAAAGGAAAACATCAAGAAAAAAGGGCTTACCAATTTTGCAATTTTCTGGGCATTCTTATCCTACCCGCGGAACTCACAACTTCAGGTACCAAAAGAGAAAACCGGTAGAGTTGGAGCAGGTGCACAGCAGGGTCAAATGAACTGAGAGACCCAGGAAACTAGCTAGATAGAGTCGAATCAGTGAGTCGTTGGTGCTCCACGGTTGCAGAGACAGCAGAAGGAGAGATGGCCATGAGCCCTAGCTGGAAACCTTTGTGCACTTACATACATATCACTCAAACGGTAAGACACTCATTTAGTATGCGTGGCGACTAGCTTGAGATGGGAGAAAAGAAAACAGTGCGTTACCGAAATAAAGGGTACAGAAACGTGTGCAACAGAAATAGAAAAGGGGAAACTCATCGTATATGCATAATGTTCAGCGAATTGACATCAAACAAGCCACATAAAACTGCTCCTCAAGCTTAGTCCGACGTAGCCTTCGGTCAGGAGGTTATACACCTTCTGAATGGATTTTGGTAATTCCACGGCTGGCTGTTGAGTAGTGAAAGGCTCAGTAAAAATGCGTTTTGAGATTGTATGAGTTCGGTCTTTATTGCCACAGGGCACATAACGCTCATAAACGACGCAGAGAGAACAATCCGCGGTGACCACTGGCGAATCAGTTAAAAATGCATATTTAATAACTTGCTAGAGCAATAAAACTTGTACAATAATAAAATGATAAAGGTTGAACACGTAAAATGTACGGGGTACCGAAAAAATCCCCCTCGAGTGCGTTGTACCAAAAAACGGGCAGGAAACTCTCGACTTGGAGGTGTTTAAGAATGAGGTTCTAGCATGACTCGGGCGTTTCAGAAGTAAACCATTATTATTATTATTATTATTATTATTATTATTATTACTATTATTAGTGACGAGGTGAGTTACACCATGAGTTTGTTGCGACATACAGCCGATGCGGAGGGTGATTAGAAGAAGCTTTGGCACTATTGATTCGTAAATGTTCAGTGTTAGCCAAGCGACCTGATGCCGTTTGAATTTACGGTGGAGGCTTTGCCTTGAACCGACAATGTAGTGGCTCTATCACGCTCAGTTCTGTGCTTCAGACTAACTACCAGAGCGAATCGTGGCAAATAGTCGATGGCCAAAATGAGGAGACTTGTAGCGGTTGCCATCTTCGTTCATACTTTTACCACGTTTATTGTTTAACTGAACGCTGACTGCCAAGCGCGGTTGCCATTTGACCGTTGCTCTTGCGCACGCTCTCGCGCACACTCCTGAAATATACGCTAACCACTATCTCTCCCAATCGCCTTCTCGTTCTCACGGGGCGCGGAGAATACTGTTCTGGTTAACATATTCGTACAGTGCCGAGCATTAGAGTAACGTGCAGGTGGTCCACGCAGCACAAAGGACCGAAGCACGCGTTTACTAAGGAAACCGCAAAGTAAGGTCTAACCAACCTTACAAATTGGTGAGCCCGACGTGATCCGCAGGTCACGTGAGTTTCCTTGTTTTCTACCGTTCAAGGTCCCGTCTGCGTACGTTTTTGTGTGTTTTATTGTTTCCCTGTCTTGATTTTTTTTGGTTGGTTTACCAAATAATTTTTTTTTTCGTCCATACATATTTTGTGCGTCTAATTCGTCGCGACTTTTTTTTCGCGAAGACTATAGTGCCCCATTTTTCGTTGATTTCTTTTCCCGTCTGTATTCCATAAAGTAATCGCTATGTCTGCCGAACGGAAATCCTGCTCAGACCCCACCGTTGGGGCGATCACGCTGCACATACCGGCATTCACGCCTGCTGATCCAGAACTCTGGTTCACGCTGGTTGAGTTAGAATTCGAAAACTGCCGTATAACCAGTGACGCCAGCCGTTTCAGGTGGGTAGCAGGCCGCCTCCCGCCGGAGGTCACGCTGCAAGTAAGGGACGTAATAATCTCCTCCCGAAGCTATGAGGCCTTAAAGGAGGCCGTCCTTGCCCGCACGACCCCAACACAGGACCAACGTATGCAACAACTTCAAAACGTTGAGCTTGGAAGTAGGAAACCCTCCGAACTGCTGCGTGAGATGCAGCGCTTGAGAGGACCGACAATAGGTGAGGACCCGCTCTTGAGGGAACTTTGGCTGCAGCGTTTGCCGCATAACATTCCAGTTTTACTAAGTGCCACGCGCAAATGCTCGCTAGAGGAAACTGCAGCGATAGCTGATGACATTATGTCACGATACAACCCCGCTGTAGCTGGAGTAACCAAGCCGTCCGTCGCAACGGTGCCTGCCTTGCCCACATCTAACGATCTCGCGTCAGTTTTGTCTAGAATTGACGCGAGCCTGCAACGCCTAGCAGTTAGAAGTGGGTCACAGGAGCGGCACCGCGCACGCTCACCTAGGCTCCATAGTCCGTCATTGCGACGCCGTTTCGTCGGTTCTTCAAAAGAAGGATATTGTAAATACCACAGTCGCTTCGGTGAGGGAGCCAAACGATGCGAACGAGGGTGTACGTTTCCCGGTGCTCATCAGGGAAACTAAACCCCCGGCCCGTGGTGGCGACCCACGAAGCCGGGTATCACACCAATAGTCGTCTTTTGAACGTAAGGGACATTATTTCAAATAACCTATTCCTTGTAGATACCGGTGCCGAAGTGAGCGTCCTCCCCCGAGCGAAAGACGACAATAGCACACCGCAGGCCCAAACACTACGCGCTGCCAATGGCACGGCCATCCCAACGTTTGGCCAGCGGTCGCTCACCTTAAACTTGGGTTTAAAGCGTAATTTTCGTTGGGTATTCATCATCGCCGATGTCCCGTACCCAATTCTAGGCATTGACTTCCTGCAGCATTTTGACTTGTTAGTTGATGCACGGCGCCGCAGAGTGGTGGATCGTCAGACCACTCTCGCTGTTGCGGGTTGTAATTCGCGAGTGAACCACGTCACGCCTTTTTACGTCCAACCACCGGCACACGAACCTTATGGCGAACTCATCGCCGCCTACCCAGCCATGTTTCGGCAGGCCGGGCCTCTCCCAGCGATGACGACCAGTGTCACTCACCATATCGATACTAAGGGACCCCCAGTGTTCAGTAGGCCGCGTCGGTTAGCACCAGACAAGCTTCGTATTGCACAGGCTGAATTCGAACATATGCTAGAACTGGGTATAATACGCCCTTCTAGTAGCCCTTGGGCTTCCCCTCTTCATATGGTTCCTAAGTCTGGTGGCGACTGGCGACCCTGTGGTGATTACAGAGCGCTTAACAAAGTCACCGTCCCTGACCGATACCCGATTCCCCATATACAGGACCTTACTTCGTCTTTATCAGGTTGCTCCGTCTTCAGCCGTATCGATTTAGTTCGTGCGTACACCCAGATCCCGGTAGCATAGGCCGATATCCCTAAAACTGCCGTCACTACGCCTTTCGGGCTGTTCGAGTTTCTGAGAATGCTGTTTGGACTCAGCAATGCAGCCCAGACCTTTCAACGGTTCATGCACGAGGCAACTCGTGGTTTGAAAAATGTCCACGTATACCTGGATGATATTTTGGTGGCGAGTTCTTCAGAGCAAGAGCACGCTACACACTTACGAGCAGTTTTCGAACGCCTTAGCCAGCACGGCGTTACGATCAATATCGCGAAATGCGAATTAGGCCGGTCTGATATCACTTTCATAGGACATTCTATTTCATCCTCGGGTATCCGCCCTCTATCAGATAAAGTTTCCGCTATTCGCGACTACCCTGAACCCCAGTCTTTTCGCCAGTTGCGTCAGTTTGCCGGCCTGGTGAATTTCTACCGCCGATTTATTCCTCACTGTGCGGAAATGATGCAACCCCTCACCGACCTGTTGCGCGGAGGTAAGCGGAAGTTCGTGTTTCCCGACACGGCACAAGCCGCATTTGCCTTGGTCAAGGATGCTGTCACCAACACAGCACTCCTTACACACCCCGACCCTTTGGCTCCTATTTCGGTAGTGACGGATGCCTCGGACACAGCGGTTGGAGCAGTACTGCAACAGTTCGTAGATGACTCTTGGCAACCTTTAGCATTCTTCTCCAAGCGCCTACAACCCACGGAATCAAGGTACAGCACGTTCGGCAGAGCGCTATTAGCCATCTACTTGGGAATCCGTCATTTTCGACATGCACTCGACGGCCGTTCGTTCACGGTGTTTACAGACCACAAGCCTTTGGTTTACGCACTGAAGTCAGCTTCCGATCGATACTCACCACGTGAGATTCGCCACTTAGACTTTGTCTCACAGTTTACTGTGGACATACGACACGTCTCTGGGGTACTTAATCCCGTCGCAGACGCCTTATCGCGCGTATATCAACTAAGTCTGTCACACACGCCTAACATCAACTTGGACGCAATGGCACAGGCTCAAACTATGGACCCTGACATCGAACAACTTAGACAAAACGGTTCTTTGAGTTTAACCACAGTGCCTATCCCAGCTTCCCAGAATACCATCGTGTGCGATGTGTCGCAAGGTCGCCCTAGGCCAGTAGTTCCTGCTGCCCACCGTTATCCTACGTTCCTGACACTCCATAATCTGGCTCATCCGGGTGTGACTGCCTCGGTGAAACTGATAACTGAGCGTTTTGTTTGGCACAATGTCAAACGAGATGTCCGTCAATGGGCTCGTGTTTGTCTGCAGTGTCAACGTGTTAAGACCCATAGGCACACTAAGGCGGCGTTAGCCAGGTTCCCAGAACCTGAAACACGTTTTCATCATGTGCACGTCGACCTCGTAGGACCACTCCCACCTTCGCTTGGGTACGTTTACATACTCACATGCGTGGATCGTTTTACTCGCTGGCCGCAGGCCATCCCTATCCCTCGTCCCACGTCGGAAGAGGCCGCGAAAGCTTTTCTGACCGGTTGGGTTAGTCATTTCGGTTGCCCGGCAATAGTGACCACCGATCGCGGTCCACACTTTGACGGCGCTTTTGGCAGCCTACTCGCTACGCTCGGTTGCCAACACGTTAAGACGACAGCTTACCACCCTCAGGCCAATGGTATGGTCGAGCGTTTCCATCGGCAATTAAAAGCCGCCCTTCGAGCAAACGGTAACCCCCTTTGGAGTGAAACACTACCATTAGCACTCTTAAGCCTGCGTAGTACCGTTAAGGAGGAGTTACACACAACACCGGCCGTACTGGTATATGGCTATACACTTCGTCTGCCTGGGGAGTTGGTAGCCCCCTCACCAACCGTGACTTTCGACTACGGTAACTATGCTCAGCGCCTTATGCAGCACATGCGAGTGCTCAAGGCCAGTCCGCCGCGTGAACAACAGTCTACAAGTTATGTCCCAACTGCGTTAGGAACCGCTACTCACGTATTCCTTCGCGTTGATGGCGTTCGATCACCACTACAAGCGCCATACACTGGCCCGTTTCGGGTGATAAAACGTAGGGCAAAGACATTTGTCATAGATATCAGCGGACGACACGACACCGTATCTATCGATCGTCTCAAGCCTGCCGTCATGGAGTGCGAGCCGCTCGGCCAATTTACACCTACTCAAGCCGCTCAGTCACCTGCATCGAGCGAGTTACCACTCGAACCACCCCCAATTACGCCTAGTGAGGACTCGGCAGCTAGTCCATCAGATTCTCCAACCGTACCCGCAACGCGAAGTAGCCGTCGCGGTCGCCAACTACGAAATCCCGTCCGCTTCGCCGATTTCGTGACGATTTTTACAACCGATTTTTAGCAATAAGTTGGGAAGTTCGCCATGGATTTACCAAACAACAGACCCGTGAAATTACAATCGGTAGTTATGATTTCATTTTCTTCTGGTCTCCTAGCGACTACAACAACACCGAACATCGTTTGTGTGTTGTTATTACGGTCCAAAATCCGCCGGCGCCCTCAGGCGCTATTTTGTTTCAGTTTACCTTGCCCTCTCTCAGACGGATCTAACAAGTCACATTGGCTTCATCCGTAGCCTGGCTGACTCCCGTGCACGTTCAAGGAGCCAACCGCTCACTGGACAACGGGACGATTGGTCAGCCTGGCACTGGAGACGGCAACTGGACGCCTTTTTGGATGGACCTGACGAGGCATTTTCCGGCTTGCATTCGTATGAGACCCGCGGGCGCCAAAACACAGTTGGACCCACGCACATCGGACCTCGAGAGTGCAGGCACCGGTAAACTCATCAGCAGTCGTTCGACGTCAACAACAATATAACGGAGAAGCTATGAGGAGTTCCTGGACAACCAATAATTCTGGCTTACCATCACGATCGAAGCCCAACTCCGTCGGACTTCTAGGAGGAGGCCCCTGTAGCGGTTGCCATCTTCGTTCTTACTTTTACCACGTTTATTGTTTAACTGAACGCTGACTGCCAAGCGCGGTTGCCATTTGACCGTTGCTCTTGCGCACGCTCTCGCGCACACTCCTGAAATATACGCTAACCACTATCTCTCCCAATCGCCTTCTCGTTCTCACGGGGCGCGGAGAATACTGTTCTGGTTAACATATTCGTACAGTGCCGAGCATTAGAGTAACGTGCAGGTGGTCCACGCAGCACAAAGGACCGAAGCACGCGTTTACTAAGGAAACCGCAAAGTAAGGTCTAACCAACCTTACAGACTGGTATCGACGATTGTGAAAATCCATGGAAAGTATCGTTGAAGGACGAGATCGAGAGTAAGCAGCTCTTCACTCTATGCGGGAGAGGTAGAGTAGTTGGCCGCCTGTAATGTTGAAGGCAACGGCCGGAGATGACTTTCTTCGCGGGGTGGGATAATACTAACCACGGCAACGGTATCGGCAAGGAACCTGCGGTCGTTTATTTGTCGTGTACAAAAAACCAGCTTCTTTCCGATTTGCCAGCCGCGGCTATCGCCATTACTGGCTGGTTCGGTCTTTTCCCTGCCTCCATTGGGGTTTGCGTGATAGGTTTCGTACGCACACGGCCGAGTATCCTTTCGCGCATAATAATATTGGTATGTTTCTCGGCTGGGATCAAGACAGGTGCCCAAGGCATGACCACAGAGTGTAGCTTTTAACAGCTGTAGGAAATGCCCACAGATTAAAAAGGTCGGGTTTGTACATCTCAGCAACTGTATGATAGGATTAGACAGCGTTTAAATTAACTAAGATGGGAACGGATGTTGCGCACAATTTGCCAAAAGCAAAGCCGATGGGTAAAGAGGTAGTAAAGTCTGTGGTAGATGTGGTATATACAACAATGGTTTGAACAATGGTCCACCAAGAGATCAGAGGAAAATCGGGGCGTATATAGAGAAAAATAAACGGAAGTATCTGCAGGCTGCCTAGGAGATCCATGCCGAAGGACCAGAGGCAGGTTTCCACCAATGAGTATCCGGACAGAGTGGAGAGTAAACCCGGCTTCAAGTTGTCACTCGGCAATGTCAGCGGCGTAAAGTGTGGTATTTCACTCGTCATTTGGACAGATCCCCAGGCTGATGAGCAATGGTTTGGAAATCTGAAGAAGGACGGAGCCTGTGAGGTAAGGTAAGTATATTTTATTTGTTATTTTGCTTGGGCAATTCCATCGCGATATAAAGAGAGCGGCTTTCCATTTGAAAGTGAGCCCGGAGGTGAATACTTCACAAGGAATGTAAAGTGCTGTCGAAGCTGCATGAATGACGGTTGAAATATCAGCTGGGGGTTCCAAAAAGAGTTCATGGCCGAGGCAGACAGCTGGAACGGGAAGATGGAGCAGACGGGTCAAAGCAATCATGGATAGGTGAAATGTGGTTAAGCGTGTCCTACGGCAGAGCTCTCCAGATGACCAGACCCGGGGAGACAAGGGAATCACGTTGGATGTAGTGCCAAACCTTTCTGCATATAACGCAAAAGAATTCAGAGAAAAGTTTCAACCTACAGCGAGAGACTCGTATTTTATTTCAAAATGTTCATGTTTGCCTCTGACGGCTAGTTACGAAATAAGGCCCGAGCACGGGCGGGCTCATCATACTTGACCCATGTAGCAATCCCAACCAAATCCCGATGGGGCCCCCATTGGGATTTGATTGAGATTCGGTTGGGATGCATTAGGTCTTGGTTGGGACACCTGAGTCCAAAGGTTAGGTTTGGGTTGGGATAGGAAACGCGTCCCGATTGGGCCCCAATGGGTTCCTGAAGGGGATAGCCCAAGTTGTTTGTAGCCTTGAAATTCTTTCCTAAATTTACCCATTTTCCCAACCCAGTTAACTGAATCTTTATAAACGACCTACGGTTCCTAGTTCATGTACTTCCCCTCGTATGCAACTGGAAAGAATAAAACCAAGTAGAGAAAGGCGTACGTGGAATTGTATTGTAACAAATTAGTCAAGCAATGTACAGGTAAATCCAGGTAATTCTTCCGTTATTTTCTTCCAGGAAAGTTCATCTGAACTCCGAAGTGGTAAGGTTAAGTTACGGAAAAATTATTAATCACGTGCACCCGAGTATATTGATATTGATGAAAAGTGGGTTATTAATAGAAATCCGTAAAATAAAGTATGAAAATCAAATATTGATAAATGTGCTTCACCATGTATCGCGTAGAATTACACATAAAGCAGTGGTTCACTGAGTTTCACAACGCATGCGTACGCAATGTTTCACCTGGGTTTCCCGCTCTATGATCCGCGGTCCCTGGAGTAGTTGAACCAGGGTTGTGTATGCTTCTAGATATCCCCGTCGGAGATATTTTTCAGTCTCTCACTGTTGGTAATGGCGTCTTAAGTCATATGAAAGTTGTGATGATAAAAAAAGCTGCCTTTAATTACACTCATTAGTCGAAGCTGTGAAACAGCGGTCTTAGTAACACTGCCTGACCAGCAACACTGCTTTGCAAGCTCATCGCTGATCATCAGGGACAACATTTTTCGGACTGATTCCCGGAGGTCATTTGTTACAGTCCTGACAAGCATGGAAATCTGGAACAATAATGAGCAATATTGTTATCTTACCAGGTGTTTGTAGTTTGACAGAACATCCAAATCACTGTCCATGGTTTTTAAGTCTGCCAGTGTGGTGGCTCATGTCGGCTTGTGGTATGGTTGCACCCCGGATGTCGGTCTTGAGCAGGATAAGTTGTTTATTTGGCTCTGTACCGCCTTGGACCCGGAGTTCAGCAGTGCTATGATGGTGGAGAATTTTATATTCATATCTCCCACCATGGCGGCCACTGAAGCCTGCGGTTTGTCCACTTTTTTCTCTAACTGTTTCACGGTAGTATGTGTCGTTTCAACGCATTTCTCATTGAAACTAGTGGAACCAGCATTTCAAAAACAACATGGTGATGTAAATGAATATAGTAAAAAACGGGTTGACTCACGATATAGAGGACAAAATCGGAATTCGATTGCCGGTTTCCGGTATACGGGAGACCGGTTGTGGCGTGGAGGACGGTCTGGATGATAGAAAATATTTAGTTAGGTTGCTTAACATACCTCGCTGTCTGATTGGCAGTAAGACATTGCTTCGGTAGACTTGGAACAACTACCGGCTCTAGGGGTCGTTTTTTGCTTTTGGTTCGCAATCGGTATCGTCTGAGTCACTGCTAAAATTGACGAGTCGTCTGCAGGAGCAAGAAAATGCCAATGGAATACTTTTTTGCGTGTTGTATACCTCGTTGCAAACAGTGTCATTGGTACTGTCGCATCAGAGGCTTCTGAAGTGGCATCCCGCAGATATTGCGACTGACAATCCTGAATCTCGTGTAAACTTTCTGGTGCAATCGGTAAAGTTTTAAAATGTACTCGTACCTGAACTAAACAGTGCACGGCATTCATAAACTGGAATGTCGTCGGGCAACAGTTTACCTAAAATTAACATGCTTTGATATTCCAAAGCACGTTTTACGCTTTGCCATCTTGTGTGTTTGGAATCCACCAGCCAACTGCGATGTATAATTCCAACTGAACCTTCCTCCGGGGAAAGTAACAGCCGAAATATTTGAAAAGGAAATTCATTGGTATTAATGACAGTATTTAATTCTTGAAGAAGTACGCAGGACAGGGCTAACTACAAAGTACTTTAAGCATGGCAATAACAAACATTTACACTCAATATCGACGGTTGTCGCAGAGAAAACATCCACACCCGCCTTATCGATGGAGAAAACGTACAAATAAGTAGATGGCAAATACTTTGTGAAATATGGTTCTGGATTAACAAGTCGTTTGAAACGAGTGATATTATCCGGAATGTTGACAATGACACCAGGAAACCCGGGTACAATGGCTACGTTGTCTGGAAATCCATCAGTGAAAAAGACATTCCTAAGAAAGAAAAAGTTATCACACATCGGTGTTCGGATTAGTGGCAAACCAGTGTCATCCACATAGGAATTCCACTGTAATGGAAGAGGAAGAGATCGGCCCTCAGTCAATACCTTGTACAATTGTTGGCAAGGATTTCTGGGTCCTTTGATAAGACATTTCAAATAACCAAGATAAGATTCGAAAGGTAATATGGAAAAGTGGTCCAACATTCCATGTAGAAGTACATCATCATTCAAATGAATCAAGTTGTGAACATTATAAATGAGTTCTTTTGAACCGTACAAAAGTTTAAATTGTTGGAAAAACATGGAGAGAAGATCAGCTGCGAACTGATGGTAACGAACATACAGGCGGGAATGAAAGAGAATGTACATCGCCATTGAGAGTGCCAAAACATGGTGGTACGCATCTTCCGGCAGTAAATGTATCAAAGATAATAGCCCCAGGTATAGTGAGAATTGTCTGTATTCTCTAGCTTCCCAGCATTCCATTTCTCTGATATGTCAAACTTTTAGCGGAGAATCACGTAATACTAACATGTGATTGCAGAATGCGATTCCCTAGTTCCTCTGCGACAGATGGACTAATACCGGCAAACCTTTCCCTGGGACCAATAAGTCAGAACTGAAGCAACTTCTTCATTACAACCAAGCATACCAGATGCGTAAAGTTATGGCAGAATGTGTGAACCATGTCTATGTTTAGAGCCAAAAATGGACTGTTGGACTTCGGTTAGTGGTGTATCTTGTGCCTTTTTGCGCGGAAGCTTCTGTCTGTCCTCGGTTTGTCCGTTGTAGACGAGAAGGTCATTTTACCACAGGTGTACTAACCTGGCTGAACGCATCTATCACACCCAAGATAAACGTTGTATCCCTTAACTTGGCGGACAAACGCTCGTGCGGGGGTGTCACAGATAATGTCAGAAAGGGTGCATTGTAGGACACACCGTGATGCACAACCCCGTGTTCCAACACCATCTTCAGTTCATCAATCCAATCCCACAGGAAACGTTCAACGGGTTTCAGTTTACCTCCACCGCAGTAAAATCCTACTGTGAATATTTCACTCATTCGTGGTTTGATTATTCTTGCTAATATCGACCACAACTTCAAGTCGGAAGGACGATAAACGACCGTTCCGTCACAGTGTATTTGTATATCCAAGATGCATTCCGGTAGTTTCAATGAGTTTATCAAACCAGAAAGTCCTTCCACAAGTCCCATGTGAAAATAATTTCGATTTTGCAAACTCCGGACGTTGCATTGCCTTGGTAGCCCGCACAGAGTCCTCGGGTCCTTCGGAATGTATGCGAAACGTCTTCCAAGTGTGCGCAGCACAGTAGCACGTTGAAACATGTTAGAGCGAAATTTAACGAAATCTTGGCGTAATTCGTCGAGCATTTCAAAAGTTCCATCTGCCTTTCCAATATCTAATATGAGGAATTCATGTTATTCGTATACTTTAATATACAATAAGTATCCCCAAGGTCTGCTAAAGGCACACATATAGGCGGCGCTCTTAGAAACTCTCGAAATGATACCGACGAAGTTGATGACACCAACTCGGTATTATCAAAGTTAATAGGATCACCACAGTATCTGGATTCTGCAAGAGCTGTTGACAGTGTAGTCGTACCCCCAGCAACAAATATGGGACATCCATGACGAGGTTCCCATAGAAAGGCATCCAAACAACACGGGCATAAGACCTGTATCAATACCTTTCGTTGGAGGCGAAATCTTTGCAATCGTGATAGTCCGGACATGATGGCGTTTTATCTAGAAACGATAATGTAGACAGAAAAGTTACCAGGGTTTCACTACTTCACCACCTAGAAAGAAAAACAGAAGTAAATAACAAAACTCCTCCAATGTCCGCCCAGTATGGCTATTGGTTTGCCCGACCGAATCCCGACAGTATCTCAACCATAGCCCAACCATGTCCCTACCATAACCAGACTGAATCCCTATCGCAGTGAACTGGAGCATAGAGAAGGTTATTGTACTTCATGGTTGTGCATCTAAGCAAACGAAGTTAAAATAAGATATTATTTGTCTTTTCTTTTACATCTGATAGCGACTACATCTACTGAGGCCCTAAAAGGAACAGATTTCTGACTACTGACACCGAGGAGGAGTTATAGTTCACAACTCAAATTCATGGACCTCATTAGGCTCGTTTAGGAGATCAGCATTGATTAATCTATGGAACGTAACATACGGTATGAGATAATGCGGAAATGGATGCAGTTAAAAGTGAAAATAGTGCATCAATCCCGGAACACGGCCAACCACCAGCGGACAAAGACGGCTCAAAGGGGCGAAAAACCATGATTTTTAACAAAAATACAAAGCATTTCAGTACCAGTATTACCTAAAAAATTTTCATCAACGTGACATTTCGAGAATTTTCTTCACAAGTATATTGGTCTTGCCTCGCAAAAATTGTCAGTCAACATCCCCATCAAATCCCCATCGGAACCCAACGTTAGCATGGGGTCAGTGCTAAATGGGGACTGACCATTCATGGGAAATGATTGAGTTGCAGGCTAAAGTGGACTGAGGTTGCTTTGGATGGCGAAATGGGGAAAGTAGGTTGAAAACGCAACGGCGATGGTAGGATTTCGGCCTTGATTGGGGAACCACAAGTAATGATTCGAGGGTATACTGGAAGTAATAGTTGGGGCAGAGCAGGATGTTGTTTGGTGTCGGGGATCAGCCCTGTGGTCCGGCAAAACTCTTGTGGTAGCTCGTAACCCAGGTAGCTCTATTTTAATCGCAGTGGTGTGCAACTTAAGAGGCCCCATATAGTATCGGCCGGCGTGAGTATAAGTTTGAACCATGGGCGTCCAGATTGAAAAGTAGTCCAGTCTGATCAGCCTGATTCGTTCAGTCGGTGCGGTAATCTGAGAGTAGCGCCTTGTGGACCGATGGCTCTGTAAGTAACCGGCATGATCATGCGCTAATATACAGGGCAGAGAACAGTTAGGGTTCTCCGATCAGAAGACTTTAGAAAGATATGTGATCTTCGGCTTGGTCGGCCGTGAACTTGGAGCGAGAATGGTACCTGGATCGCGGTTGACGGCGAGTTCTCTAACGGCTGATAGCATAGATCTGAGGTCGCATCTCACGCAACTACTGAGTTAGACCTTCCAGCCGATCAGACATCGTAGGTATGGCATCTACATGGCTCACGGTTGGCATGAAAAAAACACTCGTGTATTTTGTCGGCTGTTTCGGCCAGCTTTTCTGGTGGGACGTTGGTAGCTTGTACTGACAGGAAGGCTATAGTGTTCGTCGGTAGTCAGTTTGTCCGAAGCTGTCGAAGTAACGTTTCACTGGTCCGATGTTGTGCATCAAGAGAAGGCACATAACGCAGGAGTGGAGAAGGAGAGCTGTTACCTAATTCTGCACCAGCCATCAATTGCTGCAGGCGGGCACCATCGGACGAGGTTGTTCGCTTTAGTAATGTGGACTTAAGCTTGTCTTGTGGAGAATCCGCTGGCATCGGATCTATGAGGCTTATTACTTTGGAGTCCACTTCGATGTGGAGTTTTTGCACGACGTCTGAGAACATGGTGGCCTGGGAGGTAAGTTTGCAAAAGCGGAAACAAGTCTCAAGCTGAACAGACGATACACGTGGATTCGAAGAGCCAAAAGCGGGAGCTAAACTGAAATGCTGTTCGTGCTGCCCGTAAAGTCAGTATAACCGTCTAGTTTGTTGCGGCTGAACAGAGATGCGAGAAAAAAGGAAGTGTGTTACCGAAATATAGGGTACAGAAACGCGTGCAACAGAAATAGAAAAGGGGAAACTCATCGTATATGCATAATGTTCAGCGAATTGACATCAAACAAGCCACATAAAACTGCTCCTCAAGCTTAGTCCGACGTAGCCTTCGGTCAGGAGGTTATACACCTTCTGAATGGATTTTGGTAATTCCACGGCTGGCTGTTGAGTAGTGAAAGGCTCAGTAAAAATGCGTTTTGAGATTGTATGAGTTCGGTCTTTATTGCCACAGGGCACATAACGCTCATAAACGACGCAGAGAGAACAATCCGCGGTGACCACTGGCGAATCAGTTAAAAATGCATATTTAATAACTTGCTAGAGCAGTAAAACTCGTACAATAATAAAATGATGAAGGTTGAACACGTGGGATCTACGAGGTACTACAAGATAATATATATATATATATATATATATATATATATATATATATATATATATATATATATATATATATATATATATATATATATATATATATATTGTATGTGTTTGTGTGTGGAGTCGCCCATCTGTCCTAGCTGGTCAGTGACGCGTGTCAGCGTGATTAATGAATGTCGCCCAAGCAAGTTCGTCATTCTGTGAAGAAACAGCCGGTGGCCAAATTGTCCTGATGGCTTATTTGCGCCTGATTTTCCGCCACTTCTGAAATAAGGCAGTCCGGAGGTCCTGTTTGCGGCGAGGTTGAAAATGCTACTGGTGACTGATTACTTGATGCTGAATCTAGATGAGCTCCTCAGGGCATCTGAAATTCATGTACAGTCAAAATCCACTGGCTCAAAGAAACGATTTATCGATTTTAATTTCTGTCTCTTAAGACCCGCTGAAGCGCGATTTCTGTCAGCTCTATAGAGGCAGATTTTGTGCAGCGGGATCTGAACACTGCACCCGTGGTCAGTGGCTTGGGACTTACCACTGAACATCAAAGCTTCCTCCACCTGGTAGGTGGTACGGAATCTCAACCGGACAGGTACCTTGAGGAGGTAAACGAGAGCTCTGTAATCATGAAAGTGACAATGGCAAAGGACCTTGTGGTAACTACGTCGGACAACTTACGATCTGGAGCCGAGTGCTGCGCGGCCACTCAGAAAGACGCTAGAGAACTTCATCGGCTTGAGCAAGCCGTGGCTTTCAGAAAACATTGGGTTTCGTTGTCGGACTACGAGGCGGCTGTTCGACCGCAGTCGGGATATAGTGTCCACGCGTGGTAGCCTTTCTTGGTAGGGGACACCAAGCTTCTGGAACACGTTCAACGAAGTCACACCAGGGAGTTCGTTTACCTTATGGGGCTTGCCCACAAGCAGAGATCAGAAGCATTGAACTTTTCCTCGATGGAGCTCATAAAGTGTAGAAGCTGCCTGATATAGGCTTTTATTGTCCTTAGGGGGTATGCTAATCTCCAGGGACTGACTATACAGCTGCCTACCCTCGGCTATTGTACGACCACCAGAAGGCTCCCCTATAAGCCGGCGAAGGGGAGTCTTCTAAGTCTCATGCGAGGAAGTTTTTTCGCCGTACAATTTGTCAACGACTGTAGTCGGCTCTCGGTGGAAGTAAAAACCACTGAAACGGTTGTGGGGTTCAAACTCCGGCTGCGCCGCTGCTGTTAGAGTGTTAGCCGAAGCCAGCGGATGGGTAGCCGCCCTATCCCTGGTTCTTTTTCGTTTCTGCTGTACCTAGTACCGTTTTCACTGCCGTCGTTCCTCAGCCAACCCTCGTCTTGGGCCTATTTTTCTTCTGCTTTCACTCTTTTGCCTTCAAACTTCGTCATTACATTTTCAACTGCCACTTATCTACTACGCTTCTACCAGTACCATCACACATCCTTCATCATCTTCAAATTTCATCTTCATAACTTCTGTTATTGGGGTAGATGGGAAGCTAGCTAGAACTCACCAGCGGACAGTAATCCAGTGAGGCCCCTCAGGTCGAAGCACAGCCGTGGACAGTCATATCTTCCGTTTACTCCGGCCAAATCTCCGATGACTCCTTTGTCCATTTATCACGGCGCCAGGTGATAAGAAAAGATAAAAGTCCAATAAACTGGACAGTTCTGACATCCGCCGTCCACATCCTGACAGCCGATTTTTAAAAAACCCGAAACCCCACAGAATTATACTTTTGTCTGGTTATTAGTTATAATGAGATATCCCGATTGGGTTTACTCTGTTTTCAATCACAGGTTCACGTTATTGAAAAATTTGACTTTGACCTTCATACTTTCCTGGACCATGGCTAATTTGGTAAGATACACATGAACCTTGGACCTTCTGGAAGCAGACCGCGCCACACAATATGCTACTCATGGGAAAGGAGCAACTTGCTATCAAAATCCAACTCTATTACGACAGAAAATCCTAAGTTAATGAGCAGTCAAAAAGGGCGGGCGTAAAAAATGTAGTAACCTCGATGGTTCTGAGGAAATTACAGTTTTCTGAACGTCACTTTGGATCTTTTTTCTCTACGATCCTCTATGACGTTTTATATCGACCTCACTGTTTTTTTCGGTTGCGTACGCTTTACTGGACTTATTTTTTCGGGGCTTCCATCTACTTAGTTTTGAATCACTTTCACTCTCAGTCCTTTGCCGATTGTACTAGCTTGCGGTTCCCTTTCTGCCAAGCCGTTGCGTTCATATCATTTCGGTGTATTTCTCGTATCAGTACTGTTTCAGTGCTATGATATGTAGAATACACCTCTGCGTCCGTCAACGGACTTACGTCTTCTCTACTCGTCCGATAGAGGGGAGTAATTGGTATTGCGCCGTCAGACCAAATAGAAGACACATTCACTGGCGGAGCTCGGACGTATTCTATGTAAGTATGGCTACTATTTTCAAACGTGGTAATGGATAGGTAATTTATACATGCAGGGTATTTAGCAGTCTATATGTTACAGTGAATAAATTTCAGAGATATTTAAGCTGACACTAGGAAACCGGGACAGACAGGGGAGGGTGTTCTGGTGAAAAACAAGAACGCGTTTAACGAAAGTGAGACGAAAAACTGCACAGAACGAACTCACAGTTGTGAACCCTCTTGCAGTAGATATGTGGATCCCAAAGGTCCAGCTCCGACCGACGTTTTCGGTGTAACTCATTTTAACTGCCAGGACTTGGTTGCGGATCGTTGAATTGATGGGTATATTTAAGGGTCACAGAACACTGGTTCAGTCCATTCCAGGACATTCTAATTCAGAAACCGAAATCGCATTAGAATGGGGGATTTATCACGAGACTATGTGTTTCGAGGTATTGTGTGTGCTGAGAAAAGCGTGCCCTGACTGCGTACATTAAAACCTCGATATAACAAGAGAGTGCTGCATCAAGGGACGTCAAAAATTTTAGAGAAATGAGAAAAGTGCAGAAACCCGCGTGTCCCTAAAATGGTTTAAATCAAAAGTGGGTTTAGAGAAAAAGGCGTAGTAAAATCCGTCGCCTTTTCCCCGTCTGCAAAGTTCGGTGTTGCCTTAGAGATGTGGAATTCCAAAAGCTAATCATGTCAAGACATGAAGGGAAGACGGTAATAAGGCCGCTGTTTTTGAGGCAAGAACCGAAGGTTGTTATTGTTTAACGAGGGTAAACAACTAACTTTACCAAGAGAGACATAATTCTTTAAATGTATTCGTGATGATTTCTCCCCCCTCGGGATACTACACATCTTTTAGTTCCCAGTGGTTCTAGTCTCCTCAAATTTCTTCAGCCACCTGCTTGAGATTCAAGTGAAGTGCGTCTTGGTTAGAAATGATATCTTGAACAAAGCTTTCCTTCACCACCACAGAGTTGAACCTCCAGTCTTCGTGTGCTGTGCTTAAGCTCCACTAAGATCCAAACTAATAAAGCTCCGAATCACGAAATCCACTAGTCGACACTTCCATGCTGAAACCAAGATACACAATCAAATAGAGAATGTTCGGTGGTGCGCCGTGGAGTGGGTGTTATGGCAAGAGAATACTCGTATTTAAAAGGAAGACATAACCAATGAGAAATCAATAGAGCGGAGTGGGTCGTATTTGCGTGTGTGTAAATGTCAGTCTGTCAGTGATAGGAATAAACAATGGGTACACCAAAGCCATACACACAACGCGCTCCCAATTGGGTGCGCCAAAAGCGCCGCAATACCCAGCGATGTTAGGATAGAGGGACTCGAAACACGTGCCTTGAAAAGTTGCGCAGATGTCCGCGAAACTATGAAGCAAGCAAACTATTAAGGTATCTGAAAATTTGTTGATATTTATCTACTTTACCAAAATATCACATGTTGTTTGACTAGAAGCCCTTGTGACCAAGCGGTATCCCACTGTTTAGCTTTGTTCTCTGGTTGTAAGCTGCACTGCTCGGTTTTTATGGTGAAAAACCATTCATAATTTATAGGGGTTAGTAATGTGCATTCGCGCAGTTTGTTCTAACTCCTGTATATTTTTTGCTGTCTTTCTATAAGTAATTCAAAACGTAAATATGTGTACACTTACATGTATGTCCTTGGGCAGTAAGGTAGTCGTTTCGTGGTGGTGTTTTTAAGAAATTCATATGATATTGAGTACAAATAGCTAGGTAAGGTTCGTAAACCATCTTCACATTCTGGAATTATGCCTCAAGAGACAAACTGAAAAACTATTGGGAGCGCAAGAAAGCCCTCTGTGAAAAGAAAAGCCTCATTTGTGGTGAAGCCACATTGTGGGAGCTTTCATGTCCTGAAGTGCAGTCAGTGAGTAGGCTAAAAAAACCGAACATTCTGAAGTATTTATTTCATCTTATTGTATGATAGTTGCGGTAGCTGCCACAAGAGTTGTGGACAGCAGCAGAATTAATGTCTGTGAAACTTTCAAGCGGGGACATACCCACTACCAGCACACGGAAGTCCATCATCCACACAGGTTAGCATATTTGTGAAATATTTCAATTTTTTAGCCACTCAGGAAATACAGATTAGAAGAACCTTGTGTGCCGACGTCAACGTGGATGCTCTTTTGCAGTTCTTTTCCAAGGATTTTACAACCACCATGCTATCATTGAGTCAACTTTATGACGTACTGCACGATTTGAACTACCACTTGTCAGGTATTCCACATGACCCATCGACGATATCTGAGACAGTACGGCGTTATAAGAAGATGCAGCTATTGAATGGCTTGTATATTCGCATTGGACTCCGATATGATTTGGTTCAGTGCATAAGTGGTATGCCAAGATTCCCGGACCCTGTCGATTTCCAGCTCGGTGTCGACGCTGGACAGTTTCTCCCGCTCCCCCATATGCGACACGTTTGAGAAAACTCAAGGAAAGCAATCAAGACTTGTCAAGTGTCGCATCTTAGCCATAGCCGAAGCCGTGAGCATTCGTCTCTACAATCCTCCCCTGTGCGCTCAGAAACAATTTGTGCAAGCACTTAAGCTTCCGTGGCCCACGTCATGGTCCCGAACACATGTGCAACCACTTGAACATTCCACACTGTGATCAATTTCACATGCACACACGCACGTGCATAGACAGATTTGGATTGTCATTCTCCGTTCTTATTTTGTGAGTCATATATATTGTTATGTATTGGTATGAGTACGAATAACTGAAAACGAGCTTGTTCGCCACGTTGTTTATTCTCAAAACTCAAGTAGTTCATCAAGGGACCTGCCAGACAAGCGGAACATTTATACCGAAGAATTCATGAAGTGAGCAACATGTGTTCCGGAAATGGAGATAATATTATTGCGGATGACATTTTGAATTCCATTTTTGTCGTACGCGTTCGTTCTGTATTCTGTATGTGAGTTTTACTCCGCCATGCAACCTAATAGAATTACAATTATCCACGAAAGTCCCGCAAAAACTGTATACCGATTTTTATTGTGTATTTTTACCGTTTCGGGCAAATTTTCCTCACGTTTTACCACCAAATCGTCTATACAATTTTTCTGGATGGCGTATTATCGGATATACCTAATACACCCGTTCACAACATCACTTGTAAATGATCACCGCTTTCCAGTTACTCCTGTGACACCGTTGTTCCAGTTGGGCACACTTTTATATGAGTTGGTATTTCCCACATTAATTTCTAGACTATGTATTTGTCTTTGAGAGTGATAACAGGGGTTTTCACTGGGAACGAAGTGGCATTAGCTTGCTGCTGGTTTGAAAGTGTGCAGGGAAAAGCCGCTAAAAGATAGTCCCGTTATTGAGGTCAAGGATAAATCAATGAAATTATTTGTTTTTTGACTAAATTCTTGACTCTGTTCATTCCATCCCTTGGTTCACAGAAAAACCGATTTCTGCCACTGGAAGACGAAATAGCGTTGGTTTATGAACGCTGGGAATGATGGCGATGCAAGATGAGAACTCAGACACGTCAGTTATCATTTCCTTCTAAATAAATCTCACGGTGCTTTTTCTTTTGGATTTGTTTTATCCATCCGGTGTATTCAGCACCTCTTGAGGTGTTCTAAAGACTAGTAACAAGTCATTACAAGTCGCATTTCTACGTGTCACTCGGATTTAATCCATAGTTTGTAAGTAGTTGTACATGGCAGTCCTATTTTCAAGGAAGAAACATCCACGTTTTCCATCGAAATGCTTCCTAGTTATTAAATATTTTCCTATTTCACTGAATATACCTGCTTTGCTACATAGATTATCAGTTATTTCTCCGTTTAGTTGAAAAAAATTCTGAATCAGACTTTCTTCAAAATCGGCTCGCGTACATTTTTTGTTGTGGGGTACCGCTTGGTCACAAGGGCATTTGGTAAGACAACACGTGCTGTTTGAGTAACGTAGATATACATCATTGAGTATTCATACACTCTTAGCAATGTTTTTTTCTGTGTAATTTCAGAGCACATGTTGCGAGTTCTTTTATCCCGTCGCTGGCTGAATACTGCCACAACAGGATTCGGTTTTTCGCCGCTTGTTTGTCAACATCTACTGCTCTTTAAAGCTGCGTGCCGTGGTATACCGCGCTTAATGGCGGTTATGGAAGTAAAAATTTCGGTACTAATGGTTCCGCAAATTTCAGTTTGTGTTTTTATGCGGAAAAATCCATGTTTTGGTAATCCAGCGGTGAAGACTTACCAAAAATCAACTGGGCTTGGATTTTAAAATTAATATCTGCCTTCTTTCTGGTCGCAGTCTCATGAGCATAGATGGCCCTTTTCTACTACTGCGCGTTCAAACATCAAATCGTAGACCGTAGCTCATTTGTAAATTAAACAACGAGTCAAGGGAAGCAAATAACCTGCTTGTTCCACAATATGAACGGAACGGATCCATTCAACTGGGTGTACAGAGTAGTTGGACTCGATGCTGGAAAGTCAAGTTAGTCCCTCGTCAAAAAATAAAATGCGCAAGAACAGTGAACTAATTAGTATCATCATCACCATCATCATCATCGTCATCATTTCGCTTGGTAGAAATCGCTGTGTAATTGCGTAAACCTTGACAGCAGTGAGTCTCTTGGAACTTTTTTCATGATTAGTTCTACCGGCGTCACTAATTCCGATTCTTCTTCCCCTTCTCAATATCCTTGCTGAGTTCCCCACCCCCCGTCGGTAAACATGGCTGATAATCTGTTTCTCCAAAAACTGCCCGAAAGCACAAATTTCATCAAATAATTTAACATTATCTCGGCGGTGTCCATACCAATACGCTGTATCTCTTATTCTAGAAGAAAATCGCACAGTCGGTAAGTGCGTCAATGAAGCTGCACGAGGTTTTCGGGGAACAGCCAGTATCCGCTGTTTTTAGCCGCGCCTCAAGAAAGGTTTTGATGACTGTATTGGGATGCAGCTCTGTCCAAGCGCATACAAAATACATCTGTTTTGAAATGTCAAAGTTGGGTGTGACTTACTAGGATATTCACTTCACAGTCAATAAGTTGTTGGCTAGGTGACTGATGTGCCATTGAGAGGTAAAAATACTACTTCGATATTAGACAACACTGCATGAACTAAAAGGGGATCTGTTTTATTTAAAAAGAGCAAAAATACTTTTATAACGAGCAGCTCTGATCTGTTATCCTAGTCAAGATGAGAACACGAGTCACTGGACTAGAACGGAGCACCGAGATTTAATTACGGAGAGATTTAATAAGGCAAGACGATGAGCCCACAAATCTACAGAAATACTTGTCCGAATGATGCTTGCTAAGGTGACAAGAAGGCTGGCCAGTCACATGCGGCCCGATGAGAGTGAATGGACATTGTCTAAGTCTTGAAGCGGACTGATGTGCGATCTCATTACTCCTTCCTTTGAAGATGTTTGGTAATATGGGCTACAGTAGTCTCATAAGTTCGATTCCTGGGGTTTACGTTTGAGCAGAGTATTGTAGTTTGAGCTCATCCTGAGTGTCTCCGGTTTAGTTGTTCAAGTACCGTCACATTCCCGATATTTCAATGATCCATCAGTACATGAATAAGTACGAAATTAGGGGAACGTTCCACTGAGTTGTCCAACATACCTCTAGGCCTGAGATGGTTGACATACCTGGTCCCGATAAAACCTCCCATTCAGAACTTATGCGTGACTGTTCCTTGTCGTTTTATTCTGTCGGGGAATCCGGTTCTCCAAACCTGTACAAAATAAACTTGCTCTCCAGTCTTCATTGCCCTGACATCAACGAAAGTACAGTTTGCGGTTCGACGGTATCTCGAGCGACCGGGATCTTGGGGGTAGTCTCATTCGTTGACCCAGAAACAGTTCAACTGGAGACTTCTGATCTGTGCGAGATGGGTTAGAGATCGAGCCATATGCAGGGAGGAGAGCTTCAGTTGATTACTTCACTTTGACTATCCTTGTGACTTGGTCAGTGAACAATTAGACGTGTCGAAGAACCGGTCTACTTCAATTGTAGGTGATACAATAGGAAGCAGAAGTAAAGAAAACTTTATGAAGAACAAAACACCGCAAACGATAAAGATATTAGTTGTGGATCATTAACTCAGACGAGAACTTCAGCCACACCGAACCGAGCAAATATTTCGCTCAAGTTTTTAATTAAGAAGGGTTTTGTTATAACACGCATTGAAATTACTTTGGGCCACTTAGCGTACGCGTCGACAACGTCTAGGTAATACATGGGTTCATCGGACTCAAAGAAATCATGTCAATGCGGAACCAGTAGGCAGCTCCGGATTGACATGATTGTGGTACAATTTTAAGTGTCAATTTAGCTGAGATTGAACAGTTGTAACAAGTTTTTATCACAGGCTCAAACTGCTGATCCGTAAATAACCATTATGAATAGCTTCAAGCGAATAACTTCACTCGGCTGTACCAGGGTAACCGTGGTGATATTGTTTTAACACAACTGACCGCGATGTCTGTGGCAATACGACTCGATCTCTGAACAAGTAACATCTTCGCTTAGTGAAAAATCTAACCTTTTGAAGAACTCTCAGAAAACGCTACAAAAGCAACACATCGTGCTATAATCCGTTCTTTGATGCTTCAGGCAGGATCATTTCTGCGATAACTGGTAGATGGCGCGAAAAATCTTCGAAAATGCAATGAACATCAGAATAAACAGCGATAGATGCGATCGTGCTATCCTCATCAGGAAGACGAGTGACATGATCGACTAATAGTCTGCAAAGACCACTTCGGCGTGCCAAAAACTTGTAGATCTTATGCAGCATAATTGGAATTCATAACATGACAACTCCATAACCGATTTACTGTATACACTGGCACTCCTGTCCTTGCGTCATAGGTGGTAAAAACAGCTTGTGGATTGTGCCTCCTTGTAACATACTGTGAAACGTTTTGAGTGCAAAAATCTGCTCCAATTCTTCCTTTTGACTTGACTGTAACGCTTTTCCGCTGCTGCGAGTGAACTAGAGACTCGGTATATCGCCTTATGTCTACTATTGAGAAATCATTGCAGCAAAACAGCTCCGGTTTCATACTGAGAAGAGTCGGAGGATACAACCATGAGCAACTTTGGGTCAATGAATCAGGAATGAGTCGAACTTGCGAACTCCTTTGATAGTATTAAAAGTGTTCTGACGTGCCGATGGCGAGTGGCATTCGGTGCCTTGCCTTAACAGACTGCTTAAGAGAGTTCTTAGTTGGTGTGTCTGTAGTATAAAGTTGTGTTAGTAACTCACGAGTCCAAGGATGACTGAAGTGTTTCTTTATTCGTAGGAGCTAGAATACGCTGTATAGATGCAACCTTCCTTGGGTCTGTTGTCTACCTGCACTACGAATGATCGATCCAAAATAGGTATTACTGGATAGTCTGAATGAACCTTCGTGATGTTCAACTCGAAACCCATGCTCAAAACTGAGCTACAGTGCCATATTTGAAGGCATTATATGTTCATCTGTTGTTTCACTGACAATATCTACGCCATCTAAATATGCCATTGCAAGTCCGAGACCGTCTTACATCCCGTGCATTAATTGTTGAGAAATTACTGGGGTTCACTTAATGCCGAAAGACAGACGGTTATAGTGATGCAGGCCATTATGAGTGTTTACAGTAAGCACCTCTTTGTATTATTCATCAACTTTAACTTGTATCCAGGCCTCAGGAAAATTAATTTTCGTAAATATTTTACCACCTTTCAACTTGGTAAGGGCAGTGGATACAGGTATGTCTCAAGATATCAGTTCAGTCTCTTTGAAAAATCGGCGAAGATCCTGCTAGGTTCGCTCGCCTTTCTGACTACTGCTATTGTTGCCACCCCTGATGAGCAGCTGAAGAGGGTAAGTACCTCTATCTTTTCTAGCTGGGGCAACTCATGGTCAACAAGCTCCATTGATGCGTAAGTACGTGGAAAAAAATATAGGTCTAGAGCTGGGACTCACATGCAAAAAAGCTTTTGTCTTTCAACATAAACCAAGACTGTCGGAAAAAACGTCAAGATAGTTTAGTTTAAAAAGTGACAACTCAAAACAAATGACTTCAGATTTAAATGATACAACATCGATCAGAAGGTTTGAATGTGAGTGATATAGAGTCAAGAGAACCACTAATGTCCTTGAAAGAAAACTACGACAAACTTAGTTTGTCTATACAATCGATATTAGGTGGGTTCAAGTGAATAAATTTGGATATGTAAAAAGTACCGCATGAACGACAGTCACAAAAAGAAGATTTTCACAGAAACCACCAACAAAAGGCAGGTGTTCAGCTGAGACAGCATGGGGAATTTCGGTAGTTTGCTAATAAACTGATCTGCCCAATAAATTACAAGTAGCTTCAGAAACGATACTCCTGTTACGCGGTGTATCTGCTTGCAATTTCAGTGGCAGTTTATTAAAGCAGATAAAAATGTACTTTCCACGGAACTTGAAATCAAGGGAATCCACAGCATATATATGATTTGGGGAAATATGAAGTCTGGCTGCGCTCCGTCGTATGAGTGTGGCTTGGGGTAGCCGCGACGGATCCGTTTTCTATGACCGATTTCACCATAGTTTCCACATTCGTTTGACCTTTACTCACAAAATCGCTGTAGTCTGCAAAGCCAACAAACTGTACACGGTTTTGGAGGTTTGGTTAAGAAAGTTGTGGTCTTCTGGACGTATTTAATGCACTGATTTGGCTGTACATTACCTTGCTGAATGGTATTTTAAATTATTCATGCTGTAACACTTTTCGGTGAACTTTTATAATGTGAATATTGATGCAAATGAACCGGGTGCCAATGTCATTGTCAGTAGGTGAGGTGCAATCAGAGACAAAATAAGAGTTTCAATTTTTTGTTTGTGAAACTACGGAGTTTGAAGCGTCCGCATTCCCAATTGACACGACCCGCGTGGGAGACGGAATCATCGTCAGCACTCATCAAACATTGACAACGCGTATTAAGCAAATATGAGAGTTGATCAGAAATGTCAGTGATATGTCTCACTGTCTGTATTGAATTGAAGTCCCGTAGAGGTTTTGGGGGTAAGAAACTGCGGTATTCGTCGTGTTCAGCCAGACCCAGTTTACGAAACAGAAGTCGTTCTCTAGCGACCTATAGATAGTGACACCATCAGATTTAGGAACGTCACTGTATAATCAGTATCACGAGTCAAATGCTATACCTTAGTCAGGCTGATAATGAAATTCACTCATTTTCTGGAACTCTCTTTGGACAGCGGGTATCTTCAGACTGACCATATTTTGCAGCACTGAAAACGGCTGCAATGAATTTTCGAATTGTTCTTGTTGTTGTCTGAGTAGACGCCGCACAGATCCACTAAAAACCCGTCATTCAAAGTCGCCGGAAGTTGTTATAACGGACGACCCTGATCTGTTTATCCCAGTGAAGATGAGGATATGAGTCACTAAAATAGAAAGGTGTAGTGAGATTTTGTTGCTGAGCTATTTTACAAGGCAAGGCGATGCGCGTACAAATGGACAAAAATGCTTGTTTGGATAAGAATTGCGGAGGCGACAGGAGGGCTGGCCAGTCACGTGCGGCCTAGTGGGCCTGGACGAACATCGGCTACCGTGAAAAGCAGACCGACTTGCGATCTCATTACGATTTCCGCTTC
The DNA here is from genome assembly GCA_948099385.1 of Fasciola hepatica. Taxonomy (NCBI): domain Eukaryota; kingdom Metazoa; phylum Platyhelminthes; class Trematoda; order Plagiorchiida; family Fasciolidae; genus Fasciola; species Fasciola hepatica. The sequence continues at coordinate 1,485,806 of CANUEZ040000040.1, forward strand.
TCATGGTTCATCCGAGCACCTAAATATTCTAAGCTGTTGTGCCACAGGGCAGAAGACATACACGCATTTTGTGAACTGCAGCTCTTGACCTGAAAACTCCGTAGTTCCTCATACTTTCCAATGAGAACTGGAAGATTTTTTCCGATGAAATACTGCAATGTAGTAACATTGGTATTCTGGCTCTCAAACTTTCATTCCAATTGCCCAATCATGGTACCTTTTGAATTTTATTTCGGGTATGGTGCGACAAATCTGTACAGTCTCATCAGCAATAAAAATATCTGATTCCACGTAGTTTTCCTTCCAGTTTTGCAAATCATTTGCGAACCCACTGATTTCCTCGTGGCTTGCCTTCCTTCGTTCAACACAACTCTGAAAAACAACAATGACGGACCGAAAATTCTCGCATCTCTCCCAACACAATTTGAACCAAACTTTGGAAGCTTTTAAGTCCGACCAGTCTGAAGTAGCAGCAAATTTTTCACAGATCAAACATTTCAACATAGGAAATTCACCACTTTTCGCGCATCCTCTAGAACAACTCAAAACTGACATGATTTAGGTCATCAGATTTTTGATCCACTTTGAGGTGACACCGTTATATATCGTTGTCTCCACAGAGACGTTCTTGGAACAATTTTGTCTGCGATGACATTCCGCATGGCTTTTTGCGAAACAAAAAAAAACGTTTCACCACATAGGTTTGTGTAGTCCTTTGGTTCAAAAACTTTTTCTAGAATCATAATATTTTGGTTTATTTATAGTTTTCTAGTCATGATCTCACACAAGCTTCACGATAAATAGACCCAGACCCATTTCACGTCTTGAGTGGAGCCAGTAGACACTGGGGTTATTGACTGGTGCATAGACAACTTGCAACTTGCCTTCGCTAGAAGACAAGTGCCTTCAATGTGTGATGGGATACGCAAGGATCACCTGTCCAGAATCGAGGTCAGTGCTAGAATCAGCGGTAAAACTAGAGTCGGGACAGCGGATCAATAACACTGATCGACAAATAGGGGAAGCAACACTATATAGCTGTGGTTGGGTTCATTATCGGCCAATCAGAAAGATGTTCTTCAAAACCACTTAGATCAGTTCGTTTGTGTACTTTTGATGGAGTATGGTCACTAAGGATCTTATATAAACGTGGTAATCGTAAACTGAGCCGGTCCGGAAGCACGAAATTCTTCTTCATTTATTGGAAGCAGTCAAACGATCACTACTTTGGGCTTTCACCCCTTCTGTTGCGAGTATGATTAGTGCTTCCATCGCGTTTCACTACCCAGCTGGCAGTCACAAATTGACCGCGGCCCCCTTCGGGAAACTGTGCAAATAAAAATATAATAAGGTGAGAAGAAAATCGGTGGATGAACTCAGAACATAAACCGCCTAACTGATCGTTCCAATGGATGATTTACTTTCACTAGTCAAATTTGAAAGTAGTAGCCAATGGAAAGCGGACCCATTCTTGTGGTTATCGGAAGAGGTTGGTTTGAGCGATCTTTGGGAACATTTCACAAACTGTATTATTCTAAGGGAGTCAGTTTGCCAAGTCAGAAATTAAATAACAAACAGGTTTGGGATTTAGTTTCCAAATTTTGAGAACTTTTGAGAAACAGCTACTTTCAGCGGACGCAGCATTTCATAGAATTGAGTGTATATGCTTATCCCCTCTGTGGTTGGATATGGCGTCGCTACGTGAACACTGTAAAGCAAAAATCAATGCAGATGTGGTCGTGCATTGAGGTACGACATTGGTCGTAATAGCATACAATTTCCTGAGTAATCGAGCGAGACTGGGAACTACAGAAGATTTATGAGATTTGGTATGAACTAACAAATGTTAGAAACGCGGTCGAGTGGAAGATGGCATTTGACGAAATGAGGGTGAATGAGCGGCGGGGTGGCGTTCTTGTCAGCCATATTTTTCAGAAGGAATTTCAAACGTCTTGTGAAGTTTGGTTGCGATAAGGTGGATATATAGCTCGTCAGAGATTCCACTATGTCAAGCCAAATAACTAAGTGGCTTGGTAAGAATTTTAAAGTCTGATAAACACTCTGGGGAATATGATGGCAGGGAGCATAGAGCTAATGAAGAAGAATGCATGAAAATACAAATTCTTCAATTAATTGAAATGGGATAGAAAACGATATCCGTTTCTGGCGGTCTTCAGCTGTGTGACAACAAGTCAACACACCTACAACTTACTACAATTACAATTGTTAGGATTGTGCGGTGATTATATCCTAATCATCTGCAGTTCAAGAAAATCTACTCTGACCAGCCAGTGTTAATTTGTTCAATGTATTCTTTAATCAGGTTCTATGCCTTTCCGCCTACAAACAAACGCACCACGTGCGCATGACTCATCTTGGTCCAATCATGAGTACAGATTATCGCAGTACGCATGTCTCGCCCACATGATATTCTTCCATATCACACGGCAATTTCTGGCAAGTTCAAGCCCCACCAGCCATACTGTTCATGGATCAATAGGTGTGTGTGTATGCGTTCCGTCACGTGTTTCATGCCTATATAAATACCATATTTTGTACACTAAATGACCAATAAATTTCGATGCCATTTGCGGTGTCTTGTACTTTCATTTCGGGCAATGCAGTTATCACTGATAATAACCAAGTGAGCTACAAGAACTGAGGCAGTGTTCTGGTAGATTAGCTTCAAGTTCGGAAAAGTAGTGCGATTACTGAATATCATTCAAATTGAGAAACAAAGTATTTGTATGTCTTTCTTTTTTTGAGTGGGTTATCGCACTATAATAATAACAATCGTGACCTTAGTTAGTCCTTATGAAAAAAAATAAGCCGCATCATCGAAACACTGAGTACAGAATGGTTTACTTGAAAGTAAGTCTCTCAGAAACTTTGACTGACTGCAAGCGATCAAACGTAAACTGTTACTTGAAGTTAGTGCATCTCGACCCACTGCACCCAAGTGAAAATACTTCAAACCAGATAAAGAAAAAAGAGCCAAAACTCACCCCATCAAAATACAACTTAGGACACAAAAGGATAATTAGTTTTGAAATGTCTTCCAAGGGAACAGATATCCAAGAAACTTTATTAGAAGAAAACTACACGGAATAAGTTAACCAAGTCAGAAAACTCAGTCCAACAGAAGGACTTTACTGACTCTCAAGAAACACCCGAAATGACCGCAAAACTTCCTCAATCACAAGGCATCACGGTAGCTCACAAACCAACCAAGGCCTTCAGAAGAACCATATAAAGACTGGAAGATCGACTGAAAACCGGAGGAAGAACAAATGCGATAAACAAAGTGAACTCTAAGGACTGTCAGAAATATCACGTTGGTCAAGCCCGGAGAAAGGCTGCCACAAGAACGCAAAAGCACAGACTATCCACAGGAAGACATCATCCTTTCTCCATAATACCCGTCCACGACGATCAATAATGACATGTCGAATGTCGATGAAATTCATATAATAGACCAAGCAACCACGAGATGGGCAAGGGAGTTATTGTAAGTTTGGCATTCTTCGACGAATTCAGTAAAAAAAAACACGGAATTGGGTGGCATTTGCTATCTTCTGATATGCAAGAAATTCAAGTAACTCGGGAAATGCAAAAAGAATAGACTATTCCTTAACCCTTCCGACCCAAAGCCTTGAAATTTAAGTCTTCCCTTGAACACATCAACCAAACTAACTTCCAGATCGCTCAAGGAAACAAGAATCCAAGATAATAATGACCGAAGGGTATCAAATTACTTACAAAAACACGAGTCCCACATATATGGATATAAACATGCATGTATACGTATGTACGACTGTTGTACTTTCAGCGATATTGATGGTGTCAAATGTTAAAACATAAATAAACTGATAACACTGATCTTGCTATAACTGTGTAACTGTGCTCATTATCCTCGGACTGTCAATGTATCCACGTAACTACACGTATAAGGAACCAATCCATTATTTTTTCAGTATATCGAGCCTTCATCTTTGTCAACGAATTCAAATACACAACGCAGTACCTTTTGTTACATGACGGATTTTTACTTACAGGACTGCTTGTTTGAGAAATTTTAACTTGCGTGGGGAGAACCGTTGTTGATTGGCTGGTATTTCGTTCGGAGAAAGTCAGGGGATGTCAACACACCGCGACCGTTTGGGGTAACGCTAGCCGTTCTTTACCAGGCACTGTACGCTTCCCCTGACAATATGAAAAGCGTTATTATGGATCCAAAGAAAAGGTCATATCGTTCCACCTTTGCAGAAGATCGATGGAGGATAATCAAACGTGCATGCAGAGGGAATGATTTGAGGAAAGATGTCAAACAACTCGGCATCAAGTTCAAATCAACCGTGCTATTGCCTCTAAGGATCGAGAAACAGAATTCACAGCCGAATCATACAGGACGAACTTCAACGAAACTTATGTCAGGTATTTGTGTGATGTAGGGGATGAGAACCCAACAAGCACACTGAGGTAGTAGAATAAAAGGATTAGGAAAGATTTTTACAACTTTCATTTCTTTGGAATTTTTAGTTTAACGGAAACTAGTTCACTGGAAATACAACAGCCATATGGGCTGTACCACGTGATTCGGTGATACGGACATATCGTTTAAACTTTCTCCAATCCATTTGCGGTTCAGCATTTGATATTATTACCAGGGCAAACTGCGAAGAATATAATCGCCACACTTTGTCATTAGATTAGCCAGCTTACAATACCAGCCCTTGTGAAAACACAACCTATTCCAACATCTCATGATGTCATAACAATCTGATACTTTTGATCTGACTGGCTCGCAGTGGCATGGGTAGCGGCTGTGAGTCAACGCTAAGTAAATACTGCTGGTGCTTAGATAGTTTTGAGTCTTGACTAAAGAATGGTGGATGGTGGCTAAAGAATGATGATTTTTGGCTCGACGGAAAAAGGTATAGTTAGGCGTACTATCATTAAGTACTCTGTCATGGCACATTATTTGAAAATTAGCTCATAGTCTTTCTCGAGTAATGTGATTCCCTGTCAGACAGATTGTATGATCAACACCAAAACTCCTTTGTCAGATGATCGATGTGCATTTCCTAGCCTTGAGGCACCTAAAGTAACATGCCGTCTTTTACATCTATCGAGTGGGGATACCTTGGTTTTTAGTTGAAATCACAAGGCCCACAATGCTATGTGCCTTTATCCGCTTCGGGATCGAAGTCAGGGGGCATCTGAAACATTTTCTGATTGCCTGTTGACCCAGGCTTATTGTTTGGCATGAATAATGATAATCATGCGTCTTTGAAACCGACAGAAATGATGGTCCGATCAAATTTCGACTCTTAGCGGACAGCCTTGATTGGCAGTGCCGATCACGGCTTTTGCTCAGTTTTCGGGACATGCGAACTTGTTTGCTTACTCAAGTTCAAATAAGCGGACTTTGTACTTACCAGTTATTGGCCACAGCGTGTGTTATAAAAGCTATCGCATTTTATAGACCAGAAGAATTACGATTTTGAAAGCACAGTGTGCATACAGCGCAAGAATTCAGTCGGAAATCGGTTTCAAAAGCGTACCTCAGCTGTCTATTTTAAAACCAATATACGTTACTTGCAAGTAGACTATTGCTACAAAGAAAAACGTATAACCAGAGGAGGGTCAACGCGATTTGACTTGAGGTGATGTAAATTGTGTTTGCTGTAGCAACTTCTTTCGGAGGTGGCAAAAACAGAGCCTTGGAGTGGGTTAATCACTGTAGATTTATGGATTCATATCGAGGACAAAGGCTTCCTGTGGGTATCTCATGTATGCTCCCTACAGGTTATTTATTCATTTGGAATAATCGAGATAGGAAACCAGTGCCAACCACGTCCGCCACGAATTACTTTGTTCGTTCTGTTAAGGGTCCTACCAAATGTGGCACCCGGATGGAATGCTGTACTAGGGTTAGGCCATAAACATAATTCAGTCATTAGCATTGGGGAAACCTATACACCAGTGCATTTTATAAGGCTGAAATAATGTAGCCCTTTTAGTGTGGGCATTTGCTATTTCTCAAATCCCCTTGTCCTGTGGATCTTCTTTCTCTCTCAGACACGTCGAAGACACTTAATTTCCTGACTGCATTTAAATCGTCACACTGGGTCATTATTTCATGAACGTTTCTCCCCTAAATGATCGTTTAAGGCCAGGAGCCTTACTGCGTGGTTTCCTTTGTGCACGCTGTCACCGGCTCGTTCCGTTGGTGCGGATCGCCTGTCCTCTACACCAAAGCTCGTTTCTATAAGGAAACAAGGGAGGAAACAGTCATTTTTTACCTCCTGTCCAAACCTCCAAGGGAAAACGAGGAGACGGCTGGGGGTGAGAGTGTTTTAGCCAGATTCAGAGGAAGAGTGCGGGAGCTGTGTGCTAGCGAAAGGATAAGACGGCAACCACCCCGAGTGGTCACCCTTCGGTCAAACAATAAAAAATATACTGAGAGGCTGAACGAAGTTATGTCTTCTTCCAGTATCGCACCCAGGGACAAACATGAGAAATGAATTTTGAACAACAAAGAGGTTTCATGAAGTAGAGCAGAAATTCCACTGCCTTTTGCACCTACATGTAAACGGTGTTCTTCTTTCAGTCTGTGTTACGGAAAGCCTTTGTCTCGGTGTTGTTGATCTAAACTTTGTGAATTGCAACTTCCTCCAACGTCACAGGAAACTAATGAGTTGCATAACTATGAGGCGGGTTTTGGTCTACCTGACTAGTGTTTCAATAATCCAAACATTATAAGGTCCACTCCGGCAGGACTCAAACCCATGTGTGCTCTACGAGCCGAACTGAAATGAGCGGAGCTTGGGAGCAACCATGAGTGCGTTGGAATTTCACCTGGGTTAACGAATTTTACCAGTTGCATTATTTCTATTTATTTTAACGAATTGCCTGTTTTGTTATCATTAGGACTTCAGTTATTTGTTGAACCCAGTTACCATTGAAATAATGAGTAGCGAAAAACTTCCAATTTATGTAAGTGCTGAATTTTACGTGGAAGACTGTCCCTTTATGACAACTATAAATAGTTCACTAAGACTCTGCATTTCTGTATGTGAATTCAAAACTTGTTTGTGTCCTTCAGGCGAAATCTCAGCACCAAACATCAGCGATGGTCAAAGCGGTCTCATAGGCTAGATCTTATCAGTGTAAACCTTGAGTTTTTACTCCTGCATCTACATTCAAAGCTGGCGCACCCTATTGTGTTTTCTGTATTTGGGAGCTCACACGCGAAAATCCTACATTCAAACAAACAGGCGAAATATAATGAAGTGAAGATTGTCACCATATAAACTGTTCTTCACTTCTGAGGGAGTGTTTTGTTAGCCACAGAAAAGAGCTAATTCTCGAGTGCTTTGAGCATAGCCCTTTCACCGATCAACCGCATGAGATTGCGACAGATCCGTCAAAAACAACTGAACAACTGAACAGACTGCTGATGAGAGCAGCCAATCCTCGTGGGATAAGAGCACTCGTAGTTAGATTTATTAGTTAGCTGCTTGTTTTATTCAAACAACAAAGCCCACGACTTCATCCCAGTTTAACACGTTTCGTGTTCTCTTTAGATCGTTCACAGCTGCAGTCCCTGGTGGATGTGTTATTTGCCTCCTGTTTGATACTCAGTTCTCCAGCTGTGGGTCCCATCCTATTTTTGTAATTTCGACCTTCTCACTGATTAGTACGCAGGACCTTTCGCTAACCCCCTGCCGATTGATGACTAAGTGGAATCTCATGAATTTCAGTTCTTCTACATCCGCCCCCTCCCGTGATATTAGAAAATGATCCACAACGGCTTTGCTGCTCAAACTACCAACCTACACATTTTGTGGTTTATTAAAAGTAAAGAACAAATTATCCATCTTTCAAAATATTTTCCGGAAATTATTATTATTGGTAATAATATTATTGCCACTACGAATACTACAGCTAGTACTACTAAAACAACCGAACATGTTAATGATGTTAGCAATGATAACATATGGCGGTAGTGGCGATATTGTTGGTAATAGTAGTAGTAATCGAGTTAGTAACAATTTCGTGTATACAATCGCCTTAACGCTGGCGATCAGAAGGACTTGGATTGGACTGGACAGTGGATAAGAAACCTGGCTATTATGTTCTATCCGGAACTTGTAAGAACGCCCCAGCGTTGGATTATTCCCAGAGCCATTAGAAAAAAAGCGAAAAAGAATGCTATGCGTGATTTTACTCTCAACATAAAAAGTCTTTAAAAAAAATATCACCGCCTGATTACAAAAGTTTTTATTCATCCCACCGAGAACGAGTGAGTTATTTCAATCTTGCATTTGAATATTTTTTCCCCAACTCATGTCACAATCCCAGTCCTACTGAAACACGATCATTTAAACTTGCTGACTGGGAAACGAAAGGGTAAAATGCGCCCATGAGGTGAATATCCGGAATGGAAACACATTCAATTTCTTTCAGGAATATACACAGCACTTTGTTTTCTTCGTCAAAAACCCAGCCATGAGAGATAGTGCAGTAGAGAATCTGCATATATTATGTGATCGTATTTTGTCATACCACATAGGAATTGAGGAACTACTTGCGCATACAAACGGGCATCAATAGTATCACGGAGTAGACAGCTGAGTATGAGAACTGGTATAAACACGCAACTTTTACCTGGCAAATGAGAGGGAGTTGTACAGTATGCGACTTGGTTGAATACGGATATGTTCCAGTTTGTCGTCGAGATGAAAAAGAAACAAAATTTCGCATTCTGGCATGAATTCCTTTGCCAAAGCTGTATTGATTAGGAGAGAAGTTATGAGCGCCTACTCGAATGTGTGGGCTCTACTTCATAGATCTGCTTTTGAAAGCACACACACACACGGACGCACTCACGCATGGATGTGTACAGAAACAATAACAAAATAAACTACGAATTTCTGCTTTGAGTTGACAGGGCAAAAATCGTGACACATTTTCTGATGTATCTCGCACGTTGATCAGTTCTAAATTGCGACAATTGACTTGCAGAGGCAAGCTGTGTTGTTATCGCTTTATGTGAACAATTTTGACAACAAAATCGACGTCATATTTGTCTGCGGTAATATGACACCGGATGAGTTGAAACCAAGTAAAAATCTAAGGGAAATTTCCAGATCAGATTTTCACTTTGATCAATGATGAGAACTGTTGTAACATAACATTTTATTTACTATGAAAACTTTTCTTCGTGGGATTTCTCACAATGTGTCTCGACAAAATTCAACTTGGAACACTGTTGAGCACTACTTTTCTGGGTAATTTGATTTCCGATCATTATGTGAGTAGATAAAAATATGCTACTTAAATCCAACTACCGGGACCTGAATGGCTGGTTTATGAACAAAAACAAAAGAAAAATGACATAATCGATTCTGTACAGGCTTCTACAGGGTGCATGCCGAGTTTATTGGTTACGGGTCATGTTTTACCACGAGAACCTTTTTCTCCAGCTTGTTCCTATGGCAAATAAATTCTGTCTCAAATGAAACAGTGCTGATTGACCAACCGGTTTATTGAGTAAGCAGTACGCTCAGTGCGTAGGCGTCAGTCAAGTCACTCTCGCGTTCGTTGACGGCATCACATTGAACAGATATTAGGCCAGAGATCAACTGACACTAAATGGGCTTATACAAACATGAGTTAGGTGGGCGATAAGAATGAGCCACGTGAGCACTCAGGCAAAGCGGAGTCGATCGTGCTGTAATAAACCCGGAAAATATTTAAGTTCCATATGCTGTGAAAACACCGTACATCACCTGACTAATGGTGTGTCTTGCTAACATCTGCGAAAAAACGCGATCCTGTGAACATCCAATTGCTCAGTAGTGGTCAGAAAATGCATGTAATTTTTAGCTGTGAATATTTGATCAGGCAATCCACAACGGCTGAAATGATGAGCACCTAGAGTCTCATAATTTTTCACGGATAAACGGAGTAGCAGTGAGTCGTTCACGTATTTTCGCAAAGGTTACGATTACTGGTAATGTTCATTGATCGGAGCGCAGGTTCCCATAGCCTGGTTTGCCGGTCTCGAAAGTTTCAACACCAGCCAAGTGGACAGGTGATGGTCGATGGGTTTAGAACTTTTGTTTACCTTTCCGGAGGTCACTTTGGTGTTAGACCGTAGTCCTGTGTCGTCCGGCTCTTTACAGCACGTTATCTTTTGGGACCTGGCTCTCTACTCCAAGTCCCATTGTCTGGGTGCCGACTATACTTGACAGTGCAGTGGGAATTTAGGTTACTGGTTACACCTCTCCACCGCATGCGATGAGGAGTCTCTGAATTATAGGTGGCTAAACGTTGATGGTGGGATGAAAAGAAAAAAATAACAAAAAGGGATGGATCTTCATACAAAAAAATAAGGAAGCAAAAAAGAAAGAACACACAGAAGTCAGCTGAACACAACAGGTGAACAACCAGATTCTCCAAGTTTGAGTCCCAAGGGACACTTAACAAACGTGTACTACAGATAATACCAGCAGAGCACAGATAATGGCTAGTACCTCATCTAAATATTTGTGAGGGTATGAGCTGACACTTTGTCGAAAGATGGCCTAGTCTCGTTAGCAGACAACATTTCAGCTTTTGTTCAGAATCCAGATGAAGGTTCTAGCCAAAGGAATTGCAAACGACACGGCTGCGGATCCATGGCTCTGGTCGATATGACGAGAAGGGACTCCCCTCAAATGGTGTTTGACGGTCAGTCATAAGAGACGTGAATCGGTGCCAGTGTGGATCCTTAGATTTGTAGTGCAACGATTCGTGGCAGTGACTCTTCATCCTGTATAAACAATGTGTTCCGTTCTATTAGGCTGAGATGGTTTGATGGAAGAGGAGCCTACCCACTAGAGGTAGTGGGACGGACCAGAACAGTAATCAGCTTGGTTTAGACTTGACACGGAAATCGTTCCGTGCACTGTCGAACTGTCATATCTGTGAAATCTTCATTGTTTTATTTCTTAAGAATACAATGGTACTATTTTTCGTAGCAGAAGTGATAGCTGATGCAAAGGAGGATAAACGGAACTTTGCACATTTGCATTACGGCAAACGTTCTACATTTATCCACGTAATTTCACCACGAATCATCCTGTTCAAAAAGCTTCTCGGATCAATAGGTACATAATATCAATGAAATTAACATTCTAACCGCTCAATTGTTCGCTTAATGAACTGATATGGATAAAATGATCACCGAAGGCTTGTTTCAATCAGCCGGGCACATTAGACACACTTTGGAACGTTACGCATATAATTATACCATAGATTTGATCCCTCAATGTAGTGGTGGTGCGGATCTTGCGTACAGGTAAAATGCAAACTTGATAGACCACAGGAACGTGCCATCTTTGGTAAAACAAACAAATTACAATGATTAAGTTGCATTGAGATGTTAGCCTACTTTACGTGGTTTTAATATACCACAGAACACACGCAGAAAAATAGGTTCACATCTAAAAGGTGTGCGAAGGTGAACGGATTCTTTCTGAAGCCTGTAATATCATATATATATATATATATATATATATATATATATATATATATATATATGCATATATATATATATATGCATATATATATATATATATATATATATATATAATGTCGGTGACGAAAATCAAGGGGCTTATTTTATATACCCCAATGACCTATCGTCGTGAAATGGAAGAGGAAGGGGATTTCGAGGCTGAGTTGGTCTGGATCAATAACATACATTCATAACGGAAGTATTCAGATTGCGTAATCAACAACATACCTGCATCTCCACTGGGTCCGAATTTGTGATTTTTTGGTCTTCCGTCATGGCAGTTTGTTCGTCAGTGCGAGTTTACTTTGCGAACAATTATCGTATCGTAGAAGCCGGGTACTCATGACGTCATCGGCTACTGAGGTGCGTATAAAGGCCACCTAGGAGCTGTTTGGCGGGGCCATATAGATAATTGTGAAAGCTAGACCATCCTGCGTTGAGTGGCTTGTCTCTACCAGGGGGTTAATAACCTCAGGACTTTGCTTTTTATTGAAATTACTCCAACCAGTATGCCAGCGAGTCAGTCATACGGATGAATTAAAATGTAGTTCCATGCAAGATGGACCGTGTATTGATTCTCCTTCGCAAACAAGGATGGGTATTTCACTTTGGAAGTGAATAAATTATTCAACGGACCTAAAATAAGCTGAACTGCGCTGAGTAAAATTATTCGAATTTTTCTGGAAGACAAATAGCTTGAAGGCCTATTATGGAGAAAGAGAATGCTATAAAAAGACAAGAAAGACAAACCCAATCGAATCTTCTGCACGCTAATGAAATGATGATGAAATCTTCCAATATATTCGTTTTTAACCCACGTTTGTCATCGTATGATCGTTTTCGTGAACAGCAGTGTGCTTTTTTTTCTTCGAATCCCTGAATCCAAATACATGCCTAAGGAAAAGTGCCATCTTGTCTGTGAATTCTCCACACTGGTCCTCGATGAGACACTTGAAATTCCCCATTCTGATTGTTTCTAGGGCCTCAGTTTTGCTTTGGAGATTGAACGCCGTCAGGAAGCCACTCATTTACTGTTCATAAAACGCCCTGTGATACTGACAGAATTGCAATCAAATTATTTTCAGTTTCACATGGTAATGATTGACCTACCGTATTTATGCACTGAATTAAGGTGTTTTGAACTTTTTCAATCCCCACAGAAAACCACCGGGTTTACATCTCTTATGGATTTTCGATGCTGAATTGATGTGAAAATTTTGACCACTAGGCAACAAAATAAAAGTCCTACTACTTAGATTGATCATTGTACCTTCCAACAACACAAAAATGCATTGCAAACAATTTTCATGGTTTTCTCACTGTACTTAGGCACGTGAATACACGGGACTGCATTGAATACCAGGAATGCGGATCAAAGTACCAAGGTGCTAACTCGTGGCATTCAGTTCTTCAGAGTGCGTAACGCATAAAATCGGAAAGATTAGCAGAAATCGGCCGAAATTCGATGTGTGCTATGAAAGAATCTGTATGAAACTGTACGTGAACTGAAACGATTCAATCAAAACCAAGAGTAATTCATATACCACTAAAAAATTTTAAATTTATTATCACTTGGGAAAAACAATCTTTCCAAAGAGATTTCCATAAATAACTTCATTGAAAAAAACCAAAGTCATCATCATCATCATCATCATCATCCGAATCATCCGAATCATCATCATAATCATGACCATCATCATCATCATCATCATCATGACCATCATCATCATCATCATCATCATCATGACCATCATCATCACCAGTATCTTGATTATGTTCGTCATTTTCCTCAGGATCATTTTGTTCACGATCGTGATAATCCTATTCATCATCGTCCCTTCCATATAACACATATACGTATAGATTTTCCTCATGAACATCGTTACGTTATTATTAATGGCAAAACTTATTGTAACTAAGGTGATGGTCATTTTTTCACGTTATTTTCAGTGTTAGTTTCACCAGAGCCTCGTATGTACAGCCATTTGCTTTTCGTGACATTTATATCTTTTTAATCTTCAGCAACACAAACCCATCCTCGAAAAAACTGAAATGTAATTTGGGAGGGTATACTGTGTGATCCATATGCAGAAAGTCGAAGGTCCTTCGGCGTGGCCTCGTAGCTCAGCTGGTAGAGCACTCGCGATACTAAAGCGAGGGTGGTGACCATGCGGGGCAAAAGACTTTTCACATTTGGATCACCTCAAAACATTGTAAAAATCTGCCAAACATCAATATATTGAAATGAAATTGTGCCTCATCTCGCAACTAAGATAAGTAATATAAAATCGTCACGGTTGTTAGAAAACTTTAGCCTCGACGCAGAAGCCTGTGCTGTTTACAGAGAAACACTGCCTTTTTTTGGTGAAATCACTATCAAATTGGAAATACGACCAAGGACATTCAGTGGCACATTATCTGACGTGATTGTATTGTACTTATAGTTAAAAGCCATATTTCTTCTAATCCACCAAAGAAAAACCGTAAATCCATTAACTGGTAGTCTTTGAACAGCTGTCATCGTGGACATTAGACCTTTCAGTGTTCAGTTAAGCTGTTTGCAAAGCTGATCAATACTAAGTTTTCCAGCGACTTCCTCGCAGCAGATCGATTCCAGAAGTAATGTACCTAGGCTGTCTACTAAATGAAAAAACTAAAAATGTATGTTATTCTTAAAGAATAGGTGAATGTCTACTGCATATACATTCCACGTCCCAACGACACAGCGCACAGGGAGTAATCATGAGGAATCATCAACTTGCCGTTCTGAATGACGATAAAAACACGATTTTAGATTTCTTATCGGTTTCACATCTACAGTTTTCTTTACACCTCCAACAGGAGTCCTAATTGAGAGAGCAGGTAGTTCTTCAGTATTTAGCAATGCTTTCAGCTAAAAGCCTCTTGTTCTAAAGCAACCATTTCTTTGAAAAGACAGAAATTATTTCAACTGACGCTGAAACTGCTGTATTTACACTGTAATAGTCACGCCTTTCACGTATCGATATTCACGTCGTTGAATCATCCAGCAGGAAACCAAATTGCCTCCGGTTCTTAAATGAGAATGCAGTACTCATTTGTATAATGAAATCAGCTTCTACCACCCACAGGATACAGATGAGACACCATCTGATCTATAAAAAGGCGATCTGTATTTTCATCTGGAAAAAACCATGTTCTCCGCAGGAATATTTAGAGGGAGCATGTTGAAGAATGGAAGCGATTCACAATGTTTCAATGGTAATCTGATGCCTTTCGCAGTTATTTAGGAACAATTTTTCCGACAATGACCTAATCAAAATGGCAATTTTTTTTGTCGAATTATAACATGGTATTAGAATTGTTTCAATACATGCATCAACCACACCGTTATCTGAATAAGCAAAATTGTCGTGATTTTACCAGTCAACTAATCTGTTTTTGGTTGACATCGCTCGATTATTGAAGCGATAAATTACGGTGGTTATTCAGTAGGAGAGCAAGATGTGTTTTTGGTGATCTCATTCTGAACCCAATGCAATCACATGCATGTACAGACGAAACGAAGCAACGAAGGAACATGCATATCGATCGATGGAGGGGGATGGCAATCCAGGTCTTTGTCTGTACGTGCGTCGCGCGTGTGAAATTATTCGCGCTCTAAAGCGGTCAAGTGGTTGCACACGTGTTCGGCAACACGAAGTGTGCCACGGGTGTTTGAGTGCTTGCACAAAGTGTTTCTGAACACACTGAGGCGAATAGCAGAGAACACTCACTACCTCGGTTGTGGCTAGGATGCGACATTTGACAAGTCTTGATTGCCTGCTCCTAACTTCATGAGTGATGCGAATGGTTTTACTCCATAGAGTGTGAACACGCAGCACTCATAAGTGTCGGAAACTCTTCCACGTTCACCCAGGCCAGCTGCTGTTCGCGAACGCATTGGGATAAAAGCCTGGTCTTACGGGGAGTGCACCAAGATCCACAGGAACGTGTGACGAACACATGCAGAAAGAGGTCACACAATCAGGTACTCTATTCTCCAGTGGAACATCAGTTCTGGTTGTGCAGAAGAGAATGTTTCATTACCTATTGCTCGTAGTCCCCGTACCACCTTTGAATGACAAAAGGACATATACAGGCTTCATTCAGACTATCGTTTGTCTTGTTCTGTTTTCATGTTGCTGTATCGTACTGTCAATAAGTCATTCAGGATAGCAGATTTGTAGCAAAACTCTCCAGAAAACGAAGTTCATATTCTATAGTGTCTTCGAGGAGATTTTTCTTGTTCTATTAACCATATTTCGTACCAGATTTACCTTCATTCTGAAATCTATAAATCTGTGAAAGTGAATGTGTAGACCGTTCCAAGTCACTTTCCTATGCTTTGACAACTGGAAGAAACAGTCACTCCGACGGCTTACACTACTAATAGACTCTTTTGTCGTTTCCGTTTTGCATTATGAAAGGAATAGTTGGATGATAGCTTAAAAAAAGCCAAGTAGTAGATCTGTATCGGTTTTGGTATGTGCCTCAAATAGAAAAGATTTCACCTATCATCTGTGCACCATATGATCTCGGATTGCCGACTTGCTTTTATTATATTCAATTTTCGCTACGCAAATAACGAACGCTTCAGTTCATCCAGAAAGATGCTAAAATTGACATCATTCTTCTGCACGTGTTCACACAGATAGTTGATTGTTTCGGCAACTGGGACATTTGTGAACCATGAGTTAACTTCTAGTGACATCATTTGACTGCCTTCAAGATCCAGGTTGCTCTGAAGTTCAACAAAATTATTTTTGTCCGGCATTTGGTGACAGGATATTATGACTCTCACTGGTAAACAAAAGCTAATAAGCATTTTAGATACTGCCCAGAGTGAAGCTTAGTTCAGATCCAAAATCGGTCTGAAGGTGATGTCTTCTTTGTGCACCTTCGGCAGGTCGTACAAGCTAGGAATTGTCTTCTGAGTCGATCGTATCCTTTTGAAGGTTATTGTGTCGATTGTCTCTTCTCCTTTTCTAGTATCTTTCTATCGGAAAAATAGACTTTTCCACCCCAATCGCCCTATCCGTTTCAGTTTTGATCTTGAAAAAACTGGAAGACTAATCAAATATTGTTTTCTTCCTCTCTACCTAATCCGATTTATTGGCGATAACTACACAGCGGGATGATACTTCATTTGTCCGTGCAGTATCACTGCTGGATTCGAGTAGAAAAATTCTATGGTAGATTAGGCTGAAAATAATGAGAACGTTTTGAAATACTGTTTCCAACTAAAAATGGATTGGGTGCTGGAATTAAAAGGGTATTTTTCTAACTCTTAGTCTGCAAAGTTGTACAAGAATTGCTGGAAAATCTTGCTTTTCCAATTCTCGGATGAATTACTCTTGTTAAAAGCTGAATGTTTTCCTTATTTATCTATTCCAATCTAACAAGAGAATTGCGGCTAAGCGAGCCAAGTTCAGTTCATTCGGCCAGTCCATTGTTGCCTTCATTCTTAATCGCAAAGAACAAGTTTAAAAGTATGACTACTAAGTGCAACCGGACGATCCACTTTGTAATCTCAAGATTGATTGGATAAATATACCGAAACAGCAGTAGGGACTATTAATACAGAGTAACCAGATATTTTGTAGCATTAGAAATACTGTGTCAGGATGTCAGAACGATAGCTGCCCCTGCAAGCAATCTATTTTTGCTCAGTTCAACTAGACACAATGGAGAATTACGGGTCAAAACTGTCCAATAATTGAAACCTTGGGATGATTACCTCACCAGAGATGTTTCTCCCAGGGATTCGGGCAGTTCTGGTGTGTCTTAGCAGAAATCACTGAGAAAAGATGCTTCCTTTGGATGGGTACATTCCCGGTCTTCATGTCCACGCCGGAGTGCTCAGTGTTTTTCCTGCTGGAAGTCTGTTCGGCGAAAGAGTGTTTGTCGACAAAGCAAGGTTTGTCACATGACCAGTAATTCGAATACCACCTCAACTTCAGTTGAGGATGACTTTTCCTCGCTGGCTTTACCTATTATCCATAATCCTTCCTCTCATGTTACTCAGATTTTGTTTACTGTGGGGAGTATATCCCATAAATTTATTGGTGACAAGGAATAGTACGGAAACTGTCATGTTGAAGTCTCATTTTGGGCCCACTGATATCTCGACTAGAGGTGTCACTAGCCATTGTTTACCCATTTTAGGTTCATGTATTATTTTGGTCCAGGTCTCCAGTACTTCTTCCATTTATGGTATATTTCTAGTTTCTGATTCCGGTCCGTCTATCCCGGGTCTGAAAGTTGCTCATCAGTTGCGTGACAGCATTTTGTTGTTTACCACTCAGGGTGAAGTTGCTAGTCTTCAGAGCTTTAGAATTGCTGATGGGATTCACAGACCTCCTATTAAGCCTAAATTGTTTGCATACCCTATACTTCTTAGTTGGCGCATCGTACCTTTTAGTCCTCGAGAACAATTTCTGCTGGCTATACAATTCGTGCGTGAAAGAGGATTATTACACCAGTTGAATCTTCCCGCTGGGTTACTCCTATTGTAAGCCCAATAAAGTCCGATGGCAAAACCCCACATATATATTGTAACTATTGGATGACCCTCAGCAAGAAACTGCTCTGAAGTGCGTGTATTGCCAGAGAATCGCAGGATGTGTTCTGTAGTCTTTCAGGTTCTGCAGTCATTTTCGGACTGATCTCACGGATGCAAATTTACAGCCACGGCTTGATGACGAATCCAGTTCGTTGATAGTTATTACCATCCCATTTGCTATATACAAGTAAAATGTTCTACCTTTGGTTTGCATTTGCCATCTACTTTATTCTAACAGTCTTTTAACTTCATCAATTCCGGTCTTGATGGAGCTGAAGTCAAGGCAATGTTGCTGTTCCAGGTCCATCCAAATTTATACATGTGCGTAGTTTATTAAAAAGCCTTCAATTTAACATAACAGTCAGCTCAGATAACTGTGCTTTTATTGTCTCAGAGATTTTGGACGTTGGATAAACCATAAGTTCTGATGGCATTTCCCTGACCTCAATAGATTATCCCGTCTGACTGATGTACCTTTGTCCGGAAATACTCACGAACTTCGTTCCTTTTTGGGTACACTGCAGTTCTAATCTAGGTCTTTTCCGAATTTTCAGAAGGGCGAGTTGTTTGATTGACATTCTATCAGCCAAGTGCTTTTCGTGGTTATCAGTTGAGGAGACACCAATGCGTATTATTATGATCTCCTAGAGTCATACGTGATTCTCAATCCCTTTTCACCTATGAATCATATCCGTGTAATAACTGAAGCATCTCCGAAGGACACTGCAGTTTTTCTGAAACCATGTGGCCGATCAGTTACCTGAATTTGGTGAAGACTGATGAAAGATGAAATGCTTTATTTGCAGACCTGAAGGGAACCACTGACTGACATTTTAGGAGTGAAAAGCCTGCAAAACTATCTGTTCGGCACTTATGTCTTATCCTTACCGACCACAAGGTGTTACAATTTCTCTTCCATTTCACTCAGTCACTAGCAAAACCATTCACCGTAATGGTTCAACTCTAAAGGATCGCATTTAGCTGTTAGGACTATGATATAGTCCATCAAAGTGCTGAACACTTTCAGAGTTCAGAATTCCCATCCCGACATGCTCCTGCATCCATACCACCATTTTCTGTGCGTAGAGAAAACTTGGTTTAAGATAAACGGAAATATTTCGCACCTTCGTCGTTGAGTCTTGGATATACTATCAATGAGAGGCAGAGATTTGCAGCATTCTTCGCTCACAGAGAGAGAGAGAGTGAGAGTGAGAGTGAGAGCCATTCGGTCACACCGGGTAGACTTTTGTTCTTTGATGACCGTTTCGTTGATCTTTCTGGATCTTCGATTATCCATTCTCCAAGGTTTAAGCTTCACAGACTTGGGAGTTGATAGAATGAATTTCTTGACCTGCTGGACATCTTGATGGCCTGAATTGAACGCCGACATGATCAGAACTACCCGAAATTGCCAAGTTTGGCCACATAGGAAACATTCCCAACACAGCTAATGCCTTTTGTATTCAGTTTATTGAGAACCATGGCAGAGTGTGTAAGTAGAATAATGTGGTCCCTATGAAGACAAATAGTTGTTGGAAAATTTTCACTTTTGCCAGATGTCTTTTGAACAACTTCAGCCGTAGTCGAAATCACACGTACGGTCCTTCTCAAGAACTTCAGTAGAGAAGGAGTGCCTATAACAGTTGTTACTGACAATCGTACACGTTTCTCTGCTGAGTTCCTTGATGATTCACGGAGAAGACTAGATTTTCGTCATTTGTATGTTTAATCCCGCCATCCTCAGTTTAATGGGTTTGTTGAGAACATTGTCCATGCCTTTAGGAGTGCTGTACGTTCTATTGATCCCCAGTCCGCTGCTGAACTATATTGAGCTAGTGATAAACTATTGATGCGATAACGAAATGCTTGTCACAGTACCAGGGGTAAGATTCCAGTGCAACTGTTCAAATCTCATTTTTCGAGAACCATTTTCAATGGTTTTGTTCTTCTAATGTAAACTTTCTCAGAAAGGCCAAGTAGTGGCATTCCGACGGCATAAATCTTGTCCGTAATGGCAGTCGAAAGGTGGACTTCTTGACCGTCGTGATTTATCAAGTCACCGAAGATATCGATCAGATAGAGTTCAAAGTAGAATGTAAGTTTGAGAACAATTATACCATCGTTTCGCCTACTAATGGTCCTATTCCAGTTATTGACGTGCGATCCGGATCCAATGAAGCATCTGAAGAATCCACTGCTTGAAGATCAACAAGAATTCAAGCAATGCCTATAAAGAATTACAAGCACTCGGAAATTATTTATGCGTGCAGCAGGTGCGATATTCTTTAAGGACTACGCACATGACTCTTCTAATTTCTGTTGTATACATACACCATGATATTGTACAGAGTAGTATGCTGTATAAAAATAATACGATACTTCGTTTGACGTACGCGTGATAACCCGTGCGGGGTGACACTTCGTTATTCCATAAAGAACCACAAATACCGACACCTTTATCTGATATTGACAAAACGACTACTCCATATTCATATCTAACTGATTAGTTTATTTTTGGCTGGGCATCAAAATTTCAGTCCTGAAGACAGAATCTCGAGCAGTGTCTTATCCAGAGTTATAAACTACTGTTCATGGACAAATCTCTTCTGATTGACGAGTTTTCGTAGCATAGCTCAGACACACTCAACCTTCTTGTCAACTACTCACTTCGACCATTTTCTTTTGTGAAGAAAGCTTTGGCTGTAGCTGTCAGATGATACTTGCCTCAGCTGTCGGTGAGACCCTGTACAGGAAGCTGGGTGAAGTTGCCGGTCAGCGGTGTTGCCTCAATCTAACTGATGGCCAATTATAAAAGCTGATATAGAATCCGTGGCTAAAGGTTAGTGATGTCACCCCAAATGTGATGCAGCTGCAAGCCTCTGACTGGAAAAAGTTTATCGGTTGAAAGACCGGTCAACTGATTGACTGACTGACTGACAGCTGGGCTAAATGACTGCAGGTTTTCCTTCGTTCCCTTCATTTGTTTGCTCACAGATGTGATTGTACCTACTGGAGAATGAAATGACGGGGAAAAAGTATGTTCTTCTAGACAATCCTTTCGGATTTTAATGGAGGGTTTTCTCTGTATACTCAAAAATACTCACAAGTGAACAAGAATTTCATTTCTAAACCAACTGTTATTGTGTGCATTTGAATAGTAGGATATTAGATTTCACATAATATAATTCGTTCTGCAGTAAACGTAGTAGCATTCTGTACAGCTGTTTCATACTTGATAGGAATCATCACTAGTGCCCATGCACCAAAACCCCCACGGGGACTGCAGTCCGGGGTGAGCGATTGTGATCCGAAAGCCTTATTCATAAGGTTATCCGGGCTGGCTGTCAGCCGTTTGCTTGATTGATAGTTTCCGTCGACCTAAGAAAATATCCCCTTGATTCACTTTAAATGTGATGCAAGCGTGTAGATTAAGCATAAACGTGCACATAGAATCTGATCGTGTTGCTTGCTTGCAGTTCTCCCAATAGCGATTACTAAACTGACGATCTGACTCATGTATTAAACACGAATTATTCCATATGTGTTCTTAGGAATAGTCAGCTGTGCGCGTGCACCAAGTGCAAAATCATGCTAGAACCCGAGAGAAAGATTACTAACGACTGATCACGGGGCACAGTTTCAGGCACGCCTGTTTCGAGAAACATTGCGTTGTTAGGCTGTCACCATTCTCGTACGAAAGCATATCACCCAGTTGCCAAATGTGTGGTCAATCGTTTTCATCGACAGCGCAAAGCTTCGCTCTCCGCTGCTGATAGCTCTAATTGGGTGCAGGCACTTCCAGTCGCTCCCTTAGGTTTGCATTCCGCTTATATACCTGATATTAAGGTGTCAGCTGAGGACTGGTTTGCCGTAGGCTGCGTGAGAAACGAGGGTTGTGCTTCATATGTTCAACAGTTGGCTGCTCAAGAGCGCCATTTTAAGATGCGTTGGCCGCGACCACAGTCTCGATCGACCTACATTCCAGCTGAACTTTCCACTTGTGTCTGAGTCTGCGTACGCGTGGACAGTGTTAGAAAATCTCTACAGCTACCTCAAGAAGGTCTATATTTCATTTTCCTCTTCCATTGAATGTACGGGCACGGTGAATGGAGGAACCCCCAGAAGGTTGTGTTGGATTATTTAGTACGCTTTACATGTATATATTTTTTCTGCTGCACCCAAGAGAGGACTTCGTAGATGACCGCTAGGCCCGTGCGCATTTTAGTAATTCTCCACCGGCGGCACGAGCGGATTGTCCTCTAGACGACCGATGACACATGAGACTTGTGATGTCATTGGAGACCTGCGCGCGGTAAGCCCTCAATAAGATCGGAGGATCACTTCGACGTTGCCCTTCTAGGGGAGAAGGGGGCGGGGAAGGGGGGGGGAAGTGGGGTTGTTGTTGTAACGACTTTGAGATGGCTGAGTTTGAATGTGTAAATTCATGACCAAAAATTACTCTAGCTAAGCACAACCAATCAGCACTTAGCTCTAAGCAGTTTGTATGTTGTTTGATGCCACAGAGCTGTGCGTTGTTTGTCTGCTTGCAGTGAGGACCATTGGTTTCGGTCAATCGAAAAATACGTTTTTGACTGCTCCACTTGCGGACGGTAGAACCTTTAGCTCCCTTATCTAGTATCGAGTCCGGTATCGCTCCCAAACGTTGACATAAACAATGTTTCAATACAAACCGTCTTTCACCTATTCCACCGACTTTTACCATCTGTTAGCACGCGTCCGTACTTTTGGCTCGTTTCCCGTTACATAGACAATCCTCGGGATCTAGTTGGTACTTGGTATCCGGAGCACTAAAGTTGGTCGCACTTGCATTTACACTGGACTATTCGGGCTGACACTTTAAGTTTGGTTTCTTGTCCAAACTAATTGATAAAGCAATCTTCGTAAGTAGTGTTCAACAGTAACAATCCACCTTCGACACTGATGAATCTTTAATTTCATTAGAAGCCTAGGTAAACTGAGGGCATTACGAACAATGTTAACAGCTAAAAATCCACAACAAGATGGACAAGGACACTATATGCAGTGCTTCCGCGGTTTTTAACGGTGAGCTGAGCGTGGGCACTGCAAACATGATCATTTCAAGAAGATTTTCGATCCCCCACCAGTCTAACTGAACACAGTGCTTTCTCTAACCTAAAGGATTTTATCGCGAAGGTAACCAATATCCATAAATGTTCCTAGCTGAATTTTCCCAGGATTCCAGTTCAGTTCACTAAACTCATCACGGCAGTTTCCAGGCAAGGAAAGCAAGCAGATCCAGACCTCAAAATATCAAGAGTGAACACTTGCTTCTACTTGATTTCCAAAGAGAGTCGCACATACGGATTGATTCATCAAGCAGTATAACGATGAGCTTATACCCCAAAGTACATGGACTCAAAGTATATATGGACTGCTATTTAGTTTGTGCATCAAGAGGTTTGGTTGGGGCTTCTCTCAGAAAGCTCACTGAGGAATTTAAAATATGATTCAGTGGTATCTCTATGTTCAGTTATCTATACGTACTACTCAAATGGAATGCAATATGCTACTGTTTCGTCGGCATTAGAAATCATAAAAGTGTGCTTAACCAATTCCTGATCAGCTAACCAGGTTCATCAAGTTATTTATAATGCCTTTGATTACATATTGTCCCAAAGAAGAGACACAAGTCCGGGGATTTGATTACTGTATGAATTGTAGGTTTCAAACATCCAAAGCTACTTTCGGAAGAGCTCTAGCTTACAGCGTTTTGACTGGGAGCTTTCCTTTGAAATCAATTTCAGATAGTCTAAAGCATATGATCCAAAATCTTAGACAAGGAATTCGAATCCAAGATAAGGTTCTGTGTATTTTTAACTCCGATACTTCCCAAGAAACCCGACGGAACAGGTGTAAACAGCGCCCGTGGATTTTTTGTAATCCCTTGATTATGGGGAGTTCAAGGTGAAAGACAGTAGTGGTATAAAAGCGCAGCCTTCTACAAGCTCGGATTCGTGGGATCCAAAAATGAATTACGGAGGTAACACTGAAACCTTTGTTCTGAGAAACATTGGGGTGCTTTGAGCTTTGAAGTTCTGTTATCCCAGTGAGATTGGAAACCGTGCCTGGGCAAAAGCCACACCGTGATACCGCGTCTCCTGAGTTATGTGCACGCAACAGGACATGGAATATCTTACAAGCTGCCAGTATGGATTACCTATTTTGAGATAAAGTAACCCATTGTTTCTCAAAAAGATACCAATTAAAACATAGCTTTCCCGACACAAATTTGAACATAGAAGTCAATAGCATTAAATTGCACGATGTATTCCGGACCATTTCGCTGCATCTTCACTAGTGCATACTGCAGTCAAGGTGATCATTTATAAATGGTAAATTGAACCAATTAGATTTTCTCCGTTACGATGTTTCCGCGAATCATTCAAGTTACACTTCCTGGCTATCAGTATTTGTCTGCAAAGTGGTCTTCACAGATGTTGACATGCATTGAGTGTTATAGGGTTTAAGGTCTCTTTGGGTGGCCTGTTCAAATATGTCTCGTGATGGATACCAACGTAGATAATTGAGTTGTTTGCTGATGATGATTTCAGATGAATGAAGCTCCGTGTATGAATATACGTATGTAGATTGTACTGCTTGACGATTGGACAGAAGCAATGAATAAATGCGGTAGATAGTTAGTCAAGAATTCATCTTTTTCATACTCGCCAGAGCGACACATCACGCTGTTATCATTTTTTGGTTGGACAGTAAATTCGTAGAATTTCTTAGTTAGAATCATAAAACGAGTAAGCAGGCGAGGATTAGTTGACGGATGGAACTTTGCTGTCGGCAATATTTGTTTCTCTTTATGAGGTTTGTTACTCCATGTTTGTTCCAGCTGAAAACTTGGTATTTCTACCAAAATATAAATGAACTGACAACTGAGTGACACTTTTGACAACGCTACTCACAGCGGCAACAAGTCCGTCAGTGCCTGGTATGTTTCTGTTCAAAATGTGACTTCTTGTTGACGTTGTGTAGAATTTTCAGTACCGTGCTGACATGTCTCGTCTTCTTTCGTGGGATGATCTGAAGATACTATCGACTCAATGAATAATCGATAGGTTTACCGCTTATGTTGTATTATATCAAGCAATACGCTCGCTCTCCAGAGATCGCTTACTGAGGTTGCATTAGAGCTGATCAGCATATGCAACACAGTATTGTGATCTTTCGATTGGAGCATATTAATTTTCAGCTCAACTAACATGCAACGCAGCAAGTGATGCCTATCATTTGTCTTGAATTCATTATTGCAGAATAAAAACAACAAATCAGTCAAAGGTTTGCGATCCATTTTTCATTCGTTTTTATAAAGTTAAGTCAAGTCAACGCCTTATGAGCTTGAGGATGAAAGCTAAGCTGCTGCGATAAAACTAATGCGAGCAGAAAAAGAGCCAGAATGCAAGGCTAATGCAAGAGTTAGTCAAAATGACACTTTTGTCAAGTCATTGACTAGGTATTTATGGGACTAACAGTAGGACAAAAGAGGGGGATGCACTGCAAATTCTTTGTTCTCTGAATGTGAAAGGTCATTGTTCGAAATCATAAACTGAGGCAATCGGAGAGCACTACGTTCGGGTCACGGATCGCAATCAAGCAGTCGTGGAAGTCAGGCTTACAGTCAGTGTTATCTAAAGACATGAAATATCATTCACTTGCAACTAAATCCAGCAAGGCACAAATGGCTCATCCGGAGAAAACGTAGTGGAATGAAACGTATTTCAGTGTGAATCTATCAATGAATACAGTCGTTCAGCCACGAGGAGACGGTCGGCTGGTAAGCGTGGGGAAATGTGAGCGACGATACTGTAGTGATTCGACTGCCTCTATACGCGGTCCAGTGCCCTACAGCTTCACTTCCGGTATCCAGCCAATCAGGTGAAGCCTGGCCGTAACTGTTTGGTCGTGTAGATACAAAGAAGTCCCCTTGTGATAGGTCAGCACGTTATCTGACAATAAGTACTTGCTTATTCTTGTACTTAATCGAGTGAGCACCAACCAAATGTAACAGAATACATTCTTGCTGTTCTTGTCTGGTTTTGTCATTCTTCCAGTGAGCGTAGTCCAGGTACAAATCTTCATTACGTACGACCGTCCGGTTCGATACGATTCTTACAAATACATCATACTAGGAACACAGAAGAATTTGGGAAATTCGTCAGGCTACTTTGTTCAGTGGGCACGAGATCGTGGAGAACGTGGTTCACATCCTTTAATATCCTCCAACCACACTGATAATTTATCCGGTCACAGGACCTTTAAAGGGTCTGGCAAGAAATGTTACTGTATATGATTTTCAGTTACTGGTGTGTTCAAACAGCGCATACATTTTACTGAAAAACCTAGTAGAAAAATAAATTTATTAAGATTCTGATAAACGTAATATGACCACTGACTATTCAGGAAAATTTCAGATATGCTTTACAACTTAGGAAAGTGATAATCCGGGTGAGCTGAACATAGGTATTTGACTGAATCAAGAGATAAGAGTCTGATAATGCCTTTGAAAGCACGAAAATATGCTTAAGAGCATAACAGAATAAGCACGGATCAGTTGTGTTAAGAAGCACAATAAAGCCCAACATCAGATTGACGGAGGTGCCACAGTAAAAGTACTTCCGTTACAGTACATCGATTGTATGAGGTTTGACTTCGGGAAAAACTAAAGCGACACGACCAGAACAGATGAGACCTTGGGTGATATATAGATCGAGGTCATAATGAGAGTATTTTCCTACTATATATGCCCATTATGTATTGAAAAGTCTGAAATAGATTCTAGTACGTCCGGGCATTTACTACGTTTGTGCAGGGGAAGTAGAATTGCACAACTTTGACTAGAGGAGGTCATTTCGGACAGCACGGGGACTAAAAGTAATGTGAGAAAAACAATGAAGCTGTGCCAAATTGAGAAATTTCTCAGTTGTAGTAGTTCTCCTACTCGTGGCCATTGTTTATGATAGAAGGAACGAAATTCACTTCTTCTACTTCCCTCTTTCTGGCACACCCTTAGCACTGAGCAGAAAAGTTTCTAAACATTAGGAAGAATGATGATAGAAGTACTAGAGTATTTGAGATTTGTTTTGGGCACATTTTTGTGGGAACTCAGCTTCGGTCCCTAAAAATAATAACTCTTACTTCAAATCTGTGATGCAGAAAACACGGAACACATTCTCGTGTGTGAAACTGACTGCAAGATCAAACTTTGAACGGACACTATCATTACTATGCAACCTTTAATTTTAATTTGATTGCATAATAGAGAGCAGGTATTTACTTGGAAGAAAACTGTCAACGACTTATATTCCACCAATAACGTACTACTATTTGTGCTTTTCTACAGACAGCATGATAATCATTCGTTCATTTGTCTTTCCTACAAATATGCTCAGTTGGATTAAAAGATAATCCGCTTTTCTTTCGTAAATCTTGCGGTTCTACATATTAGCCAGGAGCCTGTAAAAGCTGAATATTCATCGCCATGATCCGAAGCCGAATATTGGTTGTTCCATTCAGGTGTTTGCATCGTACGTATATTCTACGCACTAAAGGTCGCTGTAGGTTCGTAAAATGGTATTTTACCACTCAAAGTTTTCTTTCATAATTTTGCACTGAAACTGCACTATTTATTGAAGTTGATGTTCATAAAAAAGAAATAATTGTTTTTTATCGTTTGCTCAACCCGCCATTTTAGTCCGTGTTAGTTTTCACCTGGTCCGTCCCATTGTCCTCCTTCATCTTTAAGTCAACAGGTCACGTCCGGTGTTCGTTTTGTGGAGGAAAATCTGACCCGACCTGTTCTGATGCGTTAGTAAAGTTCTGTCAAAACCAATATCATACGAACCCATTGGGAAATGATTACCTCAGGTCTTGGATCATTGCTTCTACATTGTCTTGTCATTCCACGCAGTGCTTCTCAGAGGTACTTTGGTGACACAATTTTTTAAAGTATGTATTGAACCGACTACCATATTCGAAATAACAATTATGCGATATGCTTGACTAGGTAATCCAT
Organism: Fasciola hepatica; assembly: GCA_948099385.1. Classification (NCBI taxonomy): domain Eukaryota; kingdom Metazoa; phylum Platyhelminthes; class Trematoda; order Plagiorchiida; family Fasciolidae; genus Fasciola; species Fasciola hepatica. The sequence goes on from CANUEZ040000040.1 coordinate 1,514,021, forward strand.
CAGGCTGCTCTCAAAGAAAAAGGAAATGGGCTAAAATGATCCCAATCAAATTTTCAGTTCAATTGACAATGGTGACGTTACCGAGGTATATCTGCCATCGAGATCAATACGGATCCGACTAACACCACAGGAGTTCATACAAACCATGCCATCGACTGCATTAGAGTTCAGAGGGACCAAATGTAACAATGGTGAAACATATTTGATAGTTATCCTGGTTTCCCAGTATAGTTCATTTAGGTGAACTTACTGAAAACGACCAATCGTCATTGCCAGTCGAGAACTGTGTTCAATACTCAGTCTCAAGTCGTCCGGTTTCAGCAGAAGCTTCCTTCTTCCCATCTTTCCATTAAATTTTAGGAATCTAAACGGACCAAGTCAATTTCGACTGCTGACAAAGACCATCGCATGTATCCATCGATTTATGAAAAGAACATGTGACGCGAAGCAACGTTTCGTGCATATTACCTCAGGTAGTTACATATATAATAATGGGTCACTGACAATAGGTATGTAGTAATGGACAGCAGTAGTGGAGGGATGGTATGTCACATCCAATATTTTGGCAGCGTCATGGAATCTAGTTGACATGGTGACACGTGTGAACAAGATCATATGTGGTTACGAGGATACCGAGACAGACGTGAAATAACGGGGTGAAAAAGTGGGGGCTGGGGATGTCTACATAAGGGAACAATGGAGAGATCACTTGCTACTGTGGCGGGAATGGTTTTATGCCTGGCACATACTTTGCACCATTAAGGGTCCTTGGATAATCAGTGAGAAGTGCCTTTTTCAACAAGCAGAAACGGGTCGAACTGCGACCTAGATCGCGACCGAATATCAGTTTCATGGTATGTGTTGAATGCAGTTCGGTCAGAATGGGTTAATAGAAAGACTTCACGAATGAACAATGACAACTGCGCCAGTGTGTATTCGTGAATACTTTGTTCAGCCGATATGATATTAAGCCACCAGAATTTTCTAAATTGTTACTTCTTTAAATATTCGCCTCCAGCCCACAGTTTTCGACTGCAGGTAGAATAGCTACTAGTCACTAGGTCAAGGATGGTTTTTCTCCGATCTTCCAAGATCCAGGATGCTAGGAGGCAATTTTGTGGGCTAGATCGTTGAACGATCCCAGTTTTCAGAAAGTCAAATGGATGAGTCAGTCCATTGAATGGTGTCACATTGGTGTGAGAGAATTCATGAGAGATGACGCGGCATCGTGCACGGTGATGTCGAAATGAACAATGACTACTGCGTTCGTCTTGAACAGTGATGTGCTCACACACGCGCACGTTTGATCTGAATCCCATACAATCATGGACGCACACCAGCAGTCTTACACACACGTACATCGTTGACGTTTGTCTTGCATTATCCCGGATACCGCTGACCAATCGGGTTGTACCACGCGTTGCGCCATCCTGCACGGCTCAATCCGATTGCATAGTTGTCTTACGCTTTCGATTACAGACATCGTTGACCCACGCACTTACGTGTTTTGCATTTTCATCTGCTTCCCTGTACTTGCACTTGCCGTACGTTGTTGATGTATCTACACTCGTCCGTACTATCGTGCCTTCCATTAGCCCACCAAATTCGGGATATATTTGACGATCAGATTAGGCCGTGCAAGGTCGTGCAACACGTGGTACAACCTGATTGGCCAGTGATGTCCGGAAAGATGCAAGACAAAAGTCAACTGTGTATGCGTGTGCACGACTGTAGGCATATGTCCGTGATCGCATGGGATACAGATCAAGCGTGCGTGTGCGCGAGCACGTCACTGCTCAAGACAAGCACGTTAGACCAGGGCGAGTAGTTCCAAAAATGCTCACCTCGTAGCTCCATTTGCGTTTCACGCATTTCACTCCTCCCCGGCTTTACTTAGATTGAGGGATTTGTTATATTTCGTATCACTGTGCAGTTTGACGATAGCGGTGCCTGTCTCAGGTAAACGGTACTCTTATTTGAATTAAACTTTCATGCCCCACCCCCCCCCCCCCCCCCTAAGTTGCAAGCATTCCCCACAGAAGTGTTCCGATCATCGCGTTAGAACGGAGTGAAACATCAATGGGTAAATTGAATTTCCAGTCAAACAGCGGCAGCGTATCCTAATTCGGCATTTATACGATTCGGTCCATCTATTCTTGATTGCCTGAATAAAGCAGAATATTTACACGTTCCTCGGACTGGGTTGACATTAGGCCGTCCCATAAATATTTCCGTCATATTATTGCTGATATCTCAACTCATCTGGGCTATATATCTGCAAGAGATCTTTTCATGGATGATTCATCGCCAAATTTGTACAAATCACTGCCTCTATAAGTAGTAGATCGCTGCAGAACACTTGGAAGTGCTACTACAGCAGAGATTGATGAAACTAATCGGTTTATATGACTCTGATCCAATTCCCACCAGAACTGGATACGCATTCGAAATAGCACACTAACCTAACCATCATACCCTGACATGCTTAACACTAAACGGTGAATTGGCCAAAGCCCGCAAGAGTGACACTCACGGGACTACTTTGGTGAGTGGAGAATTTTGGTATTTTTTCTACACCAAGTGTTTCTTTCAACTTTTTATGAAAGGAGTATGCGCAGTTCCACTAATGACTAAATACCGAAAGATAGACAACAGGATTTATTTCGTCAATCCACCAACATAAAATTCCATTTAGTTATTGTTGGTCTACTTCCTGATCTGAGTAATAATGACCCATAATTCCTGTCACCGAACCTGTGAACATCATCACTGTGATATCCGTGTGTCCTGAGAGTTTGCATGCCCTCGTACACCTGCAGAAGTTACTAATCGAGACTATTTCAAATTGTCTTTTTTCATCTTTCGACAACGTTGCTTTGGAAACCAGAGTCGTAGATACTGAACAAATCCTTTACCAGATTGAGATTACCATGCACAAGTTCACGTAGTAAGTTGATTTTGTGAACTGTAAATGACGCAACTAAAAAGGAGCACAAAGAAAAACGGCACCGTACAATAACTGTTATGTCCCAGAAGTCTAATTTCCTATTGAAAATCATATTCCCAATAAGTTTGTATCATTGATCCAGCAAAAGATTCTGTGACTGTCGTTGGTTGGAATTTAGACCCACAAAGTGATCCACATGCCTTATACTGACTCTAGTCGTGCCACAATTCTCATGCACGCATACTAAGACACCACCGTTTGGATTTCTGTTGGCAACACCTCTTTTCTTTGAAAGACTGCAAGTTACTTTTTCACGCTTCATAAATTGTCGCTACATCGTGGGGCAAACCAATCAATCATAACCGCCATCCGTGCAAAAAGTAAATCATGCACAATCAAATAGTTGTTTGGAAAGGAACAGATTCTGCACCAACCCGAAACACTGGTGGATTTTACCATTCTTTATTGATTCTTTTTCATTCGTACTCATTCACTGACATGCGCATCTTATTGTGAGATCCAAAAAGAGGTTAGATTAGGGTGGGGCTGGGCTCACACTCACACACACGTACGCCTTTTACCTGCATGCAGTACCAATCACAGCCCCAACCAACAACTGATAATGGCATAAGTATTGCAATGTCGCCAATCACTCGATTCCATTTACATCAACTTTTTGGCTTTAGGTTTTAACAGCAAGATTATTGCGGCGCCGTATTGTTAGACCGGTTCCATTTTGATTATTACCCGAATCCAGTCATTCACAATAAAAGGAAAGCACGGATAAATAAAACGATACTGAGGACGACGCTGATGAGAAGTTGTGCGATTAAGTGATCACCGACATCTGGGTCGCCTGTATTCTTCCAGCGGACGACAGTTATATGTACTGGTGTGAGAAATCCAAAATGTTTAATGAGATATATCTGATAGGGCGGATTATCACTGGAATAAATCCTTTGAAAAACGATTTAGATGAATTCCTGAAAAATAAACGTCAATAATAATCATAATATAAGAAATCAAGGGTTTTTATCAAAAGTAGGGCCAAACTTAATGTAATAAGTTAGAAGAGCGAGCTTCCAGTTGGTCAGATTCTCTCGATTTCAGCTGAACTTCAGGCTTAATTGGTCAACAGTTAATTTATAAGAAAAACCCTAGAATTTCTCATTATAAAAATAAGATTAGGCGTAACCAAAGGTTTGCCTAGGTTCACGCGATTTTTACTAGTTTTACAGTTTTTTAAGGCATCGTGGAAAAAGCCATAGACTCAAAGGACCAGAGAACCTTTAACTTCTACAGAGTCATTCTTCTGCACATGGTGCTCATCACACAACTGATAAGCTTGCGTCTAATCGCATTTGCCCTGTGCACACAAAACAAGATTAGTTGAAAACCTTCTAACTGGCGTGACCAAGTTACGTGTGGGCTGTAACATTCTGAAATGAAGCCCAAATTGTACTATCTCCCGCAAACGTATGCCAATACATTCGGTCTATTTGCCGTCTTAACAGGCTAGGAAATGGATTGTTGAAAATAATGATTTGACTGAGAATTCATGTGCTATTTTCGTAATGAAGCATTTGCATCAAAACTGACACTACTCACAAAAACAGATCATCTTCCAAGTTTAAGATATCCTCTCGAAAGACATTTCGATTGACGTGTGACCAGTATCGCAGTCATTGGCGGATTTGTATTCACACTTCTATTTCTGCAATGTGGTTTTTCGTTTATTTGCCTCTAGTTTATTCAACTTGTTTTACGTAGTGAAATCAACAAAAACCGCCGACTTAGGCGTAAGTTTCCCCATAAAAGAAATTAAATAGTTGAAGACCGTTTGACAGACTTCAACCTTGGAATATACTCTTATTCTCTCTGTCCTGTCAACCCGTCTTGTCCGAATCGAAGTTTGGCGTGTTGATTTCCTTTTACAGAGCCTCGTGATACATCCAACTTTACAATCGGTTATTTAGTCTCCTGATAACAATGAATAAAGTAAGCCTTTTATACTGAAATACCATTGAAACCTAGTGATGATTCTGAAGCCGGAAAAGTGTTGTTAACAGAAAACAGTTAACTTGTTTTGCCAACTTAATTCCTGTGCCATTTCAGCACACGAACCATCATCAAAGCTTTCGTATAATTGCTTCACTCGTCAGAACTGTTTCCAAACTACAAACTATGCAGTGGATGATTTGCAAACGCAAAAATCAAATGGACGACTCATGCGACTTTAAAATATTGATTAATAAACAATAGTGCTGTAATATTTTACTTCGTTAAATTACTACTCAACAACGAAAAATATTCCTGAGAGAGAGATATAGATTCCCACAGAATATCACCTGAGTCAAAGTTCGAACCCCGAATCAGAAGACTTATGGTCCACTGAGATTATCGCTTGACCAATACCTGAAATAAGTATTTGTCTTCATTACTTCCATCACCATTTCGGGAATGGTTTTAATTACGTAGTACACAGGTGAATCAGGATTTAGAAGACATCATAAGCAACCTGAAAAAGAAATAAACATCCGAATCTGCTCCCTAGTCTACAAACTATCGGCGTTTCTAGTCAAATATAAATGCACAGATTTGGATGAAAAAAACCCACTTATGAGAACACAGATTGGCGAACAAGCTCGTGTTCAGAGATTCATACTCATGCCAATACATCACAATATATTACGACAAGTTAAGCAATTGAACCAGTTAGATAGACAGAAACTGATAGAGATTGCAAAAACAACAATTATAATGCAGGCCTAATCAAGACCGGATGCGGATTGTTCCTCGTATATTATGTCAGTTTTCATCTGGTCTGTGGCCTGTTTTAGAGTGGAGGGAGGGCCAGGGCAGCTTAAGAGCACACACAAATTGTTCCTGGGCCCACAGAGGGGAATTGTGTGGGCGAATGCTGACAGCCTCAGCAGTGGCCAGGATGCGGCATTTTTCTTGTATTGATTGTCAACCCGGGATCTTATACAGGGCACGAAAAGCCTCGGGCACATTTACTGTGTGATTGAATTCAGATAGGTGTGAAACGACTGCGCTAGTTAGCGATTTGATTGTTCCACTGTTCAACCACGCAGGGTGGTGATCGCGGATACGTTCAGGCAAACGTCTGGTCGTGCGGCCGATGTACATTGTCCCACAGGAACAAGTGGATGAGTACACACAGAACGAGGTGACACGTTGGCAGAGATGGAATCTCTGAACACGAGCTTGCTCGGTTTTTCATGCTCACTGAGAATAATCAGACAACTGAAACCCCATTTATCATGGCTTCAGCCACACATGATAAGCCTTTGGCAATCTTAGAACCATGGTCGTCAGCATTGGTTGATTGATACTTTCGGAATAGCTTATCTGAACCGTATCCAGCAAGTCTCTCATCGTTCACTGAACCGAGGATTAGTTGCTCCAACCGTTCGCTCTAAATGATTACAACTGTCCTCGTTGTGCATAGCACATCGAACACAACACATGACACATTCTTATCACGGTTGAAGGACAGTTTTGATTTACCTGACAAAAGTTCGGTGAAGTTCAGATTATCTGCAGTGCTATTCTACAACAACTAGTTGAAAGTGGACTTACAACAGACCCAAAGCTGGTGTTTAAGACGCTCAAACCAATGCACGTACCAGGATTTCACAGATGATATTTCCAACATATGAAGCCCCAGCGTTGAAAACCTGGAACACCGAGTATGAAGATATCACTACCATTCACAATCGTTGTTGTTGTCGTGACCGTACAGAGGGAACGTCCTCATTTCTATACCCCGTACTAAACCTGCCTTCAACTCCCAGATGTGATTCTCACTCCTGTTTTTTCAGACAACTTCACACATTATGGTAGAATTTTATTGTTTATTAACACAGCGTAGTCAAAATCGTTGGTAGGTTGTAGAAGTTTCGGTCACCACGGGTAACCTTTTTCAAGACTGGTTTTGCAACCGAATGAAACCAGTTGTAAAACCAGTCTTGCAAAAGGTTACCCATGGTGACCGAAACGTCGACAACCTACCAACGATTTTGACTACGCTATGTTATTAAACAATAAAATTTTACCATAACATTTCACATGGTGCATCTATTTTTCGATACAATCCGAACCGATCTCGGTTCTGACACATTAACTTCACACATTCTTTCTAGTTTGCCGAACCCGACAGGCCAGTTTGTTGTGCAGGTAACTGACTGAATACTTTAACGGTTACACACCGTCAGCCAAGCTGCCTGTGTATCTGGATGCTAACATTCTATCCACGTGAATGTAAAACCACAGTTCCCGCGAAAGTTTGCGACAAAAACCACAACATGAGAATGTAAGATATCTTGTGTTTAGACATTTTAATCGCATCTCCATTGTCACAGAATACGACGCCAGATTTTTTCACGCTAGGCAACATAGCATGCGCAAGTTGTTCGAACGTCCTTTCCTCAGCACATTTTCATAGATCACGAGGAGAGAGAGGGGGGGGGTGCAAAGATTCACAAGGCAGCAATGGGGAAACTAATATAATGGTTATAAAAGGAATAAGAGGAGCGGAGACAAATAAATCTCTTAGGAAAGTACATTATGCTGGAAACAAGTATTAAAAACCTGAGGGTGGGAACCAGGCGGATTTAAATATCTCATATCTCACAGGGAGAATATATAGTGATTTTACAATATCCACGAAAATTTGAAGGTGGGTATCAGAGAGCAGATTCTTTGCGTTACTAATCTTTAATATAAATCGATCAGAAAGCTATACGATGTGAGAAATATATATCTCTATATGTTTGTCCGTAAATAACCATTGATATTTTACTGAATTTTCTTGATGGAATTTTGAAGATAACTTGATCTTTGCGCTATTCTTTCTTGAACAGAGCCAAGGCTGTTCAAACGATTCGGAGCAATATCATATTCGTGAATTTTCATCCGTTGCCTGTTAGGACGGATCATATTTTTCGTCTGAAGACAGTGGAATACATAGCTCATGTACCCGATGAAAATCCATTTCCACCTCGTATGAATTCGCGAATGAATTTGACCGTACAAAAACTTGGTTTTCAGTTGATTAGTTTCAGAGATATATTTTTTTCAAAACATTTGCTTTTCTCATTCCTCTGTTATTTTTCCTTTCCTTTCCAATACACAATCATGATACAAGAGTTCAGCAGGGGTGCCAGTTAGAGGTTACCAACCAGGAAAATTGACCGACGGGGGCATGATTTGAGATAGGGCCAGAATGGTCCAAAGTCGACCATGATGACCATTTCAGCACCATCGGTGTAATTATTATTTCCTACTAAACAAGGTATCATCTGTTCTGCAGACTTACGGATCCACTACAAACTTGTATTGTATTAGGAAACTGAATCAGTCTTTTTTGCTACTTGCGGGTTGAGCAGTGATATCATGCACAAGATCGCATTCGGTGATGGATGGTGATTCAATCAAACAGGACGAACCAAGTTCCTTCAAATCTAAGAACATAATTCGGCCTCTACAAATAATTAACTGTTTGGTATTGCAGTTACCACTCTTTCTGAACTTACTTCGTTCATGGCTTTCTATCTTATTCGGATCCACATGACAAATGAGTGTACTTAGCAGTATACCACATATCACATGAGGAGTGATGTGCACACTTAATCGCATACTAACCCCTTACTCTGCCTTATATAAATCGATACTACCTGTCTTCGGTGAGCCAGTCTCTCTCTCTCTCTCTCTCGCTCTCTCGGATGCTTACCCTGTGACTGCTCCACTTTGAAATTCACACCGGTGATTGAGATGGCGGTAACGAGAGCAAAACAGTCACTTGATGATTTATGATGTAGATGAAGTATTCCCCGTATTCCACTTAACTTCATTATGTATTCCAATTGCCAAAGATTACTCATTTTATACAAATGCACCGAGTAAACCATAATCATGAGTGTATGTGTGCAACAAAATTTCCTTCTGCGATAACCAGCCTTAAAAATGTCAGTACTGCTACCGTCAACAGATTGTGTTTATAGACTCCGAGGTATTATTTATTTTACCAAGAAGAATGTCATGACAAATAGTTCATCAGCCTATATTCATCGTGAGCCAGAAGTGAGGTTTTGACGGTACTTGGCATATAGTACATCCACCTATACACTGAGATTACGATAAATTTGTCATCCAGTTCGAATACGTTTTAAATTACTTGTATTCGAAATGGGTGTCCAGCTGGCCTAAATAAAGGCTTGGGTGCCTAAGAACTGAAACCTTAGATTTGCATCGCTTCATCAAAAACTTTTCAGTAATTCATAAACTTGAAAGGAAAATTAGAACCAAAGAAATGCCTTCGGTTTCTTTTATACGCATACAAATTTAAAGGCAACATTGAGCAGTTCTTCTAGATGGTACAAAAAGACACTTAGTCAGAAAGGAAAACGGTGACTGTTTGTAGTTCATTAGTGAAAACATGAAGCATTCAGGTATATGGTGACTGTCCATTGCTCTATGGAGGTTGTGGCCAGATAAAACGACCGTCTAGTCATAGAGTGTGAGCAGGAATGCATTCTGCCCAATATGCAGCCAATCTGGTCACTGAGAGTTGTAGCGAAGACTTTTTGGGGGACTGAAATAAATGGTAATGAAGACGATCAAGTCTGCCAAACTGGTGTCACGTGCCGCTGAGAATGACTTCACTTTTTCCTCAGCAGCTCAGGCTAGACAAAACAGATATCACTGACGAACAAAACTTATGGCAGAATTCTGGTAAGTCCCAAGATGGCCCAGGTTAAGAGCTTGAGATCAAGGTGCCAATCAGGAGAATCAGGCTAAAAACAACCAGTGCACCGAAGGACAACCAAAACCCCCGCGGACATGTGATAAAATAGAAGGAGAAAGGTACATAGTTCAGCTCTGGTCAGCTCAGACAATCACTCACCGTGCATTGCAGTTGGCATCGAATCCACGAAGAAATACTATGGATACCAGAGTACCATTGATCGCGACACTGAAGCATGATTTCGATGAATTGCGGGATGAATACTGACTATCTGAACGGTCGTATAAGCCTTACCGTTGTGAATTGCTTGACTCCATCAACGTAGCAGTGCTTTTTTGCATTAGACTTTCCCAACATCATAACAGTGATCATTTATCGGATTTCTAATTGGACCGGAAAAGGTATGATTGTATAACCTAACAATCTGATTTTATTGTACTCAATCATATCCTCCACAAGTTGTAAGTTACTCTTTCATCAATATACGTACATCCCCTGTTAGTGCAAGGACATAGTGATTAATAACTGGTGATAAACTAATTGTGGTTCGCTTTTCATTTTCCACTGATAAACATTTTGAATCAGTTCTTTATAGAGTAACATCGCCTCTTTGACAAAATATGTTCATCAATATTCATCACGTGGTAGAAATAAGCAGCTATCTTGTGTGCGTGTGTGTGCGTTTGCAATGTTTTCATTTACGATTTCAGTATATCAAACCATTAACCTCGCACTTATGTGCTGTGGTTCCCGTTTCTTTCTTCCAGCATCGTCCAGTAAAGGGCGAAAAGAATAGAAGCATACAGTGATAAAGATCCAAAAGTCAAAGTATCAAGCGGAAATCAAGACGACAAGGAAAGAGTCCGAATGCAATTACTCCACTGGACGCAATACCCAGCCATATCACTTAGTATCTTCAACCATTTGGTAGGCAGGTCACGTGGGCCCCAACCTGGAAGTCTAACATGTCCTACTCGGCCAAGCCCACTAGTCAAGGTTTTCATACCTTTTTGCCATGTCATGGACTGACCACCTCGACCTACCCTCCAATCACTACCGGCCTCAGAGAACAGTGTCTGTTGGCTGGCGTGCGTAACACATATCCTAATCACCTGACCCAGAGACTGACCTCTGGTTCCCAACATCTTATGTCTAACCTCAGCATTGCTGATACGGTGTTCACACCATATTCAGGCGATGCTACGGAGACATCGGTGCTCGAACACCAACAGTCCTTGCCTATCTTCTACTCTTGATGGCCATGTTTCTCAACAGTATAAAAGCACGGACTTAACTACCGCATTGTACACTCAACCCTTAACAGACAATCGGATGTCACGCCGACGCCGCAGATGACGGAGGTTGGCAAAGGCCAAACGCACTTTCTATATAGGCGATGACATTTCATCGGTTATCTGTCCACTTGGTAAAACGTAGCTTCCCAGGTAACATAATTTATCTACTCCGAATGGAGCTTCCTCATGCCAAAAAGAGGTTTGGCGTGGAACCAACTCAGTCCAGTAACAACATTTTACATTTTGAAGGTGCAAAGTGCATTCCAAATATAGCTACGCTGTTGTTTATGCTATCTAAAAGAGTTTGCTACTTACCCGGATCTTTACTCAGAATAACAAATATCGTTCGCGTATTCCAAGTCAGATAGTTTACTGACGTGGCTATTCTCACACGAGGATAGGGTTCTCTCAAGAATCAAATCATTCAAAAATTTGAAGAGGAACAGTGGAACAGGGCAACCCTGAGGAACACCACTTTCCGTGGTGAACTCGGGCGAAAGATCACCGTAAGCACGAACTCCGCTTCGGCTGTTCGCATACAAGCATTGGAAAAGAGAAATAAACTTCTTGGGCCTACGGAAGACGTGTTTGTGCTCTAGGGTTTTGCTGAAGAGTAAAGATGTGGTCGACACAACCCCGACTGGGTCTGAAACCGGCTCGATTCTCACGTGTACACATTTCGCGGGCACTGGATAATCGGTGGAGAATAAGACCGGTGAGAAGGTTAGACGCGATACTTACCAAGCTAATTCCTCTGTTTTTCACAAGAGGACCTGTCACCTTTCTTGTAAATCGGCACAATCACCGATTCACACCATTCCTTGGGAATCTGCTCACTATCCCAAATATTACGGAGGAGTTTTGCTAACTCCGAAACCAAAGCTTCGCCTCTATCCCTGAAAAAAGATGGAGACAACCCATCCTGTTCAGCAGCCTTATACCTGTTCAAGTAATCTATCTCCCACCCAATCTCCTTTTCAGATGGAGGACCGATATCTATCTGCATTGTTGTCTTGGCAAGTATATTTGAATTTTTTCTATAAGTGCTCCGGCCAAAGGTCCACACGATGTCATTGAGAGCGAATCAGTGAGCTGTCGAACTCCTTGATTAACTCACTTACACCAGGCTTCCGTGGACCGGTGCGAGAGAAAAAATTGCGAGTGTTGCTTATGGACATAGCCTTTTCCATTTCCTTACATTTCTCAAACCACTACTGCTCACGGTCATTCTTCAGGCTCCTAGTCAGTTGGCTTCTCAGGGATTTACGCACTTCATTGAGTGTGGTATCCGAAGGGACGAAACTGCGAGCATCCAACAGAGCAATTGATGTCGAAGATATCCATCGTTTGTGAGACCGACTTGAACCAGAGTTCTGGTTGGCATTCGAAGTGGCATTCAAAGCTTCCTTGATCTGCTGTCAGCGTTCATTTGGGTCCTGTAAATCTGGCTGACTCGATAACTACGTAGACAGCTCCGTCTGGAAACTGGGTCACTGGTTATCGTCCAAAAGCAACTAGGTGGGATGGGTGGCGTTTACTTTCGTGTTACCTCGAATGAGACGTAAACAGAAGCGAGCGTGTTCTGAGTTCACAGGCGTAGACCAAAATGAACGACAATCTTCAGTTGATCCATACCAGCAGTGACCAATCAAAATATGGTCGATCTGAGTCCAACTTTATGAAGACGAAGGAGCAAGCCATGTGAGTCAAGTCGCTTCTTATGGCAGAAGTTCGTACTTGCAAGAAACAATCTGTGGTCAGAACACAGCTGGATGAGAGGATCGCCGTTATCGGTACGATCGGCTGGGATAGAAAATGGACCTCCAATGTCTTTCGGAATCTCCTAAACGGCCAACTTGGGCGTTGAAATCCCCAGCAATGACCCCCGGGTCCGTTAAACGTGCGCTTCGAAGCAGCAGAGACAAATCCTGATAGAATTCGTCCTTGGCTTCAGAGGAGCTGCAGTCAGTTGGCGCATACACAGGCCCGACGAACAAACATCGGAGCTTCAGTTTGTTGTTGCTGACACGAATCGAACCGTCCAACCGAACTGCACACAAACGACTGCTGACTGGAATCCAGTCCAGCAGTACACGCTTAGCTTTCATGCTCAAAGCAATCCCAACGCCAGCCTGACCACGAGCACTAGATGCCGAATCGCCCGACACGCGAAGAGTAAAGTGAGAGACTGAGATTGTATCTGGGATGCGGAGAGTTATCACAGAAGTGAGGTCTTGTATGCTTGCTTCGGAGACACAGCATACATCTATTTTGAAAGTGTCAAGAGTTCTAGCGAGGGCAGCCTGTTGCCCTATCTGACATAGTGTGCGGACGTTAAAGGCAGCCAAGTGAAGTGAACACTTAGGCTTAAGAAGTGCATCTGGTTTATACCCAACTCCCGAACTACTGCTTTCTTCATAGCTGCAATTACCTGTGGCGTTATGTATCGACCTTAGACCAAAAGAGGAAATTTGGTAAGGCCCTTTGCAGGAAAGATACTTGAGGTTTCTGGGCGAATCATTCTTTGCGGCTGCTCACACCGCAGAAGGGTTTTTTTTCTTTTGGAACCCTAACCGGAGCCTTTGGCTCAAGAGTCTCATCCACAAGACAGTGGGGCATTAACCCAGCACGGGAACGTGACCGAAACACATGTAAAGGAACCTCTTCTGGTCTGTCACGTGAGACCTGATTACTGCATGCGTTTTGCCTTGTCTTCTCCGATGCTTTTTTATCGATCCGCTTTTCGGAGTCAGTCCTTAGCCCAATGCACCCAATGAAGCAAGTGGAACGTGGACGAGGCAACGTCCCTTGGGCCGGGGCTGCCCAGCTTAGGTGGGTGATAGCTGCCCAGTGAAGTGTGATCACTTCACCCACCGTCGGTAAACTGTTTCTCTCCGTGTTTATTGATTGGAGTGTCCTCTCCAGGGGCGTAGTGAATAGAACTAGATATTGTCCATCAAATGGTCCTGAGACTGGACTTCGTCTGACTTCTACCCATTGGCCTGTCAGGCATGACTGTATCTCCGGATTAAGGAAACCATCCTGCATAGCTCTTCGGGTCATGGAGGCACGCCAGCCATCATACCACGCCAAGGTACAGTCATATAGTGCAGTGTTTAGTTGACGAAAATAGCTCATTTTACACAGCAGTAGTTCAGTAAAAAATAAAGTGGAAATTGAACTTATCAGGAAAAATTGTTGAATATAACTGCATTCAAAAGATAGCAGAACGTTTAAAATTTTCATAACCGGTCTAAATTCAGCACGAATCAGATTTTTGGAGAATCACTCATTATTTCTGCGAATAACGATGCCTCCGCTCATGCTGTCGCTAATAATGCCATAATACTCCAAATATACTGCCAAACTATACCATTATTATCTCATTCATGCCTTGACAGTTGAACAATAATAAGTCAGTGCATTCGGTTGGCCGTTGGCTTGGCTGAAGATCTTTGTTGCATGAAGGGTGGGATGGTGTAGTGTTCTTCCCTTAGTATGTAATGATGCTGCATTGAAAGTACCATTCAGATGGGATTCGAACACAGTAAGACTAACGAAATCACTTGACGCAGTTTTAAGCTCAACGTTCCCAGCTAGAAAACTTAAATGCGCGTTCTTCATCTCGCCGAGGATCCGAATGAAAGTGCAAGACGTGTTACGTTGGCTGAGCTCACTCATGGTTATTTATTCACACTCCTGGCTGGCCGGACCGCGATAGCTCAGCTGCCGCAGAGTTTGGCCATTAATTGGAATGTGGCCGGTTCATTTCCGGCTCGAGATGTTAGTATTTAGGGTACAAAAATGCAAGTAGATCTTCTATTATCTGTGAGCTTTAGGCTTCCAGTGACAGCGATACATTCTGGAATTATCTATTCGTGCTCATGTGGCATATCGTAAATTGGTCGTACCGCCAGGCATCTGTCCCAACGCATCAAAGAGCATTGCCCGAAGCGGCTGAGCCACGGAGAGACGCACAATCAACTGTTCTATCATTAGTCACCTAGTCGCTAGTGGTCATACGATCGATACGAATAACACTTGAAGTACTATGTATCAAGTTCTTCTCAACCGAACAAAAACCCTTCGACTCGGGAGCCTGGCCTCGGATGAGGTGATCGACATACTGTCTCCCTAAATGCAAGAAACAATGTGAGCGTTCCCAACTAATGTGTCCCAAAGGGGGGGGGGGGGAGGGGGGGCGTAAAGATATGTTAAAGCAAGATCAGAATCATGAAAAACAATTTTTCGTTTTCCATTGTTGTCCATATGTGAACTTTACACGACTCAAATTATTCAGTATGATACGTGGTGATCTACCGGAAATTAGATTCAGCACACAGCGAAATGGGAAGGAACGAAAATGAATAAAGTTAAGAAAACCAGGTGGTTTTCGTAATCGAGTTCAAATAAGGAAGAATTTTACCAAAACCCAAACCGTTGTGGCCTGGGGAATGGGTTGTGGCAAACCTCGTGCTATCTGGCCAGTCAACGTCCCGGTAGAATCTCAGCGTTAGTTGAAGAAACAAGTGCAAAATCAGTCCCAGACCATAAGTTATGGATAAAGACACGTAGAAAAAATCGGAAGGTGATTTCAGTGAATAACCGATCTGTTCTTAACGGTGAAACTTTAAATCTTGGAATTAGAAGCAGCTTTAGCGTAATCAAATTACGCAGAATTGACGGTGATTTCGATGGGGTTCTAAAAATTGTCACAACTGAAACAGCGGAGTGAAGGATATACAATGTGAAGTACGTGTCTCACACTTTAGAATAGTGAAACGCGTTGGTTCGTAGGTATTTGCATTGATTAAATCTGTTGCTGTATATGTTAAGCCCATTTTGACCTCAGTGATATACTACCCTGAATATTATTGTCATTTATCGATAGTGATCACAGTAACTTAAATGACTCGAGCGCTCTAATTATCCGATAAAATAGCGAAGTAATCCGACTTCGGTTCCCTTCAGAACATAATGGTATATTGTAAGAGTCATCTGTACCTTTAGGCAGGTAAATCTTGAGGTATTTAGAAGTTTTGAAGAAAACCTGAATACTTGTGTTCTGTGAGCTACAGCAATTTTACTTTTCAGAGTTCAATGGTTTTCTGACACTCAGAAGGTGCTTTTTGCTTTCACAAGGAACATTTTTACTTCGATTCAGTAAGAAAAATAGAGAAGTAGCATAAGTTACCAAGACTGTGGAACAGTTTGGTATTAAATTACGCCGAAAATACGATGAAATTTCCACCGAGCCCCCACGTGGACCCGAACCCGGAGGGAACGACTGTGAACCGAACACCTTAACCGTAAGGCCATCCGGGACTGTGTTTCGACGGTTTGTTGAACATCTACACTACATGATATAGCAACTCCACTCACTGACCACTATTCATGTAATATGGCACGGCGTTGGCTGTAAAAACACGAAAAGCCCTCAAGTCAGGTGGAGTAAACGTTCACCGAGCACAATTAGGCTTTCGCAGTTAACTTCCAACTAGCTTGCGTCAAACGAACTAACGGGACATTGTTCAGCGGAACGTATACTGAACTGGTATCAATCGCGAAAATTCATTATAAAGGTTACAGTTCCGGTTGACCCCATCAGGAACGACTCTGTTAACTGGAGCATTAGTGTGACAGTCGTTGCCTATCTTCTACCTTTGAGGCCATATTTCTGAGCCTTATAAGGAAACGGATGTAACTGCCGCATTGTTTACCGGATATCTGACACACAGTCGGATGTCCCGCCGGCTCCACAAATGGTTGAGGTTGGTAAAAGTCAGTCGCACCTTCTGTATACGAGGTAACGATTCTTCAGAAATCTGACCAAGTGGTGACATGTAACTGCCTAGGTAACAAACTTATCTACTTCAGCTGGGCTTCCCCTGCTAAAACAGGGGCTGGTGTAACGCCAACCCAGTCCTGCAGCAGCACTTTGTACCTTGAAGGTCCAAAATGTATTCCAAACATCGCTACACTAGTGTTTATGCTATCTGCGAAAGCTTGCGTATTTGCTGGATCTTCAATGAGAAGAAAGATATCGCGTACGGATTCCAGGTCGGACACTTTGCAACCCGATCATAAATCGATGCTGCTATCCTCACAGGTGAAGGGGCTGTCTCAAGAACCAGTTCTATTACAAATTTGAGAAGAAATGGGGAAATAGAACAACCTTGACGAACACTACTTTATGTGGTGAACTCGGGTAAATGACCACCAGAAGCACAAACATGGCTTCGGCTATTCGCATAAAGAGATTGGAAAATAATAATAAATAACTGTGGAGCACCCTTCAGAGACGGGAGCACCAAAGAACTGTGCTGTAGACTGGGTCGGATGCCACTTTCTAATCAAAAAAATAGAAATTTTTAGCTTACGGAAGGTGTGCCTGTGTTCTGAAATTCTACAGACAAATAATACGGGAGATACAACTCTTACCGGGTTTGAAATGAACCTGATTGTCAAGCATACAAATTTCATGACGTTGAATAATCGGTAGTGAGTGAGCCCGGCGAGCGGTTTGGGCACTATTTATACCAAGCTAATTCCTTTGTGGTATCCATAATATAGTAACATTGCCTTTTTAATTATATGGAACAAGGACTGAATCAACACGTATGTATAGTTCACCTGGACCGACAGAGTGAATTTCATTCCCAGAAGTTCAAGCCGTTTTCGAAAATAGATATCACATATGTTGCTCACCACTTTCATCGAAATAGAACAAAAACTCTATCAGCTCTCTAACGCGGTTGTTTATGGCCGAAGATAGCGAGTTTTCATGTTGCAAGGAGTGCATATTGAGTGGGACATAGTGTGATTTAGAACAGGCGAGAGCTGAGAAAACGCACGGATCTTAGGTGAACAGTGTGCTGAATTCGCGATAGTTCAGCCTTATCACCTACTCGGATTGAATGGCAGATTTATTCAGCACAAAAAATTCACCCAGTTGCGCACAGTTTACAATTTTGATCGATGGTCTGTGAAGTTGCCTCGTTTCTGCTCGATCGAATAGCTCAAATGTTCAGCTCTGCGATCCATCATTAGAGGATAGGTTTGGTATGAAAACCGGTCTTACAGAAGGTTTACTTAATTCAACAAGATGAAGTAAACACAAGCGAATAAAAAAGCCGAACTCCGTTTCCTTCGCGCTATATGTACACAAGTAGTATGAATGTGTGGGAGAAGTATTCGTTATTTGCTTCAAACTTTCCAACTGCCCTAAAGTTTTTACTGATTTCACAGCTAACGTGATTGCCATACTTCTGTTTACTTATTGGATCATTCAGTGTCACATTTTGTGGGAACAGTGTGACTATAAAAAAAAACGGGTGTCTGGAACTCTGTGATATAAGTCGCAGGAATCTCCACTTTTATCCGACCGATAATGGGATCGTCTGTTTTTATTGTTCACTTGAGGGAGCGATTCCGGGACGCATAACGATGGCCGTTCGAAAAATGTGAAAGGGGTGATCACGTCATCAACTGATCCAGGTCGTAAATATATGATGAATGAGTTCCAGTCCAAGAATTTTATGTGCTATGCGGCCAAGTCATCTATTCTCGTGCTCGTTGTTCTTTTCAGGTCTGATTCCTACGAGGTCAGTGGTGTATTATTGGGTAAATAAAGAGAACTAATGAACACAAACTATAGGTACAAATAGCCGTTATGAATAAGCCGGATGACCATCAAATATTATATATGTTCACGTACTCAGGGAACAATCGAGTACATGAATCTTTCAGGTTAATGTGAGCGTAGATGGAGGTCACATTAGTCAAGTTTGATGGTATTTCTTCCAAAATAAATATTGTCACAGTCACAACCATTTCTCTTTTTTGCGATGATATCACCCCGATTATCAACACATCTTCATACTGATCGTCACTGGGAATATTCAGTCTTCCGACGTTCATTTTATTATGCAAGCCAGAACTGAATAAAAGTTGGCTGTTTGAGTTTCTATCATTCAGAAGCCTTCCACCATTTTCGAAAATTTGTCAGAAAGTATACTGGAAATCTTTCGTAAGTCAGTACAAAAATTAATCAACTCAACAACAAGCTACCGATTTCTTGTTGTGATGAACAATGCCTGAAAATTCCCACCTCAAAATAGAATTTAAAGGAGTGAATTAAATGACAACCTTGTGAAGCTAAGTGAACAAATCAAAGCTGAAAAATTCCTTTTCCATTTTCCCTTGTCAGTGCAGTGTTTCTGTACGTGTTGGATGCAGAAACGGAGACGGGTAAGCTGAATTGCTAAAGCCCTTTGCTGTACTGCTACTCAGTCTCCAGTCCACACAGAAGGCGAACCATTCAAGCCATAGAGATCGATTTCGTAAACATTGGCAACTGTCTATCCCTAAACATTTTCACCCGTGTGAAGAACGCCACCGTATTTTCCGTACAACTGCTGATAGCATGGGAATCTGGTGGTTTATATGAAGTTCGTTTTATATGTGGTATCAGTTGGATCAAGCTAAATTAGAACGGGGATGAAAGAAAATGCACATTCCTTATGTCGGATTGAAAGCTCAGTCTGCATCCGAAAGAGGAACAATCGCGATAGATGGGATTTTTTGTCCTCTAGAATAACTTTTAGAAGTTTAAAAGCTTGTTTCTTATCCAAAACTCATTTTTATCCTTGGAGAAAAATTGAGGTTTGGGAACAACTAGGTAAATGTAACTAAGCTGTGAGTTTGTAATATACTTTTGAAATGCTGGTTTCAGATGCAAATTGAAGCAGCAGATCGTTTGAACGCCTTGTTTATGTCTGCCCAATACATCTGAATGCACACGAAACATTCTCAGTCAGCTGCTAGGCAGCAACTGGAATTCATTTAATATGATACCGGCTGAACACAAGAAAACAGACTAAGTAGTCTGTCTTAAATTTTTTTCTGTGCCCCATGGCACCACGTATACTGAGCTCCCAGTATGAAATTTTTGGGGCCAATGGAAGTAGCTGGCCGCTTCGAGTCAATAGATCATACAGAAAACAGTTCTACTGGTCACTGTGCATTCAGCTGCCGTGGGTAGACAGTGGAGCAATAGGTGCGCAAGAAAGTATTCAAAATGAACCAGAGGTCTCCCTCTACCTGTAATCTCCGGAGAGCTCTGGTAACCGAATCTATCAATCGATCACCCTCTCTATTGAATTGCGAATGATGTAAGAGGCTACACACATGACGCGTATCGAAACTGTCCCAAAACTGCCTAAACTCCGATGAACTAAGTAGCATAAATTTATTTGTAACAACAGTTTTGAGAATGTTGAAATGGGTGAAAAGAAGGCTGAACGTGATGGCTCTGTAGTGAATGCCGGTGCTAGTGTCACTGGAAATAGTTCAGGGCATTTATATTATGGGTCAACCGCGAATAAAATGTACTAAGTTTTCACAGGTTCCGCTCAGTCTAAAAGGATTTGTAACCAAGGCACAGAAGGTACAGGCCACGTGTGAAGCTTAAACTTCACAGGAGCATAGTAAACTAGATCTTTCCTTGGAATTGAATATTTTTCCAGACATTCTGAAATTCTCCACTCCGCTATCTTCTCTGGTACTTGATTTTGACTACGCCGTTTCTTCAGTTGCACGGGTTTTACTGAGCTAAACATCGTGAAGTTTCTATTGACTTGGCTTTTACACACTTTCGGATATCAACAACCGTACTCGCTTGGTTCACTTTCGTTTTGCTGTTGCACTGGCTGGTCTTCTGTATATTGTACGTATCAGTACTATTTCGATGCCACTATATAGACAGAGAAACTGACGCATCTGTCTGCCAACTCAAGTGTTCTCATTTTATTTAACTAAGGGGATTTTGTGAATAATTCATTTTGAGACTCAACAGATGAATCGTTTTGGGTTGTATTCCACTCATCTTCTATGGGTTCTTTCGCCGGTGAGCATTGCTCTCAAATGTGGATGAGTTAGACAGCATACGAGTCATATATAAGCCAGGGAGCTGATGAATCCACCATGGCTTTCAATCGAGACATCTTTGGATGGCCCGTATGTACACGTTAAAGGACCTCTTTGCTAAAGCCATGTCCAACTGCAATGCGGTTATGAAACACCAGGCTGTCACTTATTATTTGCAATGATTCATTCCATCGACAGTGCTTCCAGCTTTTCACGGTCCGTAGTGTTTGTTGACCAGCTTTCTGGGAAATATGAGCTGATGCTCCACATGGTTGCTTCAGCTTGAGATGCATTGCCGCGAGAACTGAAAGTTACGGGCAGATTACGCCTGGAATCGTGAGGCACATGACTGACATCTGCGTCCACATTTATCGATTAAAAGACTGAATCATCATCTGATTGACGTCAATAACTGTACGCTATCAGAATTGACAAGGCATCAGCTTGTCCGAAACCTTCTAGACGTCTGCAATGTACGACACAATCATAACCAGTGGGCAGAGTTGCCCATCGTCGCAGAGTGTTTGCTCTATGGACAGATACTACCTTCTTGGAGGAGGAAATGATCAACAGCGGTTCGTTAACTGGCTTTCGTGTAGCATTTCATGAAAAAATAATAATTGGCCCGTACATTTTTGGTAGCATTTGATGCGTGATTCACGTGACTCTCTGTATCCCGACCACCTCTCGAAAATTTGTCTGAAAGAAACTTACCTACATCGTAACCACTAGCATCCTAGTCTACTATAATAAAGCTTTTTGGGTAGCTTTAGGTTATAACACAGTCGGAAGTATGTCTCTTCCTGATTTTCTCAAACATGCCTTGGAAGCTTAAAGATCAAAACTATTTGATGTCCTATTCAAAACATCCATTAATGGATCATGTAAAGGCTACATCTTGGGTGCGAGATTGTAGTGATAATCCACTATGCCTAAGAAGGACTTAAGCCTTCTCGTTTTGGCTGTAGCAGGCAAATGCTTAATTTCGGCTGTCCTAGTAGTATCCGGACATCTACCTTTCTCATCCATTCAGGTTCCAAGGTAATGGAAAAGCGGTAGCAGAAACATAGTTTTGCATTCGAAATTGAAACCATATGACTGAATGCTTTCGAAAATCTCGTCCAAATGTGCTGGGTGTTCATCTGTTTAAGTACTGACAGCAATGGTATCGTCTATATAAGTCAATGGTGTGGACTGACCGTTCAGTATTGTTTCCATAATTAGTTGGAAATTAGTTGGTGCACGTTTATTGCCGAATGTAAGCCAATCAAGCTGGCTCAACGCTGTGGGTGCCAATTGCCAGAAGTTCTATTCAAGACTCTTCAGTTTCTGATTTCAGAGAGGCATCTAATAAGCCTAGTTTAGAAAACCCACACCCATTACTTTGACAACTGGTCTTCAGGGACCGGTAGTGGGTACTAATGCAGTTGGAGTGCATTACTCAGAAACTTCTATTGGCCTTTTGAACGGCTGGTGTTAAGGTTGCCCGGTATGGATTTGAGGAGTCTATGGGGACGAAAAATCGACATGCTCCCCGGATAGATGCGTACACTTCTTTTATCTTTTGTGTAAAGGCCTAAACCGGGTTCGAAAACGGCTGAATATTTTACTTCGAATACTGAGACACTGACTTCCTCTGATTTTAAATCGACAGCTGCAACGCCAATGGCGGGAGAGAAATGTGACGAAGATGAGGTTGGTGAATTAAAAAATAAATAAACTAAAAGCGATATCCTATTTAGTTGCCATACCTAGTTACTTCCGAACCGGTTTATGTCATTCGAGTATGAAATGTGGCTGATAACAGTGCCACGAAAAGCACGGGAGGAAAAACCGTCTAGCAATTCTTCACGACAACCTGATTTGCACACCATGATTGTGGATGGGTGCTTCTCTTAGGAGAGCCCACTGAGGAGCCACAAGGATAATTTGTTCATAGTTCTTTGTGGGTTAAAAGCAGCTACTTTCGAGAACTACGAACCTCGGGTCGCAATTTTTTACTTCTTATATAAGTAGTATGCATGGATGGGTGGACAGTGTATCTTGGAAACACCACTGGTTTTGTGGTTATTGCTACTCATCAATTTTGTGTATCGGCTACTCCTCCGTCCATATAAATGTTACAATACACGTACACTCCGTAAGTGTGTCTCAACAACTCACTCCATTTATCTCTGGATAACATTCACATTGAAATTTCTAAATTGCAACTACAGTGTCGTCCTTCTTGGGTCTAACTGCTTCTAACTCACACAGATCTGTCACAGAATCACGGTGCTGGTTCCTCTGTGGATTCTCCTTTGAGGAGCATCCAATCACACTGGTGAGTCCTAAATTAGATTCCTGTTAGGAAACACCTACGGAGCGTACACGTATCAGAACAAACGGATGGGTAGAAGAGTACCGGATACCCGCACCGGATGAGCAGCAGTAACCGGGGAACCAATGGTGAGAGATGGTGGAGATACCTTGTCCACCCATCTGTAGATACTGCTCACACACGGAAGCACAGCAATTACCCAAAAATTGAAATCCGTTGTGGCGGAGTACTGTGAGCTACCCGGCTCGTGGGTTCAAGAGTAAGCCTGCCAAAAATTTTCCACGTTGATTACGAACTGACGGAAAAGTCCTACGCGTGTATATTTGTACGGGCACAGAAGACCTTAAGACTTCATCCACTTTTAAAATTCTGCTTTAGCTGTTGAAGCCTGAGCCATTTGAGTCTTTAGTCAGGTTCATCTATCTAAGGTGCTCGGTGGTGTGGTGCTTCAGGTAAAGAGAGTATGCGCAGTCCAGTCGAACAAACAGACGAGTTCTCATATCGCTGCACTGTGGGAGGTTGTCAGAGAATAATATCAGTGAATTCAACTGATCATCAGCCACTTGTTTTAACAGAAATCTCTTGTACTGAGGACTGAATCTGCAAAAATATGTGACAATGTCCTCCTTAGCTTGTCTGAAAATAGTTAAATAGTTGCAACAAACGTTGAATGTTGATGTTCTTTCTCCAAAGATATCAGTAAGAAGTGACATTGTCTCGTAAGGTCTTACGGGTGTTTTGATGCAATGTCGTCCTAATACTGCGTGTGTTCCAGCGTGCCCAATTTATGCACCAGGAAGTGGACCTTGCCGGTTCCATCCACAAGAAATGTCTTCATAGCTCCTCATGAATTTTATTCCGTTGTTTGCTTCACAGCTAAATACCAGGAATGAAGCGGACCATGATTCATTCTATCTTTGTTTGTTTTCGATTTGATCTCGGAACCACTGGGTGACACTGCAAGGAATTTCCAAAACATCAGACTGTTCGATGTTAAAAATGCAAGTGGATTTTCCATTACATGAAAAGGTTTCGTTTGCCTTTGTTCCCCTTTCCGTCATTGCCTACTCTGTTGCTGCTGAGTTAATTGGATGGGACTTTCCTGTCTTTCCATCCCCATGGCCAAATTGTTGAAGCCGATAACTCGCAAATCAGCACAAAAAACTCCCCGAGTAACGGTTTATCGGAAAACGGAAAAGAACGTGTCGACTGACACACATGATCTCAGTACTATGCGTGAACGAATGCAATTGGGGATCACTTGAGACACCACCAGCTGAGTAACACTGATCTATCGAATAAATGTCAGCTAAACTAATTAGGTCATGGCGGAAGGATAATACGAAAGCAATGTTCCATATCTGGTTATATGAGTTCCTCAGTAATAAAATAATACTTTTCTGAACTCTTAGTGGGGACAGAGTGGTCCAAGTGTTTAACTTTCAAGTTTGAGTTGAGAGATTCCATTCAAATAGTTAACGGCAAAACTCTACTAGACACTGGTTCTAAAGATGTTCTTTCTGGTTCACAATTCTAAGTCTGAAGATCGTGGTTACCAGGCTTCTCTGAATTCAAACGAAAGCAGAGAAAATCTTCCCAAATCTCGAATGGGTACTTTTGTGCTTATTCAAAGGCTTTTACTTGGTGCTTTCTGACGCGTATTTCGATCAACAGAACTCACTGATTTATTGCCAGTAACACCTCAGATAGGCGGACATGGATTACAAATGACTGAATTTACTCTACACGCTGATATGAGTAATATCACTTGGTGCGTGAAGGTCATCTTGTTTGGAACGCATGAGATGAGGCTAAGATAAGCGGGTGAGGACTGTTGCGTCTGATGACCCCGAACACAACACTAATCATAGCACTATGACGTAGTTGATTGTGTCCTGCTTGATCGATGTACTGAAACAATTCGGAAATAGTTTATTATTGGCTTCGTTTTATTACGGTAAGCAAGCGAGCACAAGGAATGTGACCTCTTTTGATTGTGTGAATAATCTCGGTTCAGAGCTTGTTTATACTCTTTTCACATCAAATGAAAAAAAACTTTTCCATATGAAGTTGAGCGACTTTCGGTCAAGCATTTTCCAAAGCTGAGATAACATGTCAGATGCTTCGGGATTGGAGTTTAGTGAGGGGGAAACATACGTATTGTTTGTTTACCGTTTCACAAGCCAGCGCGCTACGGAATAAAGTTTTATTTAATTATTACGCGAGGGTAAGTTCCATGATCAATTCAAAAATTATCCGTAGGCCCTTTTGAGGTCTCGTGACAAGCCGGACCGAATCGAGGGAGTTTCGCTCAGATGTAAGTTCAGATCCATTCCGGGCTAACGAATTGTACCATTTTGATTAGTTCAACATGAAATAATTCAGCGAAGCTGTATTTGTGTTTCAGCAACCTAACAAGGAGTTGGCTGTATCGTTTATAAACATTTTACCGCCATTTCTACAGTTCGGCAACCCAGTTTCGAAACTTTGAGTATTCGAATTAGCTAATTAGTAATGCCGATGTGAAATAGAAAATACCACTTAACCTTTATCTGATGCGCGGTACTCGTCAGTTCAAGAAAACCAGCCATACGATCAGCACAATATCAGTGTTCTGAGCAGTTTCTGTCGTAGTAATCGATGAAATTAGCCGTTTTCTATGAAACAAGCACCTTCTCTATCCCAAATAATGGGAAGTGTCCAACCCTGGCGTTGTAAGTAACACCCGGGGCATGACTATCTAAGCCAAACAGTGAGGAAGAGTCATTGGCTTGGAAACGTCTCATTGAGGTTAGGTTGCCGAAAGGTTTTAAGAAACAGGGGCAACGCAATTACAAGCCCATAAAATTCGGGACTGGAGGGTGCGCCTAGAGATGACAGAAAAGATCGGCCAGTCACGTGATGCCCGAGGAGCGTGAGCGGATACCAATTAGGGCTTGAAGCAGACTGATTTATGGTATCATTGGTCATGTGTTGACCTTGACCCATTAGTGGTATCAAAGATTACCGAAAAAACTAACATATAAGGCTTCATATTTTGAACTATTTCAGCTATATAGCCTATCAGAAATAATTCATCACTAAAGTGGAAATATTTCACAAGATGAATTGATGGAGACTGACTGCGGGACCAGTTATTTGCAGAAGATTAGGTCGTCTTTCATTGGTAACCAGGGTTTGAACCAAAACTTCATGGGAAATTCACCGTGAAGTCCCAGGAATGTTTTTTTAATGTAAGTGATACGGTACTATATCTGGATGATAGGGCAAGATTTCTCCGGAAGCACACAACCAGTTTCGCGGTTGCTGCCACTCATCAGTTTGTAGTACCCGGTGCTCTCTTGCCCAGTCGCAATATACTTGAGCACCCTAGGGCAGGCTTACAATGTTATTCTCATTTGAGATTTGTCCTTGATTAAAAGGCGAAATAACTTTCGAAAAATCATGTTTTGATTCTAAAAAAATAACTCTTTGTCCGTTAAGGCTTTTGATGATCCAAATGAAAGTAAAGCGAAGTTCCCTTGATGTTCTTCGAAACATGATAAATTAATATACGAAGAACAAATCGGAAAAACGAAATGCTAACAAAAAACGGTTGTGCCAACTGATTTCTGTCCTCCAAGACAGATTCCATTTTGTGATAGTGAAATGGAATCAACCATATCTATATAGAATTTTCAATTGCGGGATGCTGTGCTACACAATCACGTATCCCTTCCAGATTAATCTACTTCATAGCTCAAACCAGTTGTCGAAACATAACACGTGATAGGGCAGCTATCATGCGGAAAAGGGGTATACATAAATGGTGAAGCATGGTCAACGAAGGTCCGAGGGGTTACTTTTCACGTCTGCACTGCAGCAATATCGCCCGGCTGCTTGTGCATTTCAGTTCTACTGTACCTACGTGCCTGTGACCATTGAGTTGGTTCTCTTGTACACCACTTCTGTTTCTTTGGTCTTCTTGCTCTGATTGATATCTTGAACGGTGGCTCCCTACACGGGCTATCTTTTTGAATGCTTGAGAGCTTGCTGAGTTCTATCAGCATGTTTGTAGGGCTCCTTTATCTATTGCAGAAAGCTTCCTAAATGTTCACCGTCTCTTCTCTAATTCGTGATTCTCGATTGGTTGGTCCTGTCAGTTTGCTAGCCATTTCGTTGGGTGCCATGGAATTCCTCAGTGGGACTTTCTCCATAAGTAGTATAGGGAAGGATGAGTTAATTCAGTGTGAAAATGTCATTGTCATCTATGAAGTCCAATTGGATATAAATCTGTTCTTCTGTGGAAGATAAGAAAACTAGGCTTTCGAACGTTTTTCAGTGGGGATTATTCACGTTAGGAAAGCTTTACTTTCGCAGTCAAGGTCGTCAGCGGACTTGCAGGACCACAGCATAAAGTAAACATAGAACCAACGATGAAGTAAAATGAAGTCAACAAATCCAAATTATTTAGTGGATATTTCAATTACCATAAATGCTTGTGTGTAATTGCCATAGGGTGTGTTGAATGATGCTACTCATGAGCTTTGATGGATGTGATTTCCCTTTGGAACGGCAGAAATTCACCTTGGATGATTAAACAAAGCATTACGTACATGCATAGTGCTATTTACAAAACTCGGTCGACTCACAAGGCTCTCCTTATCTGCAGAACTATTGAAATGAATACATTTTTCGCTGGCTATTTTACAGAGAGTCGAGGATATGTTTATTTCAGCCCGAGCTCATAGTGAAGGTCAGTTTTTCAATTTTGTATAAGTCACTACTTCGTTGATAGGGTCAGTCCATTTCAAATCTTTGGAAGTTTTGTAGAGGCTTACTTTAGAACAGTATAAGTAGCACGATAAGCACTCGTGCAATTATTTGTGCTATCCGTCCACATGCTTGAATTTGCTAGATCAGTGCCATGAAAATCATGGTCAAAAAGTGATCAACCAAGGTAGCTAGATCAACGCCAAGTTTTATCCAATCAGCGGTGATGGGCAGTAATGTATTTGACAACAATAACCCCGCTATTGGTTACTTGTGAGGAAACTATATCCAAATCAGGCCTCATTGAAGTTTACGGCTAGATGAAGACCCGACGATTTCTTGTTTGGTACTTAGTTTCACACGAGTTTAGACAACATAGGCCGAAAAATATGATACTGATCACAACGAGGTTAAGCATAATCTCAAGTATGGACATCGAATAGATATTAGGGAATGTTTCATTAAGTATTACACACTGGAGGTTAAAGTGAACCTAATTATATACAATATACTGACCTAAGCAAAGCCTGTTAATCAATTTTATATTTTGTGGACTAGGAATAGCAGTAGGATGTACAAGGAAGTGACTTTTCAGAGTTGAAAGACATGTGCGGAAATCGTTGACTCGGCGATAAGCTGTCGTCATCATCATCATCATCATCATCATCATCATCATCATCATCATCATCCGAATCATCATCATCATCATCATCATCATCATCATCATCATCATCATCATCATCCGAATCATCATCATCATCATCATCATCATCATCATCATCATCATCATCATCATCATCATCATCATCATCATCATCATCATCATCATCATCATCATCATCATCATCATCATCATCATCATCATCATCATCATCATCATCCGAATCATCCGAATCATCCGAATCATCATCATCATCATCATCATCATCATCATCATCATCATCATCATCATCATCATCATCATCATCCGAATCATCCGAATCATCCGAATCATCATCATCATCATCATCATCATCATCATCCTCATCATCATCATCCGAATCATCCGAATCATCATCATCATCATCATCCGAATCATCCGAATCATCCGAATCATCATCATCATCATCATCATCCTCATCATCATCATCATCATCCGAATCATCCGAATCATCATCATCATCATCATCCGAATCATCATCATCATCATCATCATCCGAATCATCCGAATCATCATCATCATCATCATCATCATCATCATCATCATCATCATCATCATCATCATCATCATCATCATCATCATCATCATCATCATCATCATCATCATCATCATCATCATCATCCGAATCATCATCATCATCATCATCATCATCATCATCATCATCATCATCATCATCATCGTCATCATCATCATTCGCAACAACAACAAGAAGAGAATCATTTGACTTAACAACTAATTGCAACATAATTTTGCTGTCAGATTGATTTTCCCACATTTTTGATATTAGTATTAAAAAATGACAACATAAACAATGAAATATGTACGTGATTTCAACTGGATTAGGTCACCGTCACTCGGTTTCCTCTTGGTACGGAGACGCGGATTCCATATCGCTCGTGGGAAATAAGTTGAAGTTGTCAGAAAGAAAGATGAACGACCATTAGTTGATACAAACAAAATCTATTGAAATGTCAGTTGGAGGGGTCATATCAGAAATGTTATAATCGGGTGAGAAAATTTTCGGTTCAGAGATCAAATTCTGAGCAATTTCATATGATAATATTCTTCAAATTGATCATTTGTTAGTGAACCTCACATGGATGGGTGCCCGAGAAACCCACGCCTATCGAAGCGTGAACAATCGCTTACACAGAATATTATGCAGCCTAGCACAAAATTCACACCATCTTCGGTTTGACATATTCGACGCATTCGGGGCTCCGTCTAGGGCGGTGAGTCGGTCATGTGACTAGATCGATATGTGCAAGCTCAGACCGAGTTCTCTGTAAGGAGCTTTTCAAGCAGTTCTTGACGCCAGTTAGAACTTTGGGTTTTGTTTAGGAAATTGCTTCGTAACAGATACAGGTACCAAGCTCTACACCAAAAAGCAAATCAGTTTACAGGAGAGTAACCTGTCAGTAATTCATAAATTATTCTCAAGGCTCAACGTGATATCGTAAAACCCTGGAGAAGCAGAGGGTAGCGGGGGTTTCCTTTGACCTCACAAGAACCATAAGCAATAAAACGATGATTCAACTTTAGTAGGATACAAGCGGGCAAAAGTACTATAATTCGTACCAGTTGCACGACAGAATAAACCACAATCAGGTAGTAATTATAGCAAAAATATCCTTGGGAGTTTTTCGGTGACGGATCGACGACAATTGTACTGCTTGTGTCCGTCCTACAGCCTCTAACAAGAAGAATCTTGTACTTTCTAACAGTCTTAGTTTAATGGGACAAAACGGATAGTTTACATGAAAAGTGTGTTATTTGTAACCAAATCCCTAAAGGAAAACATATCAGCTCTCTTTATATCCATAAACTATTCTTCAGACTGGTTGATCTGGTTCCTTCAGGATTGGTCGATTTGGCTCCGATTGGTTCACACAACAGTTGGCCACTGATTGATCCTCTTGACTGCTCCACGCTTTTCTCTGATTCTGGACGGGCAATGGCGTGTTGTCTGCCTACCGAACCGGGGTGTCTGCAGCCGATGTGTTTGCCACGACACACACAGATCCTTTTGGTGGTCTCTGTTATCATTACCCCTCAAAAAGAGAAATCAACTGCTGATTAGTTCTGACGAAGTCCTTCTTGGGGATAAATTTCCAAATATCTCACAAGTCGACCACATTGAGAAATAGCACTATTAGTTTGTACAAACAACACGACAATACGAAATAATCGATCAATAACGTGTTGTGCATTCAACACGGCATGGATGGTAATCTGTTTTGAAAAAAATTAGGCGTAACCGAATCCGGTAGATTATTATCCCGTAGCCTTTAGGAGAAATGAACTTAAAAGTCCCATTCACAATATGACGATAAACTAATGGTTTTGTACCATGGTAGTTTTTCAAATTTTGTGGTAAACAAGCGAAAACCATCCGGAGTACACTATTTGGATATGTATCAAATTATAGAATAAACAGCTTTGTTCTTAGGCATATACGGCTGTCGATCCAATGGAATCCCATTTTCGAAAGGAAGTGGTCCTCTGATGTCAGTTGGAGACAGCGACTATTATGACCCAACTCTTTGTGTCATAGAACCCTCTGGCAAAATAAAGTCTGGGATGGAGGGCAAAGAAAGATTCGAAAAACTACCCAAATTGCCATAGGATCACTTAATATCCGGTACCTTATATACTGAAATGTTCGACAGCAGTAAGTTGCTAATATTGTGCCTATGGTAATCCAATAAATGTGGCTCTGGCAAGTGTACGTTAACTGGTGAAAGAAAGCTGAGTTCCAATTCACGGGAAGCTTGTCTTTTATCTGCAAAAGAGAACATTTGTATGGAACTAATAGGAAGAAAAGTATTCGTCGTTTTGGACGAAGTTAACTTCGTAATTCCTAGTTAATCACTACGAATGAGCTGCTGTTTGTTCAAATGTGAACAGATTCACTCAGCTATTCCGCAATTCGGTGAGAAATTCTCACGGTAACTTTGTGGGTAATACACCATGTAAATTCAGATTTGATACCCATATGAAACTTGTATTTTTTCACATTAATCATATTTATTTGTAAAGAGTGTTACTAGGACCTCCTCGTCTCAGAGTTCACTGGGAGGTCACAAATGCGATTTGCTGATAATTGTTTGTGGGTTAGTAGCAGTTAATCTCGAGAACGAAGGTACTGTGGTCACCAGTAGAAACCAGATGTGTGCTTCCGACAGAGTTTTTGTCATCATTTGCGTTGTACTTTGCATATCATTTTTACGTAGGCCGTCCAGGGTCACGATCGAGAAAAGCACCATCAGCATACGCGACTAAAAGTTATATCGTAAACAGACCAATCATATTCCTGTTCGGACACGTATCGATTTCATTGACTGCATAGTTCCTCATTTACATTTACGCTTACTAGTGATCTTATAGTCGGCGTATACTGCAAAGAACCGCAACTCTACTGCTGGTCCTCTTACTTCTGAACACTACAGCACCTAACCACTTATTATTTATCACCCATGGCTCATTCAGTTTAGAGAAACATCATGTCACCTTTTATTATCCACAACTAATGTTTGTTCACATGGGCTGAGGCCAAGTTGGACTGGGAACTGTAGGCATGCTGGTAAGTGAACTGCTATCGGTCGCGCAGTCGGCAAGACAGCTGACCTCCCATGTAGTTCAGCAACAACACCTGGTACCTATTTTGAAAAATACTACCTCCATCCGGTGGTGGTCGAGCGGTTTACCGCCCCAGAGGTCCGAAGTTCGAATCCCCGCCATCACCGGTTACTTTGGTGGTAGACAGTAGTCCACTGTAGTCCGGATCGATGTCACACCTGACCTATTGGGACCTTTTGCGATTCTTCGCCACTCGAAATCTCAGGGTCTGGTGGCCGCTTATCACCAATAGTGGAGCGGGCCTTGGAGACCATGGTAAATGCTTCCTCCGCTGTACTCGTGCGCATCCATGTATTAAACAAAAGAACCAGACATCTTTGAACTAGTGAATCCACGCAACACTTGTCTTTATCCGAAATTCGTGGTTGAATAATGGTATTGAAGACTCGTAAGTTCTTCTTGAACCATTTGGATGCTCTTGCCCAGTCAGCAAATTATGCACGAAATGGATAGGCTTTGATGTGGCAAGCACAGTCAATACCGAGCGGTCTGACAAATAGGAAGCTGTGTTCACACTATCCTGCTGTGAATTTTTTATTTGTTCTTATTTAGTGTCGCACCCACTTCTAGTTTATTTGGGAGATATAGGTATATAATTTTTACATAGCCCTCTTTTGCGCCCACAGTGTCTTTTGTATACATTTGAATCCCACTGCTGTATATATATATATATATATATATATATATATATATATATATATATATATATATATATATATATATATATAATTATAGAGAAGTCAAGGCGTACGCTGAGTTGTAAAACGTTTATTGTGACGTTTTGATCCAAACTAGGACTCGTTGTCAAACATGAATGAATGAGTGGGTGAATGGGACGGCTGGTTCTGCACTTTTTTGGTGCGTTGCTCGTCTGTCTTTTTCTCGGTTTTTCGCCATCGGTTATGCCAGGGTGACTTAATGCTTATCAACCTCGACGTGTCGGTTGAACGAGTTGATCGAATGGAGGGTTTCGAGGACCAGGCGCTCCCCCTTCTTCTTTGCTCGGGCGACTACCCTTGCGCTATCGATTTTGACCTCGTGACCTGTCTTCGAGCCGTGGTTAAAAATCTGTGAGTGTGGGTCTGCGTGTCGCAATGCTAGTTTGTGTTCGTGTAGGCGAGTGCGTAGTTGTTTACCTGTCTCGCCTGTGTATTCCTTATCACATCCTAGGCATGGGATAGCGTAGACCACTCCTGATTGATCGTGCTGGTCTACACGGTCTTTTCCGTTGAATAGGGCGGTCCGCAGGGTGCTGACGGGTTTGTGGGCAACTTTGATGCCCAACGATTTTAGCTTGTGATCTACTGCCTCTGATGCTCCTCGTATGTATGGTAGCACGACCATGCTTTCTGGGCTACTTTTCTTTTGGCTTTTTTTGTTATTTCGGATACAAGAGTTTACGAAGCATTTTGGGTAGCCGTTTGCCATGAACAACTTGAAAAGCCTGATAAGTTCCGTTTTTCGGAGTTCGGGTGTGCTGGTGTGTGTGTCGGCCCGGTGGAATAGGGTGCCCACACAGCTCTTCAAGTGACATGTTGGGTGGTTGCTTTGGAAGTTCAGTATGCGGTCGGTTGTCCTTGGTTTCCGATAGACCGTTGTTTCTAGATTTCCGTTTGTTTGCCTCATGATCAGAATGTCTAGAAACGGCAGTTTTGCGTCGCATTCTTCTTCCTTTATAAATTTTATTCCAGGTACGAGCGTGTTCAGATGTTGGTGAAATCGACCTAGTTCAGACTTTTTTAGTATCACAAATGTGTCATCAACGTATCTGATCCACAAACGAGGTCTGATTGTTTCGGATGTTCGTGAACAGTGATGTCACATCAAAGGAAACCATTATTTCATCTGTTTTCATTCTGAAGTTTCTTATTTGTTTCAGAAAAAAGCAATGGAGCTTTTTGCGTCGTAGTTGTCCTCTGGAAGAGTCGGGCGCAGGAGGCTGAAAAGATGTTTGGCTAGTTGATAGTTCGGGGCCGTAGTGGACGCGACAAATGGTCGTAGTGGCACCTGCGGTTTGTGAACCTTAGGAAGTCCGTATATATATATATATATATATATATATATATATATATATATATATGCCTTGTTGTCTGCAATTTCATTACCGTGCACACGTGTCCTCCCAAGCAGCTCTCCCCAACGTTTGCCCAATCGGGCTAGGGTTGGGCATGCCCAAAGCATCGAAAAAATCGCGAAAAACGGCTATTCACTTTTCGTCAATAAATCCAATTTCGCTCAGTCGCCCAATATCACTAGATTATTCTCCTTCTTTTCGAGCTTAACCATTAAATTACCCCTGTATATGAGCAAAATGGCCACTTCAATAAAAAAGTAGATAAACTTATTAAAAACAATGTCGGATTTATTTTACAAAAACGCCGCTGATCGCTTTTTCTTCAATACGTCCTACGCGACGATGTTCCTGGCTCTTCTTCATGCTGTTCACGGGATCTGAAAAATGGAGGCATGGAAATGCTGATATTAGTTACTTCATTGGCAAATGAAATAAAAAAGCTGCATTGTGAGTTTTAAACCTTAAGCATTTAAAGAAAAATAGTTCCGCACTAGACTTCATATATATTCAAATAGATTGCCAGACACTGAACAAAATGTTCACTCAGGAAACTGCTTAGTTACGACGGCGAAACCGGTGATAAATCCCATGTCTAAGTAAGCATATAAACTGATGTAAACTGTAACAGCTCAGGTTTTTAACGAAGCAATTTGAAGGAAATAAAATTGTTATGCGGCACCATTTACTGGAGAATAGCGTACCGTCTTAGCCGTCTTCCTTCGCCTCGATCCCTAGCGTTGATGAACCAGCGCTTTATATGTCTGTCAATGACGGAAGTTGGATCGTTGGAGAACCACTCCATTCCTTTTATAGCATCTGATGTTTTCTACGACGGTAAATTTGTACAACCTACCCTTAACGGCGGCGATCAACTTATGGTTGTTACCGGCGTTTCTTTGAGGGCTTCTTAGCCAGCACAAGGTAAGGGAAAAGTCGTCCCCGATGGATGCGAACAGCATGCTGCGCACGGTTTCAGCCAATTCGTAATCCGCAAACCTCTTGGGTGTTGCCACCAGAAAAGGTTCAGTTAAAATGTATATACTTACACACATCTGAACGGAAGATGCCCGAAACAGCGACAGCCCATCTATATTCAGGTGCAGATCAATAGAATTTGGAATAAAATCCATTCTGCTAAGGCATATATTTATTCTGTCTGTCCATCCAATGTGAATATTCCACTGTCCAACTGAATTTTCTCACACGAACTTGGTGTACGGGAAATAGTCCGTGGATCACGTGGGAGACCCCGAACAAACTTGCCCACACAAGAAAGTACGTCTCGCCGCTGTTTCATGCCTAAGTTTGAGGTGACGAATAAATTAGATAGCGACTGTTGCACCATGTCCATGTTCACGGTAATGGATATACTTCTTCCAAGTTGTATGTCTTCCGTCGCTGGAGAATAACGCAATATAGACACAATAATATCATACCCGATGGAACAATCCCCACGGAAGTGCAAGCAATAGGAAGAGTATCTCCACTTATCAGGTTGTAATGTTGATAAACCTTACTTCGCGGTTTCCTTAGTAAAGCGTGCTTCGGTCCTTTGTACTGCGGGTACAACTTGCACGTTACTCTAATGCTCAGCACTGTACGAATATGTTAACCATAACGGTATTCTCCACCATCCGTTAGAACGAGAAGGCGATGGGAGAGATAATGGTTAGCTTGTATTTGGGAGCGTGCGTGAGAGCGTGCGCAAGAGCAACGGTCAAATGGCAACCGCGCTTAGCAATCAGCGTTCAGTTAAACAATAAACGTGGTAAAAGTATGAACAAAGATGGCCACGTTTACAAGGTCCCCGGGCACTCCTGTTTGTACCTCCGGCTTTCGTGGCTCCGCTTCAAGAAATGCTCCGGAAGTGCTAGCTGTCTGCTGTTCAAAAACTCAAATAAATTATACCATTATAGGAGCATACTCCGGACTCTTTCTTTGGGACACGAAGTTCTGTGCTCCCACAAACTGGCATCGTGACATATGGGACACTGCACGGAGCCTAGTTCCATCTTTCTCCTCCTACACCTTTGCTACTTGCTCTCTTTCGGCATAACAAAATGTTTCCTTTGGGAGTGAGGACCGACGAAAGAATGGGTTTCAACTGGTAAACATTTTATTAATGAAATTTACTTTCCAGGAAATACTGGTTACCTCTATATTGACAAAGTTGGAATAAATTTCCATTTTTATATGAAGTATGGAATGTTTCAAGCAATAAATACCTACGATACAAGAATTAGACGACGGAACAGTAATAATACAGTCTAAACGATACTTATTCATGACACTCAGACAATTATACCGCCAACCGCAACTACGCACCGATGAAAACTCTCACCTACCGACATACAATAAACGAAACCAATAAGGGCCACCTGGTCACGAGGGCATGCAGTAGAAACAAAATGTGTGCGAATGTCACACACATTTTTGTTACCTATTTGTACAAAATTTATATATACAAAAGGCGCCCTGCAGTTCAGGAAGATCTATGGCATGTACGTTGAAAAGTATCGTCATCTTGCGCCACCCCAACGCTCCAGTTGGCCAGTGCCATGACTAATCTGCATACCGATCGCGTACATCTACAACTTTCGAACTGGGACTCATTTCTTCCAAATAGCAACACAAATCGCGATCATACAGTGCCTGAGATGGCTTGTAATCTGGTCTAGAATTTGGCATCCATCCATCCTCCCATTCATACATTCATCCTTTCATCCACTCACCGTTAGATTGCATAAACCAAACACTGTTCTAAAATTAGGTACTCCTGAAAATGAAAGTGATAATGGGAAAGCATTTGGCCATTTTTGAGTTCACTGTTCGTAATACTAATTATAATGTATACCAGTTTCCTACTCAAGCAAACAATTTCCAAGAAATTGATGGAATATGCCTTACTAATCAAGATTCGATATGTTCCACGTACACTTATAAATTGATTGTAAATAGCTTCTGAAACTGTGTGACTGAAAACCTTATCAAGGAAGGAGGTATTATTCCTCCTGATAAACCATTTTCGTAGTTATTTAATAATTTCCGATAGTCAAAATTCCATTGGTTCAGTTAGTGTAGCAGCAGAAAACTTCGATGAGCAATTTTTGGACGGTAGAGGCGCTTTGAAGCCTGTCTCTCTAGAAGCATGCTAGCTGTGAAACAAGTGGTTAATGAAAAGTAACACAAAACAACGATTGAGGTGTACGAAAACATTAGCCTACACGCATGACATCTGCAGGAAATCTCATGTGCGGTATAAGCCTGTGAGCATCCACTGAGTGTATGAATATAATGTAGAGTGGCTTGTTATTCACCTTTGTACAATTAGCTTGGAGCTGAACTTTGATCTGACTTCATATCCATCACTTAATAACGGTAATCACAACCGATCAAGCCAACAGAAACGAAGTATCGGTAAAAAGTTGCTGAAAATCTGATTTGCAAACGAATGACGTGATCGAAGGCCAACGTGTTCGGCTCACAGTGAAAAAGGAGCCGAATTGCACCGATAATAAAATAGTAGTAATCGATGCGGAAATTTTTTTCAAGATAAGAAGGAAGAGAGTAGGTTATTCCTAACATGGATGAAACAGCTAAACAACGTTTCCATAGTTTTCAGTGGTGAAGGGAGCGTGATAATTCATGTATTGTTCTTCATTACGTGTGAGAGCACCGGGGGGAGATATACCACATAAGCTCAAGGGCTCACTGGGTTATAAGGGATATTCAACAACCAGACCCTGAGGCAATGCAGAACCACATAAGGTCCTAACAGTTCAATTTTGATAACTAGCCGAACAACAGTAGACTACCTTCTAGCACCACAGTGACCGGAGGTGATGGGTTCGAACCTCTGACCTCGAAGTTGGTGAACAAACACGCTAAATCAATTGACCACCACCGGATATTGTTTTAAAGTCGAAGAAGCACCGTGACCAACCTGAAGGGACTGGCTAGTGCCACTGGATGCCCAGTGGAATAGAACTAGCAAAGAGACATGCAGATGCTATCTATGCGGAGAAGTAAAAGACGATGACCTCTATCTGTAAGTTTCGTTTCGTTTAGTTTATTCTAGTCTTCGTTATCTGGTGCTTAAATACTTTATGCATCAATAGGATTTCAATCACAAAAGAAATCGTACAACTAATTTTATTAGATCCATTTCTGTGATCAGTAATTTTAATATGATCATATTGTTTTTATTAAGACTAGTACGGCGCCGGCAACGTATTTCAACGAAATTGCAATGCTGTCAAAGAGAATAAATTCATTTTCTATTCTCCATAAATCAAAAGCCGTTTATCTCGTGATCGCATGACGGTTATTCTGTCTATTTGACCAGAAAAACAACTGAATGGCTTCTGTATTCTTTCATGAGGTTTTCTTTGTGGTTAAGCCCCCGGGAATGTCAGGTATTTAGGTGCATCGTTTGAACAAACGCTGGTAATCTCACGAATTCATTCAATTGTTATTTTCAACTGAATCACTGTAAATAATAGCAAACTGATGCGGGTAATGTTTCTGATAAAGGAATACATGAATAGATGCAATTTAAAAGCATCAAAGACAAAAATCGTTCATCATTACTTTTGAAGCGGTGGGTGGTGACATCATTTGTCAGTAGGTGCTTGTAAAAGGTGACTTTTCAAGGGTATCACGAGAGAACAAAAACAAGTTGTTGCAATAAATTTCTGTTTCTGTTCTACTATATGAAGGGTACGCTACTTCATCAATCCGTCGCTATTGAGTTTCGTTGAAATTATCATTCACCCTTAGATCACTCACAAAACTGAGCAGTTAGCATAATTCCAATGGCTGTGACTTACACTGCTTCACTTGATCATGATTTTCTCATACGTATCGTAACAAAGAAGGCCGTACGGGTGAGGAACATACGTATTCAAACAGTCAAAACAGTTAAGTTGGTGCCACATGTACAACCATTTTATGGTCTTTTTTCCAGACCGCGCTTTTGTAACATAAATCTTCCGGCTGCCTGAGTATTGCGACTGCTTCCTGGCCAGTTGACTACTGCAAATAATTAGGTCCTTTTGCGTTCCGTTTCCATTCGGATGGTTCGATTTTTCCGGATGACGGCATGATCGGTAGCCCCGCACATGGCTGGTCGCCCGAGATCCCGCTGCTCCCCATCTGCTACTCCGAATGCCTCTTTTTGCCTGCCGCTGAATGCTTCCGATGCATTCACCGTTTGTTATTTTATCTGTGGCTCTCGACTGCTTTGTCCGATCGGTTCGATACTTGAATCGTTCTCTTTCCACAACTTCCCCTCTACAATGTGTACTTCTTCATTCCATTAATCCTGATATTCGTTTAGCTGCTGAACCAAGAACTTAAAAAATATCTTCCGACGACCTAACACCGGCCACTGAGAACTGTTTCATAGGTAGTGTAAACTTGTAGTGTGAATACGATTACTTTAGGATCTTGCTTATTCTCTTTCATACAGCATTGGCTATCTTCTGATGCCTGGGCAATATATAAACCATGTGTCCGTGTAGGACGTGGAATTCGCTGTTCATTTCCGAAGCTCACTATGATGCATTGGACCTTGCTATTATTACGCCTTGATTTCAACATCTAGTGAAGATTTTCTTATTTCATCGCATGGAGTGCGTCTCATCGTGGTCATCTAGTGGTCTTGGCCTCGAATTTTCACTTCAGAGGCTGTTAACTGCTTACACAGCAGACCGAATTGTGTAGACCCATGTCTGTATTGAGTGCCCCCATCGATGACTAAGTCCCATTGTCATTCCTCCTATAAGATCTTTGTCCTTCTGCTGCTCAATTCGCCTAGTAGTCAGTGGCCACTGACTACCGTCGCTTCTTTTGAGTCTCTTCGAATATCTTCCAAAACCCTGTAACGTAGTGTCTTTCCGGTCCATCGAGCTTCCTTCTTTGTGAGTCTTTTTATTTGCCTAAGCCGCTGAAGTTATTCGCTTTTTCTGCGGAAATGGTGTTGACTGAACATCCTACGACCCTCTTCCGTAATACATTTACTGTCGAAAAAGTGACGAAGTCTCAAAGCAGCTTCGGATCACTAATATCCAGAACGGGAAGAGGGCCAACCTTCTGGAAATAATAAATACCCTGTTCCCCGACGCATCTACTCAGTGGTTTCATTGTGATCAATAATCAGGCTCGCTGAATTTTGCTGTGGACTAGCACGTGCACACACAAGGACGCGCTCACTGTAACTTATCTTTCAATCAAGGTTTGTATCTTCCATGGCCCTTGTGACCTTCAAGCATTCGTATGACGAGTAAGCTGAAAGCAGCTGAACAAACGGCCTGCGTGATATCCCAGTTTCCCACATTCCTATTCTCTTTGCCTTAGGAAGTTACGTTCTGTGCAACGGACTGCGTCCGATTGTCACATATGGGATGCACCGTATCTTACTGACTTGGCCCTTTGGTTGTCAGTCCCTGCATTTGTTATTATCTTTGCAATTACTGTTCACAATGAGTACCACAAATATACGTGTCATAACTATTAGCTTTGATTCGTTAACGGACCATCTCTGGGGGGTTTCTTGGTTACCTGGCTACTTATATTTTGACCACATATCATTCATTTGATTTCTTAATTCGAAAAGTAAACTTGTATGAATCTTGTCTACTCATTAGTATTTGCTCATTTTATGAGAGCCAATCAATGAGCTGAAGCACAAATAGTGTGTTCTTGCTTTTACTGATCAACGGACCATCGTCATAATTGTAAACCCAAATCGTTTAGAATAGGTAGACATATTAGAAAAGGTTGCTGATCTATACTCAGGTAGGTGAGCAAACCGCAATGTTGTGTCTTATTTCTGTGAGCACCTGAAAAGGGACCGTGTCCTTCTATACCATGGTCTGTCTAATAAAAGTATGGCTACCACTATCCATTTGGACCAATGTTACACAGCAAACAAACAGAATACGTATTTCAGTCAGCCTCGATATGGTAGGGGGTTAATGACATCGAATTTCCGGTCAAAATGACTCACCAAGCAACCGTAGCGGTGTGCAATTCGCCTTGACAAACACCTAGTTCTCCCTTAAGGGTTATGCACGCTTACAGTCTGGTTGACGGAAAGGCATCTATTTGATTGAATTATTGAATTGTCTATGAATTCGCTCCACTACGGGATGATGCACGATATGCAATTTTGCGAATACTCTGGAATTCCATGAGACAAGTCAAGTCGAGGAAGGTTTTGGAATGAAACTGGGCAAGTTTTGTGATGATTACAGACGGAATAACAAACATAAAAATTCAGTTATGTAGGAACGATTTTAAAACTGTTTTACTGAAGGTATCAGCTATGAGGATAAATTCGGCAACTGAGCTAATCGATCTACATATGCACGACTAAAACGATGGCTGTCGGCCGGTGGTAATGAACCAACACTATGTAAGTGGACATGCAGCGGAGGCTCGGGGATTTTCTGTGGAGACGTCGCAGGCAATGACGCCATTTACATCAGGAAGAAGCAAAGCCTTATGATTGGAGTAAATGATAAGGTTTCAAAGTTCCAAAAGGTACCGGAAAATATTTTTGCAAGGTATATCACATGATGCTCGCGGCCGAAGGTGTTATGAAACTATTTCGTTGGCAGCTGGCCACCAATAGCTATTTACAGAAATTCGACACCAATGATTCTCCGTGATCTTTCTTTTACAAAGATTAGAATGTCTTTATCGTCTTAGAATAAGCTTGCAAGCATATAGACTTTTAGTAAAGCTAGTTTGGTTGCTTGGAATGTTTATCCAGCTTCACGGTTTATTGAAAACAAGCGCAACCCGACCTTCAAGAGATCTGTAAGTGGTCGCAAGATCTGCGAACAAAGGTAGTTGATAGGACCCAAAGAAATGACTGCAACCCATGGATAACAGATAACATTCACTTTGTTCTGTAGTGATCGAGTGCTTTCACAGTCAACACAAGTGACTAAGAATTCGACGGAGCTGTCATCACTGGGACATTCAGACCTGTTGACCGAGATTTCATACTCTTGAGAGCTCTGGAATACCTGGACGAAATACTCGTGATATAGGTGTTCAGCCATGCTGTCGACCAAGATATGAGTCATGTACACAAAGCTGAAATCAAGCCCTTGGAGAATTTAATCCATGAATTGCTGGAAGTTTTGGGCGGTGATGCTCTTGCCAAAGACCATACGTGTAACGCACTCAGCAATTGATCACCATTCCCATTGTTATCGGCGTAAACGATTACTCTTGCTTATGCACTCACTGAGCTCCTGTTAACCGAGTTTCCTTTCTGTGTTTCTGAGAATGACGCATCTGTTTTTGCGTACTTTTGACGTAGGTAGTAACTCCTGGGTTTCAGTTTATTTCAGCGTGAATTCATTGCTGCTTCGCAGTTACCCCTCGAGTTTTGCTGACAAGTCCTCGAGTTTTCCCGTAAACTGTCACACACGTGTTGGTCTTGTTGTTTCTACACTGCACAGCCATTATCCGAATATACCTGTCTATTCAAATCAACCAAGAGAATTTCATCAAATATCAGCCTTGGGATAGGATTCAGGATAGAAGCACGTTTTGCAGTAGTTAGTTTGGCTCACACAGACATCCACATTTTCAAGTTACGTAAGTACACCAATGTGCTCGGAGAGCATTTTCACCTGACGTACATAAAAAATGGGTGAAAAAAATTAGTTGCTATTGGTCTGTTATTGCAAAGAAATCAAACAAAGACTACAGTGCCATTTCATTTGAAAGAACCCTTAGTTGTCATTTTTTTCCCGAGATCTCAAAACTTGAGATTCCAATTAGTCTTCTTTATCAACCGTTTTGATGTGTGCACAATTTTCATCCTCTCCAAGATTGGTTTAACCGAAAAATACTGCCAAGAAATAAAACGAATTCGTTTTAAATCAGAAAAATCGTTTGTTTCACAACCGTTTTTTACCACTGAAAAAGCCTACCTCCTAAGAGTCATCCGTTTTCTGCCAAACCACATAAACCGTAGTTAGGTTGAATCAAGTGCACGTCGTTCTCTGGAAACGAAATGTCCAAAACCAAGCACCTGTTTTGGCATGGACCAGAAGGAAACCGGGAGGTATTTGTGCCACCTGAGGTGATCCATTTGGTGTTACTTAAATGAGGTCATTTGACAACGAAAGTTTAACAGAAAAGCACGTCAGAACGCAAGGTATCATACTTTCCAAGTTTTGAAGAACGAATACAAATACAGAAAACAGTAAAGTACACATTCTTCTACGTTATCGTCTAATTCAATATATCCCGTCTGCTTTAATAATGAACCGGTATATTTTCCTTTTTCCCTGAGGACGACAAATCTGTTCGCTGGTTTCAAAACCTTTTTATTCAGGACGTTCTCTTCTTTGTGAAGAACCCACACATATCAAGCCCAATAGTAAATAGATGCGCGGATTTTGAGCAATCTTTCGCTAAGCTGGTTTTTCCGTTACATCCGTTGAGAAAATCTTCAACTATCTGATGACTCAAGTAGAGGTAGTGTTGATGAGATATCATCCAAATGTGTTAACTAAAACTAATTACTTTCGTTACTGTACAGCCAATTCGTTCTCTGAGATTTCGGTTAAAAGTGGTTGAAATATTAAACCATGAATCCAGTGCTGAGAACCATCGTAAAATCAGTTTATTTGGAGCTCCACACAGCAGCCATCTTGTTACCACCACGGTACTCGTAACATTGGGATATGTTCTATCTACAGTCTGTCGGTCTGTCTATTTCATAGTGAGCACTGTTTTTATCACCACTGTATGAGTGCATATACTACTGACAAAGAGATTTGCTGGCACATGAAACCCGAGTAAGATACTCACTAGTTTGTTATTCCTCTTTGAAATT
The DNA here is from genome assembly GCA_948099385.1 of Fasciola hepatica. Taxonomy (NCBI): domain Eukaryota; kingdom Metazoa; phylum Platyhelminthes; class Trematoda; order Plagiorchiida; family Fasciolidae; genus Fasciola; species Fasciola hepatica. The sequence continues at coordinate 1,558,309 of CANUEZ040000040.1, forward strand.
ATTATTTTTGGGATGAATTAATTGTGGTAAATATTCGAAAGAGACTCATTTTACTTGGTTTAAATATATATGTTTGAAATGTAATTCATTATACAATATAAATGTTCACTTCATCATTGAAAACCACGAAAGCACTGTACAGTGGTTTCATACTTACCAGGAATCACCAGCAGTGCGAATCCCTCGAGCCTCCACTGCTATCCGAACCCCGGGCTGAAAGACTGTGAGTTGGATACCTAACACCAGACCCTTCGGGTTCGCTTTCAACTGTTTATGTCGTGTGGTCTGTAAGTTCGGTGAACTCTCCCTTTCTCTCTCTCTCTCTCTCTCTATATATATATATATATATATATATATATATATATATATATATATATATCACTTATGGTGGTGATACTTTTAAGGACCTATAGTCTAATATGGTCATGCTGCCCGTAAACTCCTTATGGAATGCGTATGATAAAACAAAGCAGATTTCATGATTAATTGTAGCATCAAAGACTTGTGAGCCTGAGCAACAATTCAATAGCTCCTCTCGCAATAATCAGTAGGAAGCTAGTGGCATTGCACTAAGGTATCGTTGAGGGATAATCTGAAAATAGCCATGTGAACGGAAAGGCAGACACAAATGTAATATTTTCTGATGATTAGTAGATTGCGGTTCATATCGGTTGTGAGGTTACTCAACATTTTTAGTAAACTATTGCCTTTCGTCTGTCTTCCTTAACATAAATCCTCACATTATTTTTTATTCCATAAATAAATGTGACATTGGTCACCCCGATATATTTGGGAGGATATTATTGATCATACTCGCGAAGAAGTTTGCATACTGAAGCTCAACATGAATTTGAAGCATTCATTATCTTGAATCGCCCTCATACATGACTTTTATCCGGCTTCTAGGAGTTATCTTTTCAACCGGTAAATTTACATCATGAAATCATCTCTAACTGAAAATACCGCAGAAAGAAGAATTTCACTAACTCAACAGGCGAAATGTATAACCTCTTCCAATCGACGAAATAAAATATCAGCTGGCATCATATCTTTGACAGTAAAAATCCAAACTTTCTGATTTCAATTTTACCACTCTAAACGGATGCTTATCGGTTTCCTCAGTGTACTACTGTTCGCTCCTTTGGGCCTTTGAGAGTTTAACACTAGGCTCCATTGCGAACATGGCTTGGAGCAGTCTCGTACAAATAGTAACCCTTTTCCACGGTAAATATGATAGATCATTCATCAGACTTTACTTTGATCAAAAAATTACTCCATTTTTCAATGTGCGATGAATTTGAAAAAACGTTCTCAAGACTCGGTTGCTGCTCACCCAGAATGGGTATTAACAATTGTTTCGAATGTGTTCATGTAGTAATTCTAAATACGTTAGAGGCCTGGACTTCTGGTAGTGCATGTGGAAATTCTCCAACCCATACTGATTGCACTTAAGCATCAGAAAAACAAACCAGTTGACGTGGCAAGCAATCGAAATTTTACTGTGTTGTTCTAAAGTGCAGTAAAATAACAGGAAGGGTATTGTCAATACTATTTGCCAGAATTCGGTAGCCCAGTAAAGCGGACGAAAACGTGTCGGAGTTCCGATGAATGGCGGTAGTTTTTCATTGGCCAGCTAACAAAGCAAGTCTAACGGTGAGTTGATCGATATTTATAGGACATCTCTTTTGAGCAGTTGTATCAATCGACTGGTTATGTTTGTACTAGTTTAATCGTAATCTACGAAAGAGCTGTATGAGGTTGATTCATCACCAAAACGATTCCTGAAAAGGAACAAAATGAAATGTAAACCCCTGTATCTAGAGTGTCCTGTTACAAACAAAAAAGAGTGGTAGGATTATTTCCCAATGGAGCTATACTTTTGCTAGTCATAGATCACATTGTAAGGTTGTTCACTGAACTATGCCCAACAAGAGGAACATACCAAGTTTAATGTAAAGTTATTTCTTTCGTTTATATTTCGCGGATTTTTGAGGTTATCCTTTGTTTGTTACTCAAATTCCTAAATCTTCGTCGTTGAAACATCCTCGAAAGAATATTTTTCCCTTCTCGCGGTCGAACTTACAGACCAAACTGGAGTTTCAGCACTATGAACTTGTTCATGAAGCAACTAACTGTGAGTATTTCTTTTTTCCTAATACGTCGGTTGGATGTACCTTGAATCACATTTCACGAACCATTTACCGATAGAGTCGGTGAGGTCGGTAAACAGTTACGTGGCAAACCAAGTTTACCTCGGAATTTCAGATGTAAAAGATTATTTTAATATTTTCTACGCGTGTGCCCAAGTTCGATGATGGGGATATAACACATATCTCAGGAAAATCCCTAATCTATTCAGGATAACGACCTATGTGTGCATGGGGATCAGTGTGTAGTAGGTAAGGATCAGTAATCCTCCGCGGGTAATTATTTGTGTTCGATTTGCAAAATACAGGAAAGAAAACTCTATGAGCACACAGGCTCAGTGAGTACATCAACAGGATCGTATACTCATATTATTCGAAAACCAGTATGGCTGCCAGCAGCTTGCTCAATATATTGCTCTCTCCAAAACGAAAAATTACATTGTCCGCAGCCTTATGCACTCTCTCATCACACACAAATCAGGAGTGTTCGGTTCATCGGGATCACTCATCAGACAGACCGTCACTAACCAACGTGAGCGAAGATGGCCAGTGGGATTCGCATCTCTTAATTCCGAGGTGACAAACGCAACTGAAGCTATACTAAAACAGCCCATTTGCCTTTGACCACATACATATTGACCTCCAAAGCAAAATTAAGAGAAAGATGCACTGCCTCTTTTTCTCACATCTGAAAATAAACTCTCGATCAAACCAAATTTGTGGCAAGATAGTTTGGAAAAATTGTACATCTGTCATGTTTATGGTTCTACTACCGTAAAAGACATCTGACAAATTATCAGTTATATGTAAGACTTTGTTGTGCCTGAAATGGCCCACTAGTTGGGAGCAAATTACTCTACCGAGAGGAACCTTTAATTTTACTGACTGAAAATGTCCATACTTTAGGCTTTGTGAATTTTGAATTCTGAAAACACAGACTGTGCAAGTGGGACCCTGAATCAAAGCAGTTCATACCAAGAGTCCGTTTCTTATGATCCTCCGAAGTTACGAAATGAATCGATGGCCAAAATGACTTGTTGTTCATTTTGAATCCTGTTGCAGGTCCAACACGTGACCTACTACTTCGAGCTCACATTGATGGGTGTAAGGCAACCAAAATCTGAAACAGTAGAACTTTCTTCAACATATTTCGCAATGGAGTACAGGATTTCAAGGAAAAATCTTATCGTTGGATGTATTTGTCACTCTCCGGGTGGTCTTTTCTATCGAAATACAGGCAGGATATCCATCTAAGTCTAATGAAGTGATATTCCGTCCGTCGAGTCTTGTTGTTGCACCTTATTTACATTGCAATTTTCAGCCTTCAGACCACCATGTTGGAGTTTGATCAATGTAAATGGGGAAACCCAAAGAGACAAATACTGAGCTCACGAATTTTTCTGTTTTTTATTGCATTTCAGATCGAAAAAGTGCAACCTCAGGAGAAAGATCACTACTCCAGTGGATTACAGCTTAGACAATGAGAGGTATGGTTCATTCAGTGATAGAAATATTCCATTCACGTAGATGTGGGATTAATAAGCTAGGAGAATTCCATTTCTTTTTCTATTTACTGATTTTGTAGAATTCTACGGTGGTACGTGAGACTTTTTCCAGTGTAGTGAAACCAGAATGGAAATACTCAAGAGAACAAAAAGATTTTCTCCGGTGAAACTATAATCAACCACAAGTTTGCCCTTCAAAAGCCAGACAATGTGATATTTTCCGAATGTGTTGTCAATAATTTGCTTATTTCTCCAAGGCAAATATGAAATCGACTCTTCCATTTAATGAACTGCACTTGGTAGCAAGGGGATTTATTCGTCAATGGCGATAATCCGCAGCTGTTTACAAAAGAACTTATCATGACAATCAAGTTCACCTAAAGTCAACTGGACGTAGATAAGTATACAACTAAGTGAAACAGAATTCTGTTTAATTTACCACAAGAAAAACCGGGGAAGGAAAATTCTTCAATAAACAGTAGAGAGGGTACTAACTTCGACAAAATCTATGGATATGATAAGTGTATGTATCGTGATGTTTATTAAATTTTCTTGTTCATTGTATAATAATAGTACGGATTTTCTAGAATGGAGTCAGGGCCAATAAGAGACTGCCAACTGCGATGGCTGACGGTCTTTGGCGACGGGATTTAAACCTGGGAGAGGAAGATCCACGGTTGAAGATGATGAACTTTTGACCACCACCGGTGGCATATAGTGTCGAACACAGCTGCTCTCGATGCTTCACTAATTGTAGGTCAAATCGAGTTTGGATACGTGTGGCGAGCAGTGGTCAAGGGGTCATCGTGGTGAACTTTGGAGAGTAACGAACCAGGTTTGAATCCCGCCACTGCTAATCACCTTCCCATTTGACGGCCTTTCGTCGCCTGCTGGCTCTTCCTCATTAATCGTAAATTGTTGTATAATGAATGAAAACGAAATGGAAAAGAGGAATTATCAGGGCCAAAGGGCCAGTGGATAATAGACCCATGAAATATGTTTTTGTCGATCGATGAGTGATCCACTTCTTCAAAGTAAAATGACATTTCAGCTGTGCACAGCTATCAGTTTGATAACAGAACACCATAAATGATGTAGTCACTGAAAGACTGCTATTGAACCGGAGAAGAGAGTTATTCAGTTCGGCCGTAATGGTGTCGGCGGTCGGTAATAGGTACTACTCGACCTATTTCGATCGTTACTCAGCAACCGCGTTGAGAGGCCTAAATGACCGGTGTACGCCAGTCGGATGATTTGCTCAGGCTGCAACCGCTGCTGCACGCAACTGCTGTTACGCTGCCCCGTGTGAGTTAATGACTGAGTCAGCTGGAGTAGTGCACCCGAATGCAATCAACAGATGTTCAATGGTATGAACAGTGTAACACCACAGGAGCGAACCAATTGACAAAATGATGTCATAACACAGGTGATAGTGACTAAATAGATCCATCGTCATTCGACTGAGACCGTTTCGTATTCCCCTTTGACCCTCTAACCTTCAGATGTATTCCCGTCCATCTACTGCTGCCATAATCTTCTATTCTATATGAACCTAATAAACTCTCTGCATTCGACTAGTTAATAAAACACCAAAAACGAGCTTGTTATCTATTCCTGTCCTCCAGTACACTCACCAACGTATTTACGTGTGTATTATGTTGGTGGCTTATTGACGATACTCGGTGGTGCACGGGACTAGTCAGTTAAGACAAACCCATTGAACAAAGATCCGTGTTAATTGTTCCCCTTTTCCCCGCAATTTCACAATCTCGTTACCGGCATTTCTAACCCTCAATGAATCACCATACCAGGTCAGTTTTGCCCTTGTTATTGGGAATCGTAGTCTTTGTTTCTTTATCTTTTCCTAGTAGAAGCTCACAAAAAGTACCTAATCTCTTATTGACTTCTCGAGGGGACAGCTGTTCAACGGCACCAAAAAAAGGAAAACCATGGATGATAAGTGAGTAGTTACCCTCTTCTTTCATTGGGTAGACATAATTAGATTGAATGATGTGAAATGCCCAACGGGGTATGTTAGGGTTCATGTGGGCTTTATGTGGTTCAGTAGCAAAAATAGCCTCTTGCTACTCCACTCGCATGCCCTTCTATTGTTTCAAATGATGCTCTTGATTATGCCGGTGTGAATGTCGTCCAAATATTAGGTAATTCATGAAAAGTCATTGGAATCTGTTGACGAATAGTGTCAACGTGGGTTGCTATGTAGCTGTGCCTGCTCAGCTGTTTGTAACAAACATTATCTACTACGATTAGGGCAATTGCAAATGTACTTTTGGTGTTTGACCTCACAGCTGGCAAGCTTACATCTCATCACCATAACATTCATAACACGTCAGTAGAAGGCGAAAGCGACCAAAAATCATGACAGATGGCCAACGAAAAACGCATTCCTGCTTTTTGGTGATAAATTAATGTTTGATACTTTGCACAAGAATAGAACTTCCTTGAGGAGCATTCCATCCTAGTGTGGTGTAGGGCGAATCCTATTCCACCTGCTTGTGAGAAATAAGGCAGGCCCTACAACTAGTTGGGACTAAGAGTCTTTAAGTCAGGGAAAAATCTAACACTCACATCTCGGTTGCTTCGGTGATGTCAACAGTGCTGTGACTTTGATTCAAGAAAAACTGTACAACTTTGATGCGATTAGTCTAACTCCTAGCTTGGTTGGTGGAGTTGATCCATGCAGCGGCATTCGGAAGTGCCAGAAAAGATTAACTATTTTGCTCGTATGCAGTGTCAATAGGGAAAAGCTTAAACTGTCAGTCGTCTGCAAACGGGAATCATAATATTTGGAATAATGCGCATTCATAGATTCGTTATCATTTCTGTCACTGATGATGTCTGCACCGTGAGGTGGAACTACAAACACGGAAGATTCAGAAAATCTTTTTTCTGCCAGAATAGAGAAGTCAGTTGTATACCTCGGACTTCAGAGCATGAAACAAGTACCAAGGGATTCCTTTCTGATAAACTAGACTGCTACTCAAAAAATCTTGCGAGCTTGATTCCAAACGCGAAGGACACCAAAAACCTCACTCGAAACTTTCGAAAGTTCGGAGGGTGTTGACAATTCGACTTCACGTTTTCGAACCGTATATTGTGTTAAATATTGAATGTCACAACCACAAACAAACTCTTTCGAGGAGGAAACAGATCTGGTTGGTCCTGACGATGTTTGCTCAACGGGATGGATGAGTAGTGTTACATGTTTTCATTTCATGAAGGCAAAACCATCCTCAAGAAGCAGATTCAAAATCTCCTTCAAATGGTTTGCATACTCCGTGAGATTTTTTCTCTATCACGCACATCCAAATGGCCGGTCTCAGTAGTCAATAAGTTGTGTAGTTTTTTCCCCAAGGAGCTTCAGAACCTAACTTGGAAATTATTGCTAGTGTAGATCACACTAAGAGAAGACAAGGTAAACAGGAATGTATTTAAAAGAAAAGATCAACTTCCGTAGATCGGATGAAAGCCAAAAATGGGAGCAATAAACCAGCTTAGATGGATTGTTTCCATAGATTTCTGATCACACTTCCCTCGGCGTTTTGATGGGAGATGTTTCGTCACCAGCCGAGATGACACCATCAGTGTCCAGGTCGGATGATGATGCTAGTCGATCTGGAATGTGCTCATCAAAACGACTAGCTAGAGTTGAAAACAACACGAAAGTCCAAGATCATCGTAAATACACGGCTTATTTTCGAAATTTAGTGTCACCTTACCTGGTCCTCGGGTGGTCTGCCATCAGAGACAATAACCAAGATAAGCAACTTGGCGTACGAGTCAGTAAAGAAAACCCATAAATTTGCAGCTGTATGCTGGGTGACCACCTGGATATTCATCACAGAGGTTTCTTTGCTTGTTTACAGTATTTGTCTGACAAATACGTAAACACGATAGATACAATAATTAGCCCACATACTCACGCCCACAGTTCAATTTACTTTTCATTCTGCTAGTGTTCAATTGAATTTGGCACTCAATTATCAGCTGTCATAAAAGCTTTTTGGAAACCATCAAAATGATAACAGCTTCAAGTAGGCAGAATTATCTCGGCTAGGTTTGAACAGTCTCCTAACAACGAACATCTCTACGCAAGAAAATTACTGATCAAATACCGCAGTCCCAATGCAGAAAGGCAACTACTAGAGAACACAGTATCCCGACAACCGAGGAGAGGATATCCTAATAATAAAAAATAGCGGTACCAAGGTATTCAGTGTTGGTAATGACCGATTTATTCCTTTGGTCACGCAGTCCTTAGCAGTAGCCAGTTTGTCAGAATGCGATATTCCGATTACCATACGGATCACCCGTTACATCAGCTGAATCTCACGCACTAACTTTCTTTTAAGCCCGTAAGCTGAAGATAGTTGTGTTTGTGTTCAGTCGGTCTGTCATCATTATGTCCTTTTATCATTTTGATGGAACTGATCTGTGACAGGTAGTTTCGTATTGCCTATCGATCCCAGTGTGCGATTGCCTTGTGATAAGTCACCCGCGAGTTGGGAGGCCGCTCGCAACCAAAACTAGAATGCACGAGAATTGAGCTCATACGAAATCGGTTTTTGTAACACTACTATTGCATCCCAACCAAAGTATTGTGCCAAATTAAATCTGGTTTGTGTTTGAAAATGTTTTTCAGGTTAAACGTATGAAACCTTAGCAGGAAAAAGGAAACGCTGTTCTGGAAAATACTTGGTGCAATGGGTTGGTAGACTGCTCAGGGCTTTAGTTGTGGAAATGTTTTTCAAGTAAAGCACGATTTACCATTTGGTTCGTGCATTTTCAAAAGTAAGGTGATCCCTGTGGCACACAAATTAAAAAAATGATTACAGCAGCCAACATTCACAAGCTAACCTAGAAGAAGTGGATTGGGTTCGGTTGAAGAAAACTCTGTTTGTAAAGTAATCCTTAGCTGATCTCCGATTCCAGTCCATTCACTTCAATAGTTGATTATCCGTCAAAACAGCGAATCAAATAGGTATCATTGTATCTATTTCAACGGCTATCTGCGAGAGAGATTGAGAATTTTGTTCAACCTTTTTTTCTTTGGCTACTCCGTCTTCAGTACCAAAGACCTTTAGGTTGAGTATCAACCAGAATATTTACGTCGACATAAAATAATATGATTTTAACAATTCGAACTTCCTGTTGACTTAAAACTAAGAATGATCATACGGACTCAACATCCAAACCAGATATATTTAGCACTCTATCAAGCATATGCAAATACAAGTCGCAGTGCAAAGAATAATGTGTCGTACTCCATTCCGTATCTGTTATTGTATCAGGGACTACCAAAAAATATTTTCGATCCTCTGATCGACCAAGCATACATTCTGACCACCATCCCGTAGTATGAACGCTGAGACAAGTTTTGAAAGTCCAAAAGTCCGCAGCTTCTTTTGATTCACTCCATGAAGCCAAAAAAGTGACAATTTGAGATGCACTAACAACGTTTTTCCTGTGGTACACTCATCCCTGCCCAAGGTTATATCCTCCTACGTGATGTCTTTACATTTTGTTACTTTCTTCTTTTATACAGTAATGGTACACTGTTGCAGGAATGAGTGACGACCATTTATGGGCTACCGACTAGGGAGTGACAAGATTGAGGGAAATGTTTCAAACCCGAGGACAGAAAGGTCAGAATTTATCATACTATCCGTTTGCCCATCACAAGTTAATCATTCTGTCTTTGATGACTTTCGTCCAATGATAGTCGTAATGAGAATTCTTTGTGGGAATTTCAGAATTTAGGCTGAGTAAGTAGAGTTGATATGCCCTAAACGAACAGACATTACATTCATTGAGTCGTGGATCATGCCGTCTGACGTTGAAAGGATAACAGAAATTTTATATGACCTGGGAGTGTTCTCTGAAATCTAGCTCTATTTCTTGCAGTTTGGCTGGTACACAAGAGGTACAGGAAACCTTCAAACTGGTTGACGGTTCGAACTGCCGGGATGATGTAAATGGGGGAAAATTCACTCATATCTTTGTTAACTCAAAGTCCTTGCTGCGAGACCGAATGAAATCAGAGAACGTTCGCGTACCGGTCAAGTGCTCAACGGCCATAATCTATCGCGATACGGCCAAGTGGACACGAATAAAGTAACGATGAGAAAACGACAAGGGGATTTTCCATTACCTGGTTCACTGCGGTTCCCCAAACCATCAATACATTGTATTGACACATCAAAAAGTCGTCTGGATCTCTTTCAACTGAGTGCTGTATGTCTAATTGGGAAGTGACCAGTCAGACTATTCTAAACAGTACAACCAGGACAGCTTCATCGGATATTCCCTCTCGTCATTCGTGTCCGAATCATAAACCTGAAAACCATTGCCATCAATGAATTCAAAAGCTGTTGGTGACCAGTTTATTGTAAATGGTATTGACATTTTCCGAAACAGTGGCAGAATCGGTTAGAATCGAACGGATAATTGACTTGCCGCTGGATAACTAATGCATTGAACAGGATTGTGCCTATTTCCGGCTATGAGTTTTTTTTTAAAATCAGTTAAGGGAATGAAACTTTGACTTTTGAAAGAAGAGAAAGACCACAGCTATACCGTTTATTCGTTATTTACTTGGTGTATTCAAATATTCCGACATTTTCTTTGCACAGAACCAACAGTGGTCCTCGTGAATGAAGACCCAATTGATTATTCGTCTTAGACCACAGAGTTTGCGATTGAGAGTCTATAGACTTGTCCACCGACCGACCCCCGAGTAACTGACTCATTCTGAGACGAGACACAAGAAGTAAGAGAATCGACAGGGTTACTCAAAAACGCATCACGACTGATGCACACCCAAATGGTCTGAATGCACTGCATAGGCAACGAGCTTGAATCATAACTATGAGCCTATGCCTAGATGAATCCATGCGCACACGCAGACATGAGTACAATCGATTACACATAGGCACAATAGAGCTTCTCGCGGTTTTTTTGGTGCACCGTTAAGCTCACGCGACAAGCCAACTGTAGCCCAAAGAGTCGGACTTCTGTGCTTTACGCGTGCACACACAAAGTCCTTTGCGGTGGTGTGTCGAACTGGGACAGCTGCAAACGCATACACACAGGCACATAAACAAATACATCCATCAATAATAACGCCTCCATTACTCATAAGCAAACTCGTGCAAGAACACGCACATACTCGGGCACGTAGACAAAGATCGTGAGACCCGATAGGTTGACCGAGTCAGATGACCTAGCACAATCTGCCTTTTTATTCTCATTTCAACCAACAAAATGAGACGCCTTATATTTGTTTGATCCAGTTGAGTGTGCACACCACATACAAATACTAATTTTACTACTCAACCTGCCACTACTACTACCAGCTCCGGAAAAACTTGCGCTGCGGGACACACAAGTTTGGTGCTGCTGCCCAGAAATATCTGCACAGGTTCAGTCACATCTACGATCGGAGATCGTGCTATTTCTACCCGGTTCAATTGTATTCGACCAGTTATCCAAAGTTGTCCCGTCAGTATGGGTGAAACTGTTCAGGCTGAACATGTTGTCGAGTCCGCATCCGACCCCATACAATTCAGTCAGGCCTCCATGTCCGGAGTTGTACCACCACAGCCAGAGCCGACAGAAGACCACGTGGGCTTGTCTAAGAATATACGCACACCAGGAAGAGATGAGTTGGATGGAAACGTCCCCAAGGACGATACGGAGAACATTCAAGGAACTGCACGTACTAGTAAGTGTACTGCAAATTTATGGAATACGCTTGTTAGCAGAAACTGATTTCCCAATACCATACAGCTGGTAACTGTGACGATGAAAGCTTTGGACTTATCAGTTGGATGCATCATTGATTTTATAATCTCATTGATAATTTCTTACTCGGAAAAGACCTAGCTACGCAAAAGATAAGTCTGATAAGATGATATAAGAATGAATTCTTGCTAAATAGGAAAGTTGACAACAGCAGTTTGTGCATTTAATTATCAACTGCGTAAGTGATGAAACCGATTGGACAAATCAACTTTTAAGTACCCGTGACACACATTGTCTCCTTAAATTCACTCAACTAGACGGATGGCTGAAGTGGTTATTCCCTTGACAGCAGTAGACCCGCAAACTGAGCACTTCTGATTTCGTGTCCATTTGACATCTCTGACATTCTTTTTGGCAGCTCCTGACAGAAGCTGTGGTATGGATGCTGAGGGAAGCAAACGACCATCATCTTATTACCAGATTAGACATAATAACTGAGAATGCGTTCTGTTATTAGGTGATAGGTTGATAAGTCCCACTCAGGTACGGGAACATCCAGCAATATAAATTCTGGATAATCCTTGTACATTACGTCTGATAAAGGACTTCCCATCAACCAGCAACTGTTCAATATTTCCGTTATTTTAACATAAAACCAGGCAAGCAAGCACATTCCTCCAGACTTTCAACAGCTTCTTTGTCTGGAGAATCAGATTAAATATCGGCAATATCAGTGTTTTAGTTTGTTTTTCAATAATTATATACAAATGGCAAAACTTTTTGGGTAAGCAGTTTGAGTAAAATAGAGTCTGTAGATCATGGAATGAACCGGCGGAGGATGACTTCAAGTCGGGCTATCCGAGTTTGAGGATTGCCCGGATGACTATTTACCCACCATGGGAGAGAAAAATAGGTTTCTAACTTAAAATAAAACAATACCACTTGAGCCACTAGCGAACATCTAATTTCAATAAGCTGTTGTGTGAACTGTCCGATCTGATTGTCACAGTTGACCGTGAGGACGTTTAATGCTGCTTTTTACTGTATATGACTACTGTCGTGATGCGGCTGGCGGCCCTGAGAGTTTCATATATAAATAGTGAAAGATCCGTCAGTACCGACAACTTGAGTTGATGCGCAAGTCACAATGCTGTTTAACGGTAATTGTAAAAGTACAGTAAGGATGAGCATCTTGGAGTAAATTCTTTCAGGCAGGAGTTTCCTCCGCTACTTTGTGTAACATATAGAACACCGACAGATGTAGAATAAGTTAGCTAATGACGAAAGATAAGCAAATTCCTGCACCTTTGATCTTTAATTCGTGTCAGGTAACGGCGAGAACTTTCGACAGAAATCTTGCTCCAGAAGTGATTTGACAGCTATGCAGGAATTTCCGTGGTGACTGAAGCTTTCACGTAATTTTTTGGGATAACTTTTTTCTTACATCTTTGTTTACACATTGAGGAAAAATATCGCATTTTAGAACTGTTGGAAAAAGAATAAATGTAGAAGATCATCTTAGTACGCATATTACACTGGTTTTGTTTATTTTTCAAACTTCAAACTTGGTGGACAGTAGTCGATCTTTTGTTGGAGCTTTGTCCATGGTTGACTCAGTCGGATTTTCATGCAGTATAGGATGTAATAAAAAAACAACAATGTGCGCCCGTTTTCGGAGAATAAATCAAGCACCATTGGATGATTTCATTTATGTGTTTCTTAAGGGGTGGTTTTCCCCCGAAAACAAAAAGCCATCTAATATATGTTCTCTTCAAAACTCTACTAGGGTGCACCTTTCAGGGAAGTCATTTTTCAGATTTGAAAAATAATTTATGCCCATACACAGCTCTGCTTTTATTCAAATACTGACCAGTAATCTCCTGGAATGTAGTCATACGTATCAAAATCCTAAATTCGAGTCTAGATTTCTCGCGAATTCATTTCATGTAAGACCACTGGTCCATATCTTTCTCGTCCAGCAATCAAGTTTTTTTAAGAACGAGTACTTATCGTTCACGCAGTGTAATGGTATTGCACTTGTAACACAGCTGCCAGTGGTTTTATTCCATGAACACTTCATCCAGTTCACCCTATCCTTCAAACCAGGCTTAAAAAAGCTACCACGCTAATTCAGTTTCATTCTATTTTAAATGCAGTCGTTGATTTTCTATTGGCAAAGTGGTCCTTTAAGGGACAATGTACAACAATACCAAGAGTCTGAAGATAAGCAGTCTTTGCTGTGAGAATTACTATTTAATTTATTCTTCTGTCTGTAAGGAAGTTCTTCGTGTCATTGTTATGACGAGTGCTGACTAAATCCCAGACTAACGAAACTCGTTCAGCACCCCTCGAAACGAGAGGCAATAGTAAACCGACCAGTTTTCTTATAACTGCTTTTGTGCGTGAAGCCTTTCCAAAGAGAAGTGCAACGTTCAGCCAGAACACCCTTTGGGGAAGTCATTTTTGACTTCCTAATCGGAATACTCTCTTTTCAATCCGACCCCAAGTGATAAGAAACCAGACTTTTCCATTACGTGTATTGTAGTGTTCTCACGTGAAACGAGTCTCGATGGTGCTCTATTATACTCAAAATAAAAAGCTCTTACAACGAATGCCAGTCACATGCGAACTGGTTCACGTGGTTATGTGAAATAAGTGACGCCATTCGTCCAAACATCACTAGGATTTGAAAGGGAGAAGCATATGAGTTTGAAATCTATCCAATTTGTTCCACCGAAAGAGAATTTTATCGGTAATTTTCTTCTGAATCAGCAATTATTATTTTCTCTGAATTATTTCAGTGTGTTGCGTTAGTGTGGTGTTTCAAAAATTCCAAAGGTCGTTAGAAAATAGAAATTTGTACTAGACCGTAAGCAAATGATTACTTACAGTGTACTGGAATTTCCGTGGAATTTCAAAGATTGTAAGACACTGTTTCTTCCAGACATGCAACTCATTGCTTTCGTTGAATATCCCATTTGAAATGTACATTTTTCCATTGTACTTAGTTCCGACATTTGACCCTTAATTGGAGAGAAACGGGATGATCGTATCCTAGTTGCTTTTCTCGAATGCCAACTATAACTCAAAGGCATCAGATTCTACCGCACTGAGTAAACCACCGGGCAATTACCAGCTTATTTTTATCGCTTAGCCAACGATATTAACTGCTGATACATCTGAAACAACCTGATCCTTCTGTTGAGTGTTTAGGTTAATTAAAGACTTCCTTGTTCCCAGTTAGTTATCAACAGTTATTTTTTACTTAAGGGGGCTATAAGTTTTATTTATGAGGATTGACATGACCCTTTTCTACTTGCGAGGAAAATTTTTCTCCAAATTAGATCAAAGTATTCAAAAGTTGGGAACGATTTAACGTGTAAGATTATTCTTGCACTTGTACTTTACTTTCGACAGTATACCATTTGTCTTTGTGGGAAGCTTAGCCTTGCTTTGTTTCCCTCTCTCCTGTCAGCAACATATATCCCGGCTGGCATTTGCGTATTCGTCGTATAGGTATGATCATTTCCATAGAGGCCCAGATCTCAAATATAAACTTTCGAACGATGTTTGTCGGCGTTTGGAGGCTGAGATGGGTTCAAATGATTCCATAGTCGATTTGCTGATGTACACGGAAAGACCAGTGTATCCTATCCGACGACTTCACGATTGCTAGAGTCAAGCTGTATCTGATTTAGGGTACTTGACTTCAAGGATGCAAGGGACCTGATGTCATGTGGCCTTACTTACTGAAGTAGTATTTCGTGTTTCTTCATTCACACTATCGCAGTTATTGCTTTTCAGCAATCGGTGATGACGCAGTCGACCTCAAACATCATGGGGTATTTATTCTGTCATTATATTCACGGCCAATCACGAACTACAAGGAATATCCGTAATCAAAAGCATGTTTTAAAGAAGAGTATGATTAAACATTACCGTAACGATAGGTCTACAATGATCCTTCCTTGTTAGATCCTTTCAGGACTGTTCAGCCAACTTACGCCCCCACCTTACCGAAAATAAACTTCTTATTTAGTAGCTACTGCTTAAGAAACGAATTCAAAAGTGTATCTTTTACAGTCCACTGAAAGCCTGTTCTTTACAGCCATATGAAGAACAGTTGTATAGCCCCTCTTGGTCATAAAGTACATAAAAAGTGAAACAAAACTTGTAAGGTGCCATAAGTTTAAAGCTCGTATTTTTTATTGATGAAACTGGTTTGAACTCATTCAGTTATCAACAAAAAAGACATTTCAACTCACACGACTGCTCGAGTCTGGCCATATATGCGAGTAAACGGCAGTGTACAACCTCCCGTTGTTACTGAACTAGACAACTATAAATAAATCACTTTTTCATTTATGACTGTACTAGGACCCAACGGGTCCAAAGAACTGTCTCACCCGTAACATTTTTCAGTCCCAAGAGAGGCAACACCGCAGTTGATTGATCGGCATGTGTCTGAAAGTGTATGCAAGTTTCGACTACTAGACCGCGTTTATTTCATTTCTGAACTGTAACCCCGTTTCGGGAGTATGCGCATGCACATGTATTCCAGAGATGACAATACACATGAATACATCTACGTCCCGCGCTCATGTTTGTTAGAAAGTATAGTCATGTGTGATCGTGCGTATTGACATGCGGCGGTTTGTGAGTTTGTGCGTGCATGCTTTATGGTCCAATGCTTATTGCGGCTCGTCTATACACTTTTGACATATTTCTATTGAGAATGTTATTGGTATGCTACTTTGCGTTTATTCATGTGTTCGAAAGCTTCTTATGAACCTTTATCGTGTTGATCATGTATCTTTGAATAACTCATTTTGAAAGCGACTTTTGTATGTTCGGTATCAACAATGACATAATTTATTACAGTGTGGTCGTCACTTTGCATATATTTCTTGTTCACCATCTTCGTCGTTATCGTATTAGTGGGATCATTTTGATCTGCTATCAATGAGACTAATGAATTGGAGTCACGTGCTGTGTATGTGGGTGGGTGGGTCCATGGACCTTTCCACTGATTAGGAATGTGAATTGAGTCGAGGTGGTTTGTCGCTCTGTCAAATCAGTTTCGACTACGGTGACTTCGGTGGAAAGATGCAAATAGCAATCTCTTGTAAAACTTCAAAAATACACACAGCTCCCAAGACTGATGAAGAAAGCGTCTAGTGGGAACATTCGCACATTCATACATCTCACACTGGTGCGATAAGGACTCTGAAATGTAACCTTACTCTGAACAAAGAGTGATCTAGTTATGTTGAGGTACTTGCTAAGACGTTCCTAGTAAGTTTTAGATGATCTGATCTACTTCTGTAAATGTCATTGAAATCGGCAGCCAAGAACTAGTTTGTCCGTGCAAGAAGCTATTGAGGCTACACATATCCAATGAGGCTTACAATTTTCTGACAAACACTGTTCAAGAGCAAGTGTCCCTTCAACGACTTCAGATTAAACACATTGGTATTTATTTACCGGTTTCTTCCAACAAGACACATTGGAGCTACGCGTATAACAACACATGTGTTGGCTGCGAAAGACTTTTATTCTAGATACGTAAATTGGTCAGAAAAACAAGCTATTTTAAAGCTTCGTGGAACGGTTACTAGGGCAGAATTATCTGCATTCGTATAAACACAAATCTTTCGGTAACCTGGGAACATTTCCCTAGTCTTTTGACGTTTAGCTTTATTCTTTGCTGTCAAATGGAACCTCCGTACACGTACCTCATCTTAAACTACGTCATAGCAATAAGAAAAGCGAATTTAAACACAATAATCTCACTCGGGTTAAAGTATTAACGAAATTCCTTGAGAGTGAGTTATCTTGCGTCAACTTCATCTACACGTTTATTTTTTTTTGTGTGAACGCAAATCACTGCGACACATGGAAGATTGCCAAAGATCTAACTTGCTGCTCCTTTGCTTGAGATTTGACGATCTGGACGGGGATGGACCCGACAAAAGATTCAAAAGGCATAAGAATTTCCTGATTTAAAAGTTCCTTATTAATTTTCATTCGGGAATCTCCAGTTTGCATTGCTATTGTTGACGTTCATAATGGACTACTACTCATGAACCCCAGAAAACCATCCAAAGAGGATGTTCTCAGTACCATAGTTTTCAACGAGTTTTCGATTGCCGTCTTCTTTATTCTGACGATTGCTACGGAGTTCTTAAGAAAAAAAACTCCAGACTTCTAGTGGATAGCAGCTTCACCCTACAAAACAAGCTCATTAAAATCTCTTGGCATTGTTTGTACCACCGTTCTTCCTGAAGGTTTCAGAGATCAGTCCTCCAACGGCTGACTTTTATAACGGATGTGTATATTACAAATCGGTTTGCTTACTGGCAGTCGCGTACCGTCCCCGATGCCCTCAAAAACCCCAACACATTTTATTCTGTCCGCACTTGACAGGAGGACTGAAAAGACCGGGATACGCTTCCAGCAATAAAGTAATACTTTCAGCAGCATCTACAATACTAAGTTGCCTCTTTTTCTGTCCCGTACGGTTCTTAATCCTCCCGTTGTTTCTTCGTTGACGGACCACTTTCGCAACTACCCGTAGTTCATCCGCTACCAAGATGATAGCTCATCTCTCATTATTCCTACCCGCGGCATACCCCAGGGTATCATATCATTCCAATTTTTGTTTTCCACCTATAACTACTCAATAGCTATACACCAAAATGCTCCCTTTCATGAATAAGCAGGTTATGTCACATTCCATATGTTGCATGCTTGCTTTTCTGATTATCAACCCTCCGGAATGATATTTCTCAAGTCTCGGAATGAAGAGATGCTCTTAACCTAGGTCCTCTCTGTTAAATGGTACCAGTTTTTCAGATTTTCAGAACGACCGTACTTCCACTATGATAAGTAGATAACATCTGAATAAGCTTGATTCGTGTAAGTACCTCGAAGTTGTACTCTACCGTAAGCTTACTTAGTTCGAGCATGGTGACTTCATCTTCGTGAAGATTGAAAGCTGGTTTTTATACGTTTCGCGTCTTAAATTCCACTCCGTACCCACCCATCTTATCAAGCTCTTTGTCTTTTAGTTTGTCCTAACTCCCTGTCTATAAGCCCTAAACTTCATCTTTCCTGGCCAGATGTTGAAAGGTTGTAACCCTATTGCAAGAACACCTGATCACTTTTTATCTCCCAGTGGCTTAATCCGAAGGCTTGCCAAAAGCTATCCAGCAAGCTTACCACTGACTCTACTTACTGGCTTCCCAGTGATATTGTGGAATGCATATCCATTTTCTCCACTCGCTTTCATCACATAGGTCTTTGTGCACACCGTGGAGCTTACAGTCTGTAATTCCGTTATTCAGTACCTAGCGGGGTCTTTGCGCAGCCCTTTTTCTCGAATATCACAGCCTATACAGTCTTTGGAATAATAAAAATATTACATCATATTTTCTTTTTTCGAGGATATGAGCACGGTTTTGTGAAGGCCGGAAAGTATCAAGCATCTACTTGAAATTATTTTCGGGGTTTTCAAGCAGATATGTCGACAAACAAAAAAGTCAACAGGTGTAGGAATTTCCTGTGAGTAGGTTTGGAATGCCCCAGGAAAATCGTTGATATACTACCATGTTATCCGCTTCCTTTTGGAATACGAAGAAGAGGTCTGCAACAAGCTTTCAGGTGAACATGATAAATATGTATGAGCAAATAAAACGGCGTGAGACGAGGAAACCTTTTGGAAAATGTGTTTTCCTTCCAGTAATGAAGTTCTGACCCAATATTATTCAACGTGACCTTAGGTTCCGGTAATTTGCCTTATACGACTATTTATTCATAAGTAGATCTAAGAATTTCATTAAGTTTGAGCTTCATACAACCAAAGCTAAAATAGTGCGAAGAAAATGATTTTGAAGGTTTGTAAAGCCTGCTTCACTGAGAAACGTTGCATATTCGCAAGACAAGGTTAAACATTTTTATGCATTACTCCGAGGAGAAAACTTCGAGATTTTAAAACAGTTTCCAGGTTGGGGATATTAGGGATAAATTTCAGGAAACCCGTTTCCGAGGTGCAAATTTCACGGTATCCACAGAGCAGAGAAAGAGCAAACAAACATGTTAACTCGACGAGCACGTGGTGCAGGCGAAAAAATCGAGACGTAGCACGTGACAACGCCTGATCGTGATGGTCCTTGCCATGGTTTGCAGAATCATTTGACTACTATCGGATGTGAACATTATCGAAGAGAAGCACCAAATGCAAACATATTCTTCCTGTACCGTCTGCCGGGCTAAGAAGTAAAAACATTCGGGAATACATCGTTTCACCGAATAGAATCAACCAGTCACATGGTGGATTTTCAAGGCCAGCTTCCGCAGACAGTTCAGAATACAAACTGAGAAGAATACAAACTCAGCCCTGAAAGTTGACAGTTATCATCCCTGGTTGTAGGACAAATAATAGAATTAGGAATTTACACGGATGCCTTCGGTTCCATAATTCACTCATTTATCTCTTACATCGTGCAACGAGTTCCAAACTATTTTGGTGTAATCGATTCGGCAAACCCAGTTCCCTTAGAAACTACAACGGTTTTAAACGAGGCAATCACTGAAGCTGATCCTCTTCAAGTCAGCATATTAGGTTCTTGTTCGGAAAGAGGGTTTATCAACTGGCAGCGATTGTTAGTTCATACCTAATTAGATAGGGAACTTCAGTTGATGTGTCTGAAGAAAAGCCTTGAAAGGTAATTTTCCAAATCACTGCAGAAAGTGTGACTTAAATTTTTTTAATCCCGTGACAAGTACGTTATACTTACCAACAGAAACCAAGGAAGCCTTGCACAGGTGTTCCACCTTCTTTGAAAACCCCCATCAGTGCACATTCACTGAGCCTCCATTAGGACTTCAACTCAGGGTGGACCATTCGGAATGAAACATCAAATCACCAGGTTTTCCGGGCAGACTGTGAACAATTTGCTTATAATCAACACTAAACTACATAGTCCTCTTTCGTCACCATAGATTAGTATTTCTTCATTTGTGGATGATTAAAGCATTCCGCAAAAGAAGAGCGCTGCATCATTTTGCGTCTATGTTAAATGAACCTACGTCAGCCAGCCCAAATAATCTGGTGTTAACTTTTTGATTCACGATTATTCAGCCCGGATTTGAATTCTACTAGAGGCCCAAAAGATGAGCTGTGGTAGTGGTCTCTACAAAGCAAACGAACAGTTTTACCTGTTGACAGAAAAAAGGTCATTCGTTTTTTACTTTGGAAAAAAGTAAATGGATTTGAACAGTGATAGTTTCAGAAATGATATAACTGTAGTCAATTTCTTACGAAATTGTACACTACAGTTAAGTGAATGTCGAGTACGGGCCAAAAGTCCGTTAACTAGTGTAAAACCATGTACAAGAGCACTCACACTTCCGGGGTGTGCATTCAGCACAGTAACATTTCCGTTTTTCATTTTTTGGAGATTATGAAAGAATCAAAATCAAACTGTTACCGAAGCAACCAAAGCCAGGCTGTGAGTCACCTGATGCCTTTCCTGATCCCGATTATTAATCCGCTGACACATTCAGACCCAAACATTGGAACATTATTCTGACGTTTGGTAAGCAATTTTATCATGTCATGAATAGTGTGAAGAACAACCACAAATGGGTTCACAGGCGAGCATTAGTGACTCGACCTAGCTTCACAACCAATTATTTTTTATGAAACGAAATGAAGCTTGTCAAAGCTTCAGCCATTCATCTTTCCCTCCGGCACTTCACGAATCACTTTGATTACACAAACACGGCAACCACAATGTTTCCTACCTATCCTGTCATCAGTGACCTTCGGAATG
The DNA here is from genome assembly GCA_948099385.1 of Fasciola hepatica. Lineage (NCBI taxonomy): Eukaryota > Metazoa > Platyhelminthes > Trematoda > Plagiorchiida > Fasciolidae > Fasciola > Fasciola hepatica. The sequence goes on from CANUEZ040000040.1 coordinate 1,579,561, forward strand.
ATGATGATGACGAATCAGATATTCTTTACGAGGAGGGTAACAGTAATGTTTCACGGCTGATGTGAACCAGCTGTCAGTCTGTCTGTCATCTTTGTGAAACACGCTATTAATCGTAATGGATTAGTGAAAAATTGCATCAATCAAGGGATGGAAGCATATTTCAGAACTCTGTCAGGCACCTAATCGTCTAATGGCTGGATTTAGTCAGAATCGGTATTAGATGGAAGTAATTTATAGATGCACTGACACAAAGAATTTATTTCGCTTCAGAGTACACGTATTGCTTAGTATGCCAGGACCAAGCGAGGTTCGGAGTGTATCGGAAAAAAGATGCGCCATGTGATGTGGTGAACAAGAAAACATAATGGCAATTTTACGACCAGCTGCCTTAAGAAAGGTAACCCATGGTAACGGAAAAGTCGGCTTATAATTTTCCACCTACAACGGAGTTTTACTGACGTTATATCCTCCCACTTTGCACGTATTGCTACTCACATATTGAAGATACATGGAGGTGTTCGAATAATTGTTCTTATCCTTCCATGTATATGGTTCACTTGCTGATACGCTGTCTGCATCCATGTAAGTGTTGGAAAGGTTGTACAAGGTACGAAATAACGGAAAACTCCGAGATGCTTCGATGTGCTTATATGTGATGCTTTGGGAACAAAAGGTACGCATCTGTCTATAAAACTGGAACAGAGGTAGCCTCCAACTGATCAGGAACCACTTCCAAAATATTTTACCAATATTACATTATAAAGGGAAGTATAAAGAGGAGGTTAAAAGATAAAACCACACAGTGTGGGGTATTTTAATCCCCGTTTTTTTGGTGTTCTTGTAGAGTATTGGAGAGCTAACATGCTTTGAGCAAAACATTTTCAATCTATAATTGATAAATCCCCGAAATGGAACAGCAAGAGGCCTCACATAACTGTTACGAAACATTCACTGATCATTTTGTGACATTTTCCATACATACTAATAATTTACTTTGTTTCCTTGTTGGTTTTCTTCCTAAAACCTTTTGTAGCTCTTTACCAAATGGTAGTGTGTTAATACTATTTCTCTATCTCCGTCCAGTTTTTGTGACAAAATGAAACTAACGTTCAAGACGGCGGTTGTGATCAGACGGGGGCTGTAGAAGTGATCGTCGATAACCGGATGCAAACTCGGGTTCACCGGTTTTCCGGTTCCCCTTGATAACCATTCCACACCTAGAACATTTTCCCTTTCAACCAATCGTTTGAATGTGAGCATAAGTTATTCTGAAGGAAAAAATTTTATCCTGTCAGTCAGTAAAACGGAGTGGAGTTGATCAGGCAGACGAATTTGTATGACATTCATATTTCTGGTGTCATTGGCATATAGGATTACACTGTCAGCGTGCTGGATTCTGCAAATCATCAACACTTAAGACATGATGCTGGACAGATCTTGCGGAGCTCAAGGTAGATACATGTCCCAAAGTTCAAACAGGACAACTAAATCAGCTTGGGTTGCAACACAACCACCTTCTACAAATAAAAATGGCCTTAATTTCAGTTTGACAGAGGTCTCAATACTTTAATTTATGAGATCTATGCAGCATCAAATCCCACCTATATAAGCCTTAGAACGGTTTGTGTTGAAGAGGTTAGAAACCAGAACTGAAGCCGGAAGCACGGAAAACATATGACTATCAACATTGCCAATGCCGTTAAAAACCGCTGTTGTTAATAAAAATGTTTATTGGGCTTCTATGATAGTTACATAAGTTGATGATCGGGGCCGGAACCCCGTTTCTGAAATCCTGCAGATTTCTTTTAATGACGTGAATAATGTATTCTTCGAACATTTATCCAAATAAAGAACATTTGTACTGGGAACGTCATGTATACAATAAGCTAATATTCGATTCAATAAGTCTAGATTAATCAGGGAAGTGTACTTCGGAAGGAACAGAAAAAAACGTCCTGTTTGCTATTTTTCCAGGGCCACATGCATATATATATACGTATGTAAATAAATAAATACATATATGTGTAATGGTCACCCGGATCTAATCTGAATCACCAGAATCATGCGTGACTACAGCTCATTGAACAGTTCACAAATGAATTACAACTGTGTTTTATGTTACTATCAACATGAGTGCTTGCATGTAACTTCTCGTTTTTCGTTGAGTTAGTAGTGACTCAAACACGAGTACCTATCGGAAATCAGAACTGCGTTTCACTTGTTAACTCCTCAATGAAGAATCCCCATTCACATCCGTGACGATCCAAATTAGATCCTAGGGACGATAAAGCAACGAAATGTAAGTGTACGAAGATTAGTGGACAGAGGAGTACCTGGTATACATAATCGATGCGAAGCAACAACCACGAAACTGGTCGTGTGCTTCTGGGGGGAATTTCGCTCACTCACTTATATAAAACCTAATTATATATATATATATATATATATATATATATATATATACATCGAGTAATCGTTAGTAAAAGTCAGTTCACTCAATTTTTGAAGTAAAAATGCTAGCACCTGCAGAAGACTCCATTTCGTATACCATTACACAAGCTAATCAATAGTATATCACCTGAGTGGCATACAGCTTCATTCATCATGACATCCTATTTCCAATCCTTGTACCGCGAAATTCGAAATTTTCGACCCTTGTGCCCCCGAAGTCACTTAGTTGTTCTCGTAGCAAAACAATGACTTACATTGTACCCGCCATATTTTAGAATCAAACCATGAAGAAAGCTTTGTGTCTTCATTTAAACAAAATTAGACTTTGGTTCTTTATTCTGCGGTAATAACAGCCTAGCCACTGCAGTGTAACCGTGATAACCAATGCGAGGAAAATCCAGCTGCTCTTTCTACAATAAAACTGCTCAGTGGCACAAACGTGATCTCATGTACAAAACAGACTAATGACTTATTTGGCGATAAATCATAACCTGACGAACCTTGTATTCTCTATGTGTGTGGAAGTGTAGGCGTGCCTGTGCGCGTGCGTGCATTTACCGACGAGTTGGGACATTGTGCAGCTGATATCGCAAATGTGAACCACTTATTTTCCTGTGTAGATTTGTAAATGTCATCTACTGACAACTTTTTTTCGTCGACTAGTCGTCCATGGCCAGCAAATGAAAACGTGCTTGGATTATCCAATAATTTTATGTAAAGAAATATATTTTTGATTGATTTGGTTTTACTGAGAACTGAATGGATTTTATTATCTTCGAAGGGAAAACACTTTATCTTATTCTTCTTCATTCGGATCAATGAAAGACAAACACGTACGAACAACGTGACAAAAAAAACAGACTTTGAACTGAAACAAATATGAACTCTGAATCTCTCTCTAGGTATTCCCCGAGTGAAGGAAACATGTTTTCCATCGTAAAACAATCGACTCTTTTCTTAGTAAACGAAACCTTAGTACTATAATTTCTCCCATGTGTCATCACTCAAGAAACTAGGTTTATTGATGTCTTTACGTTTACTAAACGAGAGAAACATAGGCTGTGGTAAATATCAAGATCAGTTTGAAAAACGTGTATGTACATTCGAATATACCTAGGGGTTTTAACGTGATAAGCCTCAGCATACGGGCTTCCATGCTGTCACTCGATTGATTGTAGCTTACTCACCCTCTTGCGATCGAATTAGATAAGGCTCAGATAACACAAAAGACGGCCATTTTTGAAAGGAATACCGACGGATTCTATTACAAAGGTCATACACTTTACCGAGTTGGAGTGTTTGTACCATATATTTTATCTATTCTGGATGTTTTCTGCACAAATTGAGGATCGTAAAGGGACCGAGAGAAATATACTGAGTAACTCTTCCCGATGACCGCGTTTTGATTAACTGACTCTCTCTCACTCTAACCGAAAATACATCGGAATAGTACCGAACCTCATGTGAGTATTAAGATCCGCCAACTGAAATAAAATGTTTAACTGTTATGAGGACAGCTGTTCAGCAATTTTTCCCACTACCGCGAAGGTCAGAGGTTCAGACCCCACCAGGCCGGTCAGTAATCCATTATCACCCGGCTCTCAAGCACACCTGACCTATTGAGACGTGGCATGCTTCTCCACTCCAATGCTCACTCTCGGGTTGCCGATTATCCCCAACAGTTTAGTGTGGCTGCATGGCTACGCGGAATGCCTCGTTCACTAGACTTATGCGCGAGAAGAAATTAAAAAAAATAGATTCTGCTGCGAGGTTATTAAACCCTTTTAGTCGTTTGTTGTGACTGAAACGTCCGTTATCTATCAGCCGTGATTATTGATTATCGTGTATGGTCTATAAAGCTGCGAGCTTCATGTTGTGATATGAATATCTACAGAAGTTTGCTTAGACGAAACATCTTTGCTTATAATTCTAATTTATAGTTTCGCTCATCATTATCGAAGGTTCGCCGTAGCACACTTTGAGCAATACTGGGGTCGCAAAATGGAATATCGTTAACTGTCTTTGATGATCGTATGACTCAATGATCCTGGGGCAATACCAGATTCAACACGCTGACCTTGCACAACAAAATCCGAAGACTTCTCTCACTCAGTTGAATCAGGCAGTGTTTTCATGAAAGGAGAATCGGATGAGACTATTTATTCAGTTTATTTAAGAATAACTTTAAATTTTCGATGTGGAGAATGCGAGTGGATTTTCCAAAAACATACGATTCAGGCTCCTCGTGCAAACAATACATTCTCTGAATATATTTGAATGTCCGATAGATCACTTTCATCTGTGTGTTGTTCGTCCGATTCGGAAGTGACCGGCTAGGCTTACCCAATGAATAAAACCAGGACAGATGGTGTGTATCATTGAAATAGTGGTTCGCGCATTATCGATTATTCACTAGAGTTATTCACAGCGGACGGCACGGACTGCGATAGCTCTGCTGGTAGAGCGTCTGCCCGGTATGAGGCGGGTACCCGATTCGACTCCGGCTCGCGGTGACCGGCTTTTCGATGTGAAGAATGCAAGTGGATTTTCCAAAAACTTTTAATTCCTTACGCACGTTTTTGAATATCAAATCTGCAACCCTTTGGACTCGTTTGCATCAATATAGCAAAAGAAAACCGTCCCGCTGGGGTCACATTTGTCTGTGTTGTTTTTTGTATGAGTGTATCAGTTTAAGATTGCTACAAAAACATGCTCAACAAACCGTCAAGAGCAGGTCTTTATAACCTGATGGTTAAGTGTTTGACTCAGAAAAGTTCATCCCGGGTTTGCGAACCAACGGCGAACCGTTCAGAGTGCACCTCTTGTGATTCCCGTCAAGGATGAAGTAGCTCTACAGCGCTTCCGTGGCTTTCAGTGATCAGTTGGGCGTTCGCCCTGACCCACGACTTAAGAATGTGCAATGCCAAGTGATAAACATTATCATTCCTCCTTATGTCATTGAAACCATAGAGACGACAACGTAGTTCGAAATCTGAGTGAAATGAAATTATTTTGTTTAGGGAACAGGTTTATAAAGTAGCCAGTCAAAATCTCTTTGTTTTCAATAGCTTTTCATTTCATCCCTGTGCGCGAATGCAGTGTGAAAGACTGACCACTGACAGGTAACGTGAAGTACACTATCACGGATAGCCGGAAAACCGGATAACCCTGAAATGTAGAATGGTGAACGGAATAAAATCCCCACCTGTCAGACATAGATAATATCCTGCGGGATGACACTGAATTTTCGTCCGTTGGTTGTGAGCCATGCCGTTAAAAACAAACACGGTGATTTGCAAAACAACGCTAGATTCGATCGATAATCCTTCAAGCCTAATGGGTGGCAAACTGATAATTGTCAGGTATTGAATTATTTTCACAAACCGCGTGTTTCTATAATTAATATTTGCCAGAAATGAGAAATGAGAAAAATAAACCAAATCAATAAAACCTACCAATGCTTTTTTCTGGTAAACTCAAGCGGAGAACCCAAACGCAGTCCCGTCAAAAGATATTCCGGAAAATCAGACCGAACGGGTAGAGACAACTATGGAGACCGAGTATGAGGCCATTGAAGGGGGTACAAAGAAACACGTGAAATCTTCTGTGATGGAGACAAAAGAATTCTCGCACCGTGTGCATCGAACCTTGTTTAATGATTCCCCGGATTCGACCAGTGCCAATGTTTCGGAATTTTCTGAGGCACCACGAGCCCGACCAAGAATACCAGTGAAGACTAACATAGATTTTGGACAAAAGCTTCCAAGGACTCCTGTGATACCCACAACTCGAGTGAGTTCGGCTCGTCCGGTATTCATTGAACGCACGATAGATACGAGCAGAGCAGCGGCTGAACAGCGATCTCGAACAATGCCAGTCGGAAGTTTTGTACCAATTCAGCTCCACGAGGAAGTCAAACGGAGCTACGAGAGAGAATTGGCTGAACTGAAGAACGTACAATCCTCTCCTTCAACCAAGGAAATGAAAACGGACTCAAAAGAGGAGATGACTCGGCACATTCTTCAACTGGAAACAGATTTACGGGATTCAAAAAAGTAAGCCGCTGATATATCCTGTGTTAGCAATCAAATTCCATATTGATGTCCATGAGCAAATTTGACATTATTATTACGATTGAATGTTTTTGCACTCTACAATCTAATTCTACTCACGATGTTCAATGTGGAAGGAAAGGCCGATCTGCAACTCGAGATATTCCCTTGCTGAAAAAAACCGTCGTGAAGTTCAGGTTGGAAATACTACTGCGGCCTGTTTTTATAAACTCTTACCCTCCTTTTACATGTTCATGACCCTTGTGAACTCTCCTATTTATATACTGGACCTTCACGGTCTTTGATGACGGAGCTGGCGTTCGACAAAATTCCATAGTAATTTGGATACTGTCCGAAACTCAGAGCAGCCCTTCCGGATTTGAGTTAGGTTCTATTCATCTAAAGTCATAGTTCAGGTTAAAAATCCTTATTTCTCGAGATTAACACCTACTGGAATGTTTTGATCTGTAGTGGGACACATGTTTTGTGCCGAGACCAGACCTCAAACGACAAAATGAATCCGACCTTCTGCATTTATTTCAGTAAACTGATTACTACTTGTGGAAAGTACATGTCCGAGTACCAGTAGCATGCGTTTTGCTCATTGTTTATACGCTCTTCTAGAGTAAAAAAACCCACTAAACTACCTGTGGAGTACGCACTTGTCCAATGTCAATCGCTTACTCAGGGTTTTCCCTTTCATGATCCACTTAGTCAGATCTGTTGTCATTCCGTCATTACCCATTGATTAAGCTAATACTCCGTAAATGAAGAAACATAGGAGTGTGAATGGGATACTTTCACATATGGTTCGGATCCGCTTAAGTTAGCAATCTTATAGTCGATGCCAAGATGAAAGATATGGTAGCGAACAAAGTGAGACGGTTAAGGAACACGTGGATTTGGACAGCCGAAAAAGTCAGGTCGGTGAAGAGAGTAAAATCATTTATATAATCCATTTTCCAGACTGCGCCTTAGTGATATTGTTCCCTCAGGTGCCTGAGTATTTCGGATAGATTATGACCAGTTGCCTGCGACTATTAGCTCTATTCCTTTGCGCAATATTTCCATTCGCCTGGCTCAGTGGTTCTGGTCGAGGGATTGATCGGTAGCCACTCAAATGGCTGGTTGCCCGAGATCCCACTGCGTCTTTTCAGTCGGCCGGTGTGTCTCGTCTTTTCTGCCGCGGAAAGCTTCCGATGTATTCACAGTGTGATCTTCAGGTCTGTGGTTCTTGATTGATTGAACTAATCAGTTTGATACTTTCGTTCTGTTGCCACAGGATTCCACGCTACAGTATGACCCGGACCAATCTGTAAAAGTGAAGAGTTTGGCGGCAGACCAGCAATTTGGATAAAGTAGAGTGAAAAACCGTTTCTCTGGAAAACATACTTACGTAGAAACATAGGGCAACTAATGATCACTATCATCGAAAAAGGGGCCCGTCGTTTATCCCACCTGTTACATAGAAAATAATGGTTAAAATCCATACTATTCACGCTGTACCGAATAGATAAAAACAACGGAATTCTCCTTCGAATCAAACAATAATATTTACGCTTCGTCATTAGTTGTAAAACTCAGATAATCGATCGACTGGATCCAAAGTTTTATTCACTCAACCAAACACAAATCCTGTCACACGCTTGTGACAAAGTATATCAAGACAACGCGCAGAAAAACCACTCGCTTCGCATCACTGAAAAGATAGACCTGAGAAAACAAAGAGCTTACAGATACACAAACGCACATAAACGATGAATTACCATTTGTGACGGGTTTCCATATCAGACAAACGCCCGCGTAAGCAAAGCAGCCGTTAACCGGTTGTCTCTTCGGAGTGACTTTTCCACGTTTTGGCTCACATGTGCTCTTTACAATGCACAATCTTCTGCCTAGCCACATTGTGTGTCGGGTTAAGATACAAAAAGCACACTCCGGTTTGATTTGTTTTTTTAATTCCACACAAGATCAATTTACTCAGGCATAAGACCAGGCCTAATTTACTTGTCCAAACCACAAACAAACAGACAAATACACATTTCGTAAGTCAGAGAGAATAGACGAGCTGTGTTTTGGAATGCAGATATTGACGTTTGTGAGAAGAGGGCATAATGAGCAGGTATCGCGTGAGTAGAATGATGTGTTCCTTTTTCGCATAATCCCTAGATGCTAGTGGAAACACATGTTGCAGCATCATGAGGGACGAGATCATCGGTTGGATCGACCTGTGGCCTTTGCGAAAAATTACCACGACAACAGTTGCTGCTGCTGACGATGACGATTTTCTTGTGTGCGGGTATTTGCGCAAACCGTTTAGAATGGAATTTGACTTTTTTGTGAAAATACCGTCCGACAACATTTTGCCTGTGTGTGAACCTTTGTGGTCAGATTTATAAACCTTCATTCCCATACATTATATTTTCGCACCACATCCGAAAGTTCATTTTACGGAAAGCACAGTATTTCTTGCAGAGGTTTCTTTGTCAAAAGTCGTAAGCCGAAACACATTAGTCGCCTTTTCGAAGCGGGAAAGAGACATGGTAACCACCCATAAATTTAGTGACGAATGATTTTTTTGCTCGACGAATTCCTCTTTTGATTTTCTCACCATCTCGCATGACGTTCCGGTTAGGCGATCTTGAAAGACTTTGAAGTATCCTAAAAGTGATTGGTTGTCAAGCCCGATGAGTTGAAATCAGGCACGGAAGCTACCAACCAAGACTCCGTACCCCATACACGCAGCCATCTGAGCAATGAACCATTTAGAGCATTACGAAATTTCCCCAATCTCTTCAGGCTCTGTAGCAGCCCAAATTTTAGTTGGCGGAGGAATGCGACAAATAGAAGATGAGCGGAATAACTCGATCAGGGTTACCATATATATGAACCAAAATCCACTAGTTGTGAATGCGAGTGCTATTTAATTCATTCAGTTAGGATGAAGGAAGTTGGCAAAATGTTTGGGAATCCGAGTATTCCAACTGCTTAACCTTGGTGGCCAGGGGGTCAATGGAATTTATTTCGTGGGAGAAGACTGGGCGAACTCGGCTGGGCCGGGTGAAGGATGCGCTGCTCTAAAGGGGAGGGTAACGTCCTCTTATGACTCAAGCATCACACAAGTCAGTGACTATTACCCCATTGATAATTTCGAAACTTTCCCGTATGACAGTCGACTCATCCAGTTTCATTCTTAGTAGTACCGTGTATGGTAGCCATATTGCAAATATTTGGCGCAGATTCGAACGTTGCTGATCGGTAAACGACATAAAGATCAGATAGATGTGCTATCATTTCTTAGGATTATCGAATCAAATTCCATTGTTTAATTATTTCTTCCTGGTAGTAAAGTAAATAACCATCTGTCTGAATCACCAATAAGACCAGCTACTTGAAATATTTCTAACGGAATACCTTTGTTTATATTTAATTGCATAAAATGAAGTCACCTCCCAAAGCAGTCGATCGATTTGCCGGTGAGTAGTTTGAAACACACAATACCAGCAAAGGAAAGGTGCCGTATGGTGTACTTGTGCCCCTTTGCATATTTTTGAGAATCACTAGCTCGCGGAACCCATTAGTAAAGTATCTGATTAAAAACAAAAGTAATCCGAGTTAAAGTTGTGCTTGGGTTTCGGATGATATTCACATCAGGAGTCTACTTACAGCTGCACAGAGCTTTTGCGGCTTTTACTTGTGAACGACCATTGCTAGTTTATTTTCGTGCATCCCGTCACTTCATCGAATGGGATGTTAGAAACTATTTGACAATTCATTTTTCACGTGGTGGGAAAAGAATAGTAAAACCGGTAAAATAAAATGGCTGGTGGGGGTGGTGAATTGGCAAACTACAGGGTTTTCTGATACGGGAAGAGAAAATCGAGTTTTCTCGGGTGCGTTTTTCGCCAGTGGTGTTCGATACCAGCAGCAATATCAGCACAATCGTATCCCTTGCGATAACTGATTACCGTTTTCGTCACAGATAAGGAAAATTAAAAACAATGTTTTTTTATGGTTTCTTTCAAAAGCACACAGTGATCAACATACTTTTTTCCCACAAATTCAGTCGAAGAACGGTCAAAATGTTTGTTCTAGGTAGCTGTATGTGCGGAATGTTTATTGTATTATTCTCATAGTTATGACATTTTTACAGTGTTAACTTTGTATTATCACGTGTAGTCAGGTCAAAAGTTTAGCAGAGGGTGTTATCGAAAATAAACTATTTAATTTCCAGTGCTGTACTGAACTCAAAAAACAAAGTGCGTATTAGGTGACATTTATACCCGACAAGGACAATGCTTTATATTTGTTTTCAACGAACTATCGCGATTCAGTTGTGTGAAATGAAATTTGTAGGACTCAAAATGAGCCACCGTGTCGGAGTTGAACTATCATCTCAAAGCTGCAAACGAGTTCGAAAATCCCATCCAACACAATCCCGGGAAACCTAAGCCCTAATTCTCAAACTGTTGCTTGACCAACTGTGCTACGGTCATCTACGGCCTGTGGGGAATCCCTAATAAAAACGTTTTGTCCTCGAACCACTTATTTTGGTGGTAAAATCCATACTTCTTTATGATGTTGATTGTCCGTAGGAGCGTCGCGGATGAAGATTTTAGCGAGGTACACCTAAAGGTCTAGGATTTTTCGGATGAAGCATGAAAAGTCGAGTTATTTTTCACATAATCTCCTCGTGTAATCAGTTTTAGTCGTATTTTAGACAGTCTGTAGCTAAGTAGTGAAGGTATATAGCCTGGTGTTATTATCAGCTCATTCCGCGATGTTGAAGTCATCTGGTTCAAGGACCGAGGGCAAAGCACGACCCTAATTATCTGAGCAGAGACTAGAGCTGATGTGCTGAACCTCTGAGGAAAATTTCGGAGTGATCCAAAAATGAAAAGTCGTTGACCCTGGAGGGAGTTAAGACGCACTCACGGTTGCCATTCACGCTCTAGTATCGAGTGTGGTCTGTCAGCTGAGCCAAGAGGTTACACCGAAAGGGCTTTGTACCCTAAGCTTATTGCTCACAAAATTCAGCAAACCAAATCACAGCAGCATACGTCATCCCCCAGAGTGACCTCAATCTCAAATTCACTGCCTACAATAGGATTTCCCTATGAACCAACCATTATATACAAGTTGAATACACTGGGGTATTCAGCTGGGAAGTGGGGTTTGGAAAAGCCCGATCAGCTTGTAAAATAAGTCGGAGTTTATGCTCTGTGTGTACACCGAAAACCAATTTATCATCTTTTCAGATTAAAACCCACCCCAATTCAGTCAATCTAGTATCCTGTTATCCTTTCCGTTATCTGCAGCGTCTAATTTATGTGAGAGTGTGTGATATGAATCAGAACCAAAGTTCAATTTTGATGGAGTAGTTGATATATATATATATATATATATATATATATATATATATATATATGCTATATTTTTTGCCAGTCGGGCATTAAAAATGGTACAAATAAAAAAGGACACCACCTTGGACGCGACAACATTTTCGCAAAACGCCTTATGCATTTTTGATCCACTTTTGACTCAAAATTTACCATCAACTGTTCACGGTTGTGCGAGATGTTAGGTTAGTGGGTGCCAAAATTGCGCTAACTTCGAGGGTGCAAACACAAACGTATGTTCGAGGTTCTTTGTTTTAGGTGAAAAATCAATCCATAACATGTATCTTTTCCATTCAAAGGGCGCGTTACTAACACTGTAGCAGACTAACCGGGGGTAGAAAATACTTCCAACAGCTCGTGTTTGTTGACTAACCATTTAGATTTGGGTTTTCGAAGCACGTGGCACATTGATGAACATCCAGTGTGCTTACTTTGAGGCGTTTTGTTTGGCAAACATCATTTTAGTGGGTCGAATCCACTCACTTGATGGTAATTTGATTTCTCAAAAAATGCAGTTAACTTTTATCTACAGAATCCTCTGCGGATTGATAAAAAGAGTTAACAACCGTTTTTATCGTTCATTCAAGTCAAGTTGCGCTCTGGGCGTCGATGGATTCACGGATTCACTGTCAGGGTTGTATTCTGCCCCATGGACCAGGTTGACTAACAAGGAATAGATCTCGTCTAATGAGAGTCCTTCTGAACTCTGGCAGTTGACTTTAAACCACAGTTCATTGTAGTGGACAATTTCTCGGACAATTCAGTTTCGATCACTTGCACTCTAACGGTTTACTTGCTTAACTTAGGCTCCTCATCAGTCACTTCCTCGTTCGGTGGATCCTGAATGCTCGTGCCCCTACTTACGTAGTGCTAAGCCTCGGCTAATGGTAATTGAGTAATGAAAATAATTGTTTCTTTGAAAAGCAAACACGACAGTGTACAGTTGCACAATTTACATCCAGAATAGTTTCGCTCTGTCTCGTCAGGCCCTCACCACAATCAAACTGTTATGGAAAAAATAAATTACCTTTTCGGTCATGAGGCTGTTGGTGACCATATCATGCATCATATGCCTTACCCAAAACATGAAATTCCTCCTGTTTTTTGCACAAATACATGCTATCAAACGAGGAAAACGTGCAGGCAGAAGCAATTATTCGTCGTTCTTTCTTTTCTGTGGTAGATAAATGGGCGTCTATAACACCAACAGCTCCACAACGGGATTTGTAGTTTTTCAGTACATTTTGACTATAGTCTGGTCCTGACGAGATACGGCGAAATTATCCCCTATACTATTTGAGCAACACTGTTCTGGTGTGTTCTTTTCTCACATTCCTATCGGGAAAAGGCTGCTCCAGTTGATTATTTACTTCGGGTCAGATCAGGTCGAGCAGATGCTTTACACACTCCGAAAGGTGAATATTCAGCTGTACTTATGCGACTGTGACTACCTTTTGAATGTTTCCGTGCTTACTCAAGTACAAATATGTTGTCGGTGCACAATAATATATAAGCCGTGCAGGTACTAATTTGTTTTGAAAGAAAACATGTTCAAATGTATCTGAGGCTGCGAGGAATGAAAACATTTGTCCCAGTTTTATTAGAAACTAAAAGATAAGCTAGATCAAGGAGGAATGTATCTCACTCAAAAGGTGCATAGCAAGAAGTATTCGGATTTTTGAGAATATACGTGCATAAGGCTGGCCTTCCCAGCGTTCATCCGTAGTTTTATGACCAAACGTGACTGAATGCCTAACTCCGTAATATGTGATGCAGACAGATATCGCACACTGGAAACAGACGTCAGAATCACAGATTGCAAAAAGCTTCCTGCATCAATTCCGTGCAGCTTTACGAAGTATATACTGCGGTCAGAGAATTTGTTTTTATGACAGCCTGGCTATGCACAGAATCACACATGCATTGTAGGAGCACACTGCCAAAGTCACATTTAGTTGTCACGGCCATGCCAAATTGATTGTAAGTTCGAGCCCCATGCGCAGTTCACTGAGACGCTTACGGATCGGCTTGACCTACAAATATCTTTATAGTTTGGTGTTTGTGGTCGAGTAAATCAAACTCTCCGGGGGAAAATAAAGCGTTCAATGTATCAATCATGGGCAAGTGGCAATAATATAGGAATAACTCTTCAAAATTCATTTTATAGATCAGGACGAATAACTGACTAGGTAAAGGCAAACTGAGCTTTCCAATACACAGGTTGACGAGATTAGAATCTATGATCTACGGCCTGGCAATCGGTAAACATTGGCGCCTCACTAGGACTGCTCAGTATAAATTCATATGGGCAAATATTTACTTCCGGAACGAGAAATATGGTTTTCGGAGAAATTTTGTTCTTTTACCCAGATGCTGTAAGATGGTTTGATCAGAGTCTCGGGTGCAGTAGACTAAATTCTACCAAGTCTTCAGTAGTTGAAAGGTTTTATGATTCATCTTTTTCATTATCATCTACAATGATGGTTATGTTCTAATATTAGCCGTTGTACCGGAATACTTTCTTTATTGTGTCAAATTGTGCATAAAGCCATACAAATATAATTTAATCATCTCAGTGTGCTTCAGGAACGAAGAAGATTCTAGTGTCACAAAAAGGTTTTCCAAGTGTTCTGGTTAACCAGAAACGTATTGTGTCAATAACGTTACTTTGAAGGTGGAAACATTTCAACTAACCCACGTATCGGAGTCTGAACTATCTCATTAAATTTTAGATTGGTCCGTCACAGCTTGAATGCTGATAGGTAAGTTGTTTTTTCACCTCCCCCCCCCCCCTTGCACCGTAGTAAAGCGCCTATTCTAGGCTACTGATTCACAAATTATTTTTATTGACAACAAAATAACGCATACCTGGATTATCACATATTATCACAAAAAACCTAGGTTCCCATACAACAAACATTCCTGCCTTTTAAACTATAGTTGTCGATGAATCCATCCGAACCAAGGTTTTATTACATAATAGTGTATACTGAATGAGAATGTCTTCTCTATGCCTCCTAACGCAAACTAACTAAAAATGTCCGCATTGATCAACCATCCAATTCAGATACAAAAACCATTTTCACCCCAGACAGCTGCATGCTATCTCCATGTGGAGTCTATTGCAAGCAGTCCAAGATGGTAACACTGATGCCTTCCGTCGTGATTAGGTTACCTGCCGGGAATGACAGTAAATTTCTCTTCTGAAATAGTAGTTTCTTTCACTTTCTTCTTTGACAATATCAACTAGAAATCAGTAAATCTGATCAGGATTGGCTGACGGTACAGAAACGGATTATCGTTAATGTGTGCATGTGCGCGGTGGACGTAGATGGTTGGTGTGCAATGCTGGTCAAATTCAGTACTGCTCAGCTTGAAGCCATCAATCTGTTGCTTGTTTAAAAGTTTTGATCACTTCATTAGGTCGTGGATAGTCAGCTAAAATACATCTTGATAAACACAATTTTGAGAGCTTAATTGGACCAACTAAGGGTTAATTTCAATCATTTCCAAAGCTGAACAGAGCATACATTCGGAAGCCGCAAACTTTGCTTAGAAATCGATCTGAATTATCCGTTTCCCTGGAATCGCACCATGAGCTGATCTGCTTTTGATCTGGGCAATTTAGACAAAATCACCGGATAAATATGATCAGCCGTTGCACTGAATAAATGAAGTCAAGTGTCACAGCCAATTCACAATTTAACACTTGTGTTCCGCAAGACGCGTTGGATAGTGTAATTGTTTAAAAGAGCTCCACGGAGCAGCGTTTGCACCATCAAACACTAAATGTTAGCAGAGCTTTGTGAACTGTTGGGTGCACTTGAGTAGCATAAAACTAAATTGAATAAACATCTGATAACTATATATATATATATATATATATATATATATATATATATATATATATATATATATATATATATATATATATATATATATATATATTGTTATGTCAATGTAGCACTATTAGGACTTCACAAATTTTCTCGTGAAGTTGTGGGAACAACGTCATCGAAAACTGCCTATATACACGGTTGGTTTTTCTTCAAAAAAACCGTTTTGTGTTGCTATTCAACAGGTGAGTCAGTTTGTTCTCAAAGGGTGACATACTCCAGGACACACCTGGGTGGTTCATGTCTCCAATTTGGTCCTATTTTTAAGATTGATTGCACGTCACAATTCGTGTTGAACCATTCGAATGTCTGTCTGTAGTTCATGCTTGTTTCCTGTGTACTAAAAATCGTGTGCATTAAAACCAAAGCACGGTGTGTAGATGAATCATTCTTTTGGGAAGTTGAGTTTAGTTTCACCTTATAACTAACAGAAAGTAGGACAGGATTGTCCAGTATAAAACATATTACTTTCAGGCATCAATAGATAGATCTACAAAGGCATTCAATCATGTTTTTTCTTGTTTTCCCACAGGATAATGAAACACATTTCCCCCTAATGTTCAGTGCAGCGAGAACCAACGCAGTTTAAATTTACAATTAAAAAATGTTGAACATAATTTGACCTTTGGTCTTCAGCCTACTCTTCACTAATTATAGTACAAGCTTCCGTACCCATGTACGTGATTTAGTGTTGTAATTCCAGGTAACTACTTATGCTAGTGCTTACAGTTTTGTGTTTGGAACTGTGATCAAAGGTTGTCTTCCTGTTTCATCATACAATGTGAGAGTTTTTTCATGTTTGGTATTCAGCAACAAACCAGCAATGAACTACTTTCATATGTGTAAAGAAAGTAGACTATGAGCACTAGAATGAAGAAGCTAGATATTTAGGAAACTGATCCCATGTTTAATTGGGAAGCAGTGCATCAAGATGATTTGTGTATGATACCATAGTAGTGGTTGTCCTGAGTCTAACGGATCTACCGTATTTTCTCACGATGCTGCAAATTCAGTTGGGCTTCTGTACTAAAGACTTATACATCGGTTGCTAAGCTGTCATGCCACGGTCATCAATAGATGCAACTTCTCACGGGGAAAAGTGAAATCGCAAGTGGATTGCTACTGTAATCATAATCTGCAACTCATGAAGACAACTAGCTACCTGATTAGCGTCTTCTCGAAAATACGTGGGAGATTTTGCAAAAGAAATGTTTTTTTGGTCACTTCTTCCGAATCTGATAAACACTGCATTTCCCGATGATTCTGTTTCATGCTTCCTTCCATGCAAAATGTATTCACTCTTTGAGTCTCTTGATATGACCCTCCTAAAAACCCTTTTTCAGCACAAAGCCATACTCACTATAAATAGATTTGAGTCTGCGCCTGAGGTGCGAAATTGAAATTGTAAACGAACAAGGAACCGCAAAATATGGTTTGGCTAACCCGTATGAGATGCACTCTTGCTGTATTGATCTTTATTATACCAAACACTACAACATGGTCCCAGAGTCCTTAATAGGTAAATATCGTCCTCTTGATCAAGACGGCATTTTCATAGTCGCCTACATTCGGAAGTTGACAAAGACCGTAGTTTTTAATCAGGGTTTATGCTGAGTGAACAGTGGAGAAGTACACCTTGAATAATACGTCAGGATGATAGTAGATTACTTTAATTGTACGTTCTTTGTCAGTGCATCGCTAATCCGTATGTGTACTCGATCAGACTTTTGCGTAGACGTCCGCATTTCAGTCAAAAGTTTTACACTTGGCACCTCACCGAATCTAAGGGGTGAAAAAACGATTACATATCGATATTGCCAAGAACTTCTGACCGTACTCGTGCCCGGATCGTGAGAATTCGGGCCAGATATGGAGCGGCGGAATTTTCGCAGGTAATAATCCAAGAGAGTATGGATGGAAAGGGATAACATGTAGAAGCGAGTGAGTTACATTTGGATAGTTCACCGTGTAAAGGATGAGTGTTGTCTGCAAGGATTTTGTGAGCAAACTTTTCACAAGCGGCCAGGTGTAGTTCGCAGAGCTTAACAGATAGTTCAGTTAAGGTTATGAAAGATACCTCATTGATAATAGATGGACCTCGAAGAAGAATTCTGAAATCTTTCTTCAGCGGACCGGCAAAGATAACAGGGGAACAGCAAAGTAGGACAGGAAGAACATAATGATAAACAAAAAGGGGAATAACACTCTGTTTAGCAGAAAAATGCCTAGGCTTTCGGACTTGGTGCAATAGCTAGCGTAGTTCCTTCAAGCTGTCCGAAATGTGAGATGACCACCTCGAATTTGCATCCTAAGTGATTCCTAAGTATTTGACAGAACCCACTCTAGCTAGGGGTTCTGCGGAAAACGCAGATGGGTTAGAAGGATACGCCGATTAGGAAGGGGCAAATGTGCATCCGAAGCACTTGAACAAGTTTAGGGTTAAACCGGATCAAACAGGAAAATCATAATTATGGGACAGATTACTGGGAAAGTCGCTGGAGTCCAGAGTTACAGTAGCAGCTTGACAAAGGGCCACCTCTTCGGAGTATTTAAATAAATGTGAGGAAGAACTGGATGAACGATCACCAATGTAGTTGGAAAACGAATAGGGGGAGTGCACAGCTCCCTGAAGCACTTCTGAGTTGTTCTCCTAGGGTTTGGATGTTTGAAAACCTAGTCGTGTGCACTGAGTCCCGATGGTAAAATAATCAGAAACTGTGCTGATAAGGGTGTGGAACAGCCGAAAGCTTCCAGTTTACGGAGGAGGAGAGACAGCGGAATAAAGTCAAGAGCGGATGAGTAGTCTAGAAAAGCTCATCTCACAGACTTCTTTGATCCATCCAAGGATTTGGATACATGGTGGACTAAGAAAACGATTGTATCCACAGTAGGCCTGTTTGACTTACAAGCAAACTTTAAGGGGTCGTCAAGAGAGTTTATAGACGAAATCAGACTTTTAAGAATGACATGCTCTGTAAGTTTTAGACCAGGCGAAGTCAGATCAGTGGGACGGAAGAGCCTAGCTGGGACATCAGAATTGCAAGGTTTGGTTATAGGAACAATAGTGACTGGTCTCAAGCAGTCTGGAATAGAATACGAGCACGAAGATTTGTTCAAGAGAGGAGTAGATACATCAGTCAGGGCAACAGGACCATGTCTAAAAAGTGGTGACCATCAGGCCATCAGGACCAATACCTGAGGTTATTTCGGAAGTACGAAGAAGCATAAGTACTTCTTCCGTAGAGAACGGGGTTATGTAAGAGCCATCTTCGGAATGAACGTAATCGGGGAGTCCAATTATGAGTGGATGAAAGCACTGTTGATACTGTCAACGTCCGCGGTAAATTTCACTTGTTTCGTTTTATTTCACCACAGCAGCTGAATGCCTTGCCATAGTCGGTTACTGTTAGAGCTGCAAAGGAATTGATTAGCACGCAGCAAATCAGAGCTTTTGATTTTTTTCCTTATCAAAAGAGATATGTATTTCGCTTTAAAATTGTTTCGGAATTTGTAAAAATACTCCCCCCGTTTCCTAAGGATTTCATCTTCGGAGAAGTGGCACGACCGTTACAAAGAAACAGGCGTTCTAAGGGGGGGGGGACACATTTTGAATAATGTTTTGACCATCTCTACGAAAAGTTGGCATTGCTATCGATTCGAAAGAAGACCAGGAAAAGGCATGAAAAAAGGATTTCTGTAGGAGAAGAGTGTCATCGAGTGAAAAGTTTCAATGACTGATTTTGATTTGGCTGGTTTGCTTGAAAGAGTGGAAAGCAGACCAGGAGTGCATCTAAGGCCTCAACGGAAGCAGACAACGGTCACTGGTTGAGACAGGTGCAAACGGGTTTAGAGGGAATAATCAGGTTGGGTGGTGATAGTCCTGTCTGAAACAGAGTTGTCTCTGGTTGGAGAAACATAAAGATCAGTTAAGTCAGTCGCAGTTAGGGGTTGATTGGAAGCGTGAATAAAATCGCTGAATAATCATCTAACAAGGTAAAAATGGTAAATGGGTCTAAAAAGAAGAAATTGCGTTCGGAGTAGAAGGTGGAGCCACGTATAAGTTTGTCATGATGGAGTTCTTGTAGCGAGGAAACTTGAAATGACATTGCTTAACTAAACAATCGATACCTCTCATCCAGCATGAATAAACGACTTCACACTGGTCACACTAGGTGGAATTGACATGTGTGACCATTCCGTTTCCAGTCTTCTTGTTGGTGGAAGTCCTGTCCCTCCGGAACAGTTTGAAGCCGTTTATTGACACCAGCTAGTCAGCAATTCTTGTATGCAAACCACGCACGTATGAACATGAATGCGAGAACGAAGAACGAGGGTTAGATCCGACATTTTCGTGCACAGAGGACTTATGTTGGTACTGAACAAAGACGGGAAGGACATCCTCACTGAAGTGAGGCAGTTAAGAGCAGCCTGCTAGCCAGCACGGATTCCTTTTTGGGTCGAAAGATAATTCCTTGATACAAGTAATCGGTTAAACCAGCTTGAGCGGGAGATCTAACATTCTTTCTGAGTAGAAGTATTTCTGACCGCGTTTGGCGGCGTACTTTGATCACAGTGAGTAAATTTCTTTGACTCGATGAGGAGGTGGCCAACACAGAAATGTAGCACAGTCAATCAAAGGGTGCGGAGATGAATCTTACGGAATATTAAATACACAATCGTTTTCCTCAACCTTCTTTTGGATTGTGTTTTCATTTTCAGATTTTGTAGCATAAAATCTTATGCGATAAATTTATTCTCAGATAAAGAATTGTGAGCGATGAAATGAAACTTTTTAGTTCGAATGGTTAGGATTAACCTATTCACAGTTTATCCAATGATCCCGAACCGGGGCTTTAAATGTGTGGCATTCAGAATTCAGAGTTTACCACGCTGCGTGCTGGAATATCGTATCCAAAGTCCATTGAATTTGCACAACCTCAGGCTATACCATTTCCCTGATTGTCACTTACTTTGAATGATTATGACAGGGCCACATACAGCATGCGATAAACGTCATGGACGTCTTCTGAGTAGATTTTAGGAAAAAACACAAAACATTGTATTCAGAATTCGGTTATTCACAAAATTACAATACAGTTTACAGGTTTTAGAACTTCCTCGTTTAGCTTTAGTAACTTTCAAGAATACTGCAGTGAGTACATTAGATTTCGCAGCATTTCTATCCTCGATTGGTGTTTTCAAAAAATTATTGCTTTGGAATTTCGGATGTTCAGACTTTGTGTGTTTTGTATTTTTCTCACAGCTAATGGTTTCTTATTCTGATTTTCATAATAATTTTAAAATTTTATTTAATTGTGTAAGTAAGGGTAAGAAATAGTCCATGAACACTCGTTATCTTACCTGAGGGTATTTTAATGCGACCGAGGAGTACATCTGCCGAAGTTTACTGTCTAAAGAAAATACCTAATTTCTCGGATTTACGGTCAAGGTTTCAAAGCAAAAACTTTCTCACTCACTGAGTCAGTACAACAGTAAGCTGAAACCGGTGTGTGGGGAGAAAAAGACATTTATGCGCAGATGTTAGTACTGTTCATCTTCAGGCCGTATAATAAGAAAATAATTAAGATGGCACTGACTCCTATTTAGGATAATATTGGAAGTGTTGTATTGCAAATAAAACAGCCGTACTGAAACTTCAAGTATGTTTACCGTATTACTGTCACCTTGACATTTCTTCCATTGAGGAACGAAACGCTTTTCATTTAATAACTTGCCCTCGACTTGTTCAACTTTTCGTTTCAGTATGTCCGATGTGCTTTCGGATGAGATCAAAACATCGCGTAAACGGTTCGAATATATGCTCAACAAAACCGTGCAAATGGAAAACATGGTCCGCTCGCTGCAGGAGAAGCTGAAAGATTACAAAACAAAAAATAAACAGTTGTTGCGAGACACACATGAACGTGATACTTTGATAGAAAAAGTGAGTTGATGGGGAAACATTCTACTCATATTTGTTCATGGGTTTCTTTTCCAATGAGTAAACTTGGGCATTGAAAACCTTTTGCTGACTCAATGGTTTTGGGACTAGAATTTGATGAAGTATAGACCGTGGGGGAAAAATTAAAAAAATAATGGGTGCGGATAACTAAAACACCTATTCATTAGGCGCGTCAAGAAGTTATGCGTACTCCCTTGGGGCAAAACCAGCAATTCCATAGTTGTGCGTGTCATTCAGCCACCCTTCCGTAATCAGACAGTTCATGAAGTCAGGCTACAAGAGTTCTAGCGAACGGGTGACTTGGTAACTTAGCCTCTTAATCGAATTCTGTGCACACTCGCTTTTCTTGGAATCTTCGAAAAGTGCTGTGAATGCCGTGTATGTCACTTCTTTATGTTGGATTATTTTATTTCTTTAAAAGTCCTCTTGATCAGAGCTGTGGATTTAGAAGTCGTGTACTGGAACCTTTAGTCTTGGCGTACCGCATAAGGACATATGTCAGAACTGCACTGCTCAGGCTCTGGACGATGAATTGGTGCGGTGTCATAACGGCAGATGACCATAAACGTTGACGCCCGGTTCTACGCCCGACTATCATAGGGACGATACATAATGAACAACGTAAAATTACATCATCAGGGCCAAGGTTAGCAAGTATCTGCCAGCCTAACTGGAAAGTCATGAACGCTGTGATCCGCAGGCTTTGGTTGAATTCAGAATTTATGATAGCTCTTACAACAGAGTTTTACAGTTATTTTCTGTTCTGAAACCTCAGTGAAATAAAATCGAGCCACTGTTTCGATGGTAGACATGAGATTCACCATGTTCATAAGGATCGTTGTTGAGGCTTTCTTGAGGAACGGTTAAATAATCGGTATGAATCTACTGAAGTCTTTCCCATTATTGCAAGAAAAAATCGTAGAAAAACCATTTTTCAATAAGGATAAGAGCTGAAAATCGTCTTTCCAGCTCCAAACATTTCTAAGATATGAAAAACCTGTTTTCTCCCATAACTATATTCAAAAGGCTCTTGGTATTCATTCAAGAGATTTTACTTCCACTAAAAGTAGGAAGATCTGTGCAGATAGAATGCTGTTTATCTCTCACTTTTGCTTCCTTAACATGATCTTTGCAACGTCATCATAATAAAAGCTTTTTTTCATTCATAATATCTTTATGATGTCTTCGTATATTGTGTGAAGGTTCATTTTGCATAATCATTGACTTTATTTTATGCGAATAAGAAAAACCATCAATTGATACAAAGTTCAGAGAAACCCTGTGCATCCGTGTCCCTGGCGTGGTCAACCCCTCTCTGCAATGTTTTGCAAAGCTAGATGAAACCAAAGTAAAGCTGTCAGCAGAATAAAATTCCGAACAAACTTTTCCACCAAACAGAACAAGTTTACTCCACTTCTCTAGGAGTATTGTTTGATGATCCGTGAATTGCTAAGACAGAGCACTACTGATCTGGAAAACTCAGAACGTCGGCGATCTGATGTAAATCAGTTTAGACAGACCGAGAAGCAGTAGGTTTTCTCAGAAAGCGAATTAGCACGCCAAGGTTACCGAAACAACATAGTTTTTAAAACAATGAAATGTTCGCTTATATTCTAACCGCACTTTAAAGCCAAAGCTTTTTTACTGTGAGTAAAAAAACGTTGATATTTTAGTATAGAGCTTCTTTTATCGTGTTTCTTGACTTTCGCTTTGGAACAAGTGATGATGACCTTGATTCTTCAATCAAAGAAATTTTCATGGGTCAGATTTATTTCCCACAGTGTTCCCAGAAAATGCTCTTATCTTCCGCGTGCATGCCTCCTTTTCCCTTTCTATTGTGTCCGTATGAATCTGGTCAATGTTATGACTTCCGGTAGTAATCAGAGCACCGCTATATTTGTACTGTTTTTTAAATCGGAATAGGACTGATTTTCATCAATACAGTTATGTATTCAGCGAATGTCGATAGAATTCGTCAATTTTCATTGGTATAGGTTGGATCTTTCTGTTTAAAACTTGAGTGTAAGTCAGCGTTTGAGAATGCGGTGGCTACAGTTTATAGTAAGAGTTAAGCCGTGGAAATTTTCATTAATTAAGGGTCCTCATGTAATACTAGTGCTGCTAGTCATCTTTGTTTCGAACCACAGCGCCAAGTTTATCATTTAAGATTGAACTACTCAAAGTCTATCATCAGTATATTTAGGAATTTGGCATTCCATTGTGTAAAGGAAGCCAACGAGCAGCTAATTAATTCTCCCGAATCTTCATCTGCTTTACCTGAAAAAAGTCAAATTAAGACGACTTGTATTTGAAAACCATACGGCCTAAATGTGGTTTCATGGAATTACCGAAACTGGACGCATTCGTTTTTCTGTAACCTGCACTTCCTACTCCGTCTTGTTTTTGACAGCTACGTGATGCCCACAGCCACGTGAAGCGAATGGAACGATATGTGGAGAAAATGGAGGACGAGCGGAGCATGCTGGTCAAGGACTACGAAATATTGCGACAGTCACACAATCGCAAAGAACAACAGCTGCAGGGTTACACAACAGAACGAGCTGAATTGCTCAGGCGTTTAGATATCCTAGAGTATGATAAGCAACAGCTGGAATTCCAATTGATGGACTACAGGCGAAAAGATCGATCTTCCACGTACCGTTCTGGAACGTTAGTGCAGCAGTAATTTCATCAGGCACTTGTTTATTTTTCGAAATAAGATAGAAAATAATTTCATTTGTGTTTATCAATTTGTCATCATTCTCCATGGCTAAAATGAGAGCTGAAGACAATGTGTTTATAAATAGCACGTGCGTGACTGATAAGGCAAGCACAAACATCAGAAATGATCTGATTGGGAAAAAAATAACTTTTGCGATCACGGTATGGTCGAAATCTTGTGGTGGATTAAACTATGCGAACAGTGTCCGCGATATTCTATGTTACATTGCAGCAATACGTTCCCTTATCTGTATGGGTTGGGTCCTAAACGTGGAACTTTTTGAAATAAATATCTTGGTACCGTCGCTAAGAACGTCTTAGGACTAATTACGAATATCAGCCGTTCCGGACCAGAAGTCGACAGATTCGTCCCACCCAGCAACATAATCAACAGCCCTAATTTTTCCAGTGTGTCAGTACAAAAATACGTTCCCTGTTTCCAATGAGCAACATTCTGTGTGAAGGCACGTTGAAATCCAAAGATGGACAGTTTTATTTCACGTACTCATCTTACACATTTTGGCAAGCACTAGACTTCATTTGTCAACCATTCAACGCATGTATTCTTTTATACACAAAAAAATTAAAAGAAAGCCACAGACACGTAATCGTGTATAAAACGTTCTTTCGTATTCATGAGACGCCGTATTAGTTGTAGAAGAAATTTCGGCAAAGTAGTCACACCTCAGATGACGTAAGACAAAGAATCGAATTGAAACAAGTAGACAGTCCAAATCATAGCGCGTTTGCCACTTTTATGAATCGATATTTTGATAATACGGTTTGGTTCCTAACTGTCTTTCACCTTTCTTGTTTTCATCGTAAAATTCCCGCAGATTTTCACCACGAAAGACGCACTCACACAAGTCAGCCTCGCGAGCTTCTGGAACACAATGGGCAGGAAGGTACATTCAGACACTCTCAGCATTATTCGTTTGAAGCACATCATTAAGAAACCCGCAATAAACCAACGCTTATCTGGTTCACTAATCCACTGTTCAAAACAGCGATATAAATTAAAGTAGCCATCTCATCCTTTGTCTAATGTCTTTCATTTTCAAACTTCAATAATTCCTATTTTCTTCAAGTTTTTTAAATCTCCTGAAGACTTCGTTTTCATTTAGTATTTCTACCCCAATACAACGACTACTGTCACCAGCTCCCCTCGTTCAGAAATAACTGAATGAAAGAACTGGCCAGAATCTTCCCAGACAGTTCCAGTTTTCCTATGCTCCTGATGATCTCATTCACCAGTGGAAGTACTCGAAAAAGTCGCCAAATCACACGACGGTTCATCCGCAATAGTGAGTTGTAAGTAGTATGGAGGAATCACGGTATGATTCTAAAAACGGAAGCTTTGTTCATCCACTCTCCTCACGATTCAAATAAGGTTAATATGATGAACCTGTTGAGGAGTGCTAAATTACAGGGATGATTTGGTAGTAGGGCACCGGGTACTCATAACTGATGAGTGCAACAGTTGCGAAACCGATCGTGCGGTTATAGAGGAATTTTGTCTTGTCATCCAAGTGCAGCTCCACACTACTTACTTGAAAATGTGCCTGGTGATTTCGTCTGTTCACGTTCTGTTTTAGTTCATTGACGCTTAGACACTGGAAGAAAGAAAGAGCACATTACGTGTTGTTGTTCAACCTTGTTATAGTCTTCCTTCTGAGCAAGTGAACTATTACACGACGAGAAAAGTACGAATCAAGTTAGACCTGTTCACCCTGTTGATCCCCTTACAAAAGAACGAAAATCAAACATCCGGGATTTTCTCACTTTTCTGAACTTTTACGGGGCGTAGTTTTAAAACAAAAGAAGTTGCTTCCATTTACTTCGTATGTGAATACCAAATGAAATAATCTACTGCAATAAGATAAAACCCTCTTTCTCCAGACAATGAAATCCAGATGTATGGATAGGTTGCCTATTACTAATAGCAAGTCAGACCTAAAAACGGTTTGATGATGTAAATATGGGTCACTTTGTGGCCGAGGTGTTTTCACTAACACCCACATCTGACAACCATTGATTTCAATGTAGTACTTATAAATTTATTTAACTCTTAGGATGGAACGTAATTTTCTATGCGAAATGAGTGTGAAGGGCAGTATGCGTGTTTGTTTAAACTTTCCGATGACATATTTATGGAAACTACGAAGCTAAGAAGAAAGGGCTCAGTCTTCACTGTTACGGAATTGTTTTAAAGGCATGGATTTGCTTTGCTTCTGTGAGTTCCAAACTGAATATTTGTGTTTTACACCTTCCGATGGTGTGAGGACACGGGCTTGAGTAAACCACATGGGAATAAACTGTATCAGTTGCCGGTTGATCCGAAAGCTATACACAGATCAATTTGGTGACAGTGTGAACTGGTTATTGCAGGACTGCTCTACTGACATTCCGGTTTTTTTCCTTGATAAAAAGTCAAAAACTCGTCCTGCCTTCATCTATGGGCTAACGTATCTTTTCTTTTATTTCACTTTAACGCGACTAGCGCCTGATAGAGGAAACGTCGACTCCGTGAATATTACGAAAGGTATTATTCAGGTTCTTGGGAATATATTACGAGGCGGAGTTCCGAGCACCTTTCTGAACTTTTATGGTATTTGTTAGCCCAGTCCGGATTAAAACGTTGACGGTACCTCATCCGGCCTTTTCCCTCTAGGATGACCCTCTAGACTTTGCACCATCAATTGCAGCATGAAAAGCTGCATAGTTGTTTCAGACTAGCCGGTGGTCTGTTGTGTAGCTTATTTGCCTCTTCTGAAATAATGGGTCGGGAAGGTTGGACAACTGTCCTTAGTGGCTGTTAGATCAGTACATCTCATCCACCCATTCAGTAGTACGTCTTTGCATGCCGAACACCAACTCGCCAATGATTTCGGACGTTTGTTACCCTCAAGCTGGTTTAGTCCACCTGTCGGGTGGTTTTTCGGGGTGTGGTTGCTAACGCTTACTTCAGCTTCGTAAGAGCTAGGTAAATGATGGAGACCAAGGAGATGGAGGATGACCCAACGGCCCAACATTCTGCCATCCTAAAGGTGCTAATTCTCCTAGACGCCCGTAACGTAACTGGTGAGTGCAGACTTCCCGAGGGTCTTGACACAAAGTTGTTTCAAAAGCTATTTCATCCCAATGCAGAACAGTCAGGGAAACTCAGTTCACGGTCATTTGAAGCTTTGTCTTGTCATTTGTCTTCTCAGTGTCTGCATTTTACGGTTCTGTGTGATCGTCCTGTACAGGCGCGTCTCGTGTGTGTTCTGTCTCGTTTTTTTCTCTTGCTGATTGTTGTTTTCTACCATCGTGATTCCTTTCATAACGAAGCATACATTCACAGTCACCCAGATATGCATGTATAACTGTCGGTAATGTTATATCAAAGAAAAAATGCATCCCTATAGTTGAGTACTCATTTGAAGCGTGAATTACCAAGTATGTATAAATGTCTTACAGAGACAGGTAGACAAATTCTCGTCCTGGTAACCGACATGCAAAAGACTGTTCTAAAAGGAGTGCATTACAAATCCGCCATTTGAAATAACTCGGTGAAATGAGGTAA
The DNA here is from genome assembly GCA_948099385.1 of Fasciola hepatica. Lineage (NCBI taxonomy): Eukaryota > Metazoa > Platyhelminthes > Trematoda > Plagiorchiida > Fasciolidae > Fasciola > Fasciola hepatica. The sequence goes on from CANUEZ040000040.1 coordinate 1,607,607, forward strand.
TACATGTTACTTCCGAAAACTAAGGCCGTATTATGAAAGTTTTGTGCAGAATTTTGAGCACCCCTTAAAACACGTTTACTGCAAAGTGGTCCACTGAAAGGCGATTTTATCACGTTTTATCGCAATCTGATGGTGTCGGTCGTCCTTTATGCAAGACCAAAAAACCCAGTAACAGCCACATGTCCTGACCACTTTTCAAGTTTCTTTAAAAAATTGGATCCTATTCCTAACCCGCTGCATAACTGACAGAAAAGAGCAGCCGGAATATAAGTATGATATGATCCATCAACATAGGACTATTCAACAAAGTTTAAAAAAGTTTTCATGGAAGATATACGACAATGAAACTTGACTAATGTTATCCGGTTTTCAAAATTGCATTTACTGCCCAGCAATACTTGAAATAGCAAACTTCTGAATTCTGTTCACCAAGGTAATTTGGTTTTTCCTGACTCAGTGTGTGACTATGAACGAATTTTATGATTTCGTTACTTGTACTTTTATCACTGAGAAGAATATAGGTACGAAAATTCGTGAAATAATGTGCTCTTGTTTACAGGAAAACAATTTGAACTCTTCGTTCTATGTCACAACAAACTGAATCATTTTTTTAATATGAAACCACTTTTCATATCATGATTTTTTTCCAAATAAGCACAAGTGGGATCAAATGTAAGTTTAATAACAACTTGATTATCAGAAACCCTAAACTGGATAAGCTCAAAATATTAAGGGTTATAGTTGGGTATACTCAAACCAAGTGAGATCGGATCGGACACGTGGTGAATACCTAGTCGAATTCAGTTATTGAACGTCTGTCTCATACAAAGCCCTCAAACGTATATTCAACCTGCAAAGTCCGGTGGTTCTCAAACGATATTTGCTCATGAATTTCCGATACGACAATTCTCCTTCTGTCACCCAAACATACTTACGTACTCGTACACACCGGGTACAAGTTTTGTGGTCCGTGCCCATCCGTTTGTAAGCTATGAGATCAAAATCCGACCACCTTCACCACCGTTCGACTAAATGGTCCAAGATGGGGTACTTCTTTGTGTACTGAACTTCTAGACATTCATTAAAGTTCAGTTTCCGAAAAAACATCTAGAAACAGTTCATGTGAGCGGGTAGCAAATAAATACTGGAGCTTCTACGGCTGCTTATTTTCTGTAAATTTATATCGTGAAAATACTTATTTAGTACTGGTATTGAGAAATTGTCTTTTGTAATTGATATCGTTTGTTAACAACTTTAGTGTATCATCTACCTCATGCATCCGTGAACGTTAGGTAAATTTCTCTACGCTCTTCGGTGGCTGATTAGTTCCTTTTGGTCAGACATTCTTGGAAACTATAAAACGTTTCATTTTTTGAAGAAATCTAATGAGACTTTGATCGAATAATATCGCACTGGTTGTATTTAAGCAACCCTTGTTATCTTTAGGAATCCAGCAAAACCTACGAAGCTCTCATTTCACTCTACTCGGAGGTTAGCTTTCTGGTGCGTTAGCCACGTCATTGCAAGTATTTGGTGGGAGCACGGGATGGAGCTTGCGAACTTTAGTATTTTCCACGTGGGATTCATTCGGCTTTCCGTGTTGGTGAACTTCGTTGTTAACGATCCCATTTATTACAACCAGTTTTCTTGATAATAGATCGGTCTTCGGTAACTTTTTGGTTTTTCTCACTTGAATTGTTTTGTCAGTGCTTTCTGGCAATGTTGCGCTAGCTAACTTAGGCGGGTGGACCATTTATCTGCATACCATACATGAACTGCTATTTCGTTACCGATAGAAACTACTACGATTAAAATAAGAGGAAAGCAAAACCTTTTTACGCAAAATATACACAGACTATATGACCGACAGTTCTCGCCACACGTCTGTAAATTTTATGGATCATTGACGTTTTGCTAAGGGCACTTTTTTCACATATACAACAAAATATTTTTGTTTACCGCACCTGCTGCCCAATAGTCAACCATCATTTTATATGTATATATATATATGTATATATATATATATATATATATATATATATATATATAAACGGGATTAGGATTCTACCAACTTCGTGTGTTATTATGGACTCCATTCATTTTTCAGGGTAGCACACTTTTTTCCCGTTATCAGCTGTCTCAAGTACCATCCCGTACTAAACTCTCTTTTTTGCGCTACACTCATATCTGAAGGTCAGTCATTTTGTATCAGCGTGGATCACACCTTTCTTGACCGACGGTTGCCAAACGGCCATTACAGCGGACTCCGAACCCTGCATTCTCGAGCTCGAATCACCTCGCTGCCACCAGCCACCCTCAGATTAGAAGCTTTAAACTAGCCGAGACCTGCTTCATAAAATACTGTACTATCATTTTATAGTAAAAAGAAGTGAACGAAAAAAATAAGATAAATCTCCTGATACCAATCACATTGAGTCATTATTATTATCTTAAGCTCACCACATCTGGCTGCTTCCCTGCATTTGAATCGGTGTACAATTATCCGTACACTACTATTCCATTGGTGTATTTGGCAAAGCTTCTATAACCCCGGACTGCTTCCGATTTGAAAATAGATGAAATAAGAGGCAAAATCTTTCCAAGAATACAAAACCCGCCAAATATCTTACGGATATATTTTTCTCATATTTAACCCGTTTCTCTCTTTCGCAGTACTTCAGCAGGCTTGATTTTGGTGATTGAACTCATGCATTTGATCTACTGAAACTAGCTAACTATGGTTGCCAACCACACTCGCTTTTAGGACTTCCAGTCTGCCCTATGGTGAACTGCCAGTTGACTTGCAAGTAGATGTGAACCCACCACCTGAGCGTGCCACGCCAGCGGCATCTGCTGCCAAGACCAACGGGATGGCAAATACCGAGGAACAACGGGAACCGGGTTGGGAGATTGGACTTGGTGAACCCACGCCAACACTTCTGGGCAGGACTGAGACCGGGGACGAGGAGACACTGAGAGAATGCTTAGCTGGAGCAGAAAACATAGTGTCACCATCGGGTAACGTGGATACACTGGCTGCAGACCCGTCTACTCGCGTCGCGGATGAGCTCAGTCCAGCTGACACGGCTCAAGACCAGTCCAGTCCTCAGCGGATACAAACAGAAGGTCAAGATGAGAATCAAGCGGGTCAAGCCTGCGGTTCACCTGAGGCATCACCTGAGCTACTCGGCGAACATCGGCATCACAGTCGACCACAAAGGTTATCACTAGAAAGGGATGAGCGAATACTGAGCCTAACAGATTCACAAGATGAAGAACTAGGGGCTCCTTACATTCACTCATCAGCGCGAATCGCGCAAAGTTATGATGATACTCGCTACATGTCTTCGAAAAATTATCACGTAAAACGAAGGAACATTCGTCGACGTGAGTGAAATGTGGCCTTACAAAAAGAACTTTTTTATTCCGTTTAAAAATCAACTAGTCAATGTTTTTAAATTTTGACGAAGTCATGTAGTAGTTAGTCGAAGATGAAACCAAATGCATCCTGTCAAAAACTCTTTATTCGGACTCGAATATTGACTACAAAATCGATTTGTATATAAATCACTTAAGGGAAAGGAGTATTATTGTATCTGGAAGTACTAAGCTGTTCATTCATAACTGGGGCATTGGAACATACTGAGAGCGGACAATCATCGTTTCTTAACCGGTGCTTTGCAATAAATGAGCACTGGCAACAAGAATGAATCACTCCTCCAACATTTCGCGAATATCAGAAAACGATACCACTAATTAGAATAGAATCCAATGGAACCTGTTTGAACGAAATGAGAAATGATCTAGGTATGGGAAGACAGAGGAAGGAATGATTGAGCAAAAGGTTATGCAGAAAGGTGAGCAAAAAGTTACACATAGACTGCTATCAACTAGATGGACAGACAGATAAACACATGTGTACATAGATAGGTAGGTAGGGAGATTGATAGATCAGGGATAAATAGATAGCGAGGAAGATAGATAGATCACAGAGAGATCAATAGAGAGATAGATAGACAGACCATGGAAAGAAGGATAGACACATAGATAGAACGACAGAGGGACAGGTAGACAGAAAGATAGAAAACGACTAGACAGATAGGTCGATAGGTCGATAGATAGATAGATAGATAGATAGATAGATAGATAGATAGATGGATAGATAGATAGATAGATAGATAGATAGATAGATAGATAGATAGATAGATAGATAGATAGATAGATAGATAGATAGATAGATAGATAGATAGATAGATAGATAGATAGATAGATAGATAGATAGATAGATAGATAGATAGATAGATAGATAGATAGATAGATAGATAGATAGATAGATAGATAGATAGATAGATAGATAGATAGATAGATAGATAGATAGATAGATAGATAGATAGATAGATAGATAGATAGATAGATAGATAGATAGATAGATAGATAGATAGATAGATAGATAGATAGATAGATAGATAGATAGATAGATAGATAGATAGATAGATAGATAGATAGATAGATAGATAGATAGATAGATAGATAGATAGATAGATAGATAGATAGATAGATAGATAGATAGATAGATAGATAGATAGATAGATAGATAGATAGATAGATAGATAGATAGATAGATAGATAGATAGATAGACAGATAGATAGATTGATAGATAGATAGATAGATAGATAGATAGATAGATAGATAGATAGATAGATATATGGATAGATAGATAGATAGATAGATAGATAGATAGATAGATAGATAGATAGATAGATAGATAGATAGATAGATAGATAGATAGATAGATAGATAGATAGATAGATAGATAGATAGATAGATAGATAGATAGATAGATAGATAGATATACCACAAAGAGAATTATCATGGATTTAAAGATACTTAAATATATAGATGGATATTGAGATAGAAAGATGGATAGTGGATAGATAGATAGATAGATAGAAAGATGGCTAGATCGATAGACAAATGAACAGATAGATTGATAGATGGATATATAGATAGAATGATAGATAGACTGATTGATGGATAGGTAGATAGATAGATAAAGATGTAAATAGATAGATAGACAGATAAATAGGCCGACAGATGGATAGATATTTAGATACATAGATAGATGGATAGATAGGTAGATATATTGGTAGAGAGATCACAGACATATAGGTATTTGGATAGATAGATAGATAAGTAGACAGATAGATAGATGGATAGGCAGGTAGTTAGGTAGCTATATAAATTGATAGATAAATATATCGATATATAGATAGATAAATAAATAGATCGATAGGTAGGTAGTTGGATAAATTTATAAATCACGTATAAATAGATATATAAATAGATAGATACGTATGTAGGTAGATAGGTCACGGTGGGATGGACTGATTGATAGATAGAAATTTTTTTATGGAAAATCCACCTTTCCTGAGTAGCTCTGAACTTTCTTTTTTGCCACTCTAATTGGGTTGTTCAATTTAGGATGCTGCTGTGTGTCTCCTATATCGATAATCGCTTTTGATCATATTTTCGAGGAAACATAGGGTTTTCTCAAAGCAGTTATCAAATGTATCTGGCTCCTTTTCCAGCGGAAGTTTTCGGTGGAACCGATTATTTTATGGTGTAGATGTCATTTCTGATCTAAGAGTTTACAAATAGAATTATTGATTATGAAATAGTATAATTTGTGTTGCTTTGTATCTGGTATTGGTCATTTTTGTATTCGAAAACAACTTTATGTCGATTTTTCGGTCGTGCATTGATTTCAGTGAAGTACATTTGTTTGATTGCAATTTTCTTGACCAGCTTTTACATGGTGCTTATCATCTGACAAACTCAGAATCTGAAATTGTTTTTCCAGAATTCTTTTATAGTCGTAAAAAAATTGTGAGTATTCTTTGTCATGTGAAGCAATGTCAGTAGAACAATGTTATCCGTAACCTAGAGTCTCGCACGACATACTCAACCCCTAGTAAACTCTACAATTACTTCTCTGTCCGTTACAGCCGGAGATTATCACACGTCAAGAAGTGTTGATATTCGTGGCGATTCATATACCCGAAATAGCCGCTATCGTCGTCCAACCTCTGCATATGGCTACGTGAGCTCACGTTATACAACAAGAGACATCGATGTTTTTCCCAGCCCGTTACCACCTCGATCAACTACAAGTCTTGGAAGAAGTGCTTTTATTGAACACATACGCAGTCCGGATCGCGAATTCTCCCGCATGCACCGTTCGCCCATCAGACGCCCAAATGCACCATACGCTGCGTACACTACTCTGTCACCAGATCCGTTCCGGTACGAACCAGTTAGGTCATCTCGAGCGGAACTTGGTCATCTGGAATCACAGTTGGACAGCCTAAAGCGTGAAAAGCGTCGTCTAGAAAGGCAGTACAACGCTACCCAGACGGCCAGCACCCTGACAGACAATCTCAGACGACGCGAAGAATTGGTGAGAATGAGTCGTACTTGCCGTCATCATTCTGAAATGACGCACTATAGCTAATAGAACAGTGTCCATCTAACGATAACTTTGTGACATAACTGGCTCTACCAAATGTTCTATTTTACGCTTACGATAACCAAGAGAGTTTTACTAAGCTGAACAAAACACACTTCTTTGTTCGTTTGTACTGTAAAACATTCAGTTTCGGTGTGAAAATACCGGCTCGCGGATTGACCCTAATGTCGGGGCCTTTGCTGTGCTAATGTCAAACGGGAAAATTTTCGAGTCGTCTTGAGGTTTCTCTTATCAGAAGCCAGCTTCGATCCTTCGAGCCTAGATATCACTGGTGGAAGCCTAGAAATTTAGTGAACCTATTCTCAAGCTTACCTGTTTGAATGGTTGATCGTTTGACTTCATGTTTTTCCGAGGTTTCTCGCTTGTACTGAAGTTTGCAATACCACCTGTGTTTTCACTATTGCCGTTTTTCGGGTTTTTCTCGCTCTCTCCTTCATGATTTTTCTAAGCCTCATGATTGACCTTTTCCAAGCCTTTCATCTTTGGCATGCTTTCATTCAAATGATCCCGTATCATCTGTATTGTGATAACGAATCATCCCATCCCATGCTTCTCTCCCAATTTTTAAACGGTTTTCTACGTCAAACGATTTACCACACACACGAGCTTCATCAAATCGTGTTTTCACATTGAATTTCGCTCGTGTATGTGTGTTATGATCCATTGATGAGCTGATAATAGGTCAGTATACGAAGGTGAGAGACCATGGATTAACTGAGGAGAAAGAGATTGTTTGGTGCTGTTGTTGATTTTGACTAACACAGTGTGTCATGGTCTACACGGTGAAGTGGGACATTCAGCGGTTTTCTAAAGAATTTGGTGCATACGTTTTGCTGTTGATTTCTTTCTAACTCGTTGATTTGTCCGGGGTATTGCAAGCTGTTCAGAGCAGGTCCATCCGCCGCCCGTTACGTAGATTCTTTTTAGGGTAATTTACCGTGTATTAATAACAAAAACAAAAAAATCGTTTGCCAATATCATCGTGTCCAAGTTATGTTCCGTTTGACCTTCTTGAGTGAAATAGCCGCGGTAATAGTCAGATGGAGATCAGATTTATCCTCGAGTTATTTGCATCATCGACCGAATAAGAGGAATCGGGTTCACTGGGCATACCTCTTCTATAAGATCGCCTAGTTTCACTCAAAGTCAGCTTTGAAGAACTTCGTTGAAGGATATCTGCTTCAAAAACTGCAGTAAAGCCTACTTTTAATAGACAAACATATTGGTCATCCTTACTGTGCCTGTTGTACTTCATATTCCGGGATCAACAACCCGTGGATTTAGCCGAACATTTTCCTTTATTCCAAAGTAATCCGGGGTGATTCAACTCATGTTGCTGCTGACTGAATGAACAAGGAACAGTTGTTTTATTGATGGACAGTTTATTGAACAACTGGAAATGCAATTCTTAACAATACTGACGACAAAAGATAAAAAATCCACTTCGTATGCAAGCCAATATTACTAAAGCAAAACTCACCTATACTTGCGATTTTGATGTATGTGACTGAAGGCATCAGCTTTGAAGCAAACGTATGTAGAAGAGAATCTATTTCTTTTACTATAATCACTTTGATTCTGAACGATTCCCTGTTCGAACATTTTCTTTGTCGGACACAATCCATTACCGCTGTCAGATAATTTGATCAGACGTACGACGATCAGCTTATGTAGAGCGTTATCGGAAGGAAGAATCACGATAATAATGGAACTCGTCATAGAGGCTATCCATTCTGCGGATAGCATTATCACGTGAATGCTCACAAGGTACTGCGGACAATGTATTTTGCCTTATAAATCGGAATATGCCGATGCTATAGTGCAGCTGTTAGTTTCGTTGTGACGAGTTTGAAGAACGCGCTTGTTGCTGTTCAGACATTTCATTTTCACATTGTTCCAATCTGAAGACGTGACCAATTACAACTGATACAAATAATGACCGTTGACGTAGCCCAAGGCTTAAGCTGCAACCATTTGCTTTTCAGTGTTATGCATTATGATATAATACGTAGGAAGGTAGCAAGCTAAATTGATAAGTTTCATAATATTGTTTGTTCTGAAAATTTAAAGGAAGCTTCCAAAAGGAGAAGTGTAGAGTCTAACCGCGTTATGCTAAAAGCTCCTTTCATTGTGATCGGTTGATACCCCGGGGGAAGAATTGAGCAACAGACATCGTTACACATTTTAAACACAAAAATAATTGAGACAGTTTGAATCTAGTAGTCTTTTTGAGCTGACAGGCTCTATTTGTGATTTTTCTCGTGAAATTCTACGTCAATGTGGCTCGCATTCATCTCAATAAATGCGCCCTACTGAAGACACGGACAACGTGGATCTGCCTTACTCCCAGCCGCAACGCTTACCCTCACAATGGATGGTTGGGTGACTGTTTGATTCCCGTGGTAATTCCCACTTGAGACATTGTCAAAATCTGCCTGTTGCGGTACGCGGGTTGTTCACGTTCCAATCTGTCAGCAACGGTGTAGAGATTGCAAAAGTGTGAATACACGGCTTTCCGATTATTCGCTCCGTGACTACTCAATAAGTTATGGATAGGCATTTACATAAACACCCCTGTTGTGGGGATGTTTCTATTCTTCCGTATTCTTAGCATTTTTTTATAAAATTAACAAAATTCGACATTACAATAAGTTATGAATAGATTTTTATAGTTAGTAGGTTTATTTTCGCTTCTTTTTATCCCCATTTTGCCGGTAAGTTATGATTATAGGATATTAGGAACATCAGCTTTCTAAAATGTTTGCACTCTGAGTAATAAATTAGCTGTGGTTTGTGAGCACCTGTAGGGATCATAATATTGGGATTCCCTTCCTGGTAATCGCCAGGTTCCAACCAATCAGATTTTAGGTCCCTAACCTATGTCACCAGAAGGTTTGTCTTCACCTATAACGCCCACTATAATAACTATGCAAGCAACATTGACATTTATTTAAAAATGAATTCCACGTTTACTCAGAACTCTTATCCTGGTAGTGCTCACCTTATGAAAACCAAGTTTTTCCCAATTAACATATGTCCAGCATGCTCCTGGTGCCTCAATGTTGTTTTATTTGAACCACAACATTTATTTCAGATGAGAGCCGTCGTCAAATACTACGAATGTTTTCAAATCGGTTTAATCAGAACCGATTTCTTAGTACGATTCAAATCAGTTCAACTCTAATTAGAATAGAAACAGACAAATTTGATTGTTCATCCCAATATATACAGATCTGCTTTGAGGTTAAATATATTCGAGACCAGAAAAACCTTGTTTTGGTGGTTTATTCTTGGACTACATTTTCCATGTTCTGAGTATTATTATTATTATTAAATAAGGCAAGTTGATTGTAGAGAAAATCAATAAATTGCAGATTAAGGAAGAAATGTAATCTCATGGCAGTGATCTTGAGCGCCAGAATGTCATTTTGCGGTCACGAGTAGTTTTGTGATTTACCTTTTCAGGCACATAGCATGAAGCTTTCGGGAATGATTTAACAGGCTTCACATGAGCGACGAGTGAAAACATCACAATCTACGAAAAAATGATTGGGAAAAAATGCCACTGTAGTGATTGTTAGTCCACATTTTATAAGCCGGTGTAAAAATAAATCTGCCTCAGAGGATATGTTGAGCTGGGTTTATCGATTTTTTCCACGCGTTCAGTGGTTGTGCCAAATCACATGGTCTATTTTATTTCTCTCTGGAGTGAAATCATTTATCATGAAATAACAAAAAAGAACAGTGTGAGTCGTGTATTAGGAAACGAATTCAAGAGAGAAAGACCTAATTTTTCAAAACGGAGAAGTTGTTGTAATTCGTCATTCATTTAAGATAAGCATAGCCGTTGGAAACAAGAAGATGTTGATGATGATGACGACGAAATAAGATACCTTGAGATTTGTTCGTATCTTCACCAAGTCTAGAATTACAAATTTTGTTTACATTTATTGTTTATGTTTATAACTTCAGGAATCTGTATTTAGGATACTATGTGAATAAACCCTTACCTAAATGCAAAGCTGTTAAATAAATCGGATGAATAATTTGCCCCACAAGTAATAGAACGAAATTCTCAGGAGACAACTGGCACTCTTCAAAAACGTACCGTTTGCAGAAGGACTTATAGTGGGGTAGGCGTTTCCTGAGTATTTCTCAGACCGGAGGTATGGTCTTGATTTTGGTAGAATGTCTTGTTTTGACAAATGTTATGTGACATTTTTTCGAGGTGTCTCAAGCTTTTTCGTTCAAATGAAATAGATGCGACTTGAAAAGATCAGTAACTGTTTAAACGTTGGGTCAAAAGAACTTACTTTCGGGCTCCCGTCGACTACCTCATCAATCGTGAAGATAATGTTGTACTGAAATAGCATATCTCCTTGTAGTTAAATCGACCAAAAAACTATTTCCTCAGTCAAACTAGCGATTTCGTAAACAAATCATATCAGAAATACTTTCCACTTTTAATCCCTCCGTTTCAATGAAAAGATAATCAAAATAGTTGCGTGGGGTTAATGTTGTAGATCTCATTTTTGTTCAACAGAATGCGGTCCAAATTTTTGCCACCCAATTGTTTTTCATTGTTGCTTTGCTTTATCCCTGTGTTCTCTCACTTTCCATTATCTCACTTTTTCTCCGGATGTGCTCAATGAAGGCTGATCGGATAGTTCGATTGGGTGCGGAAATTCGCCACTTACAAATACGGCTGAACTCTGCGTACTGAACCAGGGGCGTTTTTAAACCTGCTCAATGATTGGCTGCTCTGCTCTCAAACACTTTAAGCTTATCAAATCGTCATTCTCTGGACATGAACTATAATACTACGGAACTGGACCAAGAAATCACTTTAACTTTTCTCTCTTCCCAGTTCACTACTCCCTTCGTCAAAGACGCTCGGTCTTACCTCCATCCTCATGCTGCACGATGAGAATAACAGCAGTGCAAAACCTGAGAATATGAAGAACGACATACCTTTTCTACGTGTTTTCGTCATGCGTTTGACTTTTTGTGGTGTCACACTTCCTAGCTTCTTTTTCTATACTTATAAATATAGAGAAGAAAAAGAATTTTCTAGCAATTGTCTACTCAGTACTTCCTCATTTTACTGTCTCCAATTGATTACCATTCCGAAAAAACTACAAATACACTGTGTTTCTCTTTCCTATGCCAATAGTTTACTCAGAAGCATTGCATTACCGCTGGATCCACGGAAAAACAGAATTCATTGAAATTAGCCCCACGCTTGTCACTTTTGAGAAAAACATTTATCTGCATAAGCGCCATTTCCATCGCTTTTCTGACATCGAATAACTCACGCTCCAATTTCCCTACCACCAAATTTGATCAGTCTAGTTCAGTTTCATTTTCTTCTCTATGAAATACTTTCGTCGGTACAGCGTGTCTTGTTCACTGTGCATTCATACGCCTATAGCAACGGGGGTGTGGGTGCGCGAAAATGTACCTTTCGTTTAGCTTTCTGCTTGTTTATTCCTCTTTCGGTTTACACTTGATTCAACTCTGTTGACCCAGTCGATTATATGTATTTGTATAAGCGTGTCAGTTGTCCGCCTGCCAAAGCTCAGATATTCACCTATGAGGATGTTGTGGTCCATGATATTCCATATAAGGCGGATCTGAAATAGGGCATATCTAAAAGATAAAAGAAGAAATTCCAGAGAAACCCACACGGAAATACTTGTGCGGCCATAGTTTTGTGTGAACTATAGAAAAGTAAACATTATGTGGTCTTCCAACATCAGACACGGGACAATGCACTTAAACGTGAGGCTCGATGCTCGCCTTAAATGGTCAAGTTGTGCTTTGTCTGGCAGTTTTATTGCCATTTAGCTTACAACTGAGCCTGATATGTAAAGATCAGAGGCTGATGGCCACATTAAACGGTTCTCCTGCGAGCTGAGTGAAACGCATTTGATATGAAGTCGGTTCTCAAAATAAACCAGCCTGTTTGAAAAATCAGTTTATTAAATATATGTATATATTTTTTTCGCAAAATCCTTTTCATGCCAGAAACCATGAGACTGTAAAAATCGATTCAAATAGGATCTCATACAAAGCAAAGCTCTCTTTTTTCTTCAAACACTATTCTCACAATAAAATGAAACAGGCTGGATAACATTAGGTATTGTATGGCGTACAACTTTGAGATGGATATAAAATAAAATCGTACGACAAAGAAGTTATCAATAAGACATTTCAAGCCATAGTCAGTTACCATCTGTTGAGCTGTTTTCATGTAGAATTTTAGTAAAGTCCCGTTCTTATCTCCGTTTTAATCAAGCAGAGCAAATAATACGGTAATGAACCTTCGGTCGTGTACATTATGGAGGTGAGATCTTTGGAACGGAGTCAACTCGATCTGACAGTTCGATGGTTAGCAAAATGAGTGGCCCAGTGATTTAACACCAGGGTTTTACCACCACGGAAACGTCAATTGTGAAAGTCTTGCTATCACCCAGCGTCACTATTTGTTGGTGTCTGACTATGTTACGTGGCTGTGATAACGTCTAATAATTCCGCCGGCTGTCTCAGATTTTGTGGTCTGGTAGTTCAAACAACCTACGATGTTTCCCCGAGGCGGATCAGAATCTCATGATACTTTGCTACGTAAACGAGTCTTCCATTCACAGTGACTTTGTGCGTGGTACACAAACCCATAGTTCTTAAGAGAGGAGTTATGCAGGTTGTGAAGTTTAATAGCCTGTCTATATCCGACACTAATTGGCTATATATAAAGTAAAGGTTCTGGTCAGGTATTTATTACTTTACTTCACTTCACAACGGACCTCCCACGTATTGTAGTCTTTAATCCAGAACTCAGCTTAGTTGTAAACCATACCCACAAATTATCGAAATTTCTCGCTGAACGAAAATATTTAGTTGATTCTTGAACGTGAATCAGGGTAAACTCCACTGACAAACGTTATTACTCAAAATCCCGTGAAATAAATAGAGATTAGGAAATGATAAGGCAATGTTGAATAACTGACTTTCTATATTTCCATGGACTAGTATCATCAAATGCTCTCAGCAAATCAAAAGTTGGAAGATTGTGATTCTGAAAGAATAAGCTGTTAACTGTTGTCGGAAATTCAGAATTATCTCCGCTCTCACTTGAAAGAGGTACTCCGCTTTTTGACCGAATTTTACTTTGCATGAGAAGAACCTGAGGTTTGCTGACCGAAAATTGAAATCTTGACTGAACAAAATGGAAAGTTGTGATACATCTAGAGAAATCAGTAGAAAATTGCTTTTCGCAGGCTCCTGGAGGATCTATCTCCAGATGATATCAAAATCCGAATCATTTATTGTTCACAAATCCTGGGATGCACCACACAAATAGCCACGTGGTTGTGTTTTACAACAATGACTGGCTTTTTTGCCGAGCGTTGCACATTGGATGAGCAAAAATGACAGCGTAATCTGTGCCAATTCTGCACTGTCAGTTGCGGATCAGTGCTATTAGGAACTTTTCTCCAGAATAGAAACTAATCTTCCTGCCTTTGGAAAATTCCCCGATGAAGACATTTTGGTTTTTGCAGTGTAGTATGAAATAACTTCAATCATCGATCAAAAAGATCACAACTTGTAGTCTTGGTGTTTCCATACAACTACTTTCCTCTAAATTCATGACCAAATAAATGTGGCTAAACCACTTTTACTTCGAGTGGAAATGATGGTGGAAAAGAAAGGCGTAATTTTGGAGAGCTGCTTTCATCTCTAGGGCCAAACTGATCGCTCTAAAAATGTAACGTTTTGTCTTCTATTTTTGTATGTCAGATGATGACAGACTTGCTAATTTCTTTGATATCTGCCTTATGCTGTCAAGTGAAGATCTTTGGTTCTATATTTCTTATAGCTTTGCTAGTCCAAAGTTGACTACTTTCTGTAGATTTAAATTGTATTCTATTATCCAAATCCCAATTTGACTTTACGACCAGACTCATGCGTGGACTAAAGTTAAATTAAATAGAAATTTTTACAGGATTTCTTTAAGCCATACAAAGGTCTCGACCTCAGAAGACAACAAGACCAAAAAGATTTTTGCTCATTTCAGTAAAAAAACGTTTGAATAAAAAGGCCTTGTTATTGAGAGCAAAATGCAGGTATTCTTTCCGGAGCTGCAAATTAGGGAGCTGATAGGAGGGTGTGGATATAATTTCTCCTATATTTTCAGACGGCAAATAAACTGGAAGACAGAACTGCTTTTATATCAAGGAGAGGGTTGGAAATTCAAGATAAGAGACAATTAAGACCATGTTATCAGGAAGGATGTTATTTTGTGTAGTGATACAAAAAGTGTGATACAAAAAGGTTTTCACGTTTAACTTATCGGAACACGTTTGTGACAAACAGACCTCTGGTCCTCATTGTGATGCACTTGTAATCCTGCCCGTGATTTGTTCGGAAAGTATGTTTTACCTTACAAGTGCGACTGCCATCTTGACTCCTTTCTTACATAGTGGATACTTGATCAACATAGTGAGGTGTAAAGTAGAATATCATGTGAAAATCGGAATATAGAGCGAATAATCTTTAGAATTAGGCAACATATCAGCCATTATTACAGTAAATATGCGTAGTGTATACATAGATATGTGATGTAAATTGCAAACGGCACTTGTCCAAGAGAAACTACTTCGAGAAAGTGCAACCTTCTATCTCATGAAACAACTTCATTTCAGTTCATACAACCACTAACCATGTACTGGGTGCGGTGGCTTTGGTTGCTATCTCCTAGCGAAAACTTCAAAAGTAAGTAATTGAAAAGATGAGAGTATGATGGGAGCAAGAGGAGAACTGCAAAAAATAAGATCCAATCTCCAAAGAAAGTTTTTGATTAAAGGAGAACCATTGATCGCGACAACCAGCCACATCCTCCAATGTATCTAACCATAAACTGGGGGGTTCTCTGGGACCCCATCCAGCAAGTCTAACATACCCAGCATGGCCAAGTCCAGTGGTTAGATTTTTCTCACCTTCCTTCCATGCTTTGGACTGACCATACTCACTCATCTTCCAACCGTTACACGCCTCAGTGAACATCGCACTCCAAGAAATCCTGTCACGGGTATTGCGCAACACAAGTCCCAACCAGCTCAAACTGATGAGCCTATATGTTTCAACTAATGATTTGGTCCGTAGACCCAAGACTTTCAGCCGAACCCCGGCTTTCTTGATACGGTGTTCCCATTATATTTGAGTAATACTAAAAAGGCATCGGTGTTCAAATGCAGACAATCTTCGTGTATCCTCCACTTATACAGAAGCATTATCCTGACTGCTGCGGCATACAATCAGCCGTGGTGGATAAATCGATGTCATCTCGAAGACACAGATAACTCAGGTTGGTGAATGGCAAACGAGTCTTCTGTATACGTAAAGACATCCCATTCCATAACCGACTTCCAGATGAAATGCTGCTGCCCAGACAAGAGAGTTCATCTACCTGGTCTATGATCTCCCTAGGCACAGAAAGATTTGGTGTTGGATCAACCCAGTCCTACAACAGCATCGTGCACTTTGAAGGTGCAAAACTCACACTGAACGTTACATCGTTGTTCAAGCTGTCTAGAAAGAAGTATAACTTACCTGGATTTTCACTTAGAAGAACTATGTCGTCCGCATGTTCAAGATCTGACACGTTTCCACCAGGAAAGTTTCAATGCTTCTATTCTCACGTGACAAAGTTGCGGTCTATAGGACCACATCACACACAAGGTTAAACAGAAAAGCAGAAAGGGGGCAACCCTAACAAAGACCACTTTTCATAGTGAGCTGGGGTGAAAGATCGCCATAAGCCGGAACTCGGTTTGGGCTTTTCATACTAAGGGACTTTTCGATGTAAGTGAATTTCTCTGGGACATCTTCCAACAAGAAGCAGTGCCAGAGAACTGTGCGGTCGACTGAGTCGTAGGCAGCCTTAGGATCAAGCTTAACGGAGAAAGTGGCCTAAGGAAGGTGCACCTATTTATCGAACAGTGAAGACGTGATCAACACAACCTCGACCAGGTCTATGCTCACTTTGAATCTCACGCGACCACTGCTCGCAAATTTGGGATAAGTGGTGGAAAATAATGCCAGCGGGTAGCTTAGATACGATGCCAACCAGACTTACTCCCTTGTGGCTCTCATAAGAAAACCTGTTACTTTTCTTATGAATCTGCACGATCAAGGAATTTGGGAAGCGTCATCGGACATATTATCAGAATTATAATAAACCATAAGTTGAATTCCACAAAATCCAAATGGGAAAGTTCATTTTTATATTTCACATAGCGCTCAGCTAGCAAAAACATTCACCACAATAACACCCACAAAGACGTGCATTTCACCGGAGATTTTGCGAATGGCTGCAAAATTGGAGGCTAAAATGTGAATTGGTAGTATCGCATGTTCACCACTATGAATGATATTTAATAGGAGCAAAACGTTGCGCATTTTTGCACGCACACGTACTTGCACTCACAAGCACAACTGTCATCAGATCGTTTCCCGCCGGCGCGCTCTCATTCAGATAGGAATTTTTAGGCTAAATTCACACTAATCCCTTAAAATCCAGTTACCGGTCCTAATAAACGCATCAATTGGATAAACAGACTACAATTCGAGTAGTCCATATTCATGGGGTATCTTAGTGATGCCTTATTTTGTTTATTGAATCAGAGAAGGATCGTGGATTTCGCTACGTATCCGCATTTCGTATATTTTTTCAGTCAAAAACTAACTCTATCACCGTAAATTATTTAGGTTTGGAGGTTCGAATAAGCCATCTGTCTGCAGCCTTCTCCATATTCACGCTCCCATTGAACATTATCAACTGCAACTCGGTATTCTGATTTGGGTAGTAATCTCTTTAATTGTCTTAATAGGATTTTCGATGCAGACATGATCTGCAAAAGTTACGGATTTCTCTGAACAATGGGTAATAACAGCAGTGCTCATACATATCTCCCTCTATTCTTGTAGCGGCCTAGGATACATTGAAACCCTTTTTTTGACCAATTGATTGTGTATTTTCCATAATGACTATAAAATCATATCAAAAGCACGTTTTTGTTAATGATTACCTTATAAAATTAGATCCCATTCTTTGCAAGCATTTTAACACAGTAGCTGCTTACTGTCGGTTCGATAAATTCACAAAAGCGGACACTGAGTTTCGGTGACACCCTACACAAAAAAAGTTCATCTGACTTGAACCATGCTTTTCCACTCATAATTTTGAAACGAAAAGCCAGAGTTGCAAAATATCACGATTTTGATGCATCTCTACGTGGTGTACAATGTAGAACAATAGTGTTTGTCAACACGTTAAACAATTGTGCACAAAACTTGTATTAAACTAAGACGGGGGCTAAATTATTTCACCACGGTAACGGCAAGATAACAAACAGTTCTTCCCAGTGACACACTAGGGGTTTCCATCGACGTATGGCAATGGTTTCAGCAGACCCCAATGGTCTGGTATTCTTTTTCTGTGCATACCAGCCGAAACGCATTGTTTCGGTCAACTGGATGTCTCGCCATCAGCAGATGACGAATGACAGCCCGCAACGAGAACTAATGGTTTTGAAAGCTGTCATCACGCATTTTATCTGACCCACATTTCGTCGTTAAAGTTTGAACCCAGTTAGGAATGCTTTCATTCACTCGGTTACCTGATTCCCTATCTGTTCGATGCATTTAGATTGCCTAGCGTCCACAGTGAAATAGTAAATCAGCTTCGATATAATGTACACGGTGCACAAACAGAGAGAGGAAACTGATAGCGAACGATGAAGAACGGAAATATTGAATTTCTCATCCTCAGCAATAACACGCACAGATAATGATCTTGTTTGCCCATAGCATACACAGAATCGGTCGTGAAACCCACGGTTCACTCAGTGTTACGTCATCATGTGCAAACTGACGTTTTTTGAGCTGGAGCTGGAAAGTCGGAGTGATATGTGGTTTCTTCGGAACTCTCGCATGATGATCTTATTTTCATTTGACCAGGCAAACAAGTGACGACGACCTGTGATCACCACGAACATTCACGGTATCATGAGTGGAGTGGTCTCGTTACAAACGGGATGCTAACGAAAGACGTGAGGTCGATTCCTCATATCACACCCGAATCTTACCATTTTTCAAAATCAGTATAATATCCACTTGTTTTTTAATAATGAAGATAAAAGGCTACGGTAATTCAAAAGAAATATCGAATGTCTTTCTATAAATGTTCAAGCACTAGTGAGCCCTTCTGATATGATTTGCGTGATTATTATTGACATTCCACTTTGGTATGTTTCCTGGAGCTATTTGTATGTTTTATTTGAGCTTCTCCAGTGTTCGCTGCTGGCTCGTGTAGGCCATAATCCCCAGTTGATTCCACAAGAAGTCCAAAGAAATGAGATAAAAAAGTCTTGCTAGCCACGTGACAGGCAGCCCCTTCCAATCCAACGACCAGAAAACTGATCATCTAACCACAACCGAACAGGTTTTGCGAAGTGAGCTGGAGCTGCAACTTTTTCGAAGCATGTACGGCTACGTTTATCACCTTTCAGTTGTGACAGGCATTAGAAGAGGAAGTGAGATGACGCAAATGTGCTGAGCCGTTCAGTTTTAGAGAAGTACGGTCGTACCATCCAAAAATGAAATCATTGGTCTGAGTTCTACAAGAATCATTGAGCAGGTGGACACTGGTTCCATTCCATTCTGTTTGCGTTTCCACTGTCAGCTGGACTTTGAAAAAGCACAACCCTTCTTTTGCTGTCTGTTAGCACCCTGGTTGTACAGAGACCACTCCACTCATGATACCGTGAATGTTCGTGGTGATCACAGGTCGTCGTCACTTGTTTGCCTGGTCAAATGAAAATAAGATCATCATGCGAGAGTTCCGAAGAAACCACATATCACTCCGACTTTCCAGCTCCAGCTCAAAAAACGTCAGTTTGCACATGATGACGTAACACTGAGTGAACCGTGGGTTTCACGACCGATTCTGTGTATGCTATGGGCAAACAAGATCATTATCTGTGCGTGTTATTGCTGAGGATGAGAAATTCAATATTTTCGTTCTTCTTTGTTTGCCCACCGTTTCCTTTGTCTTCGTGGACCCATTGGACGTTATTGTACCGAGGGTGTGGGGACCCGGCTCATTCGATGAATGATTTTGAAGTCAGCTGAATTCGTCCGAGCAACGGTTGATTCAAGTTGCAGTTTGAGCAAGCAATCAACACCACATCCTTGCATGGGAGGCACAGTAATTTCGTTTATGTGATAACCTAGTGTATGCTGTCTTTCACTGAACGCACATGGATAAGCGTTTTCAGCCACAGCCTCTTTCAACTATTGTAATTCGTTGCCACAATTGTCTTCCGTGCAAAAGTGTCGTGCCCTGTGAAAACGTGTTCTGACCGGACCACGTTCTTATTCCAAAACAGAGAGTTGTCAAGGTGTAAATAGTGGTCTATCCAAGTGTCCTTCTGGTAATAAGATCTGGTGATTGTTCCT
The DNA here is from genome assembly GCA_948099385.1 of Fasciola hepatica. Classification (NCBI taxonomy): domain Eukaryota; kingdom Metazoa; phylum Platyhelminthes; class Trematoda; order Plagiorchiida; family Fasciolidae; genus Fasciola; species Fasciola hepatica. The sequence goes on from CANUEZ040000040.1 coordinate 1,627,652, forward strand.
TCATCCCTCCTAGCGATACTAGTGTCAAGGAAGAGCAGTAGATCATCCGATTCTGCTTCCAATGTAAAGGGTATGTTCGACCGCAGGAGGCTGAATTCATCCATAAAACAAGTCGTTTCTCCAGGGTTTTGTGATTTCGTATCGTTGATATATCGTTTGTAAAGTACCGAACGTTCCATGATGATGCGTTTCCTTTCTTCGAAAGGACCTGCGAATATATCTGCCAAAAAGTGACCCAATGGGCTTCCATTGCAACACCAATAATCTCTTCGTGAGTCTGACCTAAGAAAGAAAATGACGCACTTGTGCACAGGCAAGACTGTCGTTAGAGAACTGACTGGCATGCCTAATTTAAATAAAGTTTGCTTGACATGGTCGTAGATGATGTGTATGATCTTCTCAACGGAAACTTTGGTAAGCAGTGATTGGACGTCAAACCAGGTTTATGTGCTTCCGTTTCACACTTGGCTGCTCCAATAGTTTTATCATCTCGAATTAGTCCTCGATGGTGTGTCTGACCATTGATTTATAAGCCGGTTCAAATAATTTCACTAGCCGTTTCACCAAGTGTAGTTGTAGTGAATTTGTGGCAGATAATATTGGTTAAATTGGCACCCCTGGTTTGTGCAGTTTTGGTTATCTATACAGTTGTGAAATTTGGGTTCCCTTTGGATTTAGACGGTGATCTGTTCTCTCATCGATGGAATATCATGCTACCAAATATTGTACTTCAGCCAATATTCTTTTCTTAATTCATCAGCTTCACCGTAATTTTGTTGGCACCAATCTACTATGATCTTCCAGAACTCTTTTCATCTCCTGACAATCACTCCAATCCATCAGCACGGCTTCAGACCACTTTTCGGGGCAAACAATAAAGGATGATATCGTGACTGTAGCTCTACAGTAGTAGATGTTTGTTCAAATGTGAATAGTAAATTCTGCAGGTGCGATGTTACCCGATTTTGTGGTTCTAACTCGATCAGGTTTGGTGTACACCAAGTCTCAGTATCTTTAGAAGTTGGTTTCATAACTTGCAATTTTTCGTTGTGCCTTTTTTGTTCCTTGGTAGTCTCCTGATGATCTAGTCAGACTGAGATGCAAAGTCATCGAAGTTCAAATCCTTATTGATTTTCTGGAACAACATGTACGCGGCAACAGATACCATATAACTGTTTGTAGACGTTTACCGTTGAATAATATCTGTGCCTCTGACAGAAATTTGAGACTTTTGACACGGTGTTAGATTGAAGATTCTAAAGAGCAACTTCAAACAATTTTCATTCAAAATATCAAGGACTGGCAATGAGTACTCATGCAGTATCGATTTTTGGAATGCACCCTCATTCTTTGTAATTATCTTTGTAACGTAATCGACGTGTCCCAAAGTGCGGCCCAGCCTAAAATAAAGAACTGTGGGTTTTACGGTCTATCAAGGTAATCCTTGTTTTATCGACTGATTTGCTGTCCCTTTTTCTTATAATATCGCTCACATATGTTGTTGAATAAATACGGAGATGAAAACTATACCAACACAAATCGATTGGTACAGAGGTGAACATATTCCTACTAGTTAACGGAGATAATTTTAAGGCAAAGAGAAGACATAGCGGTAAAATTTGAACTTCAGAGCTGACTGATTTATATCACAAAGAATTTTAAACGTAGAACACAGCTGAGTAACCTTGAACAATCTGTTCTCGGATAGATCTTGCTTTATCTCATTTGGAACATAATAATAACCAATAAAACTGCACAGATGACGTAACTTCTGAAAGATTCTCAAAAACCATGCTTTTACCAGGGAATTGCAAGGAAAACGAATAACTCCTTTTGCTTGCAGAAACTAGGCTCCCATACTTGGGCCGCAGTAGCTTCAGTGAGCTGCAATTAACGTGAATTGGTGGAACGGAAGATAACAGAACGCAGCTTCGTGGTCGATCCGGTGTGCTGTCTCCATCAAATTACTTGCAATGGAAGACGATGGTGTCTACCTGGTAGGTAACATTTGGCCTCGTGCCCCCATTGTTTGACTTAGGTGTCCATCTGACATGGGACATGTTTGACCACTCTCAGTTGAAGTTACCGTCCAGTTCGTCCTAGGTAGGTGGTCAGGAACCCACACGTGATCATGTACTGAAGGTGTGATTTGGCGTGAACTGATAAGGGTTGTATGACTAGGGGGATAGAGATATATCTGCCTGCCTAGAGTAGGACAGTTGTAACGGTATTCTATGACTACTTGATTACCGACTTTGGGCGACATGCAAAACTACTCGGCTGTGTCATTGCCCTTGAATGATAGCTGCAAGGAAACCGTGCTTTTAGGGTCTAATAGGGGTCGTCCATTTTGAGGGCATGTTGTACTGTTTTCTGACAAAATATTTCGAAAAGCCATTTGACAAGAACACTTTATTCAGCAGTTTCATCACCAAGCCAGTCGTGTCTAGCGTCCTGGGCTTTCCGGCTCTCTCATATATGGTTCTCACCAAATCGTTCATAAAGCAGAGGTGCAAAGCTTGTAAAGTGTAGGTACTATTATAAGTGTATCCTTCCAGTATACGGATCTACTGGAGGTGCAATTTGAATTACTGGTTATCATAATGTCAAGACAAGAATTTATTACCGAACTTGCGCTTTATGGAAAGCCGTATGTTTGGATGAACCTCATTGAGTCTACGGAAGTGGTTGACGGAGTCCCGCTCCGGGTTGCTAATGACAGTAATGTCTTGAACGTATACTTTGTACAGCTGTGGGTTTTACCATCGCAATGATTATTATCGTTATCTGTAGCTTGCTTCTTATGAGATATAGCGAAATCTTTCCGGACGGCAATTGTGCAGCTTTTCAGTGCAGTATCCTCTCTCATATTTCGTATCGCAAAATGGTGTCACAAACAACTTAGTTTAATATGCGTTCTTGATGATTCCTAAAATCTTAAACAGAAAACAACTGCTCGGGAATTCAAGTTGTCTTTACCAGTATTTGACAGGTTCACGCCAAGTGATAAACCATTTAGGACAGAAACTGGGCAAATATTAGAGACTCTATTACAGTGAAATCAATCCTTCAGAACTGCTTACGCCAGTAGGCCGATATACGTTCCCACTATTCTTACCGGACTGACTGTCAACGGGAGCAAACAAATAGAGGACTATAAAGCCTAATCAAAATTTCAATGACATTTCTTCAAAATAAGAAAAAATTAACACCCATAAGTGATAAAAACTCTTAAAGAATGAACTCGTGCCATCTGGTTGGAAATCACTGTGATACAAAGCTGCAAGGAACTGCAAAACTACATGAAATCAGACGAAGGTGACTTGTTTTCATTCACTTCTCAATGTTTATTCCCTATACAATCGTCTGTGTCCTTTCATTTTACGCGGAAATGTCCTGCTGGAGGATAAGTCGGCTGCTTGGGTATCGCGAAAACTATTCATGGAGATTCTCGGAAATATAGTAAGAGCTGGTGTCTTCAGCACCGTTCGGGAAGTAAGCTGACGGTACCCCATCCGGCCTTTTCGCTCTAGGATGCCCCTGTAGACGTTGCACCATCAATTGCAGCATGATAGCTGCATAGTTGTTTCAGACTAGCCGGTGGTCTGTTGTGTAGCTTATTTGCCTCTTCCGAAATACCGGGTCGGGAAGGTTGGACAACTGTCCTTAGTGGCTGTTAGATCAGTACATCTCATCCACCCATTCAGTAGTACGTCTTTGCATGCCGAACACCAACTCGCCAATGATTTCGGACGTTTGTTACCCTCAAGCTGGTTTAGTCCACCTGTCGTGTGATTTTTCGGGGTGTGGTCGCTGACGCATACTTCAGCTTCGTAAGAGCTAGGTAAATGATGGAGACCAAGGAGTTTAAGGATGCCCCAAAGGACATAACAGTCTGCTAACTCCTAGGTGCCACTCCACTCAGACACCTATGCACCCCTATTCGTCAATATGTATGTACAGAGACACTCATATGCGATGAATATTTTCGTCGTCTAACCAGTTTAGTGTGAGCATTTTCCGATCACTATGATCTAGACTGTCGTCACTGTTTTTTAGGTTGGTACAGAAGAAAGTTAAACTCGGCAGTGAAGCCTAATGAATGAATAACTCGGTATGCTGAATTGATTCAACGGAAGTCCAATTTAATCACTGGTCTTTTTATGCCTATACCTACGACACTTTTCCTCCAGGCCCAGAAAAATATTTTCCTTGCTACCTCACTCATCGAAACCGAATAGAAGACTTTTACTCACCGTGAGGCTGAGAGTATTTGCTTACTTTGTCAGAAGGAAAACTTTCGTCCAGGTTTTACCCCCGTTTCAATATGGTTCATCGATACGATTTGGCTTCTATAACAAAGTCATTTGTTTTAGCCTCATTGCTACAGTAAAACGTGATCACACTAAGTGTCAAACTATCACCCCAATATAAGGTTATATACTTGGTTATGAATCATAGGGTACTGATCTACCCTAACAGGATGCCGCAGAAAAAACATGTGTACTGAAGTACCGAATGCCACATTCGAAGTACACACCTATAGCTTACAGTGTGACCCCATACAAACAGCACTGTGTATTTCATACATTCCAAATATAGATTTTAGAAGGAAGCTTCTGTTTGGGAAAATAAAATAAGCCATCACAGAAACAAAAGGTAAGATCAAGAGATGCAGAAAACTTATATGTGGTATACACCTGTACTCTTACGTGATCAATATCAGAAAGAAGGGAGTAATAATTGTACATAATATATCTTCTCCTCCTCATTATTATCATCATCATAATCATGAACATTATCATCGCCGGAAAAATTCTCAGAATATAATTATAATTTTAGGGCTGGGGCCAAAAGAACAAGCTCGTGCACAAAAACACAAAATAATGACCGTTGGAAATGAGTAGCTTTGGAGGAAGACGTCTTCATGTTCATTTGCGTGTATGTGTTTGTATGTGTGTGTGTGTGTGTGTGCGTGCGGTGACAGAGTAAGCTAGGCATCACCTGAGACTGAAGGATAAATTCCACGTCACATGGATGGCTGGACAAAATGTAAGCCTGGTTGCTTAACACCAGCTTTCACGTAAATAATGCAAACATTAGGGCTCCACGATAGAGTTGTCGATGCATTTGTTGTTGCTAATCAAAATCAAATGAAAAAATTACATGATGGCTGTGAACACAATGAACAACAAGAGCGGATGGGTATTGGTTTCGTCAGAAATTAATGTGTAGTATCACGGGATACGTCAAAAACGTTATGTGTGTGTGTACAAAGTAGTTAATACATGCACTCAGTGTGTTGATGAAACAATGAAATCCGAACGACGAACAGACATGAACACATTTTCATCGTTTGGATCGCACAAGGGTGATTTGCGTGCATAATTTTCTCAAAGACAAATACACTAGCAAAGACAGCAACAATTTCTACTACTACGACAAAGAGGGCACAACAAAAAGAAATTATGCGATCACACCCCGGAATGGCGGTTAAAAAAATAAAAAATTATAAACAGGAAGAGCTCATAGCAGACCGCACCATCGCAGATTGCTCCGGATAATCACATCCGTGACCGATTCGAACACGAATTGAATATTGGTTGTATCCGTGGCACATGTAAAATGTGTGTAAATTTCTTTTGTCGCTTGCCTTCGGTTGAGTGCCTCGAATTTGAGCTGAATGTACAACCCAGCTTCCTCGTAAGTGTTAGCGCCTTCGAAGGTCACCGGTATTGACAGCCATTAGATTTGCAGACACCAGTGAAGGTTAGTAATCGGAAGAAAGTGGAAAGGCTTACATTTACTGGTAAAAATAAGACGAATTAGGGTCTAATGGTTGGTCAATCGGTTTTTATCAATGAGCCCTGGGGGGAGGGGTTGTCCCTCAAACTGTTTTCGTATGAACGGATGGCAGTTGAAGGACCCAGTTGTCAGTTTGCGAGGAGTACATACTAGCTTCAGACTCAACGGGTACTGTACTATTCAGGCAATGGAGAAGCGGTTACCAGTGCCTATTTATTATCCCATCCTCGGGGGCATGTCAGTGTGTGACCATGGAAAATAAAGTCTTGAGATTGACTCTACTTTAGTATTACCCCGTTCAGGGATTACGAATTACTCTTATAGAAAACTGTATAAGAAATTGAAAAAAATGAGTAGCGCTAAACATTCCATCCATCGGAGAAAATCTTCTCAATAACCAGACTCACCTGTGTATTCCGGGAAGCATAGGGTGAGTGGGTACTCTTTGATTTTCTCCATGAACAGATCTCGTTTATTCAAAAAGAGTAGCATACTGGTTTCAATGAACCAACTGTTGTTACAAATTGAATCAAACAGCTTCATAGACTCCAGCATTCGATTCTATAAGTTTACAACAGGAAATGATGTAGGGTTATGAAAGCCTCATCTCTTTACTCTTGAAAGCTACATTGTAAATAAATGGTGCACGCCTTACGCCTTCAAAATATAGCGATAATAGCACAAACTACAGAAGAGTCAAAATAGACATGCAGACATGTCTGGCACAACAAAATACGAGTAATCGAGTTGGTACTTGCTCAACAGTGAACTCTGTGTGACCCTGTAAATCAGCTGCATAACTGAGCGTGATACTTCGGTATGGATAACGTCTATACTTTTCGTAGAAACCGAGTTTGAAGACACAACATTCAATTGAATTTGAAATTTGACAGAACCATTGCATCGGAAATCGTTTGAACGAAGTCCGGATTGCTTCCCTCCGTTCAGTCGTCCCCTCCCAGCCCAGCATTTTATGCTCTACTTTCCTCCACCACATGACTGAACCACAAAGTGGAAGATGACCCCGTTAACTTCTACCTGGTTACTTTATCGCTCGTGATTCTTGATCTTTGAGACCAAGACTGTTGCACCGGTGTGATGGCTTGATTTGCGAGCAAATGTAAACCTCGTTTCATTTCGTTCGACTCTAATCCGCGGAGCGAAAATTATCGAGGTTGTTCCTGATTTCTTACAGAATTCAAAATATTCATGTGAGAACCGTTTTTAAGCGAAAGGGGGTGTTTATAGTTCTTTTGAATGTAGTGTCCGTGCGTCAGTGGACAGCTGGTCTTTTCTCACTGCCCCAGCGATGGATACACGCAGACGCTATCGAAGATGACGTAGATTGGAAGTTAAATTACCTTTTTATTCTACCCATGACTTTTCCAGTGCGCATGAAAACCCTTGCGCGTCTAGCTCGGTTACTGTGTTCACGTCCGAACCTGGTCAAACGGTTATCGACGCGGACGTTATACCTTGACAGTCCGGGTTCAAATGCTGCTACCGCTGTTCCCTTCCCCGTTCAGCAATCCTTGATTTATCGAATCCTCTTTGGAGAAATATTGTTCTTTGTCGTATAATAAATAAAGCAGGTAGAAGATAGTTTGTTTAATTAACTTAAAAGGCAACAAATTCCTGGGTCCGCTTAAACTGAATTCTTTAACAAACAAGTAATCAGTAAGCCAGTCAACATTGTCTGAGTTATGCTGCAACCCCTATGATATAAAATCAAATGAACTGCAGATCATATAAAGTACATTCAGGACACCATCGAATAAATCGCTCCCATGATGAAACTAACCAACTGCACCACGAAACCATCAGGTATTGACGAACAAAGCAAAAAATCATTTGTGATTGCTGACCTGTTCTGATTGTGCAACACCTTTTCCATTTTCGGTTAGTTTTAGACGTTGAATTTGTAAACACTTGCCCAAGAAACTTCTACTACATAATGACAAAACCCAGTACACACTGCGGCTTATTCGTTCTAAGGATACATTGTGTGTAAGTGGCTTGGAAAATCCGATTTCGAATGAGGTGGAAACAAGGCTTGTTGCAACAGTTTCAATTCTGAATTGATCTGAAAGTGAAAGTTCGTTGACCGCGACACAATTCGTAGTCAGGCGCAGAGGTGACCCACTCTTTACCACAGAACGCGCTCCAGCTGTCGCATTAGCATATGGCGTACGACATAGTAAACTAAGTTGGAAATTGATGCGGGTAAACTGCATCACCTATTTCCAAAATAGTCGAGGCAGTTTGACATTGCATCGAAGCTCAGTCGGTAGAGCACACGTGGTATTGAAGCGTTGGTGGCAACCTTGCATAGGTTCGAATCCTGTCAGTGTTAACAACTTTCAAAACCTGCATGAATTCAGCATAATTTTCCTGGCAAGAGGAAGATCTGCGGTTGGATCCAGGCCTGCAAAATACACTAATACACGCGAAAAATGCAAGTAATTTATTCATTGCGCATATCACTGCGGCTTCTTTTGCACTCAATAAGTTCTGCACTGCTCAGAACTTGTCAGGTCTAACAAATTGTATTATAGTCTTATATTTCTCCTTGCCAGAAGTGAGACTTATAAACCCTCCCCAAATGGTCTGTTTTGCAGTGTCTTCACTACCACCCTCCAGAATAAATGGTGCTTATAGCTATCTAGGTAGTGTGGGGTGTAAGTTAAACAAAGTTAGACTTTAGACTGATTTCTAAAACCTTCTCTTGGCAGAATGACCAGCTGAATGATGTTAATTTTTTCAGCATTTTCCAAGTTACCACTGACCAGCGGTACATCGAGCTATTCGCAGTAATTCCATGCTTCTTTGCGTTCTTAGCATGCCTTGATCTAATCTTTCTAACAGTTCTTGTAGTATAAAGTGAATAAGAATAAAAATGTACCGGTCTAGTTAAACTGAACACTGCGCATCAAGAACTAGGATCCTGAACTTACCTACATCAAAATAGTATTCCAACTAGAATACATTATTGAATACTCTCGTCTTTTTGTAGAGACCGGCTAATTTATATCTTCAAAGCTCATCAGGTGCCTCCCAAACACTGAGTGAATTTCAATCAAAGCAAATTCAAGAAAAGCGCTTCCTTCTGTGGATTCGCAAAAAAACGTGTCCAGCTACTTCTCAGGCAAAGAAAAAACCGGTCCCTGGTTAGATTAGAAAACTACTCAGAATAAGGACCGAGTGTGTAAAAGCGGGAGAAATCAATGAACTAACTAGATAAAAACATCGTTTTCGTTCACGAAGGAGAATGATACGGGACAATATTGACTGATTGCAGGTTTTTCACACTTACTTATCATCACTTTTGCCCCAGGTTGGCAAACATCCTAGTCTGTGAACTGCTGGTCTTTTAAATATGATTTCGTTTAAGATAGCTTGGAAATTGGCTGAGATCTGGTAGGAAACGCCACCTACAGAAGTGCGAAATTGTCTTCAGAAATTAACATCGCTTTTCGGTCTAAAAATAGTATCCATTTGGAAAAGCTGATTTTTATGGCTTTACGGGTTAACGAACAGCGCTGCGAGTTTATTCGGACACAAGTGTCTGTATCAGACGAGTCCGTGAGAAGTAAACGGATTTACATACGCTTTCACGAGCGGGCCACACTTTGATTCGATTGAGATCAAACAAGAGCAACCCTTACAAACAAGGGAACCACATCAAGATTAAAAAGAAGTCCTCACTTTTCTGTAACGCATAACAAGGTAAATAGCAAAGGGTTGACCGACTCTCAAAGTTGAATGATTCACTTTCTTAAATTACCCTTGATATTCTTACTTGTTGGATAAACTAAGAAAAATTTTAGGGTAGAAGACGTAACCAAAACACATGAGAATTTCAGTTCGTTGAGTTAGAAAATTAATTCATAGTTTAGGCCGGCAATTCATCGAATTGACGAAATCTCCTGGGGGGTACGGAACAATCAAGATATATGAAAATTATTCATCCAGCCAATCACGAAAGCCAAAGTGTTTTTTCTCTCAGAAGCGTGGAAAATGGAATTGTTTGATAAGTAAACAAAATTCAAACGGCCGAAATCGACCTCTGAAGGATATCTAGACCGTTGTTTATGGGTCCTTTCACTATCATTTGGCTGATAGACCACAGTCCCTACCAACCTTATCTATCTCTACAATGAGGCCGCGAGGCCAACAAAATGCGAAGACTAGGATCCTCCCGCTCAAGCAGTCACAAGGATGTTCAGGACAATAATCGAAATGTTATTCAACTTGATAGATTTCCTTTGGATTTTCTGTGACAAACCAGTTCCTTTAGCTATTAGTCTCTTTTAATTGACTTCGCTATGTATTACAACATGACAGGTAGACGGTAAGTGGTCATTTCAATTTTAGGTTAGTCTATGAGCATTTGGGCTTTCAGTGACCCTAACCGCAACTTACAAGCTCCGATTTCGGAAGGCTTTCCTACATGATCCAGATACAGAACAAGGGTAAACCGCCCGACGTCGATCTCATCAACTGTTGTATACTCTTTCAAATGTATTTGCAACACGTCGTGTGTAGGTCGAGTGGCACGACAGCTATTCACTCGAATCAAGGAGCTTCATCCAGGCTAGTCAAGCCAAGGACAGACTGGATCGAAAGCAGCTCAGTTTTGACGTACCTAGTGGAAATCAGGTTATTCCACACAAAGCTTTCAGAGTTATTCATTGTGTCCCCCTAAAACAAATACAAGGGTGTTCATTTGCGTACTCTAGTAATGCCGAGGAAACTGGAATCAGGAAGCTGATGCCAGACTCTTGCTCCTAGAAGCGTTTGGTGCAGGCGCTCCACCTTTCATTGCCTAGGGTCGATCGAGGCCGAAAGAATCTCTCTTCCGGTCACCCAGAGGGTTTAATGTAGATGAACAAATCACACTGCAAGGACACTTTGACTGTGACAAACCCCTGCTCATGTTCGTCGTTTATTACATGTCTATCCCAACGATCTTTGGTCAAGTGTACCTCAAGTTATTTGTGAACGACTTGAGAATGAACCACTAGAAAACAGTTGTTTCGCCAAACTGGACTTCTTTGTGATAAGTACGGACAGTAGAAGATTAGATTTTTGCATGATATGATTCATCATGCAGTGAGAACGTTCAAACCACTTAAAAACATGGAAGCACTGTACATAGGTTTCAACGTTCACACTGAGTGATGAGTCTTACAATGTAAAACAAATCTCTTACTACCCATACTTATGTAGGAATCATGCTCTGAAGGTTGTTTACAGGAATATTTTCGTTGTACTTAAGCCCCTACAGAGAAGTCGACCATCCCAGGAGTCGCTCGTTGTGCGGGAAATACTCTGCTTACATTCTTTGCCAGCTTCGGATTAGCTCTACATCATGTGGTGTATATGTTCGATCAGCCGTTGAGCGCCAATTCTGATAGCCTTGTGGTTAATGTCCCACCCACAATCGCTAACCATGGTATGGAGTCCCAGCTGGGGTTCGGTGGATGTGCACTGCTGATGATTCCTAATAAGGATGAAACAGGTGTAAAGTGCTTCCATGTATTTTACTGGACTGAAATTCCTACGTAAAACATTTATAACTAGAAAGTTTACTTATCTGTCAAAAAAATATTTTCCGAGCCTTCTATAAGGTTTTATTCACGTATGCGTATTTACTGTATACATGGGTACAGAGCAGAAGCAATAAAACTTGGACAACTTTGCATTCACAGAAAATCTAAACCTTACCGTGAGTCGTACAAAGAGAGAAATAATGAGATGAACTTCAGAATCATCAAAAGATTACCTGCTAAGTAATCCTTAGCGACCGCCATCTCTCACGACGATCTAGAATGCAATAAACCTCGGTCGGCCTCGTCGACAAGTAATGATATAGTCACGTGATATACTACCAAATTCACTGGATTCAGGCAAGAACTGCTTCTGGCTTATGAAGCCCGAATTACTTTACACGACACGAGTTGGTGAGCCCCATGCTTGCAAGATCCGAACTGTTCATCAAGAGTATACACGGGTCAATAAGTTCATAACAGAAACTCGCCATTAAACATGCATACCTATTTATTCATGGCTTACTTCCTTATTTACGGTTTACATTTTATGATACTTATTAGACCATGAAATGGGAAACTTTTAAATACCGCAGAGAATTTTCTCTAATAAGAAAGAATACTACTCTGGTTACACATGTACAAATCAACCTGATATCATCACCATGAATTATTTTAAAATTCACTCATTCTCTGGATGTTTTGGCTTTCCACATGATAAGCTTCCAAGGATGCTTTGACTGCTCACTGGTAATAGCGTTGACAACCATTTGATCGTCAACTCTATTTTGGCCGTGCTTTTACGGAGACCTTTTTCTCTCGCCATAAGTATCACAGTCAAATGTGGTCAAGATTATGATGCACTGAATTAAAAACTATAAAGATAATAAAAACCAGGGTTCCCATCTACCTTTTATCCATGATGTATGGAATGTGATGTTTGTGTTGTTTCGCCTCCTGTCCAGATGTGTACCTGTATTCCAATACTGCATGGTCCCTATCTCTCTGACGTTAGAACAACTCCATCCTTCCTGTTAAATAAAACCTTCATTCATCGGGCTCGCCTGGTGTGAGAGCATTGGCTGAGAGATCACCGACGGACAAACCAGTTCCGTTAGATAAAAGCCTATCGCCATCGATTCAAATTCGATGGTAAAGCTGGCGCCAGTGAAGCGAACCGATGGCCCGATCAGTTCGTGACAAAACAGAACGGAATCTCCTAATCATCCACCAGCGGTCATTCACACCGAACTGTACTGAATCAACCGATCAGTAGCCCAGAGTTTCTTTAACGAAACGGGAAGAATTCAACTAATCGGGTTCACAACTGGTAAAGCCAGTCAGAGCACCCTAATGAGGAAAGTGTCCTGGACCAATGAAATTTGTAGTGTTTTTGACGGTGGTCAGCTGGCTTCATATATAAATTATTTTGTAATAATAAAAGGACATTTTGGGATTATAAAATTCTTCGCACTGTTGCTGGCGGGTAGGATTAGGACTAATTTTTTCTAAGTTTTAGGAAATTTATTCATCGTCTCAGAGACACACAACGTGGAAAATCGGAGGAGGATTATTCATCCCAAAAGACTACTAAAAATCCAATGTTTCATCGATATGTTCGGGGAGGACAACATAAATTTGTTCAGACTGGACTCTTTTTTGCAAGATACTATGACTTCTGACCATCGTAGTTTTTATCTTGTTTAGGTAACCTGGCCCGTTCTGTTCCCCTGAAAAGCTTCGTTATTAGACGTTTCTTTAAAAAGAGCTTGGGTGTTAGTCTACACGACCAGCACGCTAAGCAAGAGCGAAACCAACAACTAAAGAATAAGCCTATCTTTACTGATTCATCTATAGTTACAACTACTTACTGGGGATAAATGAAACCTGGTATCCTGTGTGGAGTTTGGTTTGTCAGGTTACTTCGAAGTACTTGCACTTATGAGGTGGTTGTAGAAAAGACCCGTGGCTTTTTCAATTTACTGACCTTCAAGTGTTGCCTTCGGGTGCTTGGGAAAAAATTAAAAAAGTAAAACGACAGTTGACCTCGTCATCGCTGACTCTGACAATGGGAGCAGGAGTGACTAATCGAAGAACGATTTAGCACACGTACCTTCGTTGACCTGTTACCAACGACTAAAATTTATAAGGTCGCAAAACTGTCCGGAAGAAGGGTACCAGCGGTAACCGAAACATTGGCTCACCGAAAAAGCCATGTCTTTGACATTACATTCTTCTCGTTTAACACATCAAATGGCGCATCGTTTTTCGATAGACTACAAACCTGGTTTGGAGCTAACACTAGTCAAAATTTCGTAATTTTATGAATGTATTATTTACTGAAATTCACAGAAGTATTTGATTCTGTGGCTGCGTAACACGAATCAGATAAGCTCACCTTATACGTATCCAATAGCAAACAGAAAGGTGGAGATGTTCATTTAGTTAGTAACTGAAGTATTACAAATGATTCTCGCGTTTTCAATAACCATTTTGGAGCGTAAACAATGCGTCTCATTTGCGAAATATCCAACATTTCTTAGTGTGATCGCTTGTTTAAAAATGCACGATGCTTTATCACGGTGTGGGTGGCGCCTATTCCCCGGTCTGACTACGACAGAGGCGACTAGTTTTATTTCTCGGATCATTTCATTTTTCAATTTAACGGCTGATCAGTGTCTCATATTCTCGTGCACGACACTGTGATCGCATTAGGCATTACATCAAACGATGAGTGAAGTCAGTATCGGCCAATACTGAACATACAGAGTTGGAAGCTGATAGCGATTAGTTTCCCCCCATCCTTTTATTTTCCCGCTGATTATCGATTATGGACACAAAGTGCAAAGCTATTTGCTGGACTAATATGGATGCAACTAATTTTGTGCCAGTTTTATCTCAGAGAACAACCCAGTTCGAAAAATATTTACCTTATTGGATGTCAATAGAAAGATCTCCAATAGGTGTGTCAACATGATAAACTAACATCGAAAGTTCAGAAGTGAATAAAACGTCATTGAATATTCTATTTCTACTTTGATTTAAAACACTATGAATCGTGCAAGTACAGGTCCTCTAATAAAGATAAAATAACCCACTGCAAGACCTAGGTTAAAAGTTTCAATGAGAGCACCTTTATGATCAATAGACCAAAACTACAGATTACACCTTCCACGTTTATGGCTTAACGAAATATTGACTTCGGGGTCTCGGAGTCGAATTAACAACCTCCGGTCAAATTCATATTTTCATATAATAAAATTGGCTTTATTTCCCTCCAGCAAGAATCGTGTCCTTAGAAATTCGCACGGTCTTCTACTCTATCGACTGAACCGTACTTTAGAATTGTTGGCTGAGAAATGGAGTACCCCATAATTATGTGTTGGTTCACACAGAAACAAAAAACATACCTCAAGTCAGCTTAGGGTCTACCGCCAACTTTTGCTAACCCTTGCCTTCTCCAGTGGATTAGGTCAAGTTCGACCTACACCTCCATTTCTTTTCAACCTTGCATAGAGGATGTTCTAAAGAATAATTTATCTGGTCTACCAAGTGGGGAAGTCGAACTCATACAGGATTTTTGATGACATCATCTGATAGGATGATAACACACAGGTTGTGCCACAATGTTCAAACCACATGGAGATTGAGGCACCCAAATAAGGTATGCACTTTGCGCTGCCCAAGTGTGAAACCCTTCTACAAGACCGGTAGAAACGTGCCTGCATTCATCCTGTATGTTGGTCAGTCGGAGGTAGTCTTGAACTCTTAGCTCCTCGGGAGCTTGATCACAGCTGGAGGTGGTGTCGGGGAGGTTACGTCACGGAGAGCCACAGCTAAAGCCATTTTGCCAAACTGCGACATCTGTGGAGGCGCCGTAACATAAGGTTCTCCCTTAAAAGACGAGTGTATAAAGCCGCAGATCGTAGCATTTACATTTACGGTTGCGAAACCCAACCACTTTGCTGTAAAAATGCTCGCCAATGATGAGGTTTGTAAGATTTTCATGTACGGATAATCGCCCTCTGACTGAAATTATTGGCTTGCACCACCCCCGATGTCTTGGGCATGCCTTGCGCAGGCGTATCCCACTTATTCCCTCGCCACTCCATTCGCTCGCGTTGGACAAGACTGGGAGATACGACGCGGTGCACAGGCCATGATGTTATGTAGGGGAGGGAAGAAGCTAGCTTTAGAGTTGGCTTTGGTTGGTACTTCTTGCCTCCCGCGTTGGAATCCAAATGGAAAGGACTGGTGTCGGTCAGAGACGTTGAAGTACGTGTTTCACAACAGAAGTCCGTGGTGCGAATGCTTCAGGCCCCGTATGGTGTATTTCCATTCACTATAAATGCCAACCGAAAACATATCAAAAGGCGCGCTGTCATGAAACTAAAAGGCATGCTTTTATCTTAGCGCTCTGTTGTAACTTATTTCAGTTTAACCCTTCGGTTCCTGTTTTTCTGGTAATGCTAATGCTGTCGCAGTGGCATGTCATAATTTACAACTCTGCATGTGGACATTTATTTCGCTGACGAGTGATGACTTCGTTCAACGTATAATCTATCCTATTTTGCACTACCGACCAAGAGCGACCAGGTTATCGATCCAGATATGTTTCTAAACAGCACTCTTTCACACTGTTTGCCGAGAAGCTGGGTTTTAGTTTCGGATAATTAAGGGATTAGGGCACTCTTATTTGTAATGAGTGATTTGACACTGAAATCTGACAGAACCGATCAAGAATCGTTCGCAATGTTTATGGAAAAGGAAGATTTTCATCGACAATCAAGACTTCCTGTTTCCCTTCTGTCCGACTAGATTTTACGATACGATTTCTGGGCACCTTCACAAAATGATTTCATACTCACTAAATCCTGCTATGCCTACTGTTACAACCGAGTACACGCAATTATAAACTCATCTATATCCTCACGATAGCTTCTTTCTGTTAACCAAAACCAGTCTGTTTCAAATTGATGGTGGCGAGCAATAGAAAACATACGACTCATTACTAGGACTAGTAGTACAATCAGTATGTAGGTAAATTGTTCATGTTTGTCATTCCAGGCCCATTGAAATACCCTTGAATATGATAAGAAATCTATTTTTCCAGGTTTCCTATTTTACTGTGCTTCTTTTGTTCTCGCGTGTACCCGCTGGATAGCAGCACACTAAAAAAGCACTTTTAAAGTTTTCTCCAGTAAGAATAATACTGAAAACTTGAAATAAAAAGTAAATACGGCCACTTTATATTACCGGTGATAAAATGTAGACAATTTTTATTTGACAACATGAATAATTTTAGTCCGTTCTGTTCCGCGAATTATTCTACGATGTGTTTCAATTTTTATACTGGAAGCCCTCAAGTTGTACGGCTACGACAAAAATTTCATTCAAAATGATATAGTATGGATCGTTCAGTGCCCCGATAACTCGATCATCGAGTGTCTTAAAGTCGGTTATTCAAGGGACTATGAGCAGCATTTAAACAAATCGACTGAGATGAGCACTGAACCTCAAACAAAAGAGGGAAACATGCTGATATATGATTATGCAGTGAGTACGGTTTCAGTACTCCGGTAAACTTACGTTTCATCGAAAGCAACGCTGTTTTACTTTACCGCCACCGATACAGGGTTTTTCGTTTCAGTGTTCATGCCAAACATTCTTTGGGAGCCAGCCCCCAGGTAAGCTATTCGTTAGGCTTTTGGCTAACAGCTCACCTCTGGTTCGAACTCCATTTGGGCTCCGTGAATGTGTGCTGCTGCTGATTCCTTACAAGGATGAAACAACTCTACACTGTTTTCATGGTTTCCAGAAGCAATTTGGGTCTTTATTGTTTTATATCATCTCATAAAGAGATTTCAGTTTATTTGGACCATGTTTCTTTTTTGCTCGTATTGATGCAAAACAATTAGGCGGTCAAGCAAAGGGTTTCACGTTAAACATTTATTGGAAAACGAATAACAAGTTCATTTGTAAAGGTAAGCACCCTTATTTCTTTTGTTCGTGGGCACTTGGGATCATGAAAGTCTCATCAAGACTACGTCAAGCAGTACAAATGGTATTAAAAAACCTCTTCAGATGTGGATAATAAAACTGTGGAGATGTGCAAACAAATCTGCCACGCCGTCAGATAATGTTTTCTTAGGGAAAACAATTGACATGCAATACTAGAGAGCATTGCTATTTATTCTTGCCGACTTTTGTATAGTCGTAAGCTTTCCGTTGAAGCTAAAGAGGTTACGGCTTACTTTTAACTGATATTCCATCAAGGACGATGGTTAACTTTCCTATGACAAACCACGCAGAATTTGTTCAGAGGCAGGTCAATTATCGCCTTTGCTTTGTCTGTGCGTGGATTGTTTCTCAACAACAAAGGTAGCCGTCCTACCCATATAACTGCATTGGGTACCAAACAATATGACTTTGTTTTCTTTTCCTACTGCCTCAGTATTCCAAGTTTTCGAATTGTTCATCATATCCACCAACCCTTGAGTCGATTTCTCGTTTACTGAGCCCTCCAAATGGAATAAATGGGTTTCGTTACAATGCAAATTGATTTCTCAAAAACTGCAACACATTTGCTGTGGTTTTCTTCAATCAAATTTAGAATATTGCCCAGATATAACAGACTGAAACCGACTTCTTTGAGTCATCTAACAAAAACATTGCCCGATTGATTCCAGTTGTACGTAATGTACTTTCAGTCATGGTTTTAGGACAAATTTTATGAAAGACGTAGGTCTCGCACTCACACTCGTTTGTCCTGACGGGTGAATTTACCAACAGGAACCTTCGTGACAAGCATTGAAATGGGTACGCCTCGCTGCTCCGTAGAACGCACCTTTGAGCCGAGAGTTCCGGCTGGGTTTCCCAAAGAAAATTTCCCCATGTGGCTTGAGAAAAGGCGAAGTTCAGTTTGTTCAGAAACCTCCAGCATCCTTCCTGGAAAGAGCCTCACTAACTTCTCTCTGATAATTAAAGATCGATGCAAATGCCGCTATTTTTGCTGTTCTGAGAAAAGCAGTGGTTCAAAATTAGCTCTAGCACATACCTTAGGCCTACAGGTTTACTTCGCTTGATTTCATTCCTCATCTGCACGTTACATCAGATAGGGCAACAGGTTGCACTCGTCTGAACTCATGAAACTTTCAAAATAGTTGTATGCTGGGTATCCAAAACTTATGCACAATACCTCATTTCTGTGATCACTCTTTGCGCCCCAGATGCAACGTCAGTCTATCGTTCTACTCCTTTTATGTCTGGTAATCTGGCACCTAGTCCCCTTAGAAAGGCTAGTTTTGGGATCCCTTTGGGCACGAGATCCCCACGTGCACTACTAGACTGCATTCCATCCAGCAGTCTCTGTTGCACAAATCTATTGGAAGGTTCTGTGTGTCAGCAGCTACAGACCTAGGCGGCCATGCTTGTTCATCTTGTCTGTGTATGCGCCCATTAACCACAGTTCTTCTGAGACCAGGGATGAATTCTATCGGGATTTACCTCGAATGTCTCGAAGCGTGCAGTTTACGGACGTGATGGTCATTGCTGAAAATTTAAATGACGAATTCAGCCTGTTAAAAGATTCAAAAATGCACATTGGAGACCCATTTACTATCCCGTTCGATCGCGCTGACAAAGGGGATAGTCACTTTCGGCTGTGCTCCTGCCACAGGTTGTTTCTTGCGTGTATAAAATTACACCACAAGAAGCGGCATAGACTCACATAGTGTTCTTCTACTTCTTCCCGACGCTAAACTCAGACTGACCACATTACAGTTGGTCTACGCTGAGATGGATCCATCGAAGATTGTAGTTCACTTCGGTGTAAGTCTATGGACTCAGGACTCACTGGTCACCGCTGGCATGGATAAATAGAAGATTATTGATCATCTTGGTGTACATTTGTGGACCCAGATTACGCCTTCATTCGGGCTTGCTTCCGTTTACATCTCATGCGTGATCACACCAACACTAAGGCCACTCGTCTCTCACATTTGTTTCTAAACCATAACATAATATCAGTTTTTTAGGCACAGTTTTCCAACTTTTATTGATGCAGCCATATGTGCGGGATCCAAGTGAAAGTTGGCAGCAGCTCAAAGAAACCCCACAGGCCGCTTCCAATACCACAGAAAACAACGGTTCAAGTAGACCTCACAAACAAATAATATCTTCGACATCAGTTGTTCTGTTAGATGCTCACAGATCGGTCCCTCTTGATGTCACATTCATTGAGATTCTGCTGCCGACCAAACTTAATGGGCAGTAGGCCTTTGAGCCCTTTAAACTGACATGCAAGCGTATAATAACAAAGAAGACGCATCTGGCTTTTGTGGACATCAGTCTTCTGTGGCGCTGGCTTGACATCCGGCTGTCTATAAAGGGCCGAGTGTACATTGTGGCCGTTGGATCTATTATTTAATAAGGTTCAAAATCATGCCCATTAAAAGTGAAACTTAAGCAACCGCTGTCGATATTTGAGTATTGATATCTCCGCATTAAAATGGGAACCCCGCACCAGCAGGGCTGGGACTAGAAGTAGGACTTTCGGATCCAGCGGTTAGTCACTGGAAATAATACTGCATTTAAATAAGTTAAGGTGACTCGGATATACGTTACGCATACCAAGGGATAGACTTTCCCGTCGTACGCTGCTTCCCCAGGCGGGTGGTTTTCGGTCTGTAGGTTGAGATGGTTAGCATTTAACAAGGGGAAAAAACCGAAAACTTTGGCCAGTAAATTTGACTAAGTAGGATGTGTGAGTCTTCTAGGCTAGAATTCACGAGATCCTCCTGCCGGATGATTGGAGACATTAGGGATATGGCTACGTGTGGCGCTCAACAGCGTAGCTGCATTCGGGCTACCTTTTATATCGTCAGTATCTCCCTACAACCTTTTTTTGGCTCTCTTACAATTTACACTCCTAGATGTGTGACACTTGACATGCTAATACTGCAAGATTGCAACCAAAACATCCTAGAAGGTCTAGGTTGATGTTTGAATGAACTGAACCTAACTGTTACAGGTATCTGTTAGACTTCCGCTGTTTTGTTCTTCTGCAATTTCTACCGAATTCCGTTCGCTACTTTTGTCTTCTGCCTTGTTTCTGTAAATTCATCATGGAACCTCATTACTCCCATAAATGAGCTGTTTCTGCCTCCGTGATGACCTTTGAACTGAAGTCTGCTTGCAGTGACAGTCATTGAATCCAACATAAGTCCAAATATAAGGATTCCCTAATGTCCCGGGCAAACATCCGAAGAACAGTTCTTTCGTTTATTTAAATAACAGCAATCAGAAAATTGCAAAATCATCGAAGAATGTTCTGGCTGGGAAACCTTTAATGCAATTAAAGTTTCTTACTTCATCAATGTATGTCTTTCCCAATTGTAATATAACTGGCAGTATTACACGTAGTCCTTAACTTTGGAACACGGTTAGACAAAAATCCAATGAAAAGGCTAAAAGTTAAGAGAAAACTAAAACTAAAAACTATGCACTTTGGCAAATCAGGGTAACCTGCACAATGAAAATGTTAAACGGGAAATTTCACTTCCCCTAATATTTTCTACGACGATCAGTCTGGAAAATTCTCTCCAGAACCTCATTGACCGGGATGCTCAAGAAATCCGCAATTTCTGTCAGGTTGCATTTGACTTTGACTGTGTCAATTGAGAAAACTTGCATACGTTCACGCTTTTGCTTACAGTGCTCCAGAACCTAAAAGGTTTAGTCTGGATATGTAGAAACTGCCCCGGAAAAATTAAGTGATCAAAGTATTAGAAATCTCAACCCTTTGAAAATTTCACTTTTTTCAAGTAATTTACCACAAAGGCAAATAATGGATGATCACTGTGAAGTGACGAGATACCCTACATTCAGTGCCCGATAGCATGCATGTGAGATATGTCATCGCTACCGCAACTCCCAACCCAACATGGTATTTTAGTCAATCATTGTAAGGTTGCCAGTTGACAGCTGGCCGTGTATTTTGAATGAGAATTTGCTCCCGTGACAATGAGATCCAGCCCTCTGCATTGTATTTGCACTTTGGAATAAGGTAAAAACTCGATAATGGGCAACTACTTGACTTCATGCGAATTTTGTTTGTAATTGTAAGCTTATTTTCCAGGCATCACTAGATGAATGAACAGTGTAGCACCTGCCCACATACGGGAACAAAAACAACGCCAAACTGCTTTCCGTCAGTTCCACAGACTACTCAGGAAGCTTGCTACTTGATGATGTACGATTGGTTTGTGACAAATTGATTAGTCTAGTTTCAGACCATGAAAAACGAAGATATTAATTGAAAGTCCCATGTCTTTGATCAGTGTTTAAATCGAAACGGGATAATTTCTACCCCTCAAACAGTCGTTTTTTGATCTCTAATGCGGGTAGGATACAGTTTAGTTCGTAGTTGTTGATTGTAAAGGTGAATTATCACCACCTGATAGATAAAGGCATAATGAGACTTTTTATGTGACGACAGTTATTTTTTCGGGAACTACATCGCGAAATTTAGAAATCGAATAAGTTGAAAATAGCTGGATTTTGTCTCAAAAACAAAATGGAGCGGCCGGATCAAAGAACCGGTTTCTGTCTTAACAACAGCTGGGTTTTAACGGGAACCACACCGGCCCCCGGGACTGGTCGTTTTGCAGACTCATTATTCCAGTGAAAAAAAATGTGCAGTTTTCATATAATTGTACACGATTGTTCATTCATTTGTGTACCTTTTGTATTTTTCATCTAAATGAGCGCTATATCATGTGGTGTTGATATCAAACAAATCAGTGAGAACGAAAACGAATAGTACTGTTTTTCGGTTTTTGAATCCAAATCATCCGCCATGCTTTCTAGTCTCACTGGGGGTATGTTGGACGTAATAATACTTATGATTTGTAGTAAAGATGAAACAGTTGTGGAATTCTCCCATTGCTTCCAATGTGAATTCGAGCATAGTGAACTATTTCATAATAAAAAATGAATGGTTTTAGACTTTGTCAATAAGTTTTGGTCGCCAATTATTGCGCCACAAAGTATTCCATTTGCATTTTACTTCAGACTTACTGATCCTGTGCACAATATTGAATCACAGGCAAAAAATGATCAAGTACCATTTAGTTAAATCTTTTCAGGTGAAATCGAAGACTCATTCGTGTATTTTTGTGATCATACTCTTATAGTAAATCCAAATCGTAAGCTTCCTAGACTCGGCGCAACTTCAGCCCCGCGTGGAACCTACGCACGTTTCATTCAGTATAGCATGCACTCTACTAAATGCTCTTCGAGAATAACCAAGGAGCTTGGGGGCATGTTGCACGTGCGCCTGACTCTGATTGCATTTGCATTACCTCTGACGATAACATTCAGGGTCTAATTGTAGACTGATATTTTATTCGGACATTCCACTCGAGCTTGGTTAAAACACAAAGCAGCTGAAACCAACCGGTGGGCAGTTGTCTGCTTTCTGCTCAACCATGTAATTTCTAACTCTGTTTTTTGAAAAGTGATTATATCGTTCCGTATAGAGTATTTTAATTGAAAGGATGTGTTCGGTTTTAGGAATCTGCATCTATTTTTTAATCTCTACCATTTTATTGTAACAAATCACCAAAAAGCCCGTACGAACTTGTAATTTGTCACTTCCAAGCTGTAAACCAGGTTGTTACAAGTTCATGCTTTTGGTTTAGTTAAGAACATCACATAACTCTCCCTTTCTGATTCCAAGTACAGATATGACAGAAGGTGACTAAAAAGCTGATTCAGTCCCTTTTTCGTGATCAGTTTCCCAACCAGTAAGCCGAATTTGTTTGATCAACCCAATGAATTGTGGAATCTATGCATAAAGGCAGTTGAATGACAAATCAGCAAATGTGTATACACCCATTCCTAATCTCATGTGACTAGCAGATGGGAAATCGGGCATCTATGTCCGTTCGTGATTATTGTTTTGAAGCCTGAGTTTACAACTAGCAAGCATTTTTGTTATGCTCTTCTGTAAATATGTTGCCAGAAAGCTGTTGGTGAAATGAAAGACTGTTTCTTCTTGTTGAAACAGATTTTCAAAGACATAAAGATAAAAGAACTAAAGATATTGACTTCAGTTAGAGTTTTGAATAAAGATATTCCAAAATCTAGTCTTTCAACATTCCGTAGGGTCCATGCACACAAATTTGACCGTATAGCACATCAAGTCAGATCTCAATAGTGCCGGCAGAGTTTATCGCATTGATAATCTCCAAAATGTTTCCATTCATATAAATTAGAACATCGTTTCCATTGACTATCTCTTTGGGAGAGCTTGTTCAGGTGTTATATTCCAAATTTGTGAGGAGATGGGGGTTCAAATAATTTGAGTCGTATGGGGAATTTGTCAAGTAGTATCGCCAATCAACCTCAAATCATTCACCCAGGATTCTAGTACTATTTGAAACACGATGAAAACACACTCCGATGATTAGTAACAAGTGCGAAATAGTTGGGCTCAGTACTCTCTGGGTCTTTGACGACGCATCCGACATTGGTACAACATGATGAATTAGCTCACAAAAGCATGACGTATACTGGTTCATCCACTGCCATGTCATTCGAAGGAATGCTCAGGTCCGACTTTCACCGAGGTTTATGAGTTTCCACATATGTGCTCAGCTAGACTGAAAAAGTGGCACAATATGTCATGCCAAAAAAAAACATTTCGATAAAACTCTAACTCTTCACACTAATCTCATTTGTGCATCCAGAGTGTGAATGGATGCTCCTCTGTGATTGTTGCGAAGAAACACCTATGGAGTGTACGAGTATCAGAACCAATGGATGAACAAACAATTACGGGATAGGCATACCCGATGAATGGAAACAACCGTGAAACTGGTCTTGTGCTTCCAAGGATCTGTGTCCACTAGCCTTTAAGTATTACTTATGGCAAAACTTTCGCTTATTTTCTTGTCAAAGTTGTTATTCCCCTGTAGAGCTCAGTTTCGGTTAGTGCGAGCAGAACGTAGCACACATTTATCTACATATTCGTAGTAGTCATTTTTTGCCTAACGAACATAAAGGAGAATTTCGCACACAAGCGTTTTACAATAAAGACACTGCTGACCACTCGTGCCAATTCCATCTCGAGGTGGAATGTTTTCAATCATTTTCTCCAGTTTTCCCGGGAAACTCCAAAGTTGAATTAAAACGAATGCGGTGCAACGCGAATAAACAGCGCTCACACGAAGATTCATTTGACAGTATACCTCACCCCTCCTTCACCATCACCTGCATATCAGTTCGTCTTCATCTCTGACCTTGAATGAATTAATCGATGGGTAATCAAATAAATTCAACTTTTTCTCCAACCAGCGACAGTCACTCACGAGAGAGGAGATTAAGCAGAACATTTTCCATCAAAGCAAACGAGTAGGTTTTTGTGGTAACTAGCCTGGTTTCATCTACTAAGATTTCAAATGATTCGATTTGAAAAATGCAAGTGGGTTTTCTGTTGCGTTATATGATTTGCAAGAACGTCAGGACTGGAACAACACAAGAGAAGAAAGAGATCAAAAGCTGTAATCTCATTTGAATCAAATGAAGCGTGCATAGATGAAAAGTCCATTTTTAGAATCACAAGGTGTTTCTTGCAGAGTTAGTTCGTCGGTTAGCGCGCCTAACCTTTAGAACGAGGACACATGGTCCCAAGTATAGATCCTCTTGACGAGTTGTATAGTGTTGTATCTGGATGACAGGGAAGCACGAGACCGGTTCCGCGGTTGCTGCCGCACATTAGGTATGCGTATTCGATACTCTTCTATACAATCATATCTATAGTTGAGCAATCCACAGTTGATATACAGCTGTAATCCCATTTGAGTCGTATGGTGCATGTTCTGTCTTCCGGATACAACACTATGCTACTCATTTCGAAGGAAAAGCGTTCATCTGAGAATCCAAAGAAACTCCTACTTTTGGGGCCTACACATGAGCGAAATGGAAGAGAGACCAAATGAGATCAAGAACTGGCAGCTTTGACTCACGTACTTGGAACGGTCAATCACACGAGACTTTTTTGTGTCTACGTGGAAACGACTGATGATTTGAATAGTTCTAATTAGTTTGATAGTAATAAAGATTATATTAGTACTAACAAGTAATTATGACACAGTTAGGTCAGAATAAAATGAACCAGGACCCAACAAAAAATATTGACTTTTGACTAAACACAGTGAGCCTACTTCATCTGTGCACATTCTCAAGCCTGAAACTTACGGCAAATTTGAAGCAGACTAAAGTTAGATACAGATACTCTTCTCATGTTCATAGTTAGTAGTAAGACAAGCAGCAACGCACTCAACAAGAAAGAGGCCGGTGGTTATGGACTGGTTTAATTTACACACGGTTTAGCTTGAGCTGCAGGGCTCTAACCCCGCAAGTGATGGTCATTTTCCTTTATAATTGGAAACCCGTTGCCACCCGGTCATCATGGTATCTCATCTTGTAAGACACCTTACCGTTTTAGATCCAGATTTTAAGGGCAAAGTTTTCACTTCTCCCGCACAGCTTATTAAGCAGCTGCAGCTATGAGAAACGGTTTTCTCACGTCATTCAAGATGATGCTCGTTATTAAACACCTCGTAAATGTCTGTTCAATCACGTGATCTCTTGTAACCAATACGGAAAATTCAACCTGGATCATAAGTCCAAGTCTATTGGTCAAGGCTTTAGCAGATACCATCAACTAATTTTGTGGCAACTTCAGTCCCTCGTCATATTTGGGTGACCCCGATAAAGCAAGAAAAGTAGGATCACTGTGTAGATACGACCAAGTTTCGGAAGTCAGCGTCGGCGACCAAAAAAGTACAACTTTTTCCATCCGTTTTCTTCATCAACCTTACTTTACTCCCAACAGTTGCTCGGGTTTTCTTTTGTTTGTTGTACGCCTACAAAGTTACTGAATAACACCAGGCGGTGTGCTCGGCTTTTCAATATTTTCTGTCTTAAATTGGGGTCTCACGTCTGTGTCTTTGTCTAATCGCCCTACTGTCGACCAAATCATGATCTCATTGGCTTTCGTGTAATTCAGACCGATGCTGAGTAGAACTGCTCAGGATGTTCTACACAAAAAATTCAAGGTATTTTCAGCCTGTGTAACTTCAAAAACCAAACACACTGACTTTTGTCTCTGACCAGGTGTAATGCGTTTTAAACCAACAGCTGTTGGATTTCTCCTAATTATTATAGGATTCATATTATTCTCAATTGGTAAACCAACTGCATGGCTGCACTAACTGTGTGGTCTATGAGATGACGATTAGGAACCTTTGCAAAAAACTTCTCGGTCCCTAATACCAATAAAACCACCAGATTCGTTTCATCTTGCTCAAGCTTAAGACAGGATCTCCCGATTCATTTATGTTATTTTCAATATTTTTTACTTCATTTTCATTGTATAACAATAGTACCATATTTCAGGAAGGGGGTCTCGGCTAATTAAAAGCTGCCAGTCGGGCATCTACGCATCACAGTTCATCCAAAAGTTGCCCATTTTACCGGTTAAGCTCATTTTCATTTCAGTGATTTATTTCGCTTACATATTTATACCAGCACAATTATCAAACCAAAAACAAGGAGATAATTCGACTTCCAGACTTTTGAAAGTTGTTGTCGATTGTAGCTAAGGTTGGTGTTGTTCAACGGCTTTTGATCTCTGAGCTTGGCTTTTAGGTTGCAAGCTTTCTATCAATAGTTGAGGTGACAACGTCAATGCACAGGTTGCGACCCCCGTACTCATCTCTCATTTAATGGTACGGAAGCCTCGTTAGATCAGTAAAACTTCAATAGAGCTTCTTGTAACTCCTTCATCTGACTTTTCAGAAGTCATCAACTGTGTATCACCGGCTTGGAACGTTTTCTGTTACTCAGCAAATTTGTCAGTCCCACAACTTAACCACTAGGCTGTCCGTGCCGACTTACTGCTTGTTTTAGGCAGAAACGCTACAAGATTCGGCGTTATTTCAGCTCTTTTGACCACCAACCTCACAAAACAGCAGGTATCGGTATGACCGAATGTGCCTTCAAAGGCAATGACAGCTCTCAGACGAACGCAAGCTTTCTTACACAGCACAAAACAAAATTTCGCGGTCCTTGCATTTATCAACGATGGAGTATGTTGCCAACGGCCAAAATTCGTGGAAGTTGTTTCTTTTGATCCGCCTCGCTATCTCTAGTGAGAAGTTTTTTCTGTCTGCGAAACATCTGGTTTTATTTGTGAAACACAATGTTTGGTCCGTGTACCCAGTCCGACCACGGTGGTCGATCAAGCCTTGAAGCTTAAACGCCACTGGCCAGATTCATCTCTCATTCTATTGATTCACGCCATCGATCGGCTGTTCTGCCGCTCGTGCTTCCGTTATCGTAAACCCGCACAAGTGCTGACTGCTAACATGATTTGGCCGTCTACCAAAGATGAGTAAACACATAACCTAACACTGTTCTGTCGCATTCAAATCACCGGTAGGAAAGCATTAGATGTGAGTGAAGTAACCTGTGGAAATGATGGTTCTTTAATCCACAATCAGCAGCTGCGCCTCGAACACTTTGAAAAGCACTCATGTAACGCGTTGGCATTGACCGCTATTCCGATAATGCTGTAAGTGTTCGTACCTGTTTATACACTTACTGGGCTTCGGCTCATTGGGTTTTCATTCTGTTTATGCTTTTACAGATCATGCACGTGTAACCCCCACGGGAGGGCTCTGCCTCCAGCACATCCAACGACTTCGCTTGTCTTTGTGTCCCTGTCAAACTGGCATCCTGGATGTTGTCGTCGTCTCCGTTTCCGTCGCATCATGCGCACGTTCGTCACCTCGTTACATTTACACTGACAGTTCAGCTGGTCTCCAGTGTCAGCTCCGCACATAGCTGGTATGGTAATCGTCCCTTGGTCTGTCTTCACGAATAAACTTACTGTGGTGGAAATTCACAACAAAATCCAAGCCTCAGGACGTCACAAAAGGCTGGGCTGCGATGGCCATCTCTGGTCCCTGCTCAAAGATAGTGAACACATCTTGTTAGAGAACATCATGCTTTGTTCTCAAGTTCCGCATTCAGTGCAGGTTCTCACATCAATTGTTGTCCCAACCTTCAAGAAGGGCTCAGGTGGTAAATGCCCTAACCTAAGGGGTGTGAGCCTCACCCCAATTGCGTCGAAGCTGCTTACGCCCGTGATGCGAAGCAGGTTATTTCAAACGTGAAAAGCGGACTCGTGAAAACCAAGCTGGGTTTCGTGCCAGGGGTGGATGCATAACTTAAATAATCACTCTGCGATAGCTGTCAATACGCGTTCATACCTCTCAGAAATCAAGAGTTATCGTTCTCAGATATTCTCGCTGCCTTCTAAGCCTTTTATCATCAAGCTTCAGCCGAAACCCGCATTATTTAGCCATGCCGCACAGTCCTTTAACGACAGCCCACCATTCCTTAGCCACTGTCCATCGTTCTTTCGTCTTGAGGCACAACCTTTAGACATTACCCATTGCCGGGATTTCTAGAGATATTCCGTGAGGCAGGGATAGTTTCACCCGTCTGTCCTTAATATTATCTCACCATTGTCTGAGTGTTGCATTGGACGCACACTGGCGTACGCACATGTATGCACCCACAATCACACACAAGCACACACAATACGCTGTTTGAACATGGTTAACTCATCACTTGCCGCACGGAATATCTCTAACCGTCCCTCCAACGGACAATTGGTTAAGGTTGTGCGTCGTGGCTAAAAACTGATGGGCCGTGGCTAAGGGATGGTGTGTTGCGGCTGAAGAATGGTGGCTCGTGGCTAAAGAATTGCTGGTTTTGGTTAAAACTTGATGGGAAAACGTGTAGTTTGTCGATAAGACCACGCTGCGGAACTGTTTTTGACAAGCTGAGTACCTGATACGTATATTGTTCCTTAACACAAGAACCGTATTTCCGGTCAGCTTACGGTCTACTGCCAGCTTTCGCTAACCTTTGCCTTCTCCAGTGCAGTAGGTCAAGGTCGACCTACATCCTCGTTTCTTTTCAACCTTATCATACAGTTTCCAACTTAGAGTACACCAACGATATCGTTTTTCTGTGTGGTAAACCAATGCAGTGCAACACCTTTTGGATCACTTTGCGATGTGGTAGTCAAGATAATGTATGCGATTTGCGTCTTCTAGTTTTGAAGTACTTAAACAAGACGGAAAGGAGCCTGTGCTAACACTGATCCTGTGTGATGATCAGCAGGAGGTAGTTTACTACCTTAAGTATTTCGGGAGCTTGATAACAACTGAAGATGATATTGAGGGAGGAGAATGCATCAAGAGTAGTGAGCACTTGAATTACTTCCGCCAATCTACGACACTTGTGGAGCCGCCCTGACATCCGGCCCTCCTCTGGGAAACGAGCGCACAACGCCGCAGCTCACATCATATATATATATATATATATATATATATATATATATATATATATATATATATATATATATAAACACATCACAAATGCAAACTTGAGGCAACTTGTCCTCGTTCTGAAGGTTGGCATTGTTAACCGACAAAATAACTTTGGAAGCTTTATTAATTAATTAATTCATTTCACATTCAGCTCATCTGGAATAATTTACGACAAATACTGCTGGAATGGTTTCAAAAATGCTACTCAAATCTTCACACATCATCTGGCTTCCTCCGAATTCTCACGCGCTGAGGTATTGACTTACTCACTTTGATAAGTAGGTATATCATCCTGAAATGATATTTAAACGTTTCAGACAATGTAGTGGTGTGAACTACAAGCAATCTCTGAGGATGACAAAGTTTCTATAGATTTTGTTAGGGATAGTGCAAAACACGAAGTTTAGGCCGAAGCCAACCTAATGAAGCTGAAGAGTTTGCACCAGGATTAGAACGCAGTTCAGTTACTACTACTGCCGTGTTCGTTGATATGTGAACCATACTCAAGATAGGATAATCTCCCTTGATGATGATGCCAGATGGGATCCATTGGAAATTAATGTTTTCTAGTGGAAGTAGCACGATGACAAGCTGGCGTAAAACTTGTACGAATTGTTCAAGCTTATGTTTCAAATAAGTTACATACAACATTCTGTGTCTATCAGTAAGTTTAAATATCAAGTCATTCTTTGGGATTGGAGAAACCTACAAATTAACCTTGATCCGCGAACCAGAAATTTGAAATTTTGTTCCAGAAGCCATTGGAATAGTGCAGGAGAACGAAGGAGGAAGATAACGAGAACACAGCGAGAGACAAAAGTAGGCAGAGTGGTTTGTGCGCTCTGATGTTTTCTTAGCTGATGAATGTGAAAAGACAAAGGTCACAGCTTTCCAACACAAATGAATGTGCAAAGACCAACAGAAGTCTCCATTTATTGTGACTTCTAGGTACATGATAGATACAATTGCAGATGGTAATTACAGTGCATGCAGGGAAATCTGAATATGAAAGAGCAAGGACGCACTCCCAACATTCAGATTGGATTAGAATAACAGCAGACTAAGTGGAAAACTGTTCAATGGTTGACAGTATTTTTCCAAATTTTATTGAAGTCAGGAAAACAGCGAGTGGACTGACATCTGCATGTTTTAAAAAATTGACATAAGAAATGACGGGCAAGTCGATAATTTTAGTGAAGATTAAATATGGGAAAAGAACGATGGCCTTGAGTTCTCCCGAACTGTTACGCAACAATTTGGAAGAAATTCTACCTAATTTTGTGCAACGCACACTCTCAGTCATATAATTTGATGTCCAAATAAATAGTTTTTTCGGGATATCGGAAAGATTTAGCCCTAGAAAGGTGCCGTGACCGAGTAATTGAATTGGAGCTGGAAGCGCAGCCAAAGAAAGCACACCTGACTGATTTTATTTTCACGCAGATTTACTGATAAGGTAGATGATGGTATAGATGCGAAAGCTGTTTCGAGGTCAAAATAATACAACATATTTACTACACTTATCTTATTCACATTATATCTCCTTTTCATTGCTTTCCAGGCTTGCATATCGTGTTACCCGAAGTACTGAAACCTGTAACATAGACTAAAACTCCATAAATCTTTTCCCCTTTTTCTATTACCGTCTTTCCCAGGGACTCCCTGTGACCGTTGCCCAAAACAAGCTCTCTGCCAGTCTGTGTTTTTCCTGGTGTTTGAGCAGTCACTGTACGGTTTCTTGAACATCGAGCCGGTATTTGTCTATTAGGTACTGGGCGAGATTTTCTCGGACCCATTTCAAACCCATCATCCCCTAGCCCCTTTGTCCCGATCCTCCTTGCCCACTGCAAACATGGCGACGCTGATAGGATACAATCCCCAGATTGATGTCCCAGAAGATAAGGAGGATGTAGGTTTGGGAGAAGATTTGTCAGAACTTCGAACATAACTTCCCTTCTACCCTATGGCGCCATAAATCAACCTGCAGAGTGACCTGCCGCCGGTCTTTCCCAGGCCCACTGGATTATCGTATTGGATAATCAAGATGAAGCGGTACCGACCCAGAGCATCGGAAACTGGCCACAACTGCTATATTTTGGGCCGTTTAAGCAACTGGGTGCAGAAACTCATTTTCCTGGGAAGAACTGATGGTTTTTAAAATCCCCACTTGCCATTTTAGGTTGTACTGGACTAGTTGTTCCCGACCCTCACTGATGTTGACGCCCTTCGGTAGGAATTCTGTGGAAGAAATCAGATGCCATCGGAGAGTACAGTGGGGTTTGCTAAACCTCCTTTATATTCTGGCGACTAGTGGCTATTTTTATCAGAGAGCTGAATTCCAGCGTACATTTAGTTCACAATGGTCCATCGCTGGGATTCTTAGCTACGAAGCGCGAAGGCATTTACAACTGAAACGTTGACAGGCACGGCTCGATAGGCAAACCACTTCAACACCAGTGTCAAGGAGAAGCCGGACATTAAGTCGGACAGGGATGTTCATCGATACCGAAGTTTGAGTGACCCTTACGTGGTGAGAAAGCCACAGTTTTATCCGGACGGTGGTACGCACAAGAAAGACAACATTGGCACTCGGTTTTAATCTCATGGTTTCTGTGTCCAAGACAATGCGTATACAACTACCTTTGAGTAAGTTTGTAAATGAAAGTCATCCAATATGGGTAGTCATAGATACGGGACAGCGTGCAGCCTCATTCACTCCAGGCTCTGTGGCTCATTTATAATTACCGGTGTGGCACCGAGAATTAGGGAATTAAAAAGGAAGCCGGTTCAAACGTGTGGTTGTGCCGACATTAGTTCACTGTTGCCGGTAATAGCGGTTACTCTTCCAGTGGGAGGGTCTTAAGAAAAAGATTGAAAAAAGGTTGGGAGAACGGTTGAAAAATGGTTGTTGCCTGGACATGGTTTGAGAGGTACTGGTATGCCGCCATCAGCAGGTCGCATTCGATAGCGTTGGTAAGAACGAAGAAGAATATCTTCCAGAAGCACGTACAGTGAATCTGTCAGGACGGATAGAAAGGTTTCTGGAGCCAACGGGTCTGTCAGTAGATGATAATCGTCCGAAGCAACTTTGATCTTTTTTGACGAAACACCCAAAAGCCTTCGTGCGTGACAAGCTTTTTGGGAAGCACTAAGGCAGTCAGACATCAAATAGACAGGCAAAGGGTTGCTCCGTTTCGACAGCCACCTCATGGAGTACCCTTCACTACGGAGATGAATTAGGGAAAATATTCGCCGAAATATTGCAGGAAGGAATGATCAAACCGTCGCAGTCTCCTCAGGCTTCGAGGCTCAGTGTTAATTACTGCCGGTTAAACGAAGCCACTCAAAATGGCAGTTTCCACTTCATCGGATTGATGACACATTGTAGACTCTGAGGACCATAAAATACTTTAGTATACTTGATACCACTTCTGGATAAGGTCAGCTCGAGATGCAACCTAACAACCGAGAGAAGACGGCATTTTACATTCCGTCCGTAGTTTATGAATTAAATACAATCTCTTTTGGGTAAGCCACTGCGCCCGCAACATTTTACCGCTTGATAGGCATTGTTCTGAAAAAGTTGATCCTTCACCAGTTGCCCAGTTGCCTCAGTTTACCCAGATGATATCATCTTTACACAGCCGCACTTTGGATAAACATCTGAAAAATTGTGAGCCGGTTTCCAAAACAAATGAAGATGTTAGGCATCGACTAAAGCCTAGAAAAAGCACACTCCTGCAGAAAGGAATAAAATTCTCTGATTACGAAATAAGCCATTCTGAAGTGAGCTGTCACCCCAACAAAATTATTGCTATAAAATCCTGATCAGTTCCATACCCAATAAAGAGATTAAAAGTTTCCTCGGACTGACACCTTACTAACTGCGATTCGTGAAAGACTAAGCAGTAGCAGCGCTTCTAATACATCGCTTGACTAAGAAAAATAGGAAGTTCGCCTGAACGGCAGTGTCGAATAGCACTTGAAGAGCTCCAAAACGTATTGGTAGATGCGCTCATCTTAGCTTGTCCGCATCCCAGAAAAACGGCCGGCACTTTCATCTTGTATATAGGAGCCAGTGAGACCATGATTGAGATAGTATTATTCCAACTAAGGTGATGTCAATAGAAGCACGTGATCGAATACGTGAGTCGCTTCCTCAGTAGGCTGGATAGAAATTGCTGCACTACCAAGAAGAAAACGCTGGACTTGGTCACCCAAGCGAAACACTTCAGGCACTTCTTGCTGGTCCGAAGATTCCTCGTACAAACGAATCTTCAGTCTCTCGAGCGACTTCAGAACTTCAAAGAAAGGGAAGGCCAACTAGCTAGTTGGCAACAAAGACCGGGCCGGAAGCATTCTAGTGCAGATGCCCATCGTCACAAACTGTGGAGACTCAATAATTTTAAATTTTTTTGTTTCTTCAACGGTTTCCGCGCTCTGACCATGTCATCTGGATTGCTGATGAGACTTTTGCGACCTAAAAGCCGAGCTCAGCGAGCATAGGCCATTACACACCATGGAGACTGACCAACTTGTGGTGTAGCAGCGGCCACACTTAATGTGGATAGTTCGGATTGGTCTGGCGTACAAGGAACTGACCCTGAAACTCAACTTATTTATGGACAGATTGGCGTGGGCTTTCAGAAGCCTACGAAAGGGGACATGGCTGGCACCACTTGAGGGAGCCTTTGCTTATGGTCTACATGGACACGAATCCCCCTCAAGGACGACATGTTACTCCATCAGTCCATGCCAAAGTTTGATCCTCGTACGTTGGTGCCACAGAATAGGGTACAACATGTACTGGAACATGTGCTTGTAGTGTGGGTGTAGGGAGAAGACTATTGGGAGCCATTCCGGAGTTCAATTAATGCATGTGTGAGTTCCCAATGCGACACTTACTAACATTTGTGCTCAAGGAGTTTTTCATCTTTGTATTTTTGCAGATTGAACTCAAGTAACCCCTGCGAATGAACACGGCCGCTTGCGTACTACATGCGGGCATGCTGGACAACACAAAATGGACCACGCTGTATCTCACAGTTATTGCCCACTACAATGGAAGCTGCTGCGTCTAAGTGCACCTATTTACTGTATAGGCATATTGGAAAGGGTTATGGGAAATACAAACTTGGGGTAGTAAAAATGTGACGATAGCACTCGCAGTCATCATCAGTACATGAGATGATAAAGATATTCGGCGAAAGCCGTTTGTAATGGCTATCAATTTGGTGGCCTTCGGAATGAGAAGACAATAACTTAATGAGCCAGGGGATCACACAGTAACTCAAAGGTTAATTCACAATAAATATCTTACTCGTTGTCATACATTACAGGATTATGGAGTTAAAATGATCCGGGCCCAAGGAAGCGGATACTTCGGTAGTGCGAGGGAATCTCAATTTATTTTCACCAGAAAGCTACTCGACAGTAGCATTTTCAAAGACCCATAGGAAGCTGTGGGATTGACTGATGTGCAATTGAGTGCAGCTCGGAGTTAGTCAACGTCAACATGAAAGCTGGAGTGTTTTGCCTTTTCCCTATAGACGATTTTAGTATCTTTTCACAAAATTTCGACTCTTCTTGCTTCCAGTATTTGACCGGCAAATAATGCATCTAGGCACGTAACCCCCTCTTTGATCGAACCTGAATGATGCCTGACGCCAGTTTTATGGTGGACTGCTCAACCGACATAGCGACATGAGGTGGGAGGGGCGTAAATCGCCGTTGCAAGCAAACATGATTTCTACGGGCAGCACAGATCAATATTTCTCACCGGATACTGAACAAAGAATCAACGCAACTAAGGGATGACGAACAAAGGAAGGAGAACCAAAGTTTTGAAGGATCTGTTGGGCAAAGGAATTTTCACAAATGAGAAACTGCATGGGAAAACTATACCTATTTGACTTTTTATGTTTTATGGGTAGAGTATGGATATGTATCTGTTCTAAATTGGTTGTAAACGATGGTAGCTAAAAACCAGGGGCCATATGTGAGAGGGAAAAATATCGGACTGATCGCCGACCTCGTTTTTCTAGAACGTATTTACCTCCGATGGGGTAGCGGTAGAAATAATTTAGTCTAAAAAACATTACTGGATACGTGTCAGCGTGATTGCAATCAGCAACAATCAAATGGAGTGTCTCATCAAATATGGGAACAAAAAGAGGTGCGTGGGCGTAAAAGAATTGTGCAATTTGACTGGAAATGGGATGGAGTATTGCTTCAGTTCGTATTTTTGTACTTGTGTAAAGCTAAGATTCTGTGATTCCTTGAACAGTCCAATAGTTCACACATTTTGAGGAATTGCTGGAAATAATGTCGGGAAAAGTTACCGCATGTATTAAATTTACCTCCTGTCTTTATATCTGGCTAACTTTCTATTCTGCCGCTAGCGTTCAAAACCATCTGGCAGTGCAAGGGTGCCGTCCACATTTTGGTACGACTAAGACTCCTATACACACATTGAATAAGAATTCATGTGAGTGCTTGTGTTAAGCATAGAGCAATTTTTGGAAGAATAGTTGAAGGTTAGAGCCGGTTAGCGATGACAGTCGTTCTCAATTGGGGAGAGCGTAACTAAGAGCTTCCTACCAGCAGGCTCTCGTATGTTCCTTGGTCCAGCAGGCTTCGCATGATTCAATGAAAACATAACTTGTTTCCGGTACAGATAACACCTAATGGGGATATATTATACAAACAAAATCTTGACTTTATGACAACCGAGAAATATATAGTGCGGCCAAGCAAGGGGTGCATCGCATTTTTTTGTTTTTGGCATATTTATTAGTCATTAACTAATCTTTGGTTTCAGTTTCATCTAGACAGCATGAGAACGATATATAATTAGTATTCATCGAGATAGGGAGTGAACGATGGAAGGTGTAGATCATGCAAATAAAACCAGAGAGCCACCACCATTGATCACCATACAGTATAGACAGCAAATCAAGTTGCAGCTTAGCTAGTCATCAACACACTTGATGGGAGTTCGTGATTCACGATACCATTTATCCGGATTCATGAGTCAATGGCTTAAGCTACCCATATACAACAGACGAAGAGATTCATTTTGCTTGCTCACAACAAAAAGAGAAGTACGGAGAGCATGAGAAGTGAAAAATCCTCATCGTAGCATTGATTTTCTCAAGCGTGGAGATAACAGCTTTCCGTATGTTTTTATTTTTGTTTTATTGGGTTGAGTTCATGACCTAAGGCATCTTATTATAATAGCTTTGATTCTGGTCACTCCTTTGGTATACTGATTGTTCACTGGCTGCGGTCGAACGGCCATCTTGATAAACATCAAAACCTCCCGTCGCGGGTTCGAACCCTTTCGTCTCTCTCGGTCACTCCCAACTAGCGATCTCTCGTTGGTTACTACCCCTTTACTGAAACGTTGTATCCTTGTGAAAGCAAACAGAGAAGACGGAATAAGTCATAATCAACGTCGGAGAAAATGAGGATGCTAATTGCCGAACTAAAGATGTAATTTTTTTCTACTGCCCATCCATTTGCTGGGAATATTTCGGCTCAAACTTGGTGCTCGTTTTACAATATACTGGTCGGTAAAAGTAGCTTAGCTCTCGATGCAAATTTTGCTTAACTTTACCTTTCCGGGAGGAATATGCATAACTCTTCCACCCGAGGATGACTGACCCTCACTCTTTCCTCCAAAACTTCATCATGATCATAGAGAGTGGTTAGTTAACATAGACATTAAAAGAGTATTCTAGGCTGAACGCGTATGGAACTTTATAAAATGACTGAATATTAGGTGAGTACAAATCTGCTATGTTATCAGCCTCCAGACACATCCCTGTCAGAATGAACCATATCCATATGGAATGAAATCTATCATTACCATTGGTGCCACGATGTTTGATACTCTTAGTTACCTATCAGCTCACTTCGAATCTCAAAAACTGTCTGGTGTTTCTCACTTTGTGTTTGTATGATTTATTGATAACAAGAATAACAACAACGATTCGTTCAAAATTCACAAGAATAACTAATCGCTGATTAAATACTTGAGCTGATGAAGTGCACACAGTGTTTTCCAGATCCTCAAAAGTTCCACTGCACTGATCGTGACTCTATTGTACTTGTGTTGACTTTTGCACAGCTCAGACCATTTTCATACTGCCCTGTGTTCAACTCATTTAGGTGTTTGCAAACATCGACCTATGTGCCCATACATTAGTCAGCCTATTGAGCGCCACAATTTATCCATCTAGTTCGTTTGTGCACTGGCCCGTTTGTCCATACATCTGATTCACTTTTTCCCAAACTGATCCCACAAAATTCAGTTGGATTGAGATCGGGCGACCGAGTTGGCCACGGGAGCCTCTTTGTATTGGGATGCGCGTAAAGCTCTCGTACAACAAGAGAACGATGTGTAGGCGTCTTGTCTTCCTGGGAAATCGCTTTTGTAGTAGTATTTAACATTGGCGAGATGTTTCGGATCTGGACTTCTAGGTAAACTTAACTATTGATGATGTTGTCCAGAAATATCAGCTCTCCTCGAACTTTTCAGTAGACCGCTCCCCAGATAAGCCTTGAACTTCCGTAGTGCTGCTTTGTTGCTGTCATTATATCATTTTCGTTAGGTTCAGAGATTTGTTTCCAAACGCACCTTCGCCGAATAACGGAAATGACTCGCTGGTTCAAATGATGGTTATCTATTACTGAGCCGACCGGTCCATCTACTCACTGACCGCCTTGAAAGACCAAAGTACTTGGTGAACTCGTAACGTAATTTCTCTGGTGCTCATCTTCCCATTGCATGCCAGACGACCTTCTCTTTAGTGGGCTTCACGTGAGCTCAAAAGAGGAGACCGTTATGTGGGATATCATACTGGGAAGTATCCATAAATGCGTAACTGACTTTCATAACAAACCT
Organism: Fasciola hepatica; assembly: GCA_948099385.1. Taxonomy (NCBI): domain Eukaryota; kingdom Metazoa; phylum Platyhelminthes; class Trematoda; order Plagiorchiida; family Fasciolidae; genus Fasciola; species Fasciola hepatica. Next base: position 1,666,387 of record CANUEZ040000040.1, read on the forward strand.
CGTAATACGGTAGACTGTGTGAAGTGAAAGTAAAGCTGTGCTGGGGTTGTTTGAAATATTCTGAACTGATGTTGTGAAGCCTCGAGACCAAAGTTTATCTTGTGGATGGGGGAGGGGGTGTTTTGGTGTATACAGCATATCGCTGTCTGCCACCAAAGTGACCGGTGGTGGCGAAATTCGAATCTCGTGCCCCCGAGGTACTGAGCTCTTATATTGCTCGACCGTCAGTGGTCGTATGACTTTTTCGTCCACTCGATGACTCCAAGCGGCCTTTAAAGAACTGATTAATCCCCAATGAACGGACATTTGCCAAGTGTGAAGTTAGTCAATCTAAATTGAAGACATCGATGAACTTTTGGATGTATAACCTGTTGCTACCATCCACACATCTCCAATTTTTAGTTACATCGCTTTTCAATAAATAGATAAATAAGCCAGGCTGTCGAAAAACGATCAGTTCTGTCAAAAACACTCTGCATAGATAACGAACCAAAATGTCCCGAACTTTGCACTTCGTGTACAAATTCTACACTGAATCACACTAATCATGATATGGGTCGTGCACGTGTTATGAACATTCAAATGTACGTGAATGTACTTTAGCAGTGTGCCAGATTTTTTATACTCATTGAACAGTGACGATATTACATAACTTCCCAGAGACATTTCATATTGTTATCATCATTTTAGTTATACACACAATTCTCATAATTTTCACACTTGTAAGCGTGATAGAAGCCACCGTTACTTGCCTGTATTTGGTGACAAAACCAGATGTTGGGAATAGACTCTCTAAAGAGAAAATCAGATAAACGTGAACAAAACAATCAAAGAATGATTATGGTGTAGTTGGAAAAATCATTATTTCCCGCAGAAATTCACTTTCTTAGAGTATTATTGATGAAAAATTAAAACAACTTTTTCTAAAGCACCTTTCGGGGGATTTTTGAATGTTATTGTGACCATCATTGAACACCTAATCGAGTGTCTAAGATAATCTATTTTGTTACGTGCTTGCACATGAGTGCAGTTGAAGACTTATGGCGCATAACTTCGAGGGCTTAGTGCACTTTTAGGACAAGTCAGCTGTCCTAATCCTGTGACTTGGAATGTTGAACCACACAGAGTCCCAATAGGTCCGGCTACAGTGGAGAACTGCCTGCCACAAATGGAACCAGCGTTCTCGGAATTTGAACCGCTGAACGTCGTAGTGATAAACCCCCGATGCAACTGACAAACACAGGTGGTTGAATGGAAAAGCTTCCAATTATTTGAAACTGAATCTGAAATCTAGGGTATGAACCTTAGTACTGCCCTCCAGGCTTCAACACTTCAATCCGAGTGCAGTCACCTCCCAATTTTGTAATAATTAATGAAAATTCATTCAAACCGAGTGGTTGCTGCCTTGTATCGTTAGGATACACTTATCTACCTGACCCTTTGTGAAAAGTTTAATTCAGAAGAGTTAAAGCCGACGCTGTCAGTCTCAAACTGACAAACTACCCTGTTGTAGTAATCCATCCGTTGTCGAAGTTCACCCTCTGTACAGTAAAACAAGTTCTTTAACTGAGTGCTGAAATGTCATAATTACGGGATTCTGTCAACTACCAACCAGGGTTAAAAATACACATTAACTGCTCTGTTGTTCGATGAATACCTTCATCTGTGCAATTCCTCATCTTTTCTGGAGTCTGGTCATGATGAAGACAATCTGTCCTCATTCAGGTAACTTTCGAATAGGACTTCGTGTCTCGAAATAAGCAAAGATGCCAGTCACTTCCCTCGGGTAATCATTAGCTATTAGACGAACCTTGAGCGCAATTACTCGAGAGCCTTTGGCCGACAGAATTACATGTACTTTATATAGACATTTAGAAAACTGACGCAGCAGTTAACAATCGAAGGAGAGTTACCTGTGAATAGATTATATTAACGTTCAAAAGGCAGATTTCCGTGTGCAAAACTGTATCTCATTTTTGCAAAACCATTACTTTTCTCTTTTTTTCAACCCAAATGGTCAGTTCGTTTCTGGATTTTTTCCTACTGCTTTATTACACTTTTTTAGTTTCTTCGGTTCTGTTTGCTACCTAGCAGTATTTACTAGCCGAAAGAGAAATAAGTCTATGCAATAACAGAAACGTAAGCAAACAAACAAAACAAAGGTGCAGTTAGATATGGTGTGCTCGAAAAAAGACTTCGGACGTAAATACTTCACTAACTGCAGTACCCATTCCTGTCATCTGATATATTCAACCATCTAGTAGGCTGACCTAGTGGGTTCTTACCCAGAAGCCTGAGATGTCGTACATGATCAAATCCACTGGTTAAGGTTTCCATGGAACTTTTCATGTCCTGGACTGACCACTCCGACCCATCCTCTAACCACTAAGTGCTTCGGAGAACAATACATATCGAGGGAGTCTTTCGGTGAGAATGTGTAATGCATGTTCCAACCCCCTTAACCAGTTTAGACTGAGCTTTCCTCCAGCGACTAACCCCTTATTTGTGAATCCACCAGATTAAAACTTACCACATCTGGTACGGTGCTTTTAATCGGTGTTTCTCCGCTCAGTCTCCAAGTGCTAAAGTATGAACAAATCTACGTGCCATTTATCCGAGGTAATTCACGTTCAATAATATTCACGCATTTGCTTTGGGTGATAACCTTTTCGTATTCAGCTGACTTGCCGAATCAGCTTGATATAGTTTGGAATTCGTGTTTATCAATTTGATCATCCAATGATCAATCAAACTGTGTGCTAACAGTTTCCAGATATTTAACAGAATTAGAAAACCTCATCTCTCAAGGCTGGTCGTCTCTGTTACGTAAAATCGTATTGGGTTCTTCAACTGTTATTTTATTCTGTTGTCACTGTTTGACTCTGTTCTTAACTGGAAAACCAATTAGGGAAAACGGACAAGGATTTTGTAATTAATCTGACTGGAGCAAACCCAGGCTTGTTTAGTTATTTCTTATAGTGCCCTAGTTTGTTGGCCTGAAGTTTATCTGCTTTTGATTAACTACTATATTTTAATTTGTTTCAGCTCATAGTTCCAAAATCCGATGGAGCATTTCGCAGCGCTTTTAGTTCTTAGCCTGGCGCGAAAGTCGTTGTATTTGTTGTGTCACCAAGGACAGTCTGATTTTCCGGTTCAGTCGTACCCATTACTTGTGAACCTGGCATTTCTTTAATTTGTTGTATTCCATGTCCAGCGTTAAATCCTTTGCTGGAATATCCTGAACACCTGCCTGTTAGAACGCTCCAGCCAACTGGAACTCACTGCACATTCCCTTGTTCTAATCCGTTTTTATCTTAGGTGCCATCAAATTCAGTTGTTATCCACAAAAACATTCTATTTTTCAACCCAAAGTTGGAGACCCTGGAGTCGGACTGCTTCTTCTGATTTGAAATGAAAATCAGACCAATGATGGCATCAATACTAGGCTCTAACTCTCGAGTAGTCACGGAAAGTCGGCCACATTCGCTTGCAGTTTCTGTACTTACAACGACTGCCGCAGCCAAATTTATCGAATCAATAACAGAGACTGTCAAACGTCCGGGTGTTGCGACAACTCGGATGTCAAATCAAAGAGTCTCTACTTCGATTCCTATTTGATAGAGTTGGCATCCAATCAAACTAACCTTTGATGTTCATCCTACACTAAAAAGGAACCCAGTGTGCTCTGGGAATACTTGTCACCCTTAAAAATAATTGGACTATAATACAGTGCACGAAACGCTATCAACCCACCATATTTGTCGCCGATAACTTTTGAACCAAACCACCTAGGGTGACCCAATTCATATACTGATATATCAAATCACTGATACATTAAACGTGTACGTATATTTGAAATTTGAACCAGGTAAACCCATTTGTCCCCGAAAATGTACCTGAAGGGATTCTAAACATCATTAAGTCCACCTCAGGAAGAATGACGAAAACTACTAGCTGGTTATGAAACACAACGAACTTTATTGGTAATGACTTAAACACAAAGTCAAGACATGCCTCCTATGACTTTCCGGATGGTTTGATCTTCCATGCTGTCCATCTATCGAGAGCTACGAGTGTCAAATCGCACAAAGTGCAGAAGACTCTTCTATCCGCATAGACTAACCTCGCTAACAGAACACTGACATTTTCATTTACCTTCAATTTTGATCTGTATGCATTTTGGCTCGTGGTCTTTGATGCTTTGGTAAAATAGTCACATTATGGTGAGGTTGATCTTATTCATGGACACACTATAAAGATGAAAGGTCATGGTTCTTGCCGACTTTCCAGAATCTTTTTGGAACAAAAATTCATTTAACGTCCTGATGTAAGAGTCAGTCGTCTGCTTCTGTTCCAAGACTACTCGCTGAGATCTTCGTATTTTCAAAACTTCACCTCACACCCCCACAGAGCCACCACTGAAGGCTTGGCAACTGAGGTTCCGCTTGTTTTGCTTTAAGTCATGTTCATGGTACATAACTTCCTCAGGGTCATCGAGATTAAACTGGTTCTTCCTGCTAAATATCACATCGTTTCACTTAGCATTCCGAGTGAAGTGGTTTCAGACCCATTCCACTTTATTATGAAAATAACGATCAGCCATCCATGACAGTGGTCTCATCTTTCTGTATTGCAGATGCCATGCAGACTATGAGATTTGTTCTACACATCAACCACCTCAATTCGGTTATAAGAACCTCTGCAGGTTTGATGCACCCGTAGGTTCGTTCGATGCACCATGCATGAGTCTTCTCGTGGTCTGCTCGGAAATTTTTCCCTGAATTGCGTGTTTTCTCTTGGCCACTCAATGATCGAAATCCTTCACGTATTTGCAGATAAAAGCTGTCGCTCTGATACTTTTCTTGTAAATCTGACTTATGTTTATCTCTGATTCTGTATGTGTGATACTCTTCCTTTTAACGGCTTCAAGAATATTTGACCTCGTACCATCTCTCTACTACTATTAAGTGCATAGCCTGAGTAAAATTCATTCACAAATTCACTTGTGATGTAAACACTGATCAATAACACAACCATGGTAAATGAGTCATAGACGTTGAAGATCGTTGCGTTTGCACACCAGTTCGGTGTTTTTGCCATCGTTCAGGAGTGGACTTAAAAGAATCTCAAAACCTCTGAGGTTCATTCTCCGGGATAAATGGATTTGTCTGCTTTGTGCTTCAAATCCATATGTGTATTTGGTGTAGTAGTGGGTTGATACTTCAGCATATCAGATTTAGTCACTAGAAGTGGTTTGGTTGAAAAGCTATCGCAGACAAATAGGGTGGGTATAATAGTATTTCGTGCACTATAGTCCTATGAACACCTATCTGCATTATGTGTGTGATTATCAGCAGGTGACTGAACTTTGCTCTCGTAAACTTCATCGCGTTTGTTACTCCGCGGTCTGACCACATAGGTTCATAAGTTTCACACACGAAAATACACAAACACACGTACATTCAGAGACCTAAAGACGTGTTCAGATCGAAACTGTCGAGTCGGATAGTGTAATATCGCTAACCTGAATAGTCCAATGAACCCTGTTAAACGTTTTGCTTCAATGGTGTAGAGCAGCATATTCATGCTGGTATAATTACAAAACAATGAACGCGGGGCAACTCATTCTGTGGGTACCGTTATTCGGAGTTTGCTTACCCGCACACAAAAATACTTACAAACACACACACACACACACACACACGTACGCACACCGTGGCTACATCACTGAACATTCGACAGAGGATACCAAAACAGATGGCCAAACTAATCAATACTTTGTAACTTTCATAGTGTAGTTTCCTTTCAGTAACTATCTCTTGTTTCGTCACCTTTTGCCTATTTGCAGCATTCTCTTTGTGTCTGCGACCCTGGAAACCACTTTTAGTTGAGTTACACGTTTCCTACTTTGTTAATCCCAACCCCCGTCCCTGCTTTCTTCGCCTCCTCTTGTTCGGCTATTGCCTCTAACCAAAAGACCTGAAATTTGACCGGAAGTGTTAAATATTTGCAAAACATTTTGCCGTCGATAATTACTAGCTACCAGTTTGCATGTGTGCATTCGTGGCGTAAACTGGTAGTGAGAAGAGCTCTTGGAGTACAGAAGTGAACTGTACGGCTTTCGTCTTCTTTTCGGATACAGATGAAGAACACTAGTGAACATACGATCATGCCCTTCTTTCAAATTGTACATCAATATTATTATGAAAAATAAAAGTCGAATTCTAATCAATAACATGTCAGCCTAGTGAAGCACGAAATGCAGTTCACCTCAGGTCTTTTTAATTTTAAATCAATTTCACTGAAAACCAAGTTCGCAAAGAGCTCCATCCAATGAGAAGCAAGGGTAAGATCTGACCGAATTTGTGATTAGTTCTGTTTGTCTATCTAGCCTACCAGTAAATTTCTGTATTTCCTGCGGATTGCTTCAATAGTGTTAGCTGTACCCAATATACTCTCGTAAAGAAGTAGTTAGCATGACTGTGAAACTTAAGTTAGCCAGTCACTTTGGGTCACTTTACAAAACGCATATTAAATAGCCGAGATACGACGGAATGTCATAACATGCTCAAGTTTGCACGGCCTCAGTGGGGTTTGAACCAAGGAACTCCGGCTCAATAATCAGACTCCCATACAATCCTATCACCATTGGTACGGTGTGATCCTATCAAACCTACTTGCCTCAATCAAAGAGCTGACTATTTTTCGGGATTTTATTTAGGCTATCAAATTAACGTCGTCATTGCTATGCCACCAATATCATAATAGCTTTCTTTTTCAACCTATATTGTGGAGTTCAGCGATTAACTCTCTCTCTCTCTCTCTCTCTCTCTCTCTCTCTCTCTCTCTCTCTCTCTCTCTTTCTTCTCTCTCTCTCTCTCTCTCTCTCTCTCTCTCTCTCTCTCTCTCTCTCTCTCTCTCTCTCTCTCTCTCTCTCTCTCTCTCTCTCTCTCTCTCTCTCTCTCTCTCTCTGGAAGAGCCCGCATTACTAGTCCTGAAATCCCCAATAATCAGTTACGTAGGACTATGCAAAGATCACTATCGGTTTACAGCCAGGACATTTTACGACAATTTTGGTCATCTGCTGGATGTTCTCAAGAAGAATATTGTATTTGTATGACTTTAAAATTTCGTGTGCTCACACCTCAGTCACCTATAGGTACTTCTAGTCGTGATTTCGGATTTTCTGTTCATTTTCTTTAAGTTGAATATTGCCTTAACTAGAGACCACAGTCATACACTCCCAATCGGCTTAAACAAATCCAGAATGCAAGCAAGAAGGGGACTGATATTTAGCAAAGAGAGGGACTTACTGTGGATTGCTCCTCCGCCAAACCAAGATCGTATTCACTGAGTGCCACCACGAAAATGATCGCCGTGACACTCTCAAAACAGTGTATCCACTTCTTTCGCTCAGATCTTTGACCACCCACATCCAACAATCTGCAAGAGTCAAGATATGATGTATTCGGGTGACGGACACATCCAAAGCTGACTTTCTTATTAGCCTCCTAGCAGCTTAGAAACCCGTTCGGTCAAGTAGAAGATCACATCAAGAGATGATACTTAATAATACGCCGTTTACAGGAAATAACTGAATTCACTGTACCAGTATATATATATATATATATATATATATATATATATATGTTGAATCGATCTAGATAGTAAAAGTCGCTGACCCGGGCGGAATTTAAACCCGCGCTTGGCAGCCACTCACGATTTAGTATTGCATGAACTCTACCAGCCGAACTAGACACCAGAGAGCTTCGGACATTTCACGAATGGATCAGGTATGTAAGTATTTGCCATGTATTTTCTGATTGGAAGATTTCGAAAGAATAAAGCAGTTTCTCCGTATAAGTGAAAAACACTTGGCACTTAGAAGCTAAATAAACAAAACACTACTGAAATTTCATTCTTATGAACCAGTAGTTATGCGCTGGAATCCTATAGCTACATTCAAGGGTTCGGTTTCGACAAAAATGCTGTGTTGGTACGCTTTGCATTGATCAGAATTTCAAGAATGCCAAGGATTCGTGCTCCTGTTTGAAATGATAACCGTGTTTTATGAAAATCTTCACCATAAGATGTGACATCATTATTCCTTCCGAAAAGACTTTAGACTGAATTTACCCATTCACCTTTTTCCTTTTTTGGAGGTAGTGGACTTGGATTGGTTATGAACCACTAGGACTATCAAACTTCACAACTGTGGCTGAACAACAGACAACCTCGTTCGTTCTGAGACTTCAGGTGGCAAGTAACAGTATTCTTTTTTGTGCAGAGAGCGTCGTGCTCAATCAATAAAAATTGGTTTTATCCGCTAGCAAAATTGAGTGAGTATCATCAGACAGACAAACAATTCACTTCAGTTCAGCCATCAACCTTGCACTTCTGTGCTCTGGCTTTGGTCGCTGCCTCGCATCATCTTCCAGCTGAAAGCAGAATGAATAGAAGCTGACATTTTGCCAGCTTCTGGTAGCTTTTTGGTAGCAAAGCATAACAAACTTCGGAACAAGTGAACAGCTATCTGCTTCTATAAGCTTATATTATTTTGTAACATTTAATGACTTTATTTCACTATTTTCATTCAAATTCACAAAAAAATAACTTACCGAAAATTTAGGTTTTTGTAAACAAATCTTGTCTCAATTATCCCCGTGGTTTTGATGCGCGTACGTAGCACGTCTTGTTCTGTCGGTACGTAATCAGTCGAGCATAGTCGATCAAGTGAGTTAAAGTAGCTGCAATATTTGGGAGAATATTCATATCAATATATAGAGGCTGTGATTCTTTTGTTTCTCAAAAACAGGTGGAAGAGGGATAAGAAATGTTTGGTTCTGTTTCGTGACATTTTTGTCGTGGAACTTCGATTCAGACAGAAATCTTGTTGACCAACCAAAAACCACAAAAACACCTTTTCTGCACTGAAACCGGTGCTTTATAGGACTAGTTGTTACGCATTTCTGGTCTTCCCCATCCCAAAGGATTGCCAGGTTCTACGCAGTATAGGTGTTTGTACGTAAAGATGCCTGCTTCACCCATATTTGTTGACGACTATTACGGAGAAACGAATATAATTTGAAGATACTGTCTCTAAAGCTACTGGTAAAGAATTCTCAAATATTCGACTCAAACGTGTTATAATATTTACGGGAGAGTAGTAGAACAACCCGAGAGCATAAGCTACATATAATTTTGAGTTGAATTAAATAAAATTTCTCTCTTCAGAATAATATTTCCTTCCTTCAAATGATTACCCGAGTCTTACTTATATGTCTTTTTTGGTGTGGTGTTGTACAACAAGTGGAGTAAAACTATTTAAAACACGCAACCGTTGATCCCTAACTGTTTATTCTGTGAAATCGTGGGTAACTCAGTATTCTTGTTCAAAAAATGTAACGCTTTTTAACCCCATTTCTCAAGCAGACACTAAAAATCGATGAAAATCCAGGCATCAGTTAAAAACGGAACCATTGCCTGCTGGTGAAAAAAGTTGGTGAATAAGTAGACGTCCTCAATAGTAAACTCGGCGTGTTTTCTATTCTTAGAACTTACTTCACCATTTTTAGGTATATGTGTCTTGTAGCACTGCAGACAATCACATTGACTTTTTCATTTTTTGCATTATTCAGTGCCAATCTAGATCTGGGAGTAAACCTTCCGAGAAATCTCTTGTTTAACTAGTTTATCAATCTGGTGCTGGATTTTCTGTCCCTGGCTTTTTCTCTCTATAATTAACCCACAAGATCTCGTTTGATTTTACATATTTAGCGTGGGTTGTGGGGCGATGTGTTTAATCCTGACGGAACAAGTTGTTGGTGAACCACTTTACTCATTGCTCTTGAGAAACTAATCACTGGAGGCACCTTTCGCGAATTCGAAAGAGACTCCAAGGCTAAGCACTAAGGGGCGTACAAATCATGCAGTCGTTTTGTTATATATGTACGCGGCACCTGATTCTCAGAAACATGATATTTCCAGCAATCATTGACGGTTGCCATGACAGGCACAGATCTCTTATATCAGGTTACGAGCAAAAGCTTTTCTAATAAAAGTAATTCATTTCAGTCGAACTTTTCCGATGGACAACACCTTTTATAGGATTCGATGAAGACTCGCAAACTCCCCTTTTGTTTTTGTTATCTGAGTATTTTCTTGCATTTATTGGTAAATTTTATTCCTCGCTTCCTTTTTTCGTGTGGTAATAATCTTAAAACTTATATTATCTACCATTAACCGTCCAAGGGAGTCAAGTAAAACAAACGCTGCAGGACATTGAAACCATCTTCAATTCCGACCTATCCGAACAAACTATCACATGTAATACTTGTTTAGCAGCCTCTCTGGAAACCTTGCACACTTATCAATTACTTTTTGCACAAAGACTAGATACACAAAATAAGAGCGATTTGCTTTCAAACAAAAGGACTTTGTTTGCTTACTATGCAGCAGAGTCATTTAGCTGATATTCTCTGGATCGGCGGAAGCATTTTTGTACCCCTCCATCACGCCACAATCGACCGAGAGCAGCGTAAACATCCTTCGACATAACTCCTTTCTCAACTTCTTCACATTTCGAGAAGATAAGTCGCGCATCGTCCTGGAAGAGTATAGTGATAATAGATATTATTTTTGTGAAAAATTATTTAAACCTTTAGATTTTGCAAAAAATGTCAAACAAGGGTTCAACTCTATTTTGAATAGCTCTGCTACTGTGTGTTTACCAATCGCAAATGATCGAAATGATTTGGTTTTTTGCGGTCATGTCTCTTCACACCGCATTATTGAGCTAAATTTTGTTATTTTGGAACATGTCAAACAGTAATGAGTAGACCATCTGAAAATGAAAACGGATGCCCTGCAGATGGAAAAGTTGGCGGAAATGTCTTCTGGTAAACATTAAATAATGTTTCGGACTGCGGGAATCAAGACCTTCCTTTATAGTCAACTACGCAATCCAATCATTGAATTTTCTCCCAGAGTACAGTTGCATTTCAGTATGCTGAGGAACATACAAAAGCTGGTATCCAGCGACGTGACCTGTAACTGTTTTACTTCACTCATTTCCCGGTTATTTTCTCTTCTAATAAACGATAATTTCATTACTTTCTACTTCATTTTCTTTTTAATGAGCGGATTAGAGAAAACAGTGGTTGCTAAAACATTGTGCTTACAGGAGAAAACCCCACTGTCCACAATTTTCCTCTAAACCATCTACAGTGACTGACACCCCGTACTTATCTCTTCCAGATAGACAAGAGCTTTTTCAGGCGCCTAGGCCGGCCTCTACAACATTTCCTTTCCTATCTCCAAGCTGCATAACATAAAGGCGGAATAAGTTCACGCAAGTAGCTGGTTTCTAATTGCAGCTGTACACAGTATTACACTATCACTAAAGCATCTGGTGCATATCATGGATTTGGATATTAGATTCAGTGGTGTGCAATATGCACCTGAGGAATATTTTATGCCCAGGGGCCAACAAACGCATTGGTTCGGTCCAACTGGGCAAACTTTTACCAGACAAATCATGCAAAGAATCCATAATCTTACTTAAGTTACTAAAAGAGAATCAGTTGACTTTTTTGTAAGGCGAATCACAATTCAAAACCTTATATTTGAGGCAAGTATCCGAATAACCTTATTTTCAGAGATGGCCGCGGTGCTTCTCTGATTTGACGTGAACACTACAACTGCAGTATACAGGGGTTTAGTTATTGACTTCTGAACGGCTGAACTCTTCACTTGCATTCCCAAATTGACATTTATAACCTTATTTAATGGAAACGTTCCCTTCAAACAAGATGTTGATCATTCTAATCTTATTGCAAGGCTAGCCACCTCAATAGGCGGATGTCACCGTAGCATTACCCATGAATCCCAGGTATCAACCCGTAGTGTTTTTAGTTTTAAAAGTATCGTAATTAAGAGCTAGTAGAGTTTGTTTCACATTAGTCTTTATTATGGCCAGTGAAACTCACCATGCATTGTGAAGTCCTAACTCACTCCTTAAAATCAAGATAAAGTATAGAAACATCTAACACTTTTTAAGAACAATCAGCGGTGCGTATCCACTGAGTCTCAAGTGGTATGTGAAGATAAGGTGTTTCGCTAACCGTCATTCACCCCGGATCTGAGCTACCGTGAGACTATTTGGATGTGCTCTGCAGATAATTCCTAAAGAAGTAAGGCAGCTTTTAAGATATTCCGGGGGTTTACCCAGTAAGTTGATCGATAAAATTGCCAGATGAATCGTGTCATATGCAAATCAAATTTCTCATTACCCATACTGTATATATACGTATATACCACGCCTATTACGAAAGAACGCGGAAGTGTTTTGTATGACATCTGATACAAAAATATTGCCTCATCTTTGATTTGCAACATACTTTCAAATAACTAGGTCCAGAAAAAAACAATGGATCCTAACCAAGCTGTTAGCTTCTTAGTTAATTATCCGTCAAAGCTTTTGTCAGTGACTTGAAATGACAAAGTATTTAGGTGTATCAATAAAAGAAACACCTTACCACCATAATTATGGAGTTTTATTTCAGGTTACGAACAAAATTGTATTTTGAACAATATCATGTTATACCCTAACGTTACTCAATTTTACTTCCTTTTAGTGTCACGACGACAAGCACACGTGTGATCATAAAATAGCTTTAAAGTAGATTCTCCGACCGTGCACGAAGTTATATCGGCAGTAAGTTACTCAGTGCGTATCTACGTGAATATAACGTACGAAACTTTTTAGCGGAGCACACATACATTGTCCATGCCGATGTACCGGGTCAAAATAAAAGGCATAGGGAAGTGTCAGGTTATTATTGAGGGACGTGTTGTTCCGTCGGAATGAATTCCTGCGACGAATAACAATTACTGTAAGTCACACTTTTATAATTTCATAATAATAGGGTTTGGATTTTTATACTTTACATGAGTTTAACTATTAAGCCAAAAAGAAAAAGTTAATTTGGATGCTAATAGCATAAAAGCTATAAATCAAGTAAAAATGCTGACTTTGCTTTCTGAACGGTCTTAGGAAATAACTGAAAGTTTATTATGTTAGAACCGAAACCAGTTCGGAGAGCATCGGAAAATCGATGCACCGTGTGAAATGGTGTGGTAAAATTCTGTCGTTCAATAACACAGCGCAGTCGAAATCGTTAGTAGGTTGTCGACATTTCGGTCACCACGGGTATCCTTTTTCAAGACGGGTTTTACAAGCCTGTTGAAAATCTACTAACAATTTCGACTACACTGTTTTATTGAACAATACAATTTCACCATAGCTAGAGCTTTCATTCCAGTAGAGTCGGGTTTTTCAACAAAATGAAAAATGTATCAAACTTTCCTGGAAAATAAGTAAAACAATGCAGAAGTAAGAATGAATGCGCCTTTTTGCCAGTGTTGCAGCTTCTACGCCAATGCATTGTTCGATGACAGCCTTTTATTTTGTTTTAGTTATTTTTCGGTGGATTTTGATATTATTATTTCCGGTTTAGTTTTCTTCTTAGACTCATATAAAAGAACTTGTTGCAATCCTTTCAGTATGACTGATGCATCTCTGAATGTAAAAGCAGGAAATCTGTCTATAAATCCCTCACAAGCTAACATTTATAAAAAAACGCACATTTTTGAGCATTGGGAGTAATGTAAGCAAGAATTCAATAACGGGACTGATTGTCAGGACATAAGAACATAAGCTTTGTTCATAGGCGCGTGTATTTGGAGCGAAAATTCAAAACATTTCTGAAAAAGTGAAGATTTACTTGAAAAAGGTAATCCTTCACAAAGCCTTTGTCCTTTTCTTTAAAGTAACTGATTTTATTCGTTGCGTTGACTGACTTGACCTAAAGGGTTCTACCCGGCCAAATACTACCTACTGGAAAGCTTACTTCTGCTCATTTCCAAGACTGAGCAATGAGGCATCCGATAGCTTAACTCCTTGCATCGATGAGCATTAAAAATCTCCCAATGATGCCTCCCATAAAAGATCAGTCTTCCGAAAACAAATAGATATCGCCATAATATTTCTGGGTTCACACTCCGGTTAACCTCCTTCCTTTTATTAGGATTTCTTTCACCATGGCTGCTTAATAACTCCATTATTCATGGCTGTTGTTTTCAAGGATGCTGCAATTTTAGCCCCAGGGAAAGGAGTACATCAAGATTCAAAAGCAAAAGATCATAGAATTAAGGTAAAGAATTTGGTCGAATCTGCACAACTAGGCATAATTTGGATCTTAGTCACCTTTGTCCGCCAGCCTTATCTTTCATGTTTCCTTTACTTAAGTCCTGAAGCCTATCTCGGTGTCTGTATCTGTGATGGCTCCCAAGAGCTTAGTATTGTTGCTAATCAGTCTCAGTACGAAAAGTTGACTATTTAGTCGTACCCCTAATTGTGAACCCCATTTCTGAGTAGCTCTCTTGGTTTTACAATATTATTTTATTTTGTTCTTTCATTTCAGTCCATATGCATTTAGAACTTTGGAAAATTCTGTGAGGCCGTTTTGCCATTCCAGAATAGTACAGTAATCAGCTGACTGACCGAAAGATGACCAGTTGAAGTCGGCCGGTTTCATTTTACTCGTTCATTCAAAGCAGTTGGCCGACCAGCAATACTTGGTTTGTAAAAGGGCTTTTTTAGTCTGGGTATGACAGTCAAACTAGAACCAGCTGTGACTAGTTGTAATTCTCCGGGCCCACTTATCACAACTTTTGTAAGGGAGCTTTTTTATGAGAAAACCAAACACGAAAAGGAAACTGTCCTAAATGACTCTCGTTATGGCCAGTCACCTAAGTGGCACGACTGCCAAACATCATCCTACAAAAACCAGGAGTTTTTGAGGAATAGAATGGTTATCTTAGGGTTCCACACCTCATGGAAAACCTCACAAAACGGGGCACCAAAACTCAGAATGGTAGAAAGTTGAGGCCAGTATGCGTATTCTTGGTTCTAATCCCGTACTACTCTGTTATTTCAAATAGCTTTTTCCTGTAAACACTCCTTCAGATACATGTTTAGAAAAACACCAGATATTCCCTTTTTTATAGACTTGTAAGCCCTGAGGATTTTTCTCCGATTTTCCTCATGATAACTACACCTGATATTTTCCTTCTATTGTTTTGCTATTTTGCTACCTTATTTCTCCATAACCTTATTAACAAAATGTATCATAGCGTTTAGTCTCATGAATTCCCGATTGCTCTGTTGCATTTTTATGGTAAAAACTACACGTTTTACTTGCTCTAGTGTTATCGTTTATTCGTATACTACTATCTCAATTTCGCACGTTTACGTTTTACAGATCCCGTAAATAAATAAGTAAAGGATTATGAACATTTTTAGTGAAACAGATAAGATGAAACAATGAATGCAAACATAATTTTTTTATAAGGACGTAGTCACTGATATAATAAAGCTGCTTACTCATTTTAAAATACCAAACATTATTCTGCACATGACGGTAACCTATCTGTTAATCTCGAAAAGATTCAGAATATTACTGAGGTATAACATTCCATAAATGGTTAGGGAGAAATGGTAAAAGGGTTATCCATTCTACTTGTTTTTTCAATCCTTTGGAAGCCCTCATCCCTATCCCAATTGATTGTCGGAAACTAATTCCTATGAATTTCACTGAAAACCTCAGCCCTTTAATAAAACATCCGTATACTATCTAGACCGTATCGCAATTAAGAAAGCTTGGGTGCGTTACTGTGAATAAGCGCAGTTACACAACTTCCTGAACGGCTGGGGGTGATAATCCGCCGTTCTGTAAGTGTCTCTGTGGGGAACCTCAATTTCGTCTTAGAAAATCCCTTTCAGTCTCCACCTTGAACATCTAGAAGACTTCCGTTATATCTAGACCAAAGGGAAAGCTAAAACCTGAAGTAAAAGTCTTCTGATTGCCCAACCTATTGTGACCTAGAGATAAACTCAAGGAACGGTAGCTTTGACCATCTTAGGTGTCCGCCATGAAAACTTTCAGATTCTTTTCAAAAATCCAGATCATTCCGCTTCCGGAACACTTGAAGCACACTACTGTTATAACCGCAACACAGAGATGTCTTAAGTGTGTGGTAAGTCCTCGTTTATATTATAATAGTGTATATCCCTGGCATACAATTTGAATCATCTATGAAACCAATGTTGATAAGCTGACGTACTCCTGATTTATCCTTATGAACTGTTAACTCATAAACCCAATGATATGTCATCATGTAATGCTTTATGTTTTTCAGACGACTCAGGCAACATCTGAATCCCCCTGAGTCTCAGTGAGAGCATCCTGGCCTTACTATCGAGTGGTTTCAAAAAATACACCCAGGAGACGGTCATTGGTGAACCCGCCAAAAGGTTTTTGAATCGTACCCTAGTTGCACAACCACGTATTCTCCATTCTTCTTTCATTAGGAAGACAGAAGGTATCCTCCTGTTTAAGTCTCAGGGCACGATATAGTTGGTGAAGATGGTCTCTAAGTCTGAATTTAATTGTTATGTCACAATTTCCAGTCTGTTTTTCAGTAAACAGCCTCTAAGCGCCGCTGACATGCGCTAGCTTCCGTACAAGACTTAGCTCAGTAAATTAAATAAAATCGTACAGATATGTCGTGGTAAACAGCAATAAAATTTACGTTTATTCTGGGATTATACAACTGGATTATAGTCCATTGCTTTTTCGGGTTCATCGCTGACAGTTCACTGAGTATACTTGACTCTTTTTATTGGGGGTCACTCATTTGCACGGTCGAGGGACATTCTGGAGGAAAAGCAACCGCGGAACCTTCGGGTTCATGTTACTTGGTCAGAAGGAAGTCCTACCATATAAGTTGCGTAGAACCTTCGGGAAATTGGACGAAGGACGCTTGATAGCAATGGCAGAGTCGCTCGCTTGGGTTACCGAGGGCAACGTGAAAGATAGGTGAAAGATTATAGGAGGTAGCCTACTACGTGTGACGGATGAAGTAGCTCCGCTGATCAGGGTCCGGAGAGGAGACTTACCACTGTGGTAGAATAGCTGTATGACCCGGGCACTGAAGCGCAAACACCAAGCATGATGAAGATTTTGGAAAACCGGTGGACATGAGGGCTTCACCCAGTATAAACGAATAAACAAGCAGGTAGTGGATCAACAGATACCTAAGAAACTAACACACGAATCGAGGATTGCCAAGTTAACAAAGAAAACACCTAGAAGTGTTCTACAACTTTGTCCGGGCGAAAGCCGCCATGAGGGTAGCAGTGGGAGGAGTAAGGATTAGAAATGAGGACCCAGCTGAGGACAACAAGCAAGAGGCAGATGTTCTTCGGAAGAACTTTAAGGAGGTCCACCGCCGCCTCCAGAGAATCCGGGCCTAGGCAGATGGAGGAGCTTCAGTTGGCACCGGAAGATGTTCTACTGGAGTTAGAAGCACTTGACCGGAGGAAATTCCCAGGACCAGACGGTATACACCCCCGAATCCTAAAACGGCTGGTCAGGATACTTGCAGGTCCTTCAGCTGAGTTGTTCAAAAAATCTGTCAGGGAAGCGCGCCTGCCTGTCCAATAAGAAACACCAGAAATCCTACCAATACACAAAGTTAGTGGAAGGGATGAAGTGGGGAATTATCAGCCTATTAGCCTACTTTTGGTAGTTCCGAAAGTGCTGGAGAGGGTGATTGGAAATGCATTGATGAGACACCTAGAGATAAACACTCTAGTTGCAGGGGAACAGCACGAGTTCACCAAAGGAAATCCCCGCCTTAGCATTCTCCTGAGCTTACTTGACGAGGCAACCCGGAGACTAGACCAAGATAAGAAAAGTTGAGGTGCGCTACCTCGACTTTCGGGAAGCCTTTGAAAACGTGAACCACAGACTGTTGCTACATAAATTAGGAGGGATGAATGTAGCTACGGATGTACTGGACGGGTTGGAAGCTCTACTGTGCGGTAGAAGGTTCTACGTCTATTTTGAGGACGCTTAGTCAGCAATGGCGACTGTAACCAGCGGGGCACAGCAAGGATCAGTGCGAGGACCAGTACTTTTCCTGGTATATGTGAACTCCAAGAGACCATAGAGTAATACTAACCCTTTACACCCTACTAATAGGGCCCCATCTAGAGTACGTAGCCCAAGCATGGGCTACCCAGCTACTTAGGCACACTCACATTTTGGAGGGAGTCCAAAGGAGATTCGCAAGAACCATCTCCGGCCTAAGGGGACTAGAGTGTGAGAATAGATAGCAGTTGCTAGATTTGTTATCTCTCAAGAGTAGACGCGCTAGGGGTTACCTGATAGAAATAATGAAGGAACTAAAAGTACTGTCCAGGACGAACCAGCCCTTAGATACCCTCTGAGAGCACGAACTGAAGCTTCTTAATCCAAGGGCCAGCAAGAATATCAGAGCTCAGTTCTTCTCACGCAGAGTAATAAACGATTGGAATAATCACCCTGTGGATGTTCTGGCAGCAGATACTATCGTCGATCTAAAAAAGAAGTTGGACCTCGCTTGGACACAAGTATTTCCGGAGTTCCAGTGAGACAGCGGAGAGCACTAATAGGACTCTTATCCCAAATTCTCTTTTCCCTCCTTCTTCTCTTTTTATTATTATCACTACTGTCGGGCAACTATCTTTTACGAGACGAATGAAATTACCGGTTTTGGAGGCTTTTCCCTATTGAAATGCTGTTTTTTGCCCTTTCTGTAAGCTGCCTGACAACTGTCACGTTACTGAATTTCCATCCGCATACATACAAGGATTCCGATAAGTCGAAGTCCGGTGAGACGCGGAAGCCCATGGGGGCAATAAGCTGGACTACCACTGGCTGCGGCCGCCAGTTTTGTGGTCTGATTTGATTTGATTTGATCTGGCTATTAGGTGGGACTCAGGGGGACAATCGTGCAACTTGACTTTTGCAATGCCAAACAGTGTACACACTAAACCGAGAGTACGTACGTTCTTGACTGTGAAACCCAAAACATAAGGCATTCTATCAATCAAACACTCACTTCGCAATTTTCATCTTCAAATTCAATGTAAAGTTGTCCCATTGCACGGATCACAGCCATCATGCTTTGTATGGTATTGCTGTAAATCACTGGTTTGTATTGCATGCATTCTTCTTTGGTATACCCTGACTCATGAATAATTCTGATGGTAGGACCTTCTGTTATCCACCTTACTTTATCTGTTTTAATATGGTGCTTTTCCCTGATTCGCCGGCACCTATTAAAATGAAAACCAAGGAGGTTTGTTATTTTACCCAGAAGCAGAAGTTTCGCATCCCGCTCCATCTGTGCACCATCAAGCTTGAGGTTCTTATCAATTGCCCTCGAACGTTCCAAAGCAGCTTTATCATCGGTGCTCACAAGACAACCCATTGCGTGATAAAATCGGAAACACATGGACCATCCGAATCTTCGCGTATTTTCAGTTAAGGTCAGCCGTCTGAAGGTCAGTCCAGCCCAGTTCAGTTCAGTTCCGTTCAGTTTGCACAGGACAGGTAATGGCCACGGCCAATCCAGCGTCCAGAATTCTTTCGATGGCACGTACACCAGTTACGCACCCGTCAATTCACAGTGTATTTTGTCGAATACCCTCTAAAAATGAGAGAGAAACGGAAAACCTCGTCACACATCAACTGCGAGAGACACCATGCATCGTGGGCGGTCACTGAGACAGTATGCAGTGAGCGAAAACTTCGATGAAAACATACTTAAGAGGGACCACAGTGCTCCCCGTCATCTATCAAGTTAACATACTCAAAGCTCACTACAAGGAAATATCTCGTACCAATAGCGATCTAGGACACCTTTGAGGGGCTGCACAGTCTGCTGGTATATCTTTCCACCAGGCAGAGCTTTCCAAGTTGTCACCGCCCTGTTGCTAAAGCAGTGCAGTCTAGTCGTCTGTCTAGCTCAAACTTTCTTCAGCTCAGTTCAGTTGGGTCAGGCCGGGTCACAGGACTTGATTCTCTGGCCAATATATCTGTCCAGTTTCTCGCACCGGCGAGCACCTGCTGATTCCCACCGGGCTGCATCTTCTGCATTTCCTTACCGTTGCATTTCATTTATTTTCAATCTAAGATCTGTGAAAGAGCAAGGTCAGGGCTCGGTTCGCCGTCGGTTTCGCAGCAATCCCACAGTTACGAATTTGGTCCTTTCCTAGTTCCACCCCCCAAACAGGCGGACCATTCATTTGGCACCTTTTGGCACAAGTGCCAATATGGGAAGGTCATGTATCAGGGAGTAATAAAGAGGGCCCTGGAGAGGAGTTGAGTGTAGATTTGGGAGTGGAGGGTGGCAAGTAAAAGGAAAACCTCAGATGAAAATGTAGGAAGCTCACTGCATTTTTGCTCTACTTATGTTAGATCAGTCTCCCTTGACCACTAACTGTCCAGACCAGCTCCAAGCCGAACCACCGAGTCCTCGGCCACCACCCCGGCTGGTAGACCATTCCAAGGTTTGATGACCCGGCACGCAAGTCCCGTGCTCTCACCGTCTTCGGTGCTCTTTGTTTTACCATCTTGCACTCACTGCCCCTAAGTCGGGATTCCGTTGCTGTTGCTACAGTCGGTCCTGTTGGAAGGGATAGCTCCCTGACCTCTTCGAAGGTTCCTACCAGTTTGCCTCTGAGCATAGGCAGCAGAAGGATACATCGGAGGTCAGGTCCGAGCAGGTAGTTGTTATGCCACACGGGTTCCTATGTACGGTGTAAATGAGACACCTGGCATTCGATCTCAGAAGGCCACTTCCATCGCTCCAGCCCGCAGCGGCAAGTCGGAAGACAACTCCTCAGCTGACCAGAATGGCCATATTCTTACGAAAATCAATATGTGGTATCTTTTGCAAAATTCCAAGATTCCTCAACCCGGGCATCAGGCCTGATCCGAATCCTGCTGGGCCGACTGGGCTGATCAAAAAGCTTACTGGGTTGATTATTTTCCTTTGACTTACCTTTGCCCGGAACGGGGACAACTGCTCGGTCAGCAAGGAAGGTTGCTTCTTTATTGATCCGGAAATTAATGATTACTGACTAATCAATTCGGCCTAGCAAGCTCGGGCTAATCGGTGGTGTGCTTAAAGATGCCCTTTCTCATTTTTCTTTTCCCAGCACAAATGAACTAAGGGATTTTGGTGAAATAAATACCTTATCAGAAAGTCGGTCCCCCGGGATGCACACGACCTACATTTGAATGGCATCCCGATCTTGCTTGCGAGTAAAAATATAACAAAGGAGAGGCATGGAAAGGCGGTCCGTGGGGAGGCCAAAGCCTCTCTAAGCCGAGTGCACTGAGGCCGCCCTGTCGGATATAAAGGTCAACAGTTTTCAGAGCCTATAAGGAGCAAAATAATGCAACTACTGGACCGAACGGTTACACAAGCTAGGCAGATTAATATGGCTCCCAGAATGACAGACTGAAGAAAAAGCGGTCATCCGGCCATTCGCCCGGGGAAAGAAAAAATTAAAAGAAAGCAGGGGTTAGAGATTCCTGATTGCGTGATCATATGGAACAAGTGAGGTCCCAAAAGGATCCTTGGATATTCATTCGGGTATATGCGGCATAAAACAGTTTACAGGATTCCGTGGTCGCACGAATCGATGCCCGGCAAACCTGAATTTGGAGAGCAGTTAAACATGTCGCCCAGTAAAGAGTAAAATGGGCTCCGCGGTCGAGGTACGTAATGAAGTAAAGCTGGGATGGAGCAAAAACGCGCAGCATTTCGGATAGCTTCGATGTAGAGTTGCAGGGATGGGCAAACTAACAAGGAAAGCGTTTGAAAAAGCACCAAGGAGAATTTGAAAAATTCTTGGTGATGACGATGTGCACTTGAACCAATCGTTCAAATGATCCGGAAAACAGCAAAAACATAATATCGAAGGGGTTTTGAGGTGTTCTTCGAGGACCGGAATTACGTAAATGAGACAGAGTCTGATTTGCTACCGAATTAGTACTTCCTGTTCATCAAGGGGTTGTGGAGGACGCCCTCGTAAAGAGGTGTACATAGGTGCTCCAGCCTGGCAACTTGGAGGAGCAGAGTGACAAAAGATGACCGATGAGTGAAATACTATTCGAATAACGGGCTCGTTTTAGGTTAATTATTGAACACAATTTGACAACAGGGTGGACGGAGGAGTTTACATACCATGATTTTTGAGGTCATATGGGGGTGGTAGATAAGTGATGGTGTCAAAGCTTGTAGACAATCTCTTAGTGAGATGTACCGGTACGAGTCTGACATGGGGGGTTTGGGAAAGAACCCGAAGGTCAATAACTTGGTATACGTATAGTTCATTTCCAGCGAAGGTTTAGAGAAACCACCTTCGAAATGTTCTTCGGCATAGGAGCCTTATCGTGGAACACTGGCGGAAAAAATGGTAGCAGGTAAAAGGTGGATGAAATGATGTTCAACTATTGGTTTAACGGAGAGGACTCTAGTACTGACAGATAGGGAGTACAAATTTACAACGATGAGGGCATAACAGTGGTGTATATGTTTGATATCTGACAGAACCAACCGGAAGTAGCACATTATTGAAACCTTCAAAACGCGCAGATAACTGTGCGACTGGATACTTTTAGGAACGTCCAACCTGAAACTTTGGGGGGGGGGGACAGGCTGAATAACGGCAGCCTAAGTTATGGGCAGTTGATTTTCAGCTAAAGATATTAAAAAAGTACTTAATGAATTTTGGTGCTGGTGGCTGACCAAGATAACTTGATGGAACAGCCGCGGTGGTTCATAGATGAGTGAAATGCGATCCAATTATGTATTCGTCTGGGTTCGTTGGTGAATGGCATGGCAGCACCTAAAGTTGGTAGCAAATTGGATGCGGGAGGTGGACATATAGTGGACTGAAACAGTCGTATAAAAGCAGCTCCAGTGAACAGCTCTCAGGAAGTGCAGGCGATTGGATAGCTGGACATGCTGAGGTCTGACTTGAAAGGCTGGGGTGGAAATCGAACTATTTATGTCCTGGAATGTGGATGCTTCATCGCCAAAGCTACTGTCATAAAGTGCAAATGGCTGAACGACAGAAGATGCAGGGAAGGAAGCAGTGGAACTGAGGGCTGATGTCACGCAGTTAAAGCTCCGGAAGGAGGGTCATTTCGTGTTTTACGGCACTATTGACGGGTGAGAAACGAATATTTGAATGATGGTTTTGTTTAGATAGGTGGAGTGGCGACATGAGGGGTTCCCAGTGGGTGAATGGTCTCTTCAATAATATGTCAGGATTTGTGACGTTCATAATAAAGATATCTGAACAGTGAAAAAGCTCCATATTTCTGGGTACAGAATCCGGTAACTAGGCGAAGCAGAATGAGGGTGAACATGGGATCAATTCAGGCAGATAGAAAGCAAGTCAATGGAGATAATTGTCAGTAGTGGCAAATAGTAGGGAATGTTACTAAGCCGGACAAGTAAGTGTGCATATATTGATTTGGGACTTTGCAGGGTGTAAGGAAGATCTTGTTCAGGAAATTTGGAGGAGGCAACGGGTGGCAGCAATACGATGCAGGGGATGTTGTTTTTCAATCCGCAACTAGTGCTAGTGGATGAGGCTGGCCGTGCGCTGGGCACCTAGCCTTAAAAACGCTTTTGTTGACGGGTGCGATCCACTAGCCTAGTTGCTCCTGCACGTCGTTGCGGACGGCTTGCAAGCCCGATTTGCGCCGGCCAAAGCGGTGGATTTGACCGCGCCCCACCCCTATGGGATTAGCATGAGTTTTTAGGTGGGACCAGACGGCCGTAGGTATCAGGTAATCCGCGATCAGGAGACCAGGCATCGGGGGATCCCGGAAAGTAACCAAGGGAGCATCAGTTGGGTAGCGTACGAATAGCCGAAGGTCGGACGGGCGCACAGTCCTGGTTAGTGATCAATGTGGTCTCCCGAGTATTAGGAGTCATCAAGGGAGAGGTACGCATGAGTAAAGGCCTGGAAGTACAGAAAAAGTAAAGTAACGAAGTCTGGGATTCTCCCATCTGGGGGCAAACGGGACTCGATACAACAAGGCAACATTGATGGACAGTGACTCTCTGGGGCTAGCCCTTCGATTGCAGAAGGCAGAAAAACTAAGAATTTTTACTCATTTCCATGTCGCAGGCCACCGGTGGTAGCACAGTTTCAAAGTCTAGACCCTTCTCGTAGGTCATTGGGTATGTCTATATTTAGGAGCTGTAAGGTTTCGGTCCGCGAGGAATCAATCCAACGCACTTCTTAACCGATGGCTGGAAGCCGAAATGCGTAAGTCTGACGGTAATTTATTCCATAAGTCAGAGCACAGTGTGTTGAAGAGGTTTGAAAGTAGGTTGGCGTTCGAGCTGGGGGTTGAAAGCGTAAGAAATCCAGAACGAAGCGGATAGCTAGAAACAGGCACAAAGTGCGGTGGATTAGAAGTAATTGTCCGGCTGTGAAGGATGTTATACAAAAAGATAATGTTCAGCGTCAAACGGCGAAGCTATAAAGGGTCTAGTTTAAAAACAAGTGGCCTTCATTATAGGTGAGGGTCGAGCTCTATCCAGTCGTCTGCTTAGTAAAACTACGTTGAACCGATTCGATACCAACTCTGTCTGATTTGCATGTACCAGAAAAGGTCAGCAAGCAGTATGCTACTAGGGGCCTGGAGTGGGATTTGCAGAGGAAGAGGACGCAGTCTCAAAGTCAGAACGGGTGAAATATTGGCCCCAAGCACTTTCTGGCCTCAGCGACTTAGAGGGCCGAATATTCGGAGAAAGAGAATGTGCAGGAGTAGCTTAGGCCAAGGTCCCGAACGACTTGTTTGTTAACAATGAATGAACCAGAAACTGATAAAGATCCTGGAGGTCGCTTGAATTTATATGTAAGTACCTCACATCCGTCAGCCGAAAAATTCATCTGCCAGGTTCAGCACCATCTATCTAATACAGAAATATCTCTAGGGATGGTTAAGATGGTTGAGGCGAGGCATTCAGGCTTGAATGAGTAGGCAATCTTGATGTCATCGGCAAAAGGAAATGGGATGCCATGGCTCACTGAGAGGAATATGTCGTTTATATACATGAAGAAGAGCAGGGGGCCGAGGATGCTACCCTGCTTAACACCTCTTGTAACCGGTTTAGGCCTGAAACTGTGTCTATTTATTTGGACAACATGCAAGCGATTAGACAGGTGCGAGTTGATTCAATACAGTAAACGGTCAGTGATGCCAAAGGATCGGATTGTGGCCGGAAGACATGCGTGTGGTACGCGGTCAAATGCTTTTGGCATATCCAAGTAAAGTACTATGAGGACCGCTACCTTGTTTGCCGTTTCAGTAAAGGGGTCTAAAAAATCAAGCTGGCAGGTTGCTCAAGATCTTGATTGAAGGAAACCACGTTGTCGGGGATTGATAACGTCCAACTGATGGAGGAACTTCACAATGTGTTCCTTTAAGATTTTTTTAATTAGACGAGAGAGGATAGGGATGTGGTTAATGGGACGGCAGTTTTTTACCTTATGCAGTAGGCCTTTCATGGGGTGCTGGATTATGACTGAGAATTTTCAGTTTGTCCGCACCAGACCGGAGTTCATTGATAGGGTAAGTAGATCGAGTGGTAAGTAAGGTAAATCAGGTCAGTATTCAGCTATTGCAGCGGGCGGTAAACCCTCAGGTCCTGGGTAAGATGATGGCCTGAGAGTGTTCAAAAATTGGGGGCTATCTGAAGCTTTAAGTTCCACTGTGGACGGATTTAAAGCGGTAACTTGGGGAAGAGGCGGATGGTGTTAAGGAACCTGTGAGCCAAGTGAAATGCTATGGATGGGTGTATTCAACTCCTGATAATGTTTCTCGCGATGCCCGAGATGCTTACTTACCACTATCACTTCCGACAACACCTTCGCCAAAATTAAGAGCACACCCGCAACAAGATTCACATACTTACCAGAGACTCCGTTTTCTCGCTTGGCTTAGGCTAGCAAATTAGAATGTTTACCAATCATCAATTACTTTTTCTGGCTTGCAAGCTCGCCATTAGATTACGCTCGTCTGCGCCAGTGAAATACCAGCTTTTCTGGCCATTCGGTGAGAGAAGTTCGTAATGGATGATGTCGGGACGGACCTACTCATTTGTTGGACCCATGAGAAATGTTCTGGGACTAGCAAAGATGTTTACTAGTTATACTGCCAGAACATCTGAGATGAACTTGTTTGTAGCCCAGGCCCTTGGTCTTCTAGGCCTCCCCATATAAAGCAACTCAAGCCGGATGAATTCCAGCTTAACCCTGGGAGTTGTAGGGGCGCTGAGCACAGGATGACATCTAGTGGTGAGTCAACAAGTCCATTTGCGGAAGCCTAAGGAAGTCTGAGAGCACAGTCCTAGTAGTTATTAGGAACTCTTTGGGTGGTTGCCTCTTTGTAGCTGCCTCCGCTCCCGTGCGGCAAACTACCACGGGTCGGAAGGTGAAGCAGAAATCGGGGAAGAAAAGCAACGAGAGTAACGCTCAAACACTGAAGACGATGGAAAAGATAGATTTAGTCAGTTGGACTGACAACGAATAAGCGGCTGTTGATTCTCAATCGCGAGGAACCCTTCATACGAGAATCTAGGGCAGAAAACGACAAGGGCAGGAGGCGGACACGAGATATACTGCACGTCACAGATATCTCCTACATTGTTCCCTTGGCAGGAAAGTGGTCTTAGTACTCTAGAATGAGCGCCGATGCCGCACGAGCTATTCTGGCGGAGTTCACGACTGAGTATGTGAAGAATATGCTACTACCCAGGGCCACAATGGAATTCCACAATACCGAGAGCCGACATCACATTGTACTGGACAAACACAAAGGAATGCACAGGAGAATCATGAATGAATTTGCAGCGACAATGGTAAAAGGTCCACAAAGAAGACAGAAAGCCGCACTAAGCTTTCAGGGCGAAGAACCAACGGTGATAGGCAAACCGCTACGGTCGTCGGAAATGGCGGCCGCTGAGGATGTTCTAGAAGAAAAATTAGAGGCGACGCAGGAGAGCATAGGATGATGCGACCTTCGCAGTTGATGTGCGATGAGGTTTTCCGTTTCCCTCTCATTTTAAGCGGGGATTCGACGAAATACACTCGGCAGTGGTGGGTGCATAACTGGTGTGCATACCATCGAAGGAATTCTGGACGCTCGATTGGCCGTGGCCATTACCTGTCCTGTGCAGACTGAACTGAACTGAACTGAACTGAATTTGGTGACCATTAGTACAGCAGTTTCTCAAGAAGCCTGAAGCCGACAGCACCGCTGCGCTACACCGGGCCTCTATTTTCCCTAGGTTATGTTTAGTTTTTATGTTTATGAAGCTTATAACCGTCTGTCATTTAGCTAGAAAGGCGTAAGAAAAATACCCAAAATGTTCTACGTAGCTTTACACTCTCGAAAAGTTCAACTTGCTGACCCATAATCTTTCCCTCTTCTTCACATCATCTCCCGAACTACCTATGGAAGCTCCAAAGGGCCTGCGTAAACGTGCCAATGTCCCGGGTGCAAATCAGGTTATTCGTACCGTTAGGCTCAAAAAAACCAGGAACACTCAACCTCAGTCTGCACTCAGTCCATGCTCAGTACCTCTCGTTGATGTTTATGACGTAGTCAACAAGAAGATTAACGAAGTAGATCAAAGAGTGGCGGACCTGCATAACCAGATCCAGTCCATCGATGATATTCTATTAAAGATATCCCCTTTATCTAGCATAATGGAGCCCACGCCAATGATTAGCAATTGCTAATCGCCAGGGCCTAGTCATGGCGGGCCGCTTCTTAGACTCAGTTGCGACGGAAGTTCATAAGCGTATAGCCAACTCCAAAAACGCGAAAGTTTTCAACATCCCTGATCGACTACCCCTGTCGTCAACCAAACTCGCCATCCTGAATGCTTGCAACATGGCACACCACAGGTGCTATTGCACTCGACTGCGCAAAAAATCACAACGCACTGACTGTCCTTTAAAGTTCCAATTCGCTGACGAAGTAACAGCTAGAGAATTCATAACTAGTTGGCAAATCATTGCCAATTCCACCCCATTCAAAAGAATAAGAATACAACCGGATAAAACGCCCCTCCAAAGAGAGGTCTTTCGATCACTAAAAAGTGCCTTAGCTCCACCAGCGCAACCTGTGGCTGAAATATCAGTCGCCGCGTCTTCTCGCTGCTTGTCGAGCCACCCCGTAACACAAAAGCCCTCAGTTGTCTGCACCACTCTGGTTGACCTAGACCTGACCCCATCTCCAGCACATCCCCCTAGTAAACGGCCCTGTCTTCTACCATCAAACTCCGCTTCTTCAAACGGCAACGATATCCATGCCAAACCCACTATTAGCCCAGGGCCACCAAAGCCCCGTGCATCCAAGCCTGCCGCTGCTAATGCCAGCCTACTGCCCACCGTCTCACCACCGAAAAAGACTCCGGGGAAGTCTGTTGCCAACAGCCCGTCCTGCTCTAACTCATGTCCCACCGTCTTGCGAACACAGATCGTTCATAAAAGGCATGATCTACTATGTGGCCAATCGTCCCATCGGCAGACAGGACTCTGTGACCCCCCACAGCTTTTAGCTACTCCGGCTACTCCCGTATTCCCCCCCCCCCCGTAAGTCTTCTCAGAATCCCATTTAGAACCCCCACCAAGCACTCCAAGTACACCCCAAATAAATCATACTTGTTGGCAAGCAGGACGCAACCCTGCATCACCCTAAAGCAACCAACCCCACCTCGTTGTATTAGCGTGGTACCTCGGCTAATCGACAAGGTCCTCCCAACTCCACTCTACAATAAAAGGCGAAAACGGCCACCGAGTAGCGCATCATCATGCATCGGGATCAAACACACCATATTCTCCAAGTTTCTCGAAACAGTTTTCCAATCATCTGGCTGAGCGCCAGCATCTCCCGTCGAACCTCCGTAACCAATTTCTCTCTCCTCCAATGATACAAATAAGTAACCCCCAGTCGAATTATAACCAATGGCCTCAATTGTCTGGCTCCGCGCCCTTTCCTGAACACAGGATGGGCCAGCCCAACCAACTACAGTTATTTCGTCGGTCCTGGTCAAGCGGCAACTACCCGCCCCCTGCGTATCCCGTTGAACCCGGTCACCACTACTTTCTGCCATCTCACTTGCCGTTACCCATTACCTCAGCATCCAACCCCCCACCTGGCTACTTCAACCACCCCGGAAATCCCACCTCCCCAAACGACCATTTTTTTCTTGACGGCACCCCCCCAACCCAGCTTCACCCCTTCTTCACAATGCCGGCTCCCCACTTCTAACCCCTATTTAGACTCCTTCACTTCTATACATGACAACTCTGTCGTTATGAGTCCACTTAATGACGTTTATCACCTCGGTAGTGTTAGCCATCAACACCCGCAGATGGTTGTTCCCACTCCACACCGTGACGGTACAGTTGCACTTAACTTGCTTCTCATTAACGCTCGCTCATTACTGAATAAAACCCATACTCTCCGTAATATAGTACTGTCTTCCGACTTCGACATCATTGTCATAACCGAAACCTGGCTAAATGATTCTGTCCCATTGGACCAAATTTCTATTGCTGGTTATCAAACCTTCGTGAAAAATCGTCGTCGTCGTGGAGGAGGCTGTCTAATCCACGTTAAAAACAGCTTGCCTACAATTCCTCTCTCTGGTCCAATACTGGACTCAATTCAGGACTCAATATGGGTAACGGTTCTTCTGGCCAACTCTCCACTCCATATCGGCTGCGTTTATCGACCACCCAATTCAAACACCACGGACCTCGCCCACGTAGTCAAAGCCTTTGACCACTTTGCACCATTACCCTCCTCGTCAAAAATCATTGCTGGCGATTTCAATGCACCTAATATCTGCTGGGACACCCTGTCATCACCCCAATACTTCACGAGCTTCGTTTCGACCATACGCGCAGGGCGCTGGGTCCAGCACGTAATGACACCAACCAGAGGTAACAGCATACTAGACCTGATATTTACCATTGGCCTATCGGACGTGATGACTACCGCCCTCAACCCTTTCCCAGGCAGTGACCATAGAATGGTATCTTGCAAATTCACAGCCGGACCAATAGACCCCATATGTAGCTCATCTCAACAGCCCCTGCACACGATCAACTGGATGAACCTCAAGCCTACGCTTCGATCCCTCAACTGGGATGACTACTTCCTACAGCACAACGCTCAGCTCGCCAGTGACGTACTCTACCATAAGCTACATAGCTGCTTGTCAGCAATCACCACCATCGGGACCAACCGTTCTCAAGCCCGCGGCTCCTACCAAACAAGGCTGCAAAATAAACATGCAAAACTGCAGAAGATCTACAATAAAACCAAGGACTTCTCCATACTATTGCAACTTCACTCTCTCTCTGTCACCATCAGTCTTCGGACTAATGAACTGCTGAGAAAGCAGGAGCTTTCGGCCTTGAATTCCTTCGACAGATCGTACCGATTGTCCCGACTGCTGAAGAGCAGAAATCAGAGAGAGCCTACAGGGATACCATATCTAATTTTGGGAAACAGCACGCATATTAAATCTGCAGCTGAAATCGCTGAGGCGCTCAATACCTTCGTTTCAGAATCCATGACCACTGACGCCACTGTAAACCCGCCACCCGTACCCCTCATCACCGAGCAAGTTCTCTCTGACATTGAATTCAGTTTGAACGATGTGACCCACCTGCTGCTGCGTGTTAGACCCTCCTCCCGCCCTGGCTATGACGGCATCCCCCCAGCACTTTTTCATCTTGGTGGAACTGACATCGCTGCTATCTTTATGAATCTCTACAACTTATCCCTTAAGAATGGCATTTTTCCATCCCAGTGGAAAACTTCAACCATTATTCCTATCCACAAAAAAGGTCCAGTGCATGACCCTTCAAATTATCGTCCTATCAACCATACTTCTTTAGCTGCCAGAATAATGGAGCGTTTGATTAAACAGCGGATGTCCGATTATCTCACTTCCCATAACCTCATTCACAGCGGCCAACATGGCTTCCTAAAGTCACGTTCTTGTACCACATGCCAGTTTGATTTCTTCAACCTAGTGACCACGGCAGCTGACGACGGAAAATCTATGATTTCCATCTACCTCGATATGACCAAGGCATTTGACCGAGTTCCTCACTCCCGATTGGTAACAAAACTCCGGGCCTATGGTATCCATAACCCGCTTTTATCATGGATCACTTCTTACCTGTCGGATCGAACCCAGGTTGTATATGCTAATGGTCATCTATCGCAACCGGCGCCTGTTACTAGTGAAGTCATACAAGGAAGTGTACTTGGTCCGCTATTTTTCTTACTGTATATTAACGACATTTTTTCGATTGTGCGACATGGCACACCTTTCCTCTTCGCCGACGACATCAAAATCGTGTATGATTTCCGCCATCAAGATTTGAGCACAGCACTGTCTGAAATAGGTAGTGATCTTGAGAAACTTGATCAATGGTGCACTTCATGGCAAATGTGCTTCTCGACATCTAAAACTTCTACACAACCTACAGATGTCAAGTCCCCCTCGGAACTCTGTCACTGAACCAAGTACCCATCGCCCCAAGCTCATCAGTGAAGGATCTTGGGCTTCGATACACTAACAATCTACAATTTTCGGAACATGTCTCATTTCAGACGGCCAGGGCCAGACAGATAATAGGCCTAGTTCTCAGATCATTTAAAATGAAACATAGTATCCTCCTTACATACCAATCCCATGCTAGACCCCACCTCGAATACTGCCCTATAATCTTCTCTGGAACGTCTAAATCTGACAGAATACGCCTGGAGAAAGTCCAGCGCACCTTCACCAAGAAGCTAATGGGATATTCCTCTCCACTGAGCTATAATGAGCGATGCATTCTATTAAAACTTGAGCCCGTATGGCTTAGACATGTCAGGCTTAACTTATGTTTTCTATACAGACTTATTCATTGCTCTGCGTTCACTTCTACCAACTCTATGCAGTTTTCCCTACCCTCATCTTACCCTCTGCGCCACAGAGATTTCAGTCTGACCATCCCACATTGCAGGCTGGCAATCAGATCCAACTTCCTCCTCATTAAATATTCAAAGCTTTGGAATAAGCTGCCTCGGACCATTCGCGAATGTGCGTCAATAACCCAGTTCAGCCATGCCCTTAAATCACAACTTACCGTTAGTCATAGGTTATCTTTGACTAACGCCAGCATATCTGAGGATCGAGCCTATGAAGAAGGAATCGAACTTTAGAACCCTAGCTTCCGTCTCTCCTCCCGCTCTCTGCTATCCGTCGAGCTGGCCTTCAAAAACGGGTTCAACTACTAGGATCACGGCACCATATTCCAAACCTACCATTTTCTGCCTAACGACAGACGATAGGCTTACCATTTATTATTATTTTTTACGTATAACCCACATTGCAGAAAGATAGTTTTTGTCGTTTACAACTATAAATATCTAGATGCCTGCCGGTTCTCGCTACTCACCCACGTTCACCTACCATCACCTAACCTCTATACATCCCTGCCTCATCTAATTCACTAGTCGGTTTCCACAACCATGTCCAAACAAATACTGCCTCCCTCGCCATATAGTACTAGGGCAGCCATGTAAAACAACTCTTCTCTAGCTGAAGGTTTTAGCCAATGATGTTTTCCCCCTGCACCAAATTACCCAGTGGTGCTGGATCCTAAGACAATAAGTCCCACCACCCACAAATTCACTACTTGATCCTCTTATTTATCCTGGCTTCCCCTCCTCTCAGCTTTATACATTTATATATATACATATATATGCATATATATATACACCTGTTCACATATATATACACACATATATATATATATATATATATATATACCTATTCATATATATACATATATGTGTAAATATATAACATTTTTATATACATAACATTTTTATATACTATATATATATATACTCACTACTGTCCTATAATTATTAACACAAGCACGGTGAGTAACTCAACGCTCCTCGATATCTCTTAGCTTACAATGCCTCTCTTCCGCACCAGGTCCCACCACATATACTTCCCTCACCACCTCTGCGATTTCGAACTGGAAAATCCAGTCTGATTCATCCCACTTAGCGTGACTCACTAACTGAACTCAACACCCAGTTATGACGTTACCATTTCTGCTCCCACCCTATCCACCAGCTAAGGTTCTTCTGTAATTTCATGTAGAACTTGGTCTTTACTCCTCCTCAATGACCACTCTAGGCGAAATACTAACTTTCCCATTGAAAGTTTTAGCCACACTTAGGCGTTTCCCTTTCAGTCTCACGTTTCATGGCCTCAATGTGCCTTTGGGATCCACCGCACCGATGAGCCCGTGCTTAACTTTTGTTCTTCTTTCCGTTAACCGTTGATCCTCAGCTGCGTCACTCTATCTCACTTTCCTTGCCATAGTCTTTTGCGTCCGACCGCTTTCGCATGACCCGTCCAATGATTGCACCCACCTATACATCAATATATTTAAATATATATATATTAATATATTATATATATATATACCATGGGTATGCTCCACTCACTTGTCCCCCTTCCTAACTAGATTGTGCCATTTTACAACACAATTTGCATATATATAAATAAAACCGCTCCGTCCTTTAGCGATGGGTGCTCGCTCTCACTTAATTCCTGGCTCAGGCTAGAACTCAGCCGTCCCATCCTGCTTTTTTGCGCCTTCCTCGTACACTGAAGCCTTGCCACACGGATTACCATCCCTTAGTAACTAGGCTTCACTTCTCTACGCATATGCTCATGGTAAGTTGAGACCCCATTCCAAACGGAATCCGTATGCCCCTGCCGAATACCAGCACGTTTGCCCCCACATGAAAAATCCTCATTTTTACACTCAGTATTTTTCTCCTTTTTTACTGTTTGCCGTCCTCGACCACAGCTGGTGAACTGACCAGACTGTTATCTCCCTATTTTCTCATTCTTCTTCCAGACCATACCATCTACTATTGTTTTATTCCTGGTTCCCTAACGGACACCCTCTCCTCATCCACCGCCTACCTGATATCGCCCTAAATCTCTACTATCACCCAACTACCCTAGAAAGCTACCAGTCTCCGTCTAGGGATCCCCAATAGACCGGTCCACTAGCCAAACGATAACTAACTGTTCGGATAACAAAATTTTCATTTTCTTGCTTCCATAAAAACGATAATTATAACCCACAGCTGGAACACTCTCCAGACTGCCACACTCCTGATCTCTTCCAGATTTCATTGGTTACTTGGGTAGCCATCGGCCGAATCGACGTTTATTCCGGATTACCGTAAGGACTGGACGATTTGATCAATGGTTTAAACCTATACTCTCGCCCGCTGACGTTACATGGGGCACCATACACGGATTAACAAAACCTCATGAAAGTCTCACCGGATCGCAGAGGTGATTCCTGACACCAACCATCAACACATCCGCTCAACGTCTATTCCCAAATAATCCAACCCAACAGTTCAATTCTTCCCGTGTTGCAGTACGAAACCAATGGCCGAAACCCAGCCTTCGCAGCTGTCAACTTCGTCAAACCAGACCTTTTTTACCTGCTTCCCCCAACATCCTACCTGCCACCACCTGCAACCAAGGTCTTTATGAAACAGAATACCAGCCATCTGCAGCCAACCATAATTTGGTTAATAATTTTCTATCACATACAAAAAAAATTTACACTCTTCCAACTTTTGCCTAGCCGAACCATTGACGTTTTGTCTCCACTAATCCGTTTCATTGACGGCTTTTCTTCTCTTTGAAAGCCCGTTATATGTCCATACACCATTCATGCTCTTCAAAAGTTCACTGAAGTCCCTGCGAAGCTTTTCGCCTTCATTTGAATTTCCATATGACACTGTAATTACCTGCACAAAAGGTCCGGTTTATTATCACCTTTGACTCACTTGTCTTTATTTCACATGCTTCCTCCACAATTAGTTACCCAATGCTGGATCACCCAAGTAGCACGCCCCAAGTTTGCCCCATGGGGCACGCATGGGGCAAACTTGGGGCAAACGTGGGGCTGCCCCAAGCTTACCATTGAAAAACTTGGGGCAGCGCTACCGTTGCCCAAAGTTTGCCCCATGGGGCAGCCCCAACCTTGGAGCAGCCCCATGGGGGAAGCTTGGGGCAAACTTGGGGCTAGCCCCAACCTTGGGGCAGCCGCATGGGGCAAGCCTGGGGCAAACTTGGGGCTAGCCTCAACCTTGGGGCAGCCGCATGGGGCAAGCCTGGGGCAAACTTGGGGCTAGCCCCAACCTTGGGGCAGCCGCATGGGGCAAGCCTGGGGCAAACTTGGGGCTAGCCCCAACCTTTGGGCAGCCGCATGGGGCAAGCTTGGGGCAAACTTGGGGCTAGCCCCAACCTTTGGGCAGCCGCATGGGGCAAGCTTGGGGCAAACTTGGGGCTAGCCCCAACCTTGGTGCAGCCGCATGGGGCAAACTTGGGGCTAGCCCCAACCTTTATAATATGTTACACGAAACCAGATCCAACCGCCGTTTCATGGTCTACTACTAATGTATACATCTATTTTGGCCGTTTGCTTACGCGTCCCACATGCATCAATTTTTGTCTAATATGTAACTGAAAATTGAATGCCAAATTCTGAATACGAAAAATTTATTTACATAGAAAAAGTGTATTTTGTACAGATTTGTAATGATCCATCAAAGCACATTGTCATTGAACGTTTGATACATTTGTCGGTGATCGCGATATCTGCAGATGGGAAAAAATGTATACTGTTATTGGCGAACTGTCAGTAAATCACTGCACCATTATGTAAGAAGTGACAATGACATCCGATGCAAATATAATGGACAAATGGCATGGTATTTTTCAATGATGGTTGCAAGTTGAAAAAAGATCAATCTATGTTAACATTTGGTAATGGAGCGGTCTTTCGATGTAAACCGAGCAACACACGCTTGCATATAACTGCTGGTTTTGCACAAAGAACATATTTGATACGGATAACGAAAGTGGCGTAAGGGAAAAAAGCGTAATTCCGATGTAATTGGAGAAACGACAAACGTACTTCAAACGTTAGTCTTACAGAAAACTTGTTTCTGCTAACCGTTGCGAAGCAATAAGGCAACTCCGTTTCATTCTACTTACCTACTACATCTGCTACCTGCTCCGCGATCACGAGCGTTGTGGAACCAATTTCTGACGTGTCTGTCGATGTTCATAGTTGGTTCCTCGGAAAAAAACGAACTGAATCTGATAGCGTCTAGTAGATGGTGAGACCACTAATAAACCGATATACCTTTTATTGCTTTGATGAGTTTATGATTGCAGACGGCTATCCTCTTGCTGCTACCGAGCCAGCAGCACCTGACTGCGACGTCGTCGCTCACCACAGCAGACAGCATTTGCTTTACTGAATCCTGAAGATTTCTATTTATATACCGCCGCAGTGTCGTTACGTTCAGCACACTCCTTCGTTGCTGCATCGTTAGTTTGCAGCTAACAAACACATCGGCAAATGAACGTAACAACGCGTCCATGTTGATCTTCACGGACGTCATTTTCCCCAGTTCAATGTCGACACCTGCGAATAACAATTTATATAAAATCACAGATAACATATACTCACCGACACCAGTGGACAAGTTTGTTGTTGACCCTTGCACATTCATTGTTGATGAGTGAGGAAGTTGTGATGGATGTCCACCCGAAACCTCATCACTGGATGACACATTTACCGTTGGCTCTGGATTTAGTGAAGTTTATATTACGATGCAAATATTTAAGTACCTGTTGACGTCATCTGCAGACACCGGTATCGATGGGCCCACATGGAAGCCTCGCCGCACTCAGTGCACGGTACAGCACTCAACGCCTGCTTACGCCGACGGTATCTTTGCCCCTTGCTTGGACGGTCCATGTGAGTTAGCTGCCCATTGTAACCACAGAACAGTGGTAAACACTAAACCACATTTATCTCCATTTGAAATACGAATATGATGATTACAAACAAATATCCATAAACATCAAACATGCGTATACCGGGTACTGACGCTATCGGCAAAAAAGATGATGTTTAGTATAAAACATATACACAATTATACATACATGTATAATTACACACATATATATATAGAAAGATAGACAGACATATTTATAATGATCGCGAGCCATATATATGGTTATGTGTTCAACACGGTTTGTACGAATCTCGTACGAACTCGCGCATCACGCGCCTGAGAAAGCACGCCAGTCACGTGAAGGACAGAACGACGACTGCACAGGACCGCGTGAAGGTCGCCACTAATAGTGACGTAACAAAACAAAACGGGCCAAAATAAGCGTTCCTCAGGGTGGCAATATATGTACATAAGGATATAATCCTAGTGAATCCGTAACCAATTAGCATCTTTCCCACATGAAAACTAAACTTGAGGCAAGCTTGAGGCATGCCCCAGGTGTACCCCAAAGGTTGGGGCAACGTGCTACTTGGGCAGTGTCCAATATTCCGCTGGTATCTCTGACTGCACTTTGAAAGCCCCACGCTTGCTTTACTTCTAACAATGTTCTTTGGCATCTCTTCCGTCCGGTTACTCGTTAGTGACCGTCCATTTGTCGCTTATATCAGCAATCCGACGACTGTTCAGCTATCCACACCACCCTCCAGCGATTTCGAAACCACATAATAATAATATTGGTATATTTCTCGGCCATGGTCGAGAGGCACGCGCTAACGCATGATCATGGTGTAACATGTTACTCAGTATGGTGAAATATTCACAAAATTCTAAGTATGAAAGTCGAGAGTATCAGAAATGGGAAAACATAGACAGCAACAGTTTGAATGGATCATTCTGATAATGGTTTGCGCGGCAGTTTTGAACCAGTTTCGAATCCGGGCTAGGCGGTGGTGCGCGGTGGAGATGTCGAAGAAATCGTTAACGCAGTGCTAAGGAGGCATTATGAACAAGAATGATGCAAGCCAAGGAAACCGGAGGCCAACTAAGGTTCTGCAGATGGAGTAAATTTATAACAAGAAGAAGAGGGGGGAAAATCGACGCATGCGAAGAGGATAGCGATCCATGAAGACAATGCAGACCCTGAATGACGGATTTACCGGAGTTTGAGAAACGGAATGAGCTTTGAATCAAGGGGACATGAGGCCAATTTCGTGAAAGTGAACTGGTGGATGTGGGAGAAACAGCAGTCCATAAAAAGGTAAGTTTAGATTCAAGGCCAATAACATGTACTATTCAGAAATAAGAAGGCGCAACTGGAAGGTTCTCGAGAAGTGGATAGTCAATTTCCAGCCGGCTACGGTTCGGAGGAAGGATAACCTGTGGCAACGGATAATAAAGTGGGAAAATCTTCGCATGGACTTCAGCGTTATTATGCTGTTTCACTGACAAATATATGTATGTGTTGATGCATTTGCCTTCAGTGTTATTTAGTGTCATTTCTGGCAATGTACGGCTTTGAATGCGTAAGTTTCTTCTGGCAGGGCACGGTATGTGTCGGTCGATCAGCCGAGTGTGGCTGTATATTATCGGCATGCGCGTGAACTGGAATTCGGGTTCGTTGCGTTAGAAAACGCTGAACGATCTGAAAAGCAATTAGGGGTATCTCCTGTTGTGTGGTTTGATTTCAGTCTCAGTTGCTATGGTAGGTTCCACTTGAGTCTCTATCCGTGCGAGGCAAAGCGGCATCCTTGGTTAGCCAATTTGGTGGCTGAGATGGTGAGAGACAACGAACCTGAAATAAAGGGAGATTTCAGTCTGGACGTGGTTCCAGCTGTGGGTTATGATAATATATGAAGACAATAAACAATGGATTGGTTTGGTCTATGTGAGTAGGGCATGGGTAAAATAGACTCGCAGTGGATTTGAGCTATACTGCTGCAGGCCGACGAAGTTGCGTACACCGGCTTGGTAACTGTATGCGTTTAAAAGGATTTGTGATTTGCCCGTGAGCATGGCATCGCTGGGATACTAATAAAATACCTAGGGCTTCACGGTTATGATTGGTTAGTAATGATAACCCTCGATACCGTTTGCTTACGCAGAACGTGGTTAGGCAACGAGGCGACAGGATAGGTTTGAAGTGACAGACTGAGCGAGTAGGACTAACGTACTGTTTGCGTGGCTCTATGCTGTTACTGTCTCTTTCAGTATAGTGGTTATTCTATACTGAGGAGTCAAAGTAGAAGGAACTATTGGGGTGACAGTAGTGATACATAAGAGGTAATTGGTCACTTGTCTTGGAACATTGACGCGAGTTCATCTATGCTCTTCCTCGATAGTGCAATCGTACTGAGATTAAGCTCCAATGTGAGCAAGGAAATCTGATGCGGATATGATTGCATGGTTACTGTGGTATCTTTTTCGCTGTTATCTTGCTGCAAAGCAGGACTACACCGATGTGAGGACTGGTTTGGGGAACCGTGAGAGGTGGGTCCGAATTTTCGTCAGGGAAGCAAACTCTAACGGTCTACATTTGGTGCTCATGATAGGCGGCACAAGGGCCAGCTTCAGGTAGAGAGGTAGCATGATACACAACTGCTGGCATCCAGCACGTGGCTCTCCAAGAATGATCCACACTTTTTAGACGTTCTTATTATTCTTTTTTTAATGGTTTTATCACAGTCAGGTATCTGGCTGTCAGAGAAGGCGGAGCTGCTTTTGGTGGGCGACCACAGCTCCCACGCCCTGGCCAAAACATGGACCGCATGTAACAAGCCGCGTTGGGAATAGGTCGACCACACCAGTCAATCCGTAGCGACACTACAACCCAGAGACATGGGTCACATGTGACAGGGCTGGTGTGCCTGGAAGACAAAACAGTGGGGTATATTTTTTTCTCACTTTTTTGTGCCAATCTCTTACTTTTTGGTGTTTATGTCTTATTGGTGGTCAACTCTGTGCAGGGAGACCATCATGGCCAGGAAAGTTTGCAGAAGTGCCGCGCTAACACTCGCCTTATCCGTGAAGCCAGAACACCCAGGCCGTTTACATGGGACAAAAAATGCAGGGGGAGGTAGGGTCAACCACAGCCTGTGATTATCCGATGGGGTTTATGTTCAACAAAACGCCAGTCTGCACAAAGATGGGGTACAACTTGCAGCACTGACAACGTGATTCGTCGGTACGATCCACAGATGGTTAGTAGTTTTGCTGGCTAAGTATCAAGTGTTGTATAGGCCTATCGTGGAGGATGCTAGAGTTCTGTGATAGGGACAGAATTTGAGCTGTGAATGTCTTATGGTGACTACTGGGTGGAGGTTGAGGAGTGTGACAGGTGCTGCGTCTTGGGTTAGAGACAGAGGCAAAAACCTAATAATAATCAGCACAGGAAATGTTCAAAGACTATCTTTCTTGCTTCCAGTGGTATTTCATAAATTCAAATAAGACTTCTGAAGCACTGGCCTCAGTCGTGAGAGTTATTATGTTTAGGCATTGTAAACTAGTAGGTTTACGCTTAGGTGATGGCAATTACGTCGTATGGTGTGGCACATCCTAGATTATCAAGGGTTCGGGTTAGTATCCAACGCTTTCCTCATAAGCTCTGTCAAAAGACATATAAGGATTCGTAAGAGTTATCAGTTTTTGGATGTCCAGAGCTACGTGTAGTCTAGACTTAAACATATTTAGGGAATCTACGGAACGTACATCAGCTGGGAGTTTATTCCACAGAGTTGCATATTTCAGGAGGAAGAAGTTTTGCCTTAAGGATTTCCGAGAAGTAGGGATCGTTATACGGTGTTCCCTATTACGCAGCTGATGTGTCGAGTTTATACTGAACTGAACTTGGCTGGAGGATACAGCTTGTTTGTGGAGCAAAGTAAACAAAAATGCGAGGTTGAGTTTCATTCTCCTAAGCCATAGGGTATCAAGCCGCAGGAGTGTACACCGCTGTCTGTAGGTCAGGGTCGTAGAAGGCCCAAACAGTTTTTTGGTAAATCGACGC
The DNA here is from genome assembly GCA_948099385.1 of Fasciola hepatica. Lineage (NCBI taxonomy): Eukaryota > Metazoa > Platyhelminthes > Trematoda > Plagiorchiida > Fasciolidae > Fasciola > Fasciola hepatica. Next base: position 1,707,322 of record CANUEZ040000040.1, read on the forward strand.
TGTACATTCTCAATGTCGATAATGTCACGTTTATGCATATTTGAGAACACAAGTGTACAGTACTCTAGGGTTGGGCGAATATGAGTTTTGTATATCTCTAACTTACTGTTCGTGAGAAGAAAATTTCTCTGCAACAAGCCAAGGGACTTATTTGCCCGTGCAGTTATGTAGGAAGTGTGTTCAGAGAAATTGAAAGTGTAAGAATATTGCAGTCCAAGGTCTCTAATTGTTGGGGAATATGGGAGTGAGACACCGCCAATCTTAAGCGTATCATAAGGGATATTGCAGTTTAGCGAGAGATAACTGCTTTTGTTCACTGAAAATTCCATTTTCCAGCGATCACACCAGGAGGATAAGGACTGTACGTCGACCATGATGTTATTCAGTGCTGCAGGTAGGTCTCCTCGTTCGAATTCATAGACTATCTTCATATCATCGGCGAACAAGAAAATTTCGCCATAAGTGATGACATTGCAAATATCGTTTATATATAGTAAGAACAGCAGTGGTCCTAGAACACTACCTTGGAAAACCCCGCTGTTTACTGGGTGGGGGTCTGATATCTGACCGTTGATGCAGGTAACTTGGTGACGGTCTTGTAGATAGGATTTAAACTTATTGAGTAGGGGGTTCTCAATACCGTATCCCCTGATCTTGTTGAGTAACTGCAGATGTGGCACTCTGTCGAAGGCTTTTGTCATATCAAGATAGATGATGACGAGTGCTCTGTCTTTGTCGGCAGCTGTTGTTACCAAATTTAGAAAGTCAAATCGGCAGGTTGAACACGACCGTGATTTGAGAAATCCGTGCTGTATTGGGCTGATGAGCTTATGTGCAGAAAGGTAGTCGGTCAGGTAGTGTTTTACGACTTTTTCTAGCAGCCTCGAGATCATTGGCGTATGATTAATCGGGCGGTAATTGGCAATGTCATGCACTGCGCCTTTCTTGTGCCTGGGGATAATAATGGATTTCTTCCATTGGCTGGGGAAGGTCCCGGTTTGCAGAGATAAATTGTATAGGTTTAGTAGTAGTAGGGGAATATCCGGGCCGCCTAGAGCGAATATTGCTGACGGTAGGCCGTCAGGACCGGGGTAGTAGGTCGGTTTGAAGGTGTGAATGTATCTATTTATATCCGTAGTGGTAACCGTGATAGAACTTAGTGAGGAGTTTGTGACAGACGGGGTGACAAACTGGGTACACGATGGACTGAGAGACACGGTGGTTGTGAAGAAAGTATTAAACGTGTCAGCTATCTTTCGAGGTGAGGTTATGAGGTTATCCAAATGGATGATTTGTTTTATGCATCGAGTTGATTGTGGGGCACGATCCCTGTGTAGCCGGGCTAGCTCTTGAGCTTTGTTTGGGTGGCGTAACGCTTTGGTTTCTTGCTTTAGTTGTAGGTCACGGGCCTTGCGGTGGATTTCGTGATAGAGGCGTTCCAGTCTGAAGATTGTAGAAAAGTCTCTATTTCGTTGGTACTGCCGTCGAAGCTCGTCGTATTTCTGCTTTAGCCTGGCTATATGGTAACCTGCTGGTCTGGATGGATTGTAGGGGCGTGATATGTTTTCGATGCATGCGTGTAAATTTGAGTAGAGGAGGTCAGCGGCGAACTGGGGATTTGTTGTTAGGAAGAACTCGTCCCAGTTTCTGGAGCGAATTTGGGAGGGAATATGGTCCCATTTAAAGTGACGGAAGGAGGGACCGTTACATGGTAGGCTAACAGTACGTGGCTTGACTTGAAATCTGCAACTGACGATTTTATGGTCGCTGCCCGTGTAGTCGTTTAGTACGGAGGCAGAGACGTTCGTGAGACCCAGGGTAAATATCAGATCAAGGATGTTATTCCTTCTGGTAGGTTGTTTTACATGTTGGGCTCACTGGCCCATTCGAATGCATGAGGCAAATTGCAAATACTTGTAGGGGGCAGAAAAGGAGGACCAGTTTACGCCCGGGGCATTGAAGTCGCCTGCTATAAATTTACCTCCAAATGGCAGGTCAGCGATGTAATTAAATGCATCAATGATGGGATTAAATGTGGAAGTGTCATTTCTGGGGGGTCGATATATACAACCGACAACTATGTTCATCTGGGATAAAGAAATTGTAAACCATATAGAATCTTCAACATTTGCGAGCACGGTATTTTCCAGTAGGGTGGCAGATAGGCTGCTCTTGACATACCCCACGCAACCTCCACCGCGGCGGTAGATTCGTTGAGTCCTGAAGGTTTGATAACCGATCAGTGATATTTGGTCAGAAGGTATGTTCTCGGTGAGCCAAGTCTCAGTAATCAGGATTATGTCGAAGTTGTGGACGACGGCCAGTTTTTTTATAGCGGAAAGCTTGTTCAAGATGGAACGGGAGTTGAATAGTGCTATGGTAAGCATTTCTGTAGGAGGCTTTGAAGCGTCAGTGGATTTGGTAGCCAGGGTGTGCGTTGCAGGGCGGTGATCAATGGGCGGGCCACCCATGCAGGAAGACAGGATGTGAGTTGCTACTTCCTTATGGACAGCTCTATCCTTATCGCCGCACATTGTACATTGAGCCGAACACTCATGATTTTCGGCAGAGATTAACACTGGATGCTGAGGTGTTATTGTAACGCGGGCTAATAGATCTGGAGGGGAGTATGGTGACTCTAGGTGGGACCTTTGAGGCAAAACAGGCATGAATCGGGGGAGAGTTTGTAAGGATGCCAGGGGGTCAGCAAGGGGGCGGGGAGCAGTAGAGGAAGGGCGGCCATGGTTTTGATGGAGGCCTTGTGAGGAGAAGAACGAAAGGCAGGGTAAGTGGGATTTTAATGGAACAGGTATGATGTTTCGGATAGAGTTTGTTGAGGTGGGAGGCATCTCACAGGGCTCCATGGAAAGAGTGTGAGGGGGTGGAGTAGTAGCGAAAGGGCTGTTGATGAAAGGGGCCTTGGTGTGAAGGGTCAGTTGGCATAGCGTGCAGTGGTGTCGGAGTAGAATACGGCGATGTTGGGTGGTAGGGGAGCAGAGGATGTTGAAGCTGCGGAAGGTTTAGATGGGGCACACCATGAGGCGGAAAATGGTCGGGCGCGGGCCACATGTTGTGGTACCGGTTGGCAACGATGCTGGTAACTCGTCCTGCGTGGTTCGAGTTTGGAGGTGGTACATTAAGTGGAAAATTTGTGATATGGTACTGCATCTGTGGACGTGAAGACGGCGGGGTCTGGGTTTGTGGGTGTGGGATGTAGCAGTGGGGTACGCGGATCTCCGGGGGACCAAATAAATGCGCTGGTGGACTAGCGCTAGGGTGAGCGACGAGATTTCGTGTGTATGGCCGAGGTGGGGGTCGTGAATGTGTAGTAGGCCGGTTAGCTGGAGCGCGAGAGGTCCTATGTCGACTGTCGATTAAAGATGGGAGCGTGTCAATGTCAGTGCAGACGAGGTTTTGGCCTCTGGGAGCAACAGGTGACGAGGGTGACGTTGTGGCCGAAGCGCTGGGAGACAACGTTGCAGTTGGCTGGTTGGTGCGGGGTGGCGTGTTTGAAGCTGGCGGTTTATTTGCTCGTATGGCAGACAGACCAGAGCGTGGATGGCTGCTTGCAGAGAGAGGGGGTTGTATTGCTCGGCTGTGGGTAGACAGTGGTGGAGACTGGAGTGCAACATGGAGCCTTTTTAGGGGACGTTGAGGTGTTGGAGGTGAACGGGACGAATCTAGGTCCACATTTTGAGCTGGTGCACTGGTTAGCGGGAGTGGTAACGAGTTGTTTACGGTGGGAAGTTTCTCAGGGGAGCTTTGTGGCACTGGGTCAGACGGTGGTGGGAGTACTTGGATGCTGGCATTCGATCTAAGGACCTCCCTCTGCAGAGGGGTTTTGTCTGGAGCAATTTTTATATTTTTAAATGATGTGGATTTTGCGATGGACTCTCTCTTTCTGACGAATTCCACGGCAGTGCTCTCTTCTAGAAATTGAAACAGTAGCGGGCACATGTTTCGATGTGACCGTTTTCTGAGTCTTTTGCAGTAGCACTCGTGGTGTGACATATCACATGCCATGAGCAATGACTGTTTGACCGAGGAAAGGGGCAAACGATCTGGAACATTAAAAACAACGGCATTTTTAGAATTTTTTATCCGTCTATGGACTTCAGATGCAACAGAGTCCAGGAAGTGGCCGGCTGATAGGAGACTTTCAGTGTTTGGATGTTTTAAAGGATCAACAATATATGCTAGTGGCAGCAGCATGGTCAGTTCATCGTCCATGGATCGTAACTGTTTCTCTAAGGACGATGAGTTTTCCTGAAGCGCGTTATATTTGTTACTGGCTTCACTGTATATATCGACCAGTGGTACTGAACACGGCACGGAGGAGGTAGAAAGTCGGGGGCGTTTAGTGCTTGTAGGTGGAGTTCGATTTGCCGCTCGGTGAATGAGGCGATTTGAAGTCGATCTAGGCATGATATTTGAACATAACAACTTTTGTTCACTCAAACACTACATGACTTTACTGGTGTATTTCGGTTGCTGTGTGATTTATAAATTTAGAATCTGTGAATACCTCACATTGACATGTACTTTAGGATTTATGTCAGTTAAGTCAGGACCTGCTCCCGTATAGAGTCTATAGCCCGTGGTCCTCGGTACGTGACACGATAGTGAATATACTCGGCAGCGCGCAAAGCAGAACTCAAAACGCTGGAGCGGGACAACGTGTGTATTGGAGGAGCGCAACGGCGTGCAGACGACGTACACAGGCGGAGCAAGTGGCGCCACCAAAAACGGTCATTGTTCAAATAAACAAATTTGATAGTCTTCGTCATCGAGTGCTTTATTGGTAGCACTACAGAGGTCTCCCTCTAGAAGGCCGACGCAGTTGGGCTTCGACCCGTGATGGGTACGTCGGATTCGGTGGCGAGAGACGTTTTCCATGCCTCTCGCCGCGGTCAAACACAACAGCGAAGCCAGCACAAGCCGGTCTCCATGACTCACACTGGTCGCTGTGCGTCGATCGCAAAATTGCGTCCTCCTCAAAATGTTCCGACCGGGGTAGATCCTGTTCGTGACCTGGCGGTGGTGGTTGTGTTGTAGGGTTTGTCGTTGTCGGCATATCCCAAAGTTCCGTGTCCCTGTGGTTGTCATTGCCTTCGTAAGCGAGCCAGCGTCCGGCGTCAAATGGGTCCAGTCGCGATCCAGTGAGCCTTGTGTTGGAGCCATGCGAGATCCTGGAATTCCATCTGGTTCTGTCTGACGGGACGAGCTGGAAGGAAAGAAACACAAGGAAGCTGCGCCTCGAGGCGCGATCGGATATTCGACTGAGGGGGACATACCGGCGCAATACAGGCTGCCGCCACTCTTGTCGTGATCACCACGTGGTCGTGCATTCATGTATAATAGGACTATGTACAAGTTGAATATGAAGAGTAAACTTAAATATATACAACTGTTACGTATTCAGAAAACCTCGTTGGCTGTCGCAGCTCGCGGCCGCGTCGATTTCTCCTGTTGATCGGTGCAGCTGTGTCTTTCGTGGAGTTTGGTGTTGCAACAGGTAACGAGGGGTCATTAGTGGGAGTAACAGGGGCCGACTCGTGACGACTAACCGAAGGTTGTGAGCAGGTAGGGACACTGAGAGGGTTGTTCGAGGTGGGTTCTGCCTCGATGAAGGCTGGTTTGAGGCGGTCTATGCTGATGGTCTCCTTCCTGCCCTCGACGTCCACGTATTTCTTTTCCTTTCGCTGGACGACGCGGAACGGGCCAGAGTAAGCCGCCTGCAGCGGTAATCGCACTGCATCTACTCGAATAAAAACATGGCTGGTGGTAGCTAGAGCTGTAGGTATGTAGTTGCTCAGGGTTTGTTCTCGTGGTGGGGTGGGCTTTATCACCCGCATTTGGTGCGACAGCCGTTTTGCGTAGTCCCCGTAATTAAAACTCATAGGTGGTAATGGAGAAACCAACTCACCTGGAAGTCGTAATGTGCAACCATAAACCAGTTCAGCCGCCGTAACACCCATATCGGCTTTAACGGTGTTACGCAGTCCTAAGAGAACGATCGGAAAAACTTCACTCCATAATGGATTATCACGAGCACGAAGGGCAGCTTTCAGCTGGCGATGGAATCGCTCCACCATGCCATTGGCCTGAGGATGATAGGCTGTCGTCTTGTTGTGTCGACAACCGAATGCGTTTAGTAGCTCGTGGAAGGCGCCGTCGAAATGAGAACCGCGATCAGTGGTCACGATAGCAGGGCAACCGAACTGACTCACCCAACCGGTTAGAAATGCTTTTGCAGCTTCCTCTGAGGTTGGGCGAGGAATAGGTATGGCCTGTGGCCAGCGAGTGAAACGATCTACGCAAGTGAGGATGTAGACGCAGCCATTGGATGGCGGAAGTGGCCCCACGAGATCCACATGCACATGATGAAAGCGTGCGTTCGGTTCGCAGAATGTGCCTAAAGTAGATTTGGTGTGACGATGTATCTTAACTCGTTGGCACTGGAGACAAGCACGAGCCCAAAGACGTACGTCACGTTTGACGCAAGGCCAGACGAATCGCTCGGTGACTAGTTTCACTGAGGCGGTTACCCCAGGGTGCGATAAGTTGTGGAGGCTGGTAAAAACTCGTCGGCGAAAACTGGCAGGAACCAGTGGTCGGGGTCGACCTTGTGACACATCGCAAATGATAGTTACGTCCGAAGTTGGAAGGGCCACTGCCACTAGGTGCAGGGAGCTGTTGTGTCTGAGTTGCTCTACCTCAGGATCTGTCGTTTGGGCTGCGGCGATTGCTTCTAGGTCTATGCCCATGGGTAGTGGGTAGTCGATATTGTGGACGCGTGAGAGTGCGTCTGCCACGGGATTGTGTGCCCCAGAGACGTGTCGAATGTCCTTAGTAAACTGCGAAACATAGTCTAAGTGGCGAATCTCGCGTGGCGAATATCGGCCAGAAGCTGACTGGAGGGCGTACACTAGTGGTTTATGATCTGTAAACACTGTGAACAATTGGCCCTCGAGTGTGTGCCGGAAGTGTCGGATACCCAAATAGATTGCCAGAAGTTCTCTGTTGAACGTACTATATCGGGATTCCGCAGGCTGGAGACGCTTGGAGAAGAAAGCTATTGGTTGCCATGAATTGTTGACGAATTGCTGCAACACTGCGCCAACAGCCGTGTCCGAAGCATCTGTTCCTAATGCCAGGGGAGCAGAAGGATCGGGATGTGCAAGGAGTGCTATGTTGACGATAGCATCCTTGATCAAAGTAAACGCTGCTTGCGCCGTGTCGGGAAAAATGAATTTCCGCTTACCTCCACGTAAAAGGTCTGTTAGGGGCTGCATTATTTCGGCGCAGTGTGGGATAAAGCGGCGATAAAAGTTAACCAGGCCAGAAAATTGGCGCAACTGTCGGTAAGAGTGAGGCTCAGGATAGTCGCGAATTGCCGCCACCTTGTCAGGCAGGGGCTGTATGCCTGAGGCTGAGATTTCGTGACCTAGGGACGTGATGGTCGTCTTACCTAATTCGCACTTAGCAGAGTTAATGGTTACACCGTGTTGGCTAAGGCGCTCAAAAAGAGCACGCAGGTGTGTCATATGCTCTTCTTTTGAAGAACTTGCCACCAAAATATCGTCTAAGTACACGTAGACATTCTTCAAACCGCGTGTTGCCTCATGCATAAACCTTTGAAAGGTTTGGGCTGCATTGCTGAGCCCAAAAGGCATGCGCAAAAACTCGAATAGTCCGAATGGAGTTGTGACAGCGGTTTTAGGGATGTCAGTCTCTGCTACTGGGATTTGGTGGTATGCTCTGACGAGGTCGATTCTGCTGAAAACAGAACAACCAGACAGGGTAGAAGTAAGATCTTGAATATGTGGAATGGGGTATCTGTCCGGGACAGTAGCCTGGTTGAGGGCCCTGTAGTCACCGCAGGGGCGCCAATCGCCATTAGGTTTAGGAACCATGTGAAGGGGCGAGGCCCAAGGGCTACTGGACGGGCGTATTATGCCTAGTTCTAGCATGTGTTCAAACTCAGCCTGTGCTACGCGTAGCTTGTCTAAGGTCAAGCGACGTGGTCGGCTAAATGCTGGGGGTCCTTTAGTGACAATATGGTGGGTAACGTTAGTGGTCACCGCGGGAAGGGGGCCAGATTGTCTTAGCATTGCCGGGTAAGCTGAAAGTAGGTCTGCGTACGGGTGTTCGGCCTGCGGTTCGATGTATAGGGGCGTGATGTGATTCACGGAGGAATACGACCCGGTTACGGAAAGAGAAGTCTGCCGGTCGACAACTCTCCGACCTCGTGCATCGATCAGGAGGTCGAAATGGTCTAGGAAATCGATGCCTAGTATGGGATAAGAGACGTCCGCTACTATGAACACCCAGCGGAAGGTGCGGCGTAGTCCTAAGTTGAGTGTGAGCTACTTACGGCCGTAGGTAGCAATGGGAGTGCCATTGGCAGCACGGAGTTGTTGGACTGACGGGTTCGTTGCATCACCTGCCTCCTTTGGAATGACACTTACTGCTGCACCGGTGTCAATTAGGAACAGGCTATTGGAAACTAAATCTCGGACATGCAACAGACGACTGCTATTATGGCTGCCGACCGCGTTAGTCGCCGGAACGCGTCGGGATATTAGTTTCCCTGTTTGGCACCTGGGAAGGTGCAACCGGCTTCGCAGCGCCGAGCCTTCTCCCCAAACCGTTTGTGGTATCGACAATACGTTGATCGAGATGGGTTACCCAGGCGGTTAGGGGAAGGGCTTCTGAGACGTTCACGTCGGTCAGAGTTGTGATAAGATATATGGTTTCTACAGTGAGAACAACCAGGAGAGGAAAAACGTCTGAAGGCCCGCTCGAAAGCAGCTATCAGAGTATCCTCGGGGTGTGTTTCTACGGTGGGAGCTGTGGTCTGGGGGCTGCTCGAGTTTGTTACGGCGGTAATTTGTGGATGGTACCGGTCCATAATACCGTCCGCTAGTTTAGCCGCTTCTGTGAGCTTAAGGTGGCTGGAAACCTCGAGCAGTGCTTGAATGTTGGGTGGTAGTCGCTGTACCCACAACTCTTTGAGGACGTTTTCCTCTAAAAGTTGCCCTGCCAGCTGCTGCATTTCTCTCAGTAATGCAGAGGGCTTCTTGCTACCTAACTCTGTCCCTTGGGTCAGCCGTTTTAGTCTGGACGATTCTGACGGTAAAAGACAAGAGATTACCGCGTCTTTCACGGCTGTGTAAGAACTGTTATTAAATATTACGTCGCGTATCTGAGTAGCAACGTCACGGGGAAGGCGACCGATAGTCCACAAGTAACGGGTTCGTTCGCTTGTAATTCTATGTGATTCGAACTCTGCCTCCAACATATGAAACCAGAGCTGAGGGTCATCAATAAAAAACTGAGGGACGGCTAGGGAGACTGTCGAAACGGACGGTTCCGGGTCAGGTTTACGGTCGTTGCTAGCCATAGTTGCAATGGTATATCAAATGTAAAATGATGTAAAGAGGTCAGTGCAGCAAAAGTGAAACACTTATAATATGGATATGAGAAAATATATATAAGGGATATGGTAACTGATATCCGGAATTTACCGTTTATATATCGGAAAAGTGTATATGTAAACGAATAAATGTGATTGAGGGACTTACGAATGTACTTCGAGAATTAATTTGTTCTTCGGGCTCACCAGTTTAGGATTTATGTCAGTTAAGTCAGGACCTGCTCCCGTATAGAGTCTATAGCCCGTGGTCCTCGGTACGTGACACGATAGTAAATATACTCGGCAGCGCGCAAAGCAGAACTCAAAACGCTGGAGCGGGACAACGTGTGTATTGGAGGAGCGCAACGGCGTGCAGACGACGTACACAGGCGGAGCAAGTGGCGCCACCAAAAACGGTCATTGTTCAAATAAACAAATTTGATAGTCTTCGTCATCGAGTGCTTTATTGGTAGCACTACAGTACTGCCGTATACTCTGATCTTGCCTTGTGCATGCGTATTGACCACGGTCAAGAAATATACTATACTATACTAGTAAAGAGGTGCCGGAGGTCTGAGATAAGCAAGGGCAACCATGCTCCGATGGTGAACGCTGTTGCGAAATGCTCGCTGCAACCTGGAGCATCGCACCGGAGTATGAGGCAAGTTTAAAGATCAGATGTCTCTCCATTGAAGTGGGGCGGCAATGCTGTACAACAACTCGTGTAGGGTTGGAGGTCAATGGATGGAACCTATAAAAGCTGGTTTGGAGAGCAACACGGTAATGGCCGCTTTTACAGAAACATGGCTCCCTTGAGTATATCGTAAGCCGGGGATAGTAAACACCTATTTCCCACTTAGTGGCAGCACGAGGTAAACGACAACCGTGGAAGTGGGTCAGCCTCCCTGAGTAAGTCAGGCGAAAATCGTTTTGAGTCTTCGGCCAAGATTTTCATTCGTAGCTTTCAGCTGTGCTCCGCAAGATCCTCCTCCGAAGCGCAATTGTTAGCATCTTCTGTGTCTACAGAGCACCACGCGGATACCGCGAAGACGTTGCTCCTGCGAACCCTCAGTAAACTAGTTACTGATGCATTTAAAAATCCTCTTAGTAGATGACTTCGAACTACGGCACGTTGACTGGACGACTGTAGTCTGCATGCCGCCATCGCAGGAAAGATATTCAGAGCGGCGGCATTGGAAAGCTTTGAACCAACATATTGCGGTTGATACCAGGTATAGATCTGAATGCGTGTCTCCGTGGTAAGCCTCGCAATAACGAAGCTTGCAAGCCGCGTATCCGAGCCACATCGCTGATCCCGGTTAAAGTAATTAAGTGCGTGTCGAAGTTATATTGTGCTTGTGGAAACTCAAGGCAGCCGCCGTGCTGACCCGGGGTTGCGGTGGTATGGACATAGATAGGATTTCCACGTGGGCGGCGGATTCTACGTGGGATATGATAGAGGATAATAACATCGATGAACGTTGGAATTAACAATGGGATCTAGAAATGCTCTTCGAAAAGGAAGTGCACCACTGAAGCGAAGGGGTTTGCAGAGCTAACCAATGTGACGGATGGCCGCAGCAGCCAACGACATCAAAAGTAAAACCCGCGGCCGGAAACTTCACAAAGCTTCTGACAATCAGTGGGCCTTTCGCGAGCTTCTAGGCGAGACTTCAATTTCAAATTGGCCGAATGTGTGAGAAAGCAGCCCAATAAGTTTTATAGCTACTTACATTGGAAAGGCTCAACAAGTAATGCAAAAGGTCAACCCTTTGCTAGCGACCACGGTATCACCACCGATGACCAGAGCAAACTAGGCGCCAAGGGTTATTAAATCAAAAGTTCACTCTCAGCAGACATTGAAGTACTAGTGAATTTACCGCCTGTGCATCCACTGCCACAGTTACATGAAAAATATCTTTCAGAGGAAATCCAGTGTACCTACGGAGGCTGACTGTCCAAAAGTGGGCCAGTCTGGATGGTGTCTACGCAGCTACACAAAGCGGTTGTGGGACATCATAGTTCCACTGGTACGTAGGCCGTACAGATCAACGTTGGACTGGAGTAAGCTGCCTCAACACTGGAAAAATCATCGACTGTGGAAGTACATGAGAGTGGACCCAAGTCCGCCATGAGTGACTATAAGTTGGTAGGATTAACCAACGTTCTATGTAAATCTCTTCAGAGGAACATTCGCGCTCACGTCTTTCAGCATTTGCCGGGGTACTCCCCCTTGAGCCCAGTACAGATTTCTGAAGAATAGCTTTTGTCTGGTCAACCTCTTTTACTTCTGAGATTGTGTGGTCCGACGGATGGATGAAGGCGAATAGGTTGTGGTATATAACCCTGACTTTCGCGGGGCCGTTGACTCGGCTGACCACCGTCTGGAGCTGAGCAGTTTTGGAACTTTCGGCTGTAGTGTGCCAATATATAGGTGGCTAACGGATTTCTTTCTGTGCAGGATATTCAACACTTAAGCAGAAGACAGGTGCTCTAGTTCGAAAAAAGTTATCGGTGAGTACCTGAAGGGTCCGTCTTCGGCCCCAATGTTACACGTTTTGATCAACAATGACTTGGCATCTGCGTACAATCACTTATTTCATTTTTACAGATGGCGCAAAAGTTTTGGGATCTGACGGTAGAGGCGACCTGTGCAAGGATACAGTAGCTGTCTTAGGCTGAGCGTGCAAATGGGACTTATCTCCTAAAGAGCTAACAGAAGGCCGAGCTTTTGTCCATGGCCAGAGGTGGTTCGCATTAGAAAAAGTTAATAGGGTTAAGGACCTCGGGGTCGTCTTGATCGGTGATCCCACATGGACGGACCTGTGCGACACCCCCGCACAAAAGGTTCGAAGTGAGTCATTTTGACTGTGGCCAGCATTGTCCCGACTGAGTTCGGAAAAATTCCCACCAATTTACATGGTTACTGTGCAGCCTTACTTTGCAGTCGGCGTGCGGGCTTGGTCACGGTTGTGCAAAAGGGACGCTGACTGCATGGAGAAAGTTCGGCGTCTTGTGATGCAATGGTTGATGGGCCGAGAGAAAATACATGTGGACAGGCACTTTGTAACCTCGAGCTTTGTGTTTGAGAATCGGGAGAGTTTAGGGAAATCCCAGACGCTGTTGAAGTGACACGTGTTTTCCGGCCTTAGACCAGATGTTCCGTTCCAGATTGTCACTGACTGTCAAACAAGGGGACACGAGGGTATGCAGACGAACGTTTGGGATGGTCTGATAATCAGCTCTCGCTGCTAGAGCCGCCGGGTAGCTGACAAATGACAGCCTGCCCGGCTGGATGGTGGACCTGCATACCACTGTCTTTCGGTATGACCTTAGATTGTGATTAGGATAAGTATACCTCCCGTAGTGATTTCTGAGCTTGTTTGCTAGATGGACGGAGGATATCACCCTGGCCCCTCTAAAGTGGTTCGTAAGTGCCGTTTTCTTTTGTTGCATGCTGTCTCAGCGAAAGTTCACAGTACATTGTGTCCCTCGTAGTTGACGTGCAGTGAGGTTTTACAATTTCCTCTTACTTTTAGCAAGGATTCAACGAGGGACGCTGTGCGGTTGTCGGTGCACATTTCTGTGCATATCATCGAAAGAATTGGGGACGCTGAGTCAGTCGTGGCCATTGCCCGTCGCGTGCAGGCCGAAACTTCTTCTGTTCTTCCTCCACTACATTTCCTCTCGGGTTTGTTCTAAGTAGCCTGGCTACCGTCTGCCTAATCGTCCCGAACAAGACATTTGAACTTGGACAACAAGTGGCGGACAGCAGCCCCCACATAATGAGCAGCACGGTAAACCGCCGTTTTCATGGCTCTCATCATTTTCGTTGATAATGCACCTCTAGCGGTACGAATGAACGACCTATTCGGTATCCCCGCGGTGCGCCACTGTCCAGCGCGAAATCGAAACCGGTTCGAAGTCGGCTCGCAAACCATTACTAGAGTGATCCATTTAAACTATCGCTGGCTGTGTTTTTCTACCGCTGGCACTTGTGACTTTTATACCTGAAGATTGTGAATATTTCATTTTATTGAGTAAAGCTGTACACCATGATCATGCCCCTGCGCGTGCATCTCGACCATAGCCGAGAAATATACCATTATTATGATTATTGGTATTATTATAGGAGCCTGAAACATCCAGTGTCACTCGGGTGGAGAAACAGATACCATCGGATACTCAGTGGGCCAGAAGGACTCCGACAGGGGTGAAGCTGGCGGTATTTTATTCTGCTCAAACGAAACGCTGCTTTTGGCCTTCCTCATCTCCCTCAATCCGGTCCCTCTCACTGACTGTCTGTTGGAGAAAATAACGCTGGGTAGCGAAGATACAATAAAAGTGTGTGTAACATACAGACCGCCACAGCAGGAACAGGAAAAATGTGCAGCACTTATGGAACAGACAAGGAAGATGAAGAATATCCATCAGTTTGTCTGCCTACTGACAATGGGAAACTTCAAAGCTTCCTCAATTTGCCAGCCCAAGTATCACCCCAAGAACCCGGGGCTTGATTCCTAGTTACTACATTTACACCCTCAGAAGATTAGGATGCAAACGTCTCAGGCTCAGCTGCATTCTTCGGGGGCAAGCGCCTTCTCTTTTCATCCTCTCATCATAAACGAACGGCACAAGGTAGGCACATTCTGTCTCTCCTGCCCAGTGGTGAGGATTGAACACAAACTTCACAGCTTTGGCCCTGTCGGGCAAAAGTCGTTGTGCAGTTTATCACCAAGACCAGTAAGATCTTCCAAAAAGGCCAAATTCTTTTAGCTTTGGGATTATCTAACACCCCAGTTGGAATTAATTTCCTGGGGTGTCGCGCTAAGAAAACTGAGCAAGCTACTATGACAAAGCATTTCCAGGGCAGACAAGGTTTTCGTGCCGATGCTGAAGATAAGGAGCGACTCAAGACCTAAGTCACCACCTGTTACGTTCAGCCTGCAGGAGTAGAGTGCACGGCTGTTTATCATTACAAAGTGTACCCAGCTGACAGCAGATGCGGACATATTCAAATGGATTCAAAACAAATGCAGGCCGAAAATCCATGGATGCTTTGGTGAGGTGTGAAACGATTCCCTCATACAGGCCATCCCTAATGAATCCATTTTATTTAAGGGAACTCATCGTACACGACAGACCAAACCCTAAACGCTAGGCTCCCACAGTATAAAGGCTCTTTGGCCTCTTCTCCCGAGCAAGTGACCGAAATTTTTGCGGATCCCTCGCTCTGCTTTTGACTGTCCGCCGACAATTCCTTATCCCGCCCTTCTTCCTAAAGCTGTAGAACGAAACCTGGACAGCATCCACTTCTCCGTCGAGGCTTTGAACTATAGTTCACCCATGCCAATCCGTATGGCTCAGAGGGTCCTTATGACACAGCACAGGATACTGAAACAGTTGGCGACTATTCTAGCTCCAGCATGCTTCATTCTGTTCCAGCATTGTCTAGGCTGTGGCAGTTTTCTGAGCCCATGGAAGAGAGCTGTAGTCACGCCCACTTCCAAAACGTGTGGCCGGCACTTCTCCACTGGCAGCTGCCCGACAAGTCTAACTTTTATCACTATTAAGGTCTTTGAAAGCGCCAACAAAGGCCATTTGCAGAACAATTACTTAACTTCCTCTTTCGAATACGTATTTTTGCCAAGCAGATCACGCAGCACCAATGTGCCAGGGCCGTGGGTAGCTTGATGCAGGGCCGAGGCCAGGGCAAAACCCCCTATATCATCTTCATGGATTTTGCTAGAGCTTACAAAAAGAGTGCCAAACATTCCCTTGCTGCATAGGCTGGTAGTGCACCGCGTGAACAGCCTTCTGTTTGAGAGCATCTTTACAGTATGTGCGAGCGATTTGCATCACCGCCTCCCGTCCACAGTCACAATAGGCGTCCCTCAGGGCAGAGGGCTGGGTCGCCTTCTGTACCTAATCTCCCAGGTCTCCTAGGAGCTTTGAGGTCCAACATCACTATGTACTCGGGTGACGTGAACATCTGGGGCCCTTTGAATACAAAACCGCATTTGGCTGTGGATGTCCGGAGGACGGTCAACAGACTGAAGCCCACCGATAAATGATGACAAATGCGTTGGTATGACCTTCGGTAGCTCTACAGATCAACCCTTTCAAACTAAAGGAACGTGGCAACTCAGAGGGTAGACCAAACTCCGATACAAGGATTTTGGATGGTCGGTAATCTTTTTTCTGGGGGCACCTACTGATAACTAGCAGGGTTGTCTTCCGAATTTTAGACCATAATAATAAGACACACTCCCATGCATCCCAGGAAGATTTTCGAATTTTTGTCAGCAATTACGACCACTCCATCTAAGAATACGGCAGCCAAACCGCACACAAGGGTCATTCGGGTGGCCGTTACTATCTCGAGTGGATTCAGCAAAAGGCCACAAAATCCGTGCAGGGGCAGACTTACCTTCTTTTCCAATGAAGCTGACCGAGCACAACCCTTCTCCTCTGGATATGAGGCCTATTCGAGGAGGTATTTTCTCATTCTTCCGCCTTTTCTCTTCAAGGCTAGTTGATCGCTTCTTCACTCTACCACCAGCTGTGAAGTTGTGGCTCCCTCGGTGATTTTGGTAGTCTTGGAAATTTTAGATTTTTAGAAGACACAGCTCCTATTGACCCTCACCCTATTCTGTGCCAATTCTTCCCTGGCAAATCGCTCTTGATTACTGCCAAATTCTCTAGCCGTTTATTTAACAGCTTCCCCTAAAAAGACAAACCAGGCTACTTGCCCCACGAGACAATCTATTCTGCCTCTGTGAGCAGTGCCCCATTCGGGAATCGAACGGGATGGTCCTTCATGATCCACTGTCAAAAGATGCACTAAAAGCAAAGTCCAAAGACAGGCTGCAGGGGAAGACGAAATAATGGCCTCTGTTTGCGCTCTTAGGGGTGAGATAACCAGCCTGAGGCGCACAATTATCAAACCTTTCCCAGCATCTCAGTAGGCTGATCAGGTGTGCAGGGTATCCTAGCAGCAGAAGCTTGATGTAACCAAAATTTTGCAAGATACCAGAGAATTTTAGAAGCCAGTCATCCTTTGGGGTTGCTTTCTCAGTTCTTGACACCTATGCCCAGGTGCTCAGCCGCCTCAGGCACACTCCTTATTCAAATGTCAGTCCACTTGGCTCGTAACAAGACGGGCTGATCGGGTATACTGGACCAAAGCTGGAGGGGGCCCAACAGAGGCTACCAATCGAATGGCTTTCTCGGCGGCAGAGCTGAAGGAGGAAATAAGAAGGCCCACTGGAGTATCGATCGATAAACCACCTCACCTGAGGCTACGCAGTGAGAAAGCCAGGCCAAGAACCATATTCAAGGACGATCTCAAGCCTAGCTGGCTGCCTGCCTTCCAAGTAATTCGCTTTTACGGTCGGGCTGGACTTCTACCCCCCCCCCCAGTAATTCCGCAGTCATCCCATCTCCCATTGCAGAAGGTATCCCAGGTGGCAGAACCAGTGTAAGGCACCTTTGAGCAGTGCGTAGCCAAATGCGCAAAGGATCCCGAAATCGGAGGGCGATTATCCGTGAAGTTCTACAATACTACATTATTGAAAGAAAAATGACACGAAACAGATACAAGCCTCAGTTATGCGATGAAAAGGACTCAAAAACGAGAACCGAATTGCTGCCTGCGAGCGGGGAGCACGTGCCTCATGCGGGCCCAAAATAAGGATAAAACAAAGCAGCGCGCTGGATGCGGACAAGCAAACGTTGGCCTTTAAACACTCACAGTGCACAAAACAAGTCAGTAGTGTAACTATGTGAGTGACGTTAAGGAAAACATGGAAGTGCAATGTTTTGGGGGGGGGATGTTTCACGACCATTCGTTACACCGCCCACCAAAATCCCCCGAACCCTAGCAGAGTCAAAGGTTTGGAATAAAGGTAATGATTCTTGCTACCTACTTAGACCCTGCTGTCAGTGCGCATACCTAATACTTCGCCGTCAACGTTTTACTCATGGTCGAACTTGATCCGGTGGACACCGACGCAGGGTTACTCCGCATCGTCCATGAAAGCTGCCGATCGGTAGCGGGCTTGAAGGGGGAAAGAAGGTGCTGTCCTCGGAAGAGCCTTCGTGCGCTGGCTATACATGCTCGTGTGCGTGAGTGTGTGGTGTGTGATAGAATCACAGTTACTGCCACATATGGGAAAAGCCCCCTGTAACGTCAAAGACAAACGGTGAGCACCACAACGTGTTTGGTGGGGCTTATGAAGTAAAAGAGTGTACCAAGCAAGTGCGTATGCGTCGGGGTGTGCGACGGAATCACTACCACTACCACATATGTGAAAAGCCCTATGTAAAGTCAACGGAAAACGGTGAGCACTGCAACGTGTTTGATGGGGGTCATGAAGTTTAAACTTGTATTGTGTATCTGTGTGTGTGTCAGGATGTAGGATATTTCAGCATGTCAGTATGTCCTAACCCCCCCCCCACATGAGAGGTTCCTTTACCCACTTCAAAGAAGAATTAGGAATAGTCTAATGGGGTTCCGTTTTATCGGCTTCTCCATCTTCACTCCCGAGGAGGCTAATACTGAGTACGCCACGAATTAGCAGTCCGTTGGCGGTCTTCAGTTTGACAGTTTTTATCATTTCATCAGACCTTAAGAAGGTTTCCATAACCGCGCTCAAAAGAAAGGAACTGAAATGCGCGTGTTCGTCAGCGATCACCACCACATCCCCAAATGTGAATGGTCTTGTTTTGATAAGCCACTTCTGTCAAGCTTGCAGAGCCGGTAGGTACTCTCGCAGCCATCGCCTCCAAAAAGCCTTGGAAAGATAGTTTGCCTGATTCCATCCGTGAATGTAGCTCCCAAGGAGGTATACTGGTCCTTGGAAAACCTTATCCGATCTTATTATCAATAGGGCTTTCAGGGTGAGCGTCAGATTGCTGGAACCAATGGGCGGTTGCTCAGAATTCTATCGACCTCAGTCACTGTAAAACACCAGTCGTGGAAAATCCCCCTTTAACCCTCGCGATTCCGTGGTTTTCCTAACATCACTCATTTGCCTACATTTGTGACTTGTCTTTACGAACTGGTTGTTTCTATGGACCAATTGTTGTTTGTTCGCGCCCAGAGCGCTACTTTGGCACATCCTTGTTCAGGACCTGAGTGAAGCACGTGCTGTTTGCTCACATGCTGCTATTTGGTTTCTCGTTGTTGAGTCCTCGTGATCGTATTATTGCGGTTTGTATTCTTTTTGATGTCATTGTTCATGTAACAATCTAGTATCGTAGAATATCGCGGATAATCGTCTTTTGATTTCGGGATCCGTTGCGAATTTGGCTACGTATTGCTCAAACTTTCGTAACAATACTCAATAGATCGATTTGGAACGAGAAAAACACGCAAAATGTGAAGGAAAGGGTCGAAAACATTAGAAACCAGACAGGAAGTAACACGGCAAGTCCCTGGGGAGGTTTTGGGTTCATTTGATCCTTTAGTTAATGTTAGATCGCCTAGTCCTGTCAGTGCTAGTTCATGTGTTAATGGGAGCAATATGGACCGTAAGGATGTTGATTTATATAAGCTGAGAATACTAGACCTTGAAAAACAGTTACTGTCGGCTAGGCTACAGGCGCATGAAGCAGAGCGAGAGCACGAGACCAGCGACTACGACACTTTCGATAGATCAGGGTGCAATAATATAGGGAACCCCACGCCGGTCGCCGACTACAAACCACCATCGATCGATTTGCCTAGAGTGGAACTAGCGGTTTTTGACGGGCGAGCTGAACAATACTGCAAGTTTGTCAAGCAGTTCGAGACGTTTTTTGAAAATAAGGTAACCGACCCTGGGCAAAGGCTTCCCTACCTCACTCACTACTGTCGAGGTCGAGCAAGAGAAGCTTCGACGGGTGTACCATGCTCGACCCGGAACAAGGCTACACAAGAGCAAGGAAGATTCCAAAGGACTTGTTTGGCCAACCGTTCAAAGTAGCCCGTAACCTAATAGAGGGCGTGATGGTAGAGGCAAAGAGAAACAAGGGCGACGTCTACACAATGGCCGACCTGGTGATTAAGATGCAAAACTGCTCAATAGCCTTCGACCATTTAGGTTACAGGGTTGACCTAGATGCCACGCACACTTTGGAAAACATAGTCCGTCACCTTTCTTCCGAACTACAGGGTCGGTAGGCAGAAGAAGCAGAACGGATAAGCCGAAGCGACAGGGAAGCTTACTTCGAAGACCTGACCGAATGCTTGGACAGGCAAACCAAGATGGCTGACGGCAGGTTCGGCCGACTCATCTGGGACAGCAACCGGGCAAACAAGCTCAGTACTAGCCAAGCTCAAATCCCTGTACGGGAACATCCAAAATACCATACTTGGACCAATACACAGGCCATTTCACGAGATGCTACGGCGCAACCCAATTGCAGATCCTGTGGTACTAGCCTTGGCCTACCAGAATGCCCCAAGTTCGGCAACGCCACAATAGACGAACGGTGGGGAATGGCGAGGATGGCAGGGGCATGTTTTGTTTGTCTCAACACCACGCACCGGGCAGCAGCCTGTAGGACAAGGAACCGATGTGGTTACGAGGGCTGCACGGGCAGACACCATCGACTGCTGCACACAGGCGAGAGTAACCTTACCCGAGCCGAGTGCCAAACCCAGCGTTATTTGTCCAACGTCACCATCTGCCAAAAACCAGTACGTTTAGGCGTAGTTGCCATGGGAGTAGTGGCCCAAACAGGAGTGGCCAAAGCGTTGGCCTTCATAGATAGTGGCTCGGATACCACGCTAGTAAGGAAGGAGTTCTCAGACGGATATGGGATCAGAGGGAATCAATCCTCATTAGCAGTAAGCATAGTGAGTGGCACCGAAGTCATCCAGTCGACCAAACTGCATTTGCAACTTGCTTCCTTGGTCGGCAACGATAGAGCAGAAACCCTAGAAGCATTCACTATAAGGGACCTCCCGGTGAGAGCACCTCAGTCAGTGCAATCGATTCTGACTCAGCGGCCGCATCTCGACGGGATTACGATCGAGGAGTGGAAGAGTAAAGAAATTGATCTGTTGATCGGCTGTGAAATACCGGAAGCGCATCGGGTCCTGGACCAAAGGATAGGAAGCCGCAAAGCACCCTATGCAGTACGCACCATATTCGGTTGGACTTTATATATTGGTACAGACGGCAGATGCGGCAAACAAATCAACTGCATTTCGGTGGAAACGACGAACATCGAACAGGCATTCCAACAATTGTACAACACCGAACTTGCCGACCTGGCCATTGATAGGGATGCCCCATCACGAGAAGATAGGGCGGCTTTGGAAATGGTAGCCGAGAACATCAAGTATGCAGAAGGTCGTTTCGAGGTTGCTAGCCCGTGGAGATCCAACATGAAACCCATGCCAAACAGCCGAGAAATGGCTTTGAAAAGATTATGCTTCCTCAAAGCCAGGCTGCTTCGGGAACCGCAATTAGGGATAGAATACACGCGAGCCATGCAACATAATGTCGACTTGAGTTATATAGAAAGAGTGGATACAGCGGTTATCAGCGCAAATCTGAGGTGGTACTTACCCCATCACCTGGTCAGAGTGGTTTTCGACTGTGCCGCGAAATGTCAGGGTGTGTCGCTCAACGACCATATACTACAGGGCCCAGACTGGACAACACCGATATTCGAGGTTTGATGTCGCTTTCGGCTAGGAAAAGTGGCCATCTCTGCGGACATACGTGAAATGTTTCTACAAGTGAAAATGCCCGTTAAAGATGGGGACGCCTTCCGTCTTCTCTGGTGGCCTGAGAACGCTACAAATCGCGCACCTGACGAGTACAGGTTGACCGTGCACCCCTTTGGGGCGGTTTCATCCCTCTTTTCTGCTAATTTTTCCCTCCGTGAAACCCTCAAGTTTTTCGACTGCACCAGCAGCCTGTTAGAAAGAGCAATGGACCACTTCCACGCGGACGATTTTCTGTGCTCCTTTGACGATCCAGATGCTGCCATTCTTTATATGACCGAATTGATCGCCACTCTAAATGCCGGAGGATTCAACCTCACTAAATGGATTTCGAACAACCAAGAGGTGCTCAATGTTATCCCAAAGCCCGAGAAAATGGGGTGTAAGAGAGAGCTTTTTGGATCCTCTTCGCAAACGGAGCGCACGCTTGGTCTTCAGTGGAAACCCAGAGGGGACGAATTCATTTTCACTCTAGAACTACCCAAACGACCAGTCACATGGAAAGGAATCATATCAACAGTCTCAAGCCTCTATGACCCCCTAGGTTTCGTTTCGCCATGGCTGTTACCGGGAAAGTGCTTGCTGCAATCGCTGTGCCAAAGAGGGACGGGTTGGGGCGAACCTCTCCAAGATGACGACGATAAGCGATGGCGCGACTGGCTGCACCGCCTGGAGCAACTTGGGGAGATAAAAATGCAAAGACGCTTAACAGGTATCAAGTGCACAAAAGACGCCCAACTCCACTTGCTTTCTGATGCATCAGAACTAGGCTACGGGATAGTTGCTTACGGCTGCTGGGTTAACGCAAATGATGGGCGGCACAGCCGGATACCATTCGCAAAGGCGAGAGTGGCTCCACTGAAAACGGTGTCGATTCCAAGGCTGGAACCGACGGCAGCTGTACTGGTCGCGAAAGCCGCGGGGCTAATTAGGAGATGCTCCGACCGGATAGACTGGGAAACAAACTTTTGGACGGACTTAGCCGCGGTACTTCATTACATAAACAACACTACCACTCGTTTTAACACTTTCGTGGCCAACAGACTCACTATAATCCACGAGTCGACTAAAACCAATCAACGGCACTACGTAAAATCCGCCAGTAACCCGGCCGACTTCTGCTCAAGGGGCCTGAAAACACTAGAGAGGTTACGGATGTGGACAATTGGACCGGACTTCCTAACGGCAACTAAAAAGATGTGGCCAACGCTATTAACACCCAAGGCTGATGATGGTGATATCGAGACCAAAAGACTGATACCGGCTATAAACTTCACGGGAAGCGTAAGCCCAATAGAGAAACTGTGCCAATTTCCCAACTGGACAAAAATGTTAAGAGCAACGGTCCGGCGGACACGGTACAAAGCGCTCTTATTGATTATGAAAGGCGCAAGACCACAGAACACATTGAACGTGGAGACGATACTACCGGGCGAGCTGAATCAAGCCGAGCTCGACGTTTTTCACCTACTGCAACTAGATTCTTTCCCGTCCGAGGCCCACGAGCTAGCCAGGACAGATGATAACACCAAAAGAAGCAGGCTGTTACACAGTAGTATCCGAGCGCTAAACCCCATGCGAATCAACGGGCTACTGAGGGTTGGAGGGCGGCTGACGAGTTCAAGCCTAGAGTACGAAACAAAACACCCCATAATAACCCCCGGTGACCACTATATAACGAGATGCCTGGTGGATCATGTACATCGGGAAGAGGGACACGCAGGCCCGAATCACTTATTGAACAATATACGTCGACGATTTTGGGTGACAAGGGGACCAGCGACGGCCAAGCGAGTCATAGGCAACTGCTTTACTTGTCATCGCCGGAGAGCGGTAGCAGGCCAACAAATGATGACCCCCCTTCCAGCCGTGAGAGTTCAACCGGGATGGTGCCCGTTCGTGGGAACTGGCGTCGACTGCTTTGGCCCGTTACTCGTACGACATCAGAGGAGCACCCAAAAGAGGTACGGCTGCCTGATAACATGTTTACAATCCAGAGCAGTCCATCTTGAAGTAGTGCATAACATGACAACCGATTCACTCCCAATGGCCCTTCAAAGGTTCATCACCAGGCCGGGCGTCCCCAAGAATATATACTTCGACAATGGCTCGAAATTCGTTGGGGCTCATAAGGAGTTAGAGAAATGGTGGAGCCGCTTTGACACCGTCAAAATACGAAACCAGACCGTAGCAAAGGGGGATAGGATGGCACTTCAATCCACCCTATGCCAGTCATTGTAAGGGAGTTTGGGAAAGGCTGATACGATCAGCTAGGAAAATACTCACAGCCCTAACCTCACAACAAACCCTAGATAACGAGACGCTGACTACTTTACTAACAGAAGTAGAAGGCATATTGAACAACAGGCCCCTGGCGCCGATCGTCCTAGACCCGGAAGGCGAAACGGCACTCACTCCCAACGACCTATTATTACTCCGAGCAAACGCAGGAGTAACCACCCCGAAAACCCTGCGTGAGACGTACGTTTTTGGATGGAAACAAGTGAACCACCTAGCACAGGCTTTCTGGAAACGATGGACGAGGGAGTACATACCGACGCTGCAGCTTCGGCAAAAGTGGATCTCCAAATAGAGGTCGTTCAGATGTGGCGACGTGGTCATTCTCGTGGAGAGCCACCTACATAAAGACGATTGGCCGGTTGGAGTGATCAAGGATTGTCGTACAGAAATCGATGGTCTCGTGCGCACGGTGGTGGTGAGGACGAACAAAGAAGACGTATTGCGGGATATACGTAAAATATGTCTACTTGAAGGTGACAGCGACGCGGGCGAGGCCGACACTACCGGCCAAGCTACACGCACGTCTGCTGGTACCAAATGAAGCAGAATTCATTTATTTATCCCTCATGTATTCCCCTGTAGGACCCAACCCCTCCCAACATCTTTGAAGTATATTGTGTTTAGTTTCATACAGCATTTATGATGTACTATGGAGATAATTTTCCAAATCTTAGCTCATCACAAGACACGACACTGCGTGTAGAAGTAACGGGGCTTAGGTCTCGCACACATATCTACATTTTACTCGTTTTTGCCACACAGCCTTCTGTTGACATTACAGAAAGTCCCTTTTTGATGTGCAGTCATACCTGTGATTCCATTGTACACCCCGGCACGTAAACACACACACACTTACTCAAGCACATACATTCAGGACAGGACGGCCTTTTACAAGGACAGCATCTGTGCTCCCTTCATGGCCCGCCATCTGTCATTTGGTCTTGTGGAAGATGTAGACTAGCCTCACGCCTATGTAGCCAATGGGTTAGGTACGACCAGTATTAGAACAGACGATGAGCATTAGGCGCGCGCACTGACAGCAGGGCCTAGGTAGGCAGAAAGAATCAGTGCCTTTATACCGAACCTTTGACTCTGCTAAGGATTCAGGAGGATTTTGGGGGGCGGTGTAACAACCAGTCGTGGAAAATCCCCCTTTAACCCTCGCGATTCCGTGGTTTTCCTAACATCACTCATTTGCCTACATTTGTGACTTGTCTTTACGAACTGGTTGTTTCTATGGACCAATTGTTGTTTGTTCGCGCCCAGAGCGCTACTTTGGCACATCCTTGTTCAGGACCTGAGTGAAGCACGTGCTGTTTGCTCACATGCTGCTATTTGGTTTCTCGTTGTTGAGTCCTCGTGATCGTATTATTGCGGTTTGTATTCTTTTTGATGTCATTGTTCATGTAACAATCTAGTATCGTAGAATATCGCGGATAATCGTCTTTTGATTTCGGGATCCGTTGCGAATTTGGCTGCGCATTGCTCAAACTATCGTTACCGTCACAAAGGTGCCCAACGTTTCGTGGTCGGGTGGCTGTTGCTCAATGATCGACAGCAATATACGCCTGATGGACCAAATCTGGCGTTCCCATACTCCGCCGCTTTGACCGGCCTGCGGGGGAATGAAATGCCTTGTATACCGTACTATGCTTCGGTCCTGCTGTTCACCTCTGATCATGTTTTTGCGCCAGCGTTGCGGTTCCCGGTGAGCGCCCACAAATTTCGATCCATTGTCGGAGTATATATCTGCCGGTACCCCTCCGCCGGTTGATAAAGCGCTGAAAGGCCCAGAGGAAACAGTCAGTTGTCATCGAATGCGCAACTTCTGAGTGTACCACACGTGAATTCATGCACGTCATGATACATCGGTTTTGTTTTCCCAACCACCTCCCACATCTGACCCACAAGGGCCCGAAATAGTCCAACCCGATGTCGCTGAACGGCCGTCAACCCGGGTTCCATCTGCATTCTTGTAGCGGGGCCATGTTTTGTTTGCCCGCTGCGGCATCGCATCTCCTCTAATGTACACATCATCCGATTACGCGTTTTGCAGCCGAGCTTCCTCCCAGCAACCAAAAGCGCTTTTCGATGACGCTTGTCACATGACCTTCCCCGGCATGTCCCTCCACCGCGTGGATGTGTTGAATCATCAGCTCTGTCACAGGTTGTCAGATCGGTAGCAATATGGGGTACTTCGTATCAAAACTCATGTTGGGGTTAATCAGCATACCATCTACCCGTAGGAGTCCATTAATGAGTTTGGGGTTTAAGCGCTTCAAGTTGCAACTCAGAGATGATATTCCTTCGTCGATGGGTTCCACTCCTTTCGCCCTCTCGAGTACTCCGTTGAAAGCCTCCCGTTTTATCATCTTGGATATGTCGTCTTCTGCTGCTCGTAGTTCATCGGGGCTCAATAATAATAATAATAATAATAATAATAATAATAATAATAATAATAATAATAATAATGGTATATTTCTGGACCGTTGTCGAGAGGCACGCATGTAAGCATGATCAAAGTTTACAATATCACTGAATGAGATGGAAAATTCACAAATTTCAAAGAGAGATTTGCACGTCACACGAGCAGTGGAATAAGTTTGAGGAGAATTTAAATGAATTGAAATAACCAAAGAATACATGGCGAGTACGAATTTATTTCGAGTCAACTACGGCAATAGTAATGGATCTGCCGGATGTAGGAATGTTCAGACGGATATTGGCTTAGGACGCAGGAAATACAATATTCAGAGGAATGATGCAAGAAATTGGTCGGTAATGCATATTCATGTTCACTTAAAAAGGTAACTGGCGCTGAGACAAAGGAGACAGGGAAGAATTTCATGAAGGTTCGCAGAGGGATACCAATTTTCATAGATTGGCGGATATGAATAGGAATAGTGCCCCTTGAAATGGTGAGACAATTTCCATGAGAAGCAGTGTGCGTCATCTGGTGTCGGCAGTTCACCGCTGGTGGAAGATGGATGAATTTCCAGGAAGGAATAATCAGCAATCAGAATACCATGTCCACGAGGAACAAAATAAGGCAAGACGAGAGTGAAAACCTTCGCGATAGGCCAGGCTATGCTGGTAATTTGGCGAATACACCATTCTGTTGAGTTTCTTGTGGCTGTTCTGTGTCCATAATGGGCTTTTTGGGGAGGGGTTGACTGCGGTTTTTGTTCGCTGTTTCATCGTGGGAAGGAGGCGGGCATCGCCGAATCTGGAAAGATCACTGTCTATTTATGAGTCCTCTCACGATTGCTTCGACATCGGAAGGTCTTGCAGGGAAAATTCCTCAGTAAGCCTCGGAGGGCCATATGCAGCAATACCAGGACTTCTTGTGGATCCACTCGGATCCACTCGTACCCGGCCGGAGGGGCGGATCCCTTTCGTGATTATCAAATGTCTCTTGAACCTGGCTAGCCAAACTGTTTTTGCTTGAAGTTTCTTTATCCAGAAAAATATCTGACCATTCGTGAAAAGTAAATGTAGCTTTAACGACTGTGGCCGTCATCACTACGCCTTTGATCTCCTGTTCCAATTCTAGTGGGGGTTTCAGTTCTTATACGGGCCACTCCTGTTTGGGCATTTGCAGGAATTTCGATCCTCCCATCCACCTGTCGAGTTGCCGGAATTTGGTCGCACCTCGGGAGCACAGATCCGCTGGGTTATTGCCAGACCTGATCTGCTTCCGCTGGGTCATGGCTGCTTCGTCGTGGATGATCGTGAGTCCGTCAGCAACGAAAGTACTGAACCGGCTCCTGCTGTTCTAAATGTAGTAAAATACTATTGCTGATTCCTTCCAAAAACTAGCCGACCACATGTAGAAGTCGGAGCATCTCTTTACCGCTTGTACCGCCCTGACTTTTAACATGGCCACGCTCAGTTAAAGGAGCGGGATCGAAACCGACTTCAAAGGGGCAACGCGGGCTCTGGCAGAGAGGACCATCTTAACATGCTGTCCACCCCCTGTGCACCGGCTCCATAACCGACCTCGGATGCATCGGAAAAGGCAAGTAGTTTTCCCGTCCGTGTAGCATGACCAGGGGAAAAACATCGTGGAATCCGTAAGTCACCTAGTTTCTTCGAGGCTTTCGGAAATTCTTCCCAGTACAACCGATCTTCTCGGTCCAGTGGCTGGTCCTAATCGAATTTCTTACTACATAGCAACTGCAGCGGGATCTTTCCGGGTAACAGCCAGGGAGGGACAAAACCGAGCGGATCAATGAAACCAGAGACAGCAGATAGTGTGCCACCAAGGGTAACTGGTTGCGCGGGAAAGTTTAGTTCGGAAACGAGGTCATCCGTTTCCGCATTCCATTGTATTTCTAGCATGATTTTGGTAGAGAGTGCAGAACCGTCTCAATCTCTGGCCTTTCCGGCAATCTTGTGGTACGGAGCAACTTCGAGCAATTCTGAAGCTTTTCACATCCATTTCGTGAGAAGGAAGCCACGCTATTCTAGCAGTCAGCTTAGGCGCCTCAAATGCGGTAGGGCCGGGTCCACAGCATCGAATGATACAAGAAAGTCGTAGAACTAGACTTTCTTGCAGACTCTATCTACAACCGGCCGGTAAACCAAATCTAGGTGTATGTCCGCTGGTTCTAAAAGGGCATAGTTTGCACAAAACGGTGATGATATGGCTCCGAATGGGTGGACAACCATCCTTTGATTCATCACTGCGTTGTCCCAGTAGTTCTCCTCCCACCATAGGAAATGCAATGCATCTTGTTGTTCTACCGACACTTTTACCCGGTGAAACACTTCCCTGATGTCGGCGGACAAGGCCACTCCACCCACTCTGAAACGGCACAAAACTTCGATCAGTGGTGTGGTCCAGTCAGGCCCTTGTAGTAGGCGATCGTTTAGCGACTTGTCCTGGAACTTGGCCGCACAGTCGAAAACCACCCGCGGTTTTTCGGGTTCCCTGGGGTTGATAACCGGGCGTTGAGGTAGACACCAGGTCCCCTTCCGGCCGTCGGTTGTAGCAGTCATCTTTTCAACGTAGCCGGGAGCTTCGTTTTGCTCCATTAATTCTGCATATCGTTTCCACAGATCCTGGTCTCGAACGAAGCGTTCCTTCAATCGAAGTGGTCTTTGCGGGGCATAGTTTCTGTTATCAATCCAAAGGTCAGCTGGTGTGCACCATAGAAGGGGAGCCTCGAACTGTTTTTTAAGGCCTTTAGTTCCTTGCCGCACCGTTTACAAAGCAAAGTGGTCCTCTTGAGACAACAATGGTCTTTCCTCTCCGATGTCGTGGAACTCCTTTTCACACAGTGACTGCAACTGATACTCTATGCGGTCCGTTTTGGCTGATACGTAATTCTCGGAACCATATCTCCACACTGAAGTATTGCTGGACACCTTTGAGCAATGCGTGGCCAAATTCGCAACGGATCCCGAAATTAGAAGGCGATTATCCGTGAAATTGTACGATACCAGATTAGTGAATGAACAAAGACACGAAACAAATTCAATACTCAGTTGATCAGTTTGAAACCAGCAAGTACGCGATATGCCAAGAAAGCTTTCGAAGCAACTGGAATCTGGACAGTAATTAGTAAGGCAAGTCACTGGGGAGGCTTTGGGCACTTTTGTTTCCTTAATTATTGCCAGGTCACCTAAGGCCGTCAGTGCTATCTCGTGTATTACTGAGGTTAATATGGATTGCAAGAGTGTCAATCTATTTAAGGTAGGGATATTAGACACAGAACAACAACTGTTATCGGCTGGGCAACGGGCCCAGGAAGCAGAAGAGATGTGTAGACAGGAAGGGCGTGAGCAGAAGGCCGACGACTACGACCTATCCGACGGGTCAGGACAAACTGAAATGGGAAACTCTGTGCCGGTCGACGAATATAAAACATCAACGCCACCAGCGATCGATCTGCAAAGAGTAGACCTGACATTTTTCGACGGACGGCCTAAAAACTACTGCAAGTTCATCAGGCAGTTCAAAACTTTCGTCGAAACCAGGATAACCCACCCTGGGCAAAGGCTTCTCTACCCGACTCATTACTGTTGAGGCCGAGCAAGAGAAGCCACCGATGGGTGTACCATACTCGGCCCGGAACAAGACTACACACCAGCAAGGGAGTTCCTGAGGGACCTGTTTGTCCAGCCATTCAAGGTAGCCTGTAACCTAATGGAGGGCCAAGGGCGACCGCTATACAATGACCGACCTAGTGATCAAAATGCAGAACTGTTCAACAGCCCTCGACCACTCAGTTTACGGGGCTGACCTCGATGCAACGCAAACGTTGGAGGGCATAGTCCGTCACCCTTCTCCCGAACCACAGGTTCGGTGGGCGGAAGAAGCGGAACGTATAAGCCGGGGCGACCGTCAGGCTAACTTCGAAGACCTGACCGAATACTTGGACAGGCAAACCAAGATAGCCGACAGCAGAATTGGCCGACTCATCCGGGACGATAACCGAGTAACCAAGCCTAGTACTAACCAGGCTCAAAACACTTCTCAGGAACTCCCGAAATATCAGCCTCGGAACAACGCACACACCATTTTACTCGATACCATAGCGGATCCAAATTGTAGGTCCTGTGACTCTA
The DNA here is from genome assembly GCA_948099385.1 of Fasciola hepatica. Taxonomy (NCBI): domain Eukaryota; kingdom Metazoa; phylum Platyhelminthes; class Trematoda; order Plagiorchiida; family Fasciolidae; genus Fasciola; species Fasciola hepatica. The sequence continues at coordinate 1,737,336 of CANUEZ040000040.1, forward strand.
GCCAAGAGCTACTAGAAAGCCCAAAGTTCATCAACGCCACAATCGACGAAAGTCGGAGAATGGCGAGGAAGACGGGAGCGTGCTTGATTTGCCTGAACACCATACACCTGGAAGCAGCTTGTCGAACAAGGACCAGATGTGGTCACGAGGGTTGCGCGGGCGGGCACCATCGATTTTCACACCAGGCGAAAGAAACCAAACCAGAGATGAACAGCGAATCCAGTGTGATTTGTCCAACGTCACTGTCTGTCAATAAACCAGTACATTTTGGGATTAGTTGTCACGGGAGTGGTGACTCCAAACGGGGTGGTCAAAGCGTTGGATTCCGTCGACAGTGGATCGGACACTACCCTGATGACAGAGCTGTTTGCCGACAAACATGGGCTCGCCAAAAGTACGACGTCGTTATCAGTGAGCAAGGTGGGTGGAACACAAGTAGTGACTGCTGGCCGCCTGAGGTTACAGCTCGTCTGCTTCGACACTAACGAGCAAATTGAATCAGCGGAGGCGTTTACATTAGCTGATCTGCCTGCGCGGGCACCAAGGTCAATGAAAGCAATTTCGACTAGGTGGACCCACCTGCAGTACATAACGTTCGTAGAATGGGAAGACGACGAAGTGGGCTTCCTCATCGGCTGCGACGTGCCAGAGGCACTTCGGGTATTTGACTAGACAGTGAGCAACCATCAGGCACCTTATGTCGTACGCACAGCTCCGAGAAGCATATTATATGGTCCGAAGGGGGACGTGGTTCTGTGAATTACGTATCAGCCAAAACGGACCGCATAGAGTATCAGTTGCAGTCACTGTGTGAAAAGGAGTTCCACGACATCGGAGAGGAAAGATCATTGTTGTCTCAAGAGGACCACTTTGCTTTGTAAACGGTGCGGCAAGGAACTAAAGGCCTTAAAAAACAGTTCGAGGCTCCCCTTCTATGGTGCACACCAGCTGACCTTTGGATTGATAACAGAAACTATGCCCCGCAAAGACCACTTCGATTGAAGGAACGCTTCGTTCGAGACCAGGATCTGTGGAAACGATATGCAGAATTAATGGAGCAAAACGAAGCTCCCGGCTACGTTGAAAAGATGACTGCTACAACCGGCGGCCGGAAGGGGACCTGGTGTCTACCTCAACGCCCGGTTATCAACCCCAGGGAACCCGAAAAACCGCGGGTGGTTTTCGACTGTGCGGCCAAGTTCCAGGACAAGTCGCTAAACGATCGCCTACTACAAGGGCCTGACTGGACCACACCACTGATCGAAGTTTTGTGCCGTTTCAGAGTGGGTGGAGTGGCCTTGTCCGCCGACATCAGGGAAGTGTTTCACCGGGTAAAAGTGTCGGTAGAACAACAAGATGCATTGCATTTCCTATGGTGGGAGGAGAACTACTGGGACAACGCAGTGATGAATCAAAGGATGGTTGTCCACCCATTCGGAGCCATATCATCACCGTTTTGTGCAAACTATGCCCTTTTAGAACCAGTGAACAAGCAACATTTTGTTCACATGAAGCATGCAATGCACAAAATAAGTCAATATTTTTTTAAGTGAGTGATGCTTAAGAAAACATGGAAATTCTCTTTTTTGGTAGATGTTTATACGATCCTTTCTACAACCAGTGCCCCGAATTCCCTTATGCCCAAGGAAAGCACACTAGAATCTACGACTGGTAACCAGCCCGCAATAACGGATGACTTTCACTCATCCCGAAGCTTAAATACTCACCCTCAACCTCGAGCAGCTGAATGCCTCAGTGAGAAACTTAAAGCACTGGAAAGGACAACTGACGTGGTTACGCGAAGCAGGATCTCGAACAAGAAAACCCGGACCTTGCGGTGCACACAAAAATATGCCATATTGTGCGTCTAATCCGTCTCGCAAAATTGGAGGTGTGGGCCCTTTACCTGGTATATTGACTCTCGGGCCACTAGAAGTCAGAACCCGCTAGCCTCCTCATCAGCTTGTTTTTCTCTTAGCCTTCGAAGGCCTCCGCTTTCAACTCCTCCAGTGCCTTCACTCCACCCTCAACTCTGCCTCTTACCCCCTTCCCAAACCCCAACTAACTTGTCTCTGTCAAGTCCGCACCAACTGGGTATGTGTCTCATGTTTTATGGCAATTTCCTGAGTCCGCTGATTAAAATCCCGGAGCTTCGGCAACTGGCGGTGGGAGTAACGATCGGTTGTGGAAATCCTCCGAAGGCAACATAATATCGTGACTTCGTGTAAATACTTATATACATTTATTATTTGCGTGCTTCGCACAACTAGCTCTTCCGCGAATTAACCCTTGCTTATTCGAGTCCGGCGCGCTAGTTTGGTATAACCTATCTTGGGCTTGCATGACTCACTCGCTTGTCTGTTTCACTCCGTGAACTTGGTTCTCGTCTTTGGGTCATAGTGATTACATGTTTAGGGTTTGTATATATATACATATCATCATGTTGCTCATTCAGTAATTCAGTATGGCAGAAAATGCGAAGCAACCTTGTTCTGCTTTTGAGATTCTTTTGAATTTTTCTTGGTATTGCTCACAGCATGCAGTATTGTATAAGGAGCCTCAGGCAATAGCCCTCGCAGAAACTGGCTCACCCATGAGATAGCTGATGCCTAACTGTCCACCCTGGGGTACATTATGGTTAGGCAGCACTCCAGCTGAAGTCGTGCTGGTGGGGTCATCATATACTACGATAATTCCGCCCCTTTTCCTACCATAATGCCAACTCCTACCCTCTCAAAAGTTTGTTGTCTGTGGGTTGTTTTCACACTTTTCAAGGCAGACACCGTGCTGCCCGGTGTAATCTAAAGCCTCCCTACAAGCAGTGTTACCGATAGCTTAAGCCCTAGACTCAATAGACCCTCTGAAAATTTATAGATGTTTCACCCATCTGTTAGTCGTGGTGGCTTCTACTCATGAAGAGTCCGCTGGAAAAGGGCTGACGCGCCTGATCTCACCTTCAGTAAACCAATTTTAGGCCTTGCTCTCAAGGACTCATGGCGGCGGAAAGTCTACGATTCGATCAGATATCGCACAGGACTTACTTTCCCTCTACTAGTTCTGTTCGTCACTAAAAGACAGTTCCGAATAGACGTAATGGACCGCCCGCCTCCTCACGATTAAGGTGCTCACATTCTCGTTTTTTTGGGTTATATTGCAAACTGGCCTCCTCTTCCATCAGGAACCGAAACTTTGAGATCCTTCGAAAGGACCGATTTTGACCAAGTCCGTGTTCTAACTCGCCTCAAGCTGAACTTGACTAACCTAGGCAAGTCTGCTGAGGAGATGGCAAAGCCTTTCAGGGGGCTGGTCCCTTTAGCTGATGGGCTATATGTTCTCAGAATTGGTCTTTTTACAGACCAGCAGGTGCCCCCTAGACACATTAGACGCATACTAAAATAATGCTCACTCCTCTTTGCTAGGCGTAAGGCCGGGTCTTGCAAGTGACGAAGCGACAAATGCAAAGACAAGATTAGGTCCTGTCAAAAAGCAGCCCAAAGAACGGCGCTTGTTCGAGCACTTGCCAGTATAGAGCTGTTACTTCAGCAACTACGTCACCTGAGAGGAACAGCTACGAAACCACTTGCTGTCAAAGATCAGGCTGGTTCCCCAATAGACCTCCCAGCCAAGTGGCCGAAGATTTTAGCTCAAACTTCTTTGCAGTTGTTTGCTCCGTACCGCTATTATACCACCCTACCATTCACAAAATATCTTTGGTATCTACCTTCAGTGATGTCACTATTACCGTTTGCTGGTTTACACAAATTTTACTCCGGCTCAACCAATATTGTCCTATGGGTCCTGAACCAATCTACTCCAGCATTTTCAAGGAGATGGCTGTCACTTTAGCGGCTCCTTATTCATCCCTTGCCCGGTGATCATTTTACTGTAACGTTTTCCCTGACAGCTGGAAAAAGGCAGCCAGAGTACCAATCTACAGGAAAGGCTTCTAAAGGCCTTGCTTCTATATACGGACCCACAGCTACGGCTGTGGTATTGAGCGAAATGTTTCAGAGTATTCTTCATAGTAGTGTCCTTTTCCATCCACGTACAACCAGGATCGTGCCCCTTTCCCAACATGGGTATCATTTTGGCGGATCACGCATTGCCTACGTGCTTACAGCCATGAACAGTCCAACAAAAGCCTAAGATGTTTACAAGCCCTCACACGCCATGTTCACCGATTTCTCCAGGGCTTTCGACAAGGTCCCATGTGCTCTTCCTTATAAGCTGCAAACAAAACGGCCTACAGGGTCCGTGCCTGGCCTTTTACGCGGCTTCCCCATCGAAATACACCTTTGCAGTAAACATTTTGGAATATTCTGTCCCATCCATCCCAACGACAACTTATGTCTCACGAGTATCGGTCTAAGGTGCTATTCTGCTCTTGATTTATACAACGGATCTTCAGACAGCCTTCGTTTGAACATGGACGTGTATGAGGAGAGGGGGGCCCTCTGGGTTTCAAGAGCTGAGCGGACGAAATTTGCAGCTGATGGGAGTAAAAGCGGGTCCGAGAACTGGAGCCTCCCAGCTAATGATAATAAGTGAGCAAGGATATCCGTCGACTGAGACTAGTCGCGAGTTCTCTATTAAAGAAGCGGCCTCGTGGATGGGGGTTAACCAACAAGAAGGTCTCGGATCCTGATTACATTGTGGACTATCCTTCCAACACCATCAACTTGTAAGCCCGCTATTCGGGTGATAAATATGGTTTGAAGGTCTTTCCAGTTCCTCCGTAGGGATGGTTGCTCAATAATTTCCGGTACTTACATGCTTAATCGGATGAAGCACCGTCGTCATGTGGTCCACTCCGTTTGTGACAGTCATATTTTGAAAATCATCCAAGAACACGGTGATAATTTGGATTCGTGAAAATGCTGGCTTACGTGCTTTCTTTTTGTGTTTCTTACCACACCTCGTGCATTCACTCTTGCTTATCAGTATCCAACGCGATTATGTCTCATCCCGTTTGAAACTGCGTGTCTCACATGCCTGTCTTCCTCAGGTGGTGAATTCGGCTCTTGTTTTGAATCCTTCTGATCGACTATTTCACGGTTGTGTGCATATGTAATTTTTTCACATTATAATCCAATGTAGTAGGATTTGCTGATCGATTTTTTGCTGCTTTCGACTTCGCCTGAGCCCCCTACACATTGCTCGAAAGTGTTCCACACTGGTCCTGTCCTGGATGGTTTGATTCAAGAAAAGGTTCAGGAGGCTCCACCAAACGGGTATGGGTTCCATCCTGGCTACCTCATCCCCTCCACCTCCTTCTCATCAACCTCTATCTCCAGCACTTAAGATGCGTGAGAATCGATATGCTTCCGATGCTCAGTGGTTTTTGAATACGGTCGAAACTACTACCGCCTCTCCGCCTGCCTAGCCCTTCCTTTCCGTGGTTACCGGAACCATGTGTCCCCCTACTAATCTCCTTTTTTAGCCATAAATTTATTGCTCCCAGAACAAAACTTCTTAAAAAAGGCACACCTTTGCCGTGGCCTTATTCGGCGATTCCCTGTTTGGAAAAAACAAAAGTGAAACAGATGTCTTCCACGGCATTTTGCTTCCGTTATAGCACACAAAGGTTGCTTCCTCACTCCTGTTGAAGCGCCATCCATGGAGAGACTTCGCTTAACTTCTTATATTTTATTTTGTTTTGGCATCCCCGGCTCGGTATGCTTTTATTTCAGCTCGATGAATCGCACAGACGACCAAAGGTTCCAGGAAGAACTTTTAAAACTGGGCCCGAAGACTCGAACCAGTGTGTAGCTTCAAGACTTCAATACTTACAAAGAAATTGTTTAAACGTCACCCACAGTCACTCTCGCGGTAACATTTCTCACTTCGAGGGTGAGCTCTATTTGGGGTAAACCCCCACAGGAGGTCTTTGACGCCCTAATAGAAGGGGTTCTCAAGCAGAGCCTGGACACACACATGGGACTTTCAATTATTCAGGCTTCAAACCCTTTACCGAAGTATTCGGGTAACTGTTACTAACACGGCTCATACCCTTATTACTGCAACTTGACTTTACGCAAGCTGTAACGCCGAACACTTTCTACACAAATAGTTCGATACGCCTACATCCTCGAGCCACTTTTACTTCAGAACCGGAGAAGGAATGCAAGATCCGGGATCTATTGAACTTCGGCATTGAACCCGTGCACCACTTCAAGAGCTTCGATAACCCGGTGTAAAGTCCAGCCACCGGAATGTTCGAGCGACGCGTAGTGACTACTTTTGGCACAATTCAAAACAAGGTCGATTCCAAATAGCTACGGTACTATATACAACAATTAATAATTTTACAATAATCAAACCTCAGTAGTGCTCCTTCTGGGCTCTTTCGCTCCAAAATGGATAACAAATCAACAACTGCTGCTGGGTTACAGCAAAAGGTTAGATACAGGAGATGAGATTACCAAATACAGTCACAACGAAGTTCAAGCTGAGCGACCCTCGCTCGGGGCAACGGTAGGAGTCCGTTTTGTGACAGAGATTTGGAGAAATAAAACGAAAAATCGGAATTTCAGCAAACATAGTTCATACGAATGATAAATGTTGTTTGTAATATGGATGTTGATGCATGAAACGGGGTTTTCTGAACTCCTCTATACCGGGGTTCATATTTGCTGGCGATGTGAAGATGGCGAAGAGTGATTTACCACACGGTAGATATGTTTTTATCAACGAGCGGATCGATGGAGTTTACCCTTTAATCTCGCCAGACTCTAAATCCTCACTAAATCCTGACTCTCGTTGCATAGCTCCTCTTTTTGTGATATTTACACAAGACTCTACTACCTCCGACCATCTCCACCCTGACTTGGCCGAGCTGGCCACCCGACCATGAGTTCAAATTTGCCGGGCGCCGCTTTAAAGAGTAACTTAAATAATTTCTTTTGTACAATATCGGGTGCATATACCTGAATCATCCTCTTGGAATTCGGACTCTACGTCCAATTGTACCTTTTGATCTTGCGTTACAGCATGCCTCGGGTTATCCGAAATAAACCATTAATATTATTATTATTATTATTATTATTATTATTATTATTATTATTATTATTATTAAAATAGACGGAAAGAGCAATATTCCGGTTCAAATGGTGCTAGAGATAAAAGACTTAGATGTGGTAATAAGACAGGGCTTTAAGCCCTCAAGACAGTGCCAGAAGGCTGCAAATATGGCCAGAAGGATGTTAACTGGGGGGTGTAACACCGTCATGTGCAAAAACTCGAAAGTCCCTCCCGCTTTACAGGGACTTCGCGCGTTCTCTTCTGGAGTATTGTGTGCAGGCACATGCTCCTTATTATCGCGGGGTTAAGGAAAACTTGAAAGTAGTGCAGCAACTTGCAACTAGAGTGATCAACGGTCGAATAGAGAAATCTTACGGCAAGCTTTCGGAAGATCTCACTCTCTTCTCTTTGAGGTCTCTTAGAGACCAGGGTGACTTTGGACCAAAAGAATAATTGTATAAAAGGCTCGCCGGGTGTAGAAATGGGTGGTTCTTTGGTTTCCCTCCTTGAGAGCAGCATCAAAGGACATGGCCCTATGCTCCAAAGAGCTCACGCAAAGCCAGACCCCCGAGCTAAGTTTTTATGGATGAGGTACCGCCTGGGTGAAGTAGACTGACGGAGGATGCCGCTAAATGCAGCGATGTACAGACTGCCATGAACACCCAAGATCCATATTTGAACACAGTGTTCCCAGAACAGACTGTATGAACGATGGAGTTGTGGACTTGGGCCCTTGGCATTTTGTCGATGAACTTACGTTTGTAAAGGCGTTGCCGCCTCGCCACTTCTGTCGTTCAGACCAAACTTCAAAGTGCAGTGTTGGGAGTCAATGAAACTCGCAGACATAAACGATCTGGACGCACGGTTTGTCTTCACCGATTTCATTTAGTGCATACTGAACTGAACTGAACCTCGTGGGCCTAAAAATCACCCTGTGCATGCGGCAACCGAAGGTACCTTCGAGGCCGGTTGGGAATTCCGGTAGAGTAGGCATGGATAAGCTTCGCAATAGGGTAGTGGGGCTAAAGTGGGACACCGTAGAAAAAGCTACCGTCGAGGAAAGCCGGCAGGTCAGGAAGGGATCCCTGACCGCCCTCAAGGAGGAGTTCACACTCTCAAAACGAAGGGGTGGGAGGGGCAAACCAATGTGGAGAAAGGCTGCCGTAGTCAAGGCCATCGGTCACAGAAACAGCAGCTTGAAACTTTAAAACGATTCACGCAGTTGGCTAGCATGAGCCCTGTATGCCAAGCTTAGAAACGAGAATGTGAGCCCCCAGTAAGCATCTAGGCGAGAGCGTGAGCTCAGATTGGCCAAGAGCATAAGACAGCAGTGTTGTGTCTGGTTAGGGTTTCGCACACTACGCGGACAACCGATCAATATTCCTCTCATGAATGGACATACTCTCAATTTGCCTTGATCGTTAACCATGCTTTAGCGCCAGCAGTGTTGACCTATCGATTTTGCTGTGTACTGATTGGTCTTCCTCTGCTGCGCGTGACGGCACAAGTAGTTTATTTCTTTATGCCAACTCACTTGCTTGTTTGCAGCTCAGTCGCCGGCTACGGCCGGGTTTTGTGTTCACAATGGCATAAATAAATGCAACGCCACCATTACGTGTTCTGCTACCGATTGTGGACACAACATTTGTCGTCGCGGGCATCGGCCTGCTTTAATGGATTTATAAATACAGTTGACATGGAAATTAAGGTGATTTACCATTTTCGGCGATTCAGCGAAATTATTTGTCGGATCTACGCAAGAATGCCCTGGCACTGTGGCCACAAGTTTATCTGCAGATGTGAGTGATTAAGACCAGAGTGTTACTCCTAACTTCCGAGAAGTTTTTCGTTGATAACTTTTTTTATTGTTTTCATTGAATGCTTAGTCCACTTTTCTCGGTTTTGTCCTGTATACGTCCTTTATTCTAACGAAGCCGTTTTGTGTTATATTACATGCGTAATGCTAATACTACAATTGCTGCTACTACACTGTTATTATGATGATTACCGCTGCTCTGCTACTGCTATGACTACCAGTGTAACTCATGCTACTGCTTTTGATAATAGCAATGCCACTACTACTGCCACCGCTACAGTGAACAATACTATATCAACTTCTGTTGGTACCGCATTTCATTTCCCAGCCATCACCTCGTTGATGAAGTTTTTGTTCTCGTTTAACGTTTTGCCCAATTTTCCACCATTCTTGCTCGAGTATGTCCTATGCGCTTTCTCAGTTATACGGGCGCTGGTCTATTCAGTGTTTTGTATCGTCACATGCGTACAACAACAACTGCTGCTGCTATAGTAACTAATGCTGTGACCAGAGTTTCTGTGAATTCTACTGCGAATACGGTTCCTGTTACTGTGCTGCTACTGTTACAAATACTACTACTTCTACTGCGGATACTGCTACTGCTGTTAACATAGTTTCTGTTACTACGACCTCGAACAATGTTGTTGATGATACTACTGCTTTGGATACTACCACAACAACTGCTTCTAATGAAGGTACTACTGATACAACCGTCGCTGGTAATACTACGAACACTTTCATCCGTTGCAAGCCTTGGATCTTTTTCCTTGGGGGAAGGAGAGGTAATGTTGTGTCTGGTTAGGGTTTCGCACACTACGCGGACAACCGATCAATATTCCTCTCATGAATGGACATACTCTCAATTTGCCTTGATCGTTAACCATGCTTTAGCGCCAGCAGTGTTGACCTATCGATTTTGCTGTGTACTGATTGGTCTTCCTCTGCTGCGCGTGACGGCACAAGTAGTTTATTTCTTTATGCCAACTCACTTGCTTGTTTGCAGCTCAGTCGCCGGCTACGGCCGGGTTTTGTGTTCACAATGGCATAAATAAAAGCAACGCCACCATTACGTGTTCTGCTACCGATTGTGGACACAACAAGCAGGTAACGAAGCTCTATGGTTGTGTGCAGTAACGGGGCTCAACAAAAAGTGAGATAGGCCCGTTGTCCACTAAGGCCCATAGCATTGCCACTGATGACCATAGTGAAGTAGCCCCCAGGGTGAAAACTTTGGGTGCGTGCATAGAATGGATGACGGGGCACGGGTCAGTTTGACGCTGGCACATTCTCCTCCACAGCTATATGAGCTAAATCTCTCGAAGTGACTTATGTGTAAGTATCTAAATGAATTAAAAGGCCACAAGTCGGCTGGTCCAGGCCGCTTCCACCTAGCTACCATAAAGCCGTTAGCGGATATAAAAGCTTCATCGATGTGCAAGCTCTGCAGGTCCAATTCGGACCAGGGTAGGCTGCCTCAGGACTGGAAAGTAGTGGCCTTCCTGGCGCCACGTAAAAGTGGACCCAAGTTGGTAATGGATGACCACAGGACGACGAGCCTGACTAGCATCGCATGTAAAGTTCTCAAGGAGATCATCCGCACCCACATCTGCAAGCACTTACTGAGGAACTCCGTGATAAGCCCAGCCCAGCACGGATTTCTAAAAACAGATCTAGTCTGATCAGCCTCTAGTTCTTCCCAGATGAAAATCTAACAAGGACGACCACACACGGCAAGAAACTTGTATTCCCACTGTCACACAAGTCACGTCATGAAGCACGTAAAATCTTCTGTATAGGCCCTTTTCCAGACTGCGATGCACCAACATTGCTCCTGTGGCTGCTTGAGTGCTTCGGCTGCTTCCTGGTCAGTTGCCCGTGGCCGGTGGCTTACTTCTGTTGGCCGTCATTCCCCTTCGGTTAGTCTGACTGTCTCAGTTGTTGGCTCGATCGGCAGCCCCTCACCTGGGCTATCTTGCCGGTTGCCGGAAATCCCGCTGCTTCTTCTCTGGTAGTCCGTACGCCCCCTTTTGTCTGCTTCTGGACTCCTCCGACATATACTCCGCCTGTCCTTCCTTCTGTGGCCCCCGTTTGATTCGTCCTTCCGCCTTGAATTTCTCGCCGTTCCCTAGCCCCAGCATTTCTTGTAACAAAATGACTCGAGGATTGGATGGAGGCGAACAAAGTTGAGGTATGTTACTCTGACTTCAGCAGAGCTCTCGGCTCCATTATTCACTGTCTTTTGTTGTGCAAGAAGGAGGCTCCCGAAATAAGTTGGCCAGTAATTAATTGTCTGGTAGACTCCCTCTCCCACAGGGAGTTTTACCTCAAAGGAGGGGACAGGTGCTGTAGTTTGGTGAATGTCACCACTGGTGTACCTCAGGGATCCGTCCCAGACCCGAAGCTATAATTGACGACTTGGCAACCGCCGTTAAGTGGCCCAATCTCTTTTTTGATGTGACGTGAAGGTTGTTGGATCTGACGGTAGAATTGACTTACGCAGGGAAATAGGAACCTCCCTGGACTAGGTATATAAGTGAGGTTCGCCGCTGGAAGTTAGGAAGTCTTCTTGTTGTCGAGGTCAACAGAAAGTCTGACTGTCACTCACAATCAAGGGCTATTCGCCATAGGAAGAGTCAGTGGGGTTGAGGACTTCTGGATCATCATGAGTATGACATTAAATTTTCAAACCAGTGCACCTGTGCTGCACAAAAGGCTCTTAGTAGCTCTTTAGGCTGCGATAAGCATTGTCATACCGGCAGCCGGAGATATTCGTACCTATTTACGCGGCTGTAGTAGGACCTCACCTAGAAGTTATCGCGCAAGCTTGGTCACCCTTTTACTAAAAGGATGCCGCCTGCTTAGGGGCACTTCGGTTTCTGGCAAAGCAAATGGTTGAGAGGCAGGGGGGTAAGATATATAAACTGAGGCTCCATTATCTGAATCTTTTCTCGTCTGAAATGAGAGAGGTTGGTGGAATCCCACGGAAAAGTTCAAGTTAATGAAGAGTTTTTCTGGCCTTGGTCTGAGTAGACTATCCCAAGCGGTTTTAGATTCCAGAACAAAGGGACACGAAAAGAAGCTGTCGAACGTTCGAGTTGATTTGTTGTCTAGATCTCACTTCTTCAGCAACAAGGAATTAAACAGTTGGAACAGTTTGTCTGGTGGAATGATAGATCTGCAGACCGTCCACTCCTTCAAAGGTGCCCCAAATTGCAGGTGGTACGAGATACTTCCTGGCAGTGAGCTTCGGGCATGTTCGCTTGGCTGATGACGGAGAGCACTGTGTTCAGTCTAGGGTGTTTTGTTATTACCGTTTTCGTTTGCTGCACACTGTCGCAGTGAAAGCTCATGGTGAATAATGTCTCTCGCAATTGATGTTTTACGTTTCCCTCGCCTTACTGGCGGGAATGAGATGAAATGCATTGGGCGGCGGTGGGTGCACAACTGGTGTGAATACAATCGAAATAATTCTGGGCACCCGATTGGTCTTGGCCATTACCTGTCCTGTGCAAGCCGAACAGAAATGATATGAGCTGAACCGGCGTCGTTGCGCTGTCCCGACAGTCGTTCTGCATGCTTGCTGGGGTTACATTTTATAGCTTGGTGTCAATCCGTGGACTGTTATTTAACCAAAATGCAGCCTGTTAAGAGGCTAAACGCACTAATTTGCTTGTTTAGCTGGTTTTACCTATCCGAGTGACAGAGAGTTTCGCCGTAATCGGTGTCATCGTTGGATACACATTTTCTGCTCAAAGTCAAACAGTTATCTGTACGGAGCCCTGGGTAAACACCATCCGATATTTCTGTAAGTTTTGTTTGTCAAGATTACGACAGTCCGTTCCTACTTGGCCAGCAAAGTATTCAGTGAAGGCGGCACCCAAGATGGCAAATGAAGGAAACCGGAAAAAAGATGGTTTTCATTAGATCCGGAGATATCGATGAGGATAAAAATGTTCTTCAGAGCCATCTTAAGATAGGGTTGTCCCAATAGGGCCCCTTCTGTAAGTGCTTTGGAACACCCTCGCTATCCGAATCCAGTCCCATTCAAAACTCGCCGTTTAGGCTTAATCTTCCCTGTCTGAACCCAAAGTATCTCAACCTTATCCCAGTCATATACCAGTAAGGACTCAACTCGGATTTGGTTAAGATTGCTACATGAGCCCCGCCGCAAATAAGGCAAAGTCATCTTTGTATTCACCTTCATGCTCATCGTCATCATCAGTGGCAGTGGCAGTAGTATCAGCATCGTCGTCATCATCGTCACACGTCTCATCACGGCTGACAGCGAAATGGACCCTCGCCCAGACGGTGGCTTCAAATGCGGTGATGATTGATAGTGGTCAAGTAGATTCTTCTATCTCCACCTAATCCGGTGAATTTTAGGTTGCCCCTGAGTTATGTCACGACCTGCTATTGTACATAGTCTATAATTTCTGGTCTTTGGTTCGTTACACTTTAACAATTATACCCGGCAGCGCACAAAGAGACAGAACTCGAATCGCTTGAGTGGGATAGCTTGTGTACTAGAGGAACACAAAGGCATACTGGCGATGTACAAGGGCTGATCAAGTGGCGCCACCAAAGTTTGTGATTGCTCAGACAAACAAATTCGTTAGTCTTTGCAGCTTCGCATCATGCCGGTAGCACTACAAAGGTTTCCTCCTGGAAGTGCGACGCTGATGGACTTCGGTCTGTAGTTGGTACGTCGGCTTTGGTGGTGAAAGGCATTTTCCGTGCTTCTCTCCGCGATCAAACACAACAACGAAACCAGCACAATCAGTTCTCCATGCCTCACTGGTCGGTATGCGTCCATCTCAGAGTGGCGTCTTCCTTAACAGCGAAAGCAACCGGGATAGATCCAGCCTGCAACTTTGCAGTGTTGACTGAGCTTAGCGCCTGTCGTTGTCGGCATATCTCGAAGTTCTTTTTGCCTGCGGCTGCTGTTGCCTCCGTAAACGGGCAGCAAATGTGTCCAGTCACGATCCAATGGGCGTTGTGTTTGAGCCACGCAAGGCCCTGGAAGTTCATGTGGTCCTGTCCGGCGAGAAGAGCTGGAATGCAAAAAATGCAAGGAAGATGCGCCTCAGAGAGCGGACGGATATTTGACCGAGAAAGACATACCGGCTTAACGCAAGCTGTTGCCACACCGGTCGGGATAAACTCGAAGATCCTGCGGTCAAGCATTACTAAAACAGGTACAAGAGGAAAATAAAGAGTAAACTTAGGTAAATAAAACTCACAAATTCAGAAAACTTCACTGGCTGTCGTGGTGCGGGGCCGAGTCGAATCCCCCTGTAAAAGGGAGCAGCCGTATCTTCAGTGGAATCCGGCGATGCAACAAGTAATGGGGTGCCGTTATTAGGAGTAGCGGGTGCAAACTCAGGAAGACTCACCGAAGAATTTCAGCAAGTGGGGGAATTAGGTGAGTTGACCGGGATAAGTTCTACCTCGATGGAGGCTGGCTCAAAGTGTCCTTCATTAGTAGTCTCTTTCTTGCCTTCCAAGCCTACCACTTGTTTCTTTCTCTCCTGCTGGACAACACGGAACGAGGTAGAGCAAGCCGCTTGCAACGGTGATCACATTGCGTCTGCCAGAATAAACATACGACTGTCAACCTTTAGATTGGTAGGCACGTAGGCGCTGAGTGTTTGTTCTCGTGGCGAGGTGGGTTTTAGCACCTGCCTCTGATGTGACAACCATTTTACGCAATCCCCATAAATAGAAAAGGTGGTAATGGGGAAACCAAACCACCTGGATGTCGTATAGTGCAAGCATAAACCAGCTTAGAGGACGCGAAGCCCAAGCCGGCGTTAACCGAGTTACGCGGTCTTCGGAGAACCACCGGTAAAATTTCACTCCATAAAGGGTTGTAACGAAAAGGAAGAAAAGCTTTCACTAGGCGATGGAATCGCTCTATTATGCTGTTGGTTTGAGGATCATAGGCCGTCGTCTTGTTGTGCCTGAAACCAAATTTTCCTGGTAGCTTGCGTAAGACGCCGTCAAAATCAGAACCGCGGTCAGAGGTCACCATAGAAAGGAAACCAATTTCACTTACCCGACCGGTTCGAAGTGCCTTCCTAGTTTCTTCTCAGCTAAGGCGAGGAATAAATACGGCATGTGACCAGCAGGTGAAACGATCTACACAAGCAAGGATGCAGATGCAGCCGCTGAGTTACTGGGGGGGCACGAGATCCAAATGCACTCGGTGAAAACGTGCGTCTGGCTCGGAGAATGTGCCTATGGCAGGACTAGTGTGAAGATGTATTTTAACGTCTTGGCGTAGAAGACAAGAGCGGGCCCAAAGAATTACCTCACTTTCGACGCAGGGCTAGGCGAATCGCTCGGGGACTAGCTTTACTGGTGCGGTTACACCAGAGTGCGGTAAGTTGTGGAGACTGATAAATCTTGTGGGCAAAACTGACTGGAACTGGTGGCTGGTGTCAACCCTGTGACACATCGCAAATAATAGTTACTTCCGAAGTTGGAAGGGTCATTTGCACTAGATTCAGGGAGCTTCTCTTTTTGAGCTGCTTGGCCTCCGGATCTGTTGTTTTGGCTGCGGCGATTGCTTCTGGGTCTGTGCCCATAGGTAATGGGTAGTCGATGTTTTGGACGCCTGAGAGTGCGTTCGCTACGGGATAGTGTGCTCCAGACATGTGTCGAATGCATTCAGTAAACTGCGAAACGTAGTGTAGGTGGCGAATCTGGCGTGGCAAGTGACGGTCAAAGGCCGACGGGGGAGCGAACTCCAGTGGTTTATGATCAAGGAACACTGTGAACGTTTGGCCCTCGAGCGTGTGCCGAAAGTGCCGGACACCCAAATAAATTGCCAGTAGTTCTCTGCGGAAGATAGTTCATCGGGATTCCGCGGGTTCAAGAAGCTAGGAGAAGAAGGCCATTGGTTGCCATGGGTTATTGACCAACTGTTGCAATACCGCTCCAACTGCCGTCTCTGAAATGCCTGTTTCTAATGCCAGAGGAGCCGAAGGATCAGGATGTGCAAGGAGTGCAATGCTGGCGATAGCTTCCTTGATCAAATTAAACGCTGCCAGTGTCTTGTGAGGAAATATGAATTTCCTCTTGCCTCCAAGTCAAAGGTCTGAGACGGTCTGCATTATTCCGGCGCAGTGGTGAAGAAACCAGCTCGAAAGGTTTACTAGCCAGAAAACTGGCATGGCTGCCACTAAGAGTGAGGTTCAGGATAGTAGCTAGCTAATAATAATGGTAATATTGGTATATATCTCGATCGTGGTCGACAAGAACGCATGAAAGCAATATCACAGTTATCAGTATCAATCAAGAAGGTGAAAAATTCACAAATTCTAAGAAGGGAGTTGCACATTACAGCAGCAGATGAATAAGGCTAAGGAAAGTTTAGGTGAGATGAAGTGACCACGAAATATATGGCAAATATGGTTCAATTTTCAGTCGACTGGGGCAGTGGTAGGGAGTCGGCCCCATGCAAGACAGACACTTTATTAGGAAAAAGAAACTACAGTTTTCATGCGGATGTTGCAAGAAAGTGCTCCGTGATGCATACCCAAGTTCACTTATAAAGACTATGGTGAATATGCAAGGAAACAGGTGAGAATTTCGTGGAGTTAAGAGAGGGAATAGTAATGTTCATTGTCTTGTAAACATGAAAACGAATAATAACCGCTGGAAAATTGGGGCAATTTCTCTGGGAAGTATTGAATATAATCTGATGTCGAGAATTCGCAGCCGATGGAAGAAAGAATAAGTTTTAAGGAGGGAATATTCAGCAAGCTAAATTCCGTGTCCATGAGGAGCAAAACAAAGCAGACATGAGTAAAAACCTTTGCAGTAGGCTATGTTACGCTAGTAAAATGAAGAAAATATTATTTTGGTGAGTTTTTCTGTGGCCTTTCCATGTCCATGCTGGCTGCCTTGGGCGTGGGTTGGCTTCGGTTTATGTTCACTTTTTCGTCATGGATCTGGACCGTTCGTTATCTCTTAGAAACCCTTGCATGATGGTTTAGATGGCTTCGACATCGGGGGAGTCTTGTGGTAGGAAGTTCCCAGTAAGCCTCAGCCGGTCACATGCAGCAAAATCAGGAATTCTTTTAGGTGAAGCCTCGTAGTCAGATCGCACTGGCGGCAGCTAGCCTTGAGAACTGTTGTAGACGGGCAAAGAAGAAGATAGGCTGTACCCGAGATATATTACAACCAAGCAACAAGAAGACCGGGTGGTTCCGAAATTCAAAAAGGGAGGGATGCTGTCTGGATGGCGTTCCAGCCGTGGACTAGCGGGAGCGAGATAACCGATGGAGGTACGGAGGTTGCAAATGAAGCACAATGGTCTCAGTGACATGAGAGGTCATAGATACTGTTACTCGGCCTTCGTGGGGACTAACTGCGCTTGCACCATTAGGCTCAGTTATTGATTATCACTTCCGCAGTGTACCGGTAAATGTTATCGTTCGTGGCCGGTGAGGCAGTGGAGGCGCATTGGGGCTATTGCGTCCGGGGGCTACTTGAGGAGGCAGCTAGGAAACACTAAGAACCTAATTGGCATGTTTCTGTGTTAGGTCCAGTGGATAAATATCGCATCCTGTCGTGTGGTATTTGCAGGTCTATTGCTGCAGCTTGGAGCTAGGTCTTGATATACGGAAGGTTCATGCTAGGTTGGGTTGTAAACTGGAGAGTGGTTTGGATGCTGAGACATTGGGAACGCCGCTTTTACGAATATAAGGAAAGATAAATACGCATGAACGAAGAATTGAGAGGTTTTCCCCCAAGTTCTTATAAATGTTTTTGTATATACCTTCATATATATATATATATATATATATATAGTGCTATGGTGAGAGGTGTTTCTCGTCTGATGTATTGGCGTGTTCTCGAGAGCAGTGGGTTGAGAGTCAGAGCCACCGTGGCTTGGCAACCGACGTCAACAAACAAGCCGAGCACGCGTGGGAGAGTACGGGGGGTTTGAAACGTAGATTTTGGGGGCGGATAAGCATAAGCAGGCAGTCCAGTTCACTATCACCCCAGCCAGCTCCGGGCATAAAAACCAAAAGCATGTCAAGTGGGCATGGGCGTTGAGGGTTTCCCCCTTTCGCAGGGTCAGGTCTCAGCAGACGGGAAACTTACCCATGACTGAAGGTTGCCCACTTCCTTTATAAGCCATTTTTAGTGGTATTTCGACATCTAGTCAATCTAACTAGGTCTTTTCCGTTTTCCTCTTTCTTTTTCAACTTTTTTCACCTAAGAGAGAGGTCGTTGATCCCGTACAGGAACTTCCCATAGGCCGTCCGCCCGACCGTAACTTTCCGCGTATTAGTTGCCTTTTTCGCAACGGCTGGGACGGTTATGTTTTCTGCACATCCGGACATAGCTACGGTTCGGGTGCTGAAGACATCAGGGGTTTTGCTAGCACCGGCTGGAACAATACCAAGCGGGGCTGAGCAAAGAAAACGGAGTAAGACAACGAGTGTCGTAAAGCACATGCCTGCATACAAGCATTAGTATCGTACAACTTTTGACCGCGAATGAGACTACCAGAGGCCGTTTTGGTTTACCCGGGGTTGGCCGCAGTACTGAGGTATGTTATGACACACACGGAGAGAGGATAGAAATCAAAGTCAGGTGGTAGGTTTAGAAACCATGGCAACACAGACTAACAATCATGACGGGAAATGTAACACGTGGAATTTTGAGGCCAACGGGTAACTATTGCAGGGTGGGCCATGGGGATTGAGGCAAGTAAATTACGGCCCGGCAAAAAAGCTTAGGGGGTGGAAGCCAGAAATAAATATAAGAAGAGTTAAATAATCAGGAAATAAATTCGGGCACGACAGAACTTTACGTTCTGGGATACGGCAGCCCTGGTTAATTCGATGCTAGGAAGAAACATCGGGGCTAAAGCCATAGTTGTGAAGGCTGACCGTCGAATTGGATAAAGTGGGGTCAAAAGGGGGCTGGGTGACAGTAGGTGATAGAGTGTGTTGTTTGGAATGGCTAAAACTGGCCGGTATCTAACTAGTAATAGTTACAGACGGCAACAAACTGTATCTTACTACAATGTACACATTATGCATTATACGTGAGAAAAATAAAAATACAAAAAGGGTCAGCCCGGCTCTCATCATTAGGCAAGAAAAGGTAGCTTTGAAATATGGTGCTGCGAGCCCAGTAATGGGGCCCTTTTTCGATGTCCAGCTAGAGGGATAGGACTGAGCAGTTGGGGAGAGAGAATCCAGGATTCCAAAGGTCGATGCCTTACGAACAGCTCAATCCTCAGATAAATTGGATTTGGTCGAAGAAAACAGGAGACCATCGGTGAGTTGTGATTTCAGGGTATGACTAAACTGGGCGGCTGGCGCACGTTTGCGAGTAGATAGTGTAAAGTTCAAAACACTCATGTCCTGCTCCGAGCAAAGCCGGACCAACAACAGGAGGCTCGATTCATCGACTAATAGGCTTCAACCGTTCTGGGTAGCACCTTGGAGCATCAAGGCACAGTGAAGCCCAAAGCGATGCAGAACTCAGATGAACAGCACGATTGAGCTGCGGATTCTACAGAACTATTAGCGAGTAAAATATAAGTACAAACTCGATCATGCGTTTGCCAGTGAGCCTCGGTCACTATCCAGCCGAAAAGATAGTCAAAAATAGGAAGACGTTCAGTAAAAATGGGAACAGTTGACCAAAACGAGTAAATAGTAGGTACCTGTCCTGAAGTCCAAACAAATAGAACAAGCTCTCCACACTTAATCAGGTCCAAAAAACAATGCCCTGAGCGTGGCAGCCAAAAATCGGCGTAAACGAGCTGAAAGTTCGCGACCAGTTGACTTAAGCGGGAAAGCGAAGCCGAGCTGTGCTAAAACCGAACTGTGTTGAATCAGGGCTACTCTACAGCACCAACGGTCCGCAAAATAATCTCAGTAAAAAAGCACGACCATGAGAGAGAATAATAGGGGTACCAAGCTCGGATTGTTCTTCGACGGCAAAACTGTGTCGGCACGAATAAGGTGGATAAAGCGGTCCATGATTAGTCAGAAAGTGTATGAATGTAAGCAGAAGAGGAAGTTTTAATCAACATTGATGTTACAGATAGGGGCAGCTCATTAGAAAGCTTCGAATATTTGGTGAGAAAGAAATTAGATCTTATTGCAAGCCTCGAGATTTGACGGATAGATTGAAGACTCTGTGGAGCAGAGGGAAGGATGAGTGTATTGAAATCTGTGTGGAATTGGTAGAAGTGAAAGCTGAGCGTAGGATACTCCTGTATATAAAACACAAATTAAGTCTCCCTTGCCTAATACAAAAGGGGCCGAGTTTTAGTATAATGCATTGCTCTTTATAGCTCTGTGGGGAGACGTATCTTATCAGCTCCCTGATAAACGTAAGCTGGACTTTCTCTAGGCGTGTCCCACCCGGTTTAGGCATTCCGGAGAAAAATATAGGGAAGTGTTCCATGGTTTTGGTAGGTGGGGAGAGTTCTATGTTTTATTTTGAATGATCTGAGAACAAGGCCTGCTATTTTTCTGGCCCTGACCGTCTGGAATGAGGTTTGTCTTGAGAATTGCAGATCGTTAGTATATCGACGCCCAAGATCCCTCACTGATGGGCTTGGGGCAATGCGCACTTGGTTAAGTGACGGCGTTCCTGAAGGGACTTGACATATATAGGTTGTGAAGAAGCTTTTAGAAATCGAGAAGCACATCTGCCATGAAAAGCGCCGTTGACCAAGTTTCATTGGATCTGTATCTTAGTCAGACTAACCTGTGCTCAAATCTTGATGGTGGAACACTTAAACGATTTTGAAGTCATAGGCAAAGAGGAAAGAAGTGCAGTTCTGCAAAACCTGAAAAATGTCGTCAGTATAGAGTACTAAAAATAGTGGACCAAGCACACTTCTTTGTATAACTCAACCAGGGACATGCTCTGTTTGCGACAGATAGCCATGAGCACATACCACCTGGGTTCTGTCTGACAGTTAGGAAGTGATCCACGATAAAAGCAGGCCGTGGAGATTGTAAGCCCGAAGTTTCGCTAATGACTGGTAGTGAGGAACTCGGTTGCATGCTTTGGTCACAGCGAGGTAAATGATAATCTTAGATTTTCCGTTGTCAGCAGCCGTGGTCAGTAGGCTGAAGAAGTCAAATTGGCAAGTGGAACAAGAAAGTGATTTTGGGAGGCCATGTTGGCCGAAGCGAACAAGGTTTTGGGAGAGGAGAAAATCAGTCATTTGTTGTTTAACCGAACCTTCAATTATTCTGACAGCTGGTGGGATGTGGTTAACAGGAGGATGGTTTGAAGGATCACGACTGGACCTTTTTTTGGATAGGGACAATGGTGGAAGATTTCCATTGGGGTGAAAAAATGCCATGTTCGAGGGATAAGTCACGAATTCATAAGAATAGCAGCAACATCAGTTTCACCGAGATGAAAGAGTCTTTGGGAGATGCCGTAATAGCTAGGGCGGGAGGAGCGTCTAACCGCAGCAGGAGATGAGTTACGTCGTTGAAAATGAATCTTAAGTCAAAGAGAATCTGATCAGTGGTGAGGGGCATGGTGAACACACTTGAAGTGGCGTCAGTAGTCATGGATTTTGAGAAGTTACTGAGAGCCTCAGCTATTTTGGCTGGAGACTGAATTAGCTTTGTTTCCCAAAATAATAATAATAATAATAATAATAATAACATACTTCTCGACCATGGGGGAGACGCACGCGCAAGCGCATGATCGTGGTGTACAGCGTCACTCAAAACGATGAACTATGCACGAATTTCAAGGAATGGAGTCTAAAAAGTCAGAAAAAAACACTATAACTAGAAATGGTTTGAACGAATTGAAATGATAATGGTTTGCGAGGCAAATATGGCTTGGTTTTGAATTCGAGTTGGCTGGTGGTGGCCCGCGGAACTACAGAATATGTCGTGAAAATATAACTCTAAGGATGCGAGATAAACGAAAATGATGCGAGCCGGGGCTAAATGAGGCCTATATGGGTTCTTTGAACAGAATAAATTCTGAACATGGAGAAATGAAAAAAATGTATGGGAGTACACTCGTGAACTTTGATGGATATGAAGAGAACGGCTCTCTGTGAAGACAGTGTTGGCCCGGAATGACGGATATTCCCGGTTTCAGTAAACGGAGTGCATCTCGAAAAGGGGAAAAATGAACGAACTGTGTGGAAGTGCACTAGGAAACGTTGATGGACATCGAGGAAACAGCAATCCATATAAAAGGTGAGTTAAGGCTCAGGATCAATAACCCGTACCATTCAGAAAAAAAGGAGGGCCACTTGAAGGCCTTGAATTAGTGAAGAATCTATTTCAAGCCGGATACCGCTCGAGAGAAAAATGAAATCTTGCAACAGAAACCTGAGTGGAAGACCTCCGCGTAGGCTTGCGCATTATTGTTCTGTTACGCTGACAAAAATACACTGAGTTATTGGTTCTCAGTGATATTTGGCGTTATTATTGGGAACCACGGATGAGGGGGATAAGTGGACCTGCGTTCGGATGGTGTATCGAAATTTATTGAGTAACTTATTCCTGTGTCGCGTACTCTGGCTCTGTTATTAGATTGTTTCACATGATACAAAAGTGATGTGCAGCATCCCGCGGGTGTGGCTCATCAGGCAGGGTAAGGGACGTGTCAATCAATCAGTAGCAGGTTGCTAGTGATCTGTGACATCAGTAGTGGAGGTGTTGCGTTAGAAGACAACAATCTACTGGCAAGCAGTTAGGGGTGTTTTAGGTCGTGTGGCTCGAAGGCAATCCCGTTTGGTATGAAAGATTCCATTCGGGTCTCTGTTGGTACGAGTCAGAGTGTGGACCTTGGTCATCGAAAGTGGAGCCCGAGAGAATGGGCGACCACAAACCTAAAATAAATGATGTTGACAGTCTGGACTTGGTTCCAGCCGTGAGTTATGATAATAAATGGTGACAGTTAACAATGAACTGGTTGGGTTGATGTGAACCGGCAGTGACATATTCGATATGCTGATCTGGGTTTCAATCCAATAGTTTAAGTGACGTAGGGCCGATCAATACTACTGTGGGCCAGCGAGATAAAGTAAACCAGGTGGGCTGCTGCGTCTGCATTTCAAGGGATGAATGGTTTGCACGCAATTAGAAGTTCTGAAGAACAATTAAGTAAGGTTGCAGAAAGAACCACCAGGGCATCGGTGGTGATGCTTTGGAGAAAATTTTATCATGCACAGAAACGTGGACGTAAGTTCCTCTGTGCCCCCACTCGGTAGTGCTGGCCTACTGAGATTAAACTTAGATGCGAGCAGGGAAAACTCATGAGTGGTGGTTGTATGAATATCATATTTGTTATAAGAGTGAGGAAAGATGGTTAGTAGGGAATGGAAAATATGAACCTTTCTCCGTGTTCGTTTTTTATGGACTTAAGTGAGGCAGGTGTTGGTCATCTGTTGCCTCCACATGTTATCCATGTCAGTGGGCTTAAAGCCCAGGCTGCAGTAGTGATTATAGTTGGCAGGAGGCTATAGTTACTGTTAGGTAGGGTTGATAACCTAAGCGTAGCTTTGATGCTAGGACATCGAGAAGGCCGCTTTCTAAGAAACATGACGGAAGATGGAGGGGTGTGGATGGGGAAGATGACCAGTTTTCACTGTTCTTTTCTCTTTTTTTCCTTCTCTGGGCTTCACGGCGGTTGCTGTTATTCGTCAGGGACGTCTACACTTTGTCCGGTTCAATGGGTTAAAATTCAGGGCTATGGTAGCGATTGTATTTGACGTCGACATGCATGTTGGATGCGCTTAGGGAGGGTACGGGGTGGTTGAAACTTAGAGCGGGGATGGATAAACGTATGTGGAGAATCCAGTGTGCTGTCACCCCAGTCAACCTCGTGCGTCAAAACCAAGAGCTTGTCCAGCGAACAAGGGCGATGTGAGGTTTCCCCTTTCGCAGGATCAGGTCTTAGCTGATGGGAGACATACCCATGGATGAAGGTTGCCCATTTCCTCCACAGCCCGACGTCAGTGGTATTTGGAGATCGAATCGATCCCACGCGGTCTTATTTTGGTTCCACCATTCTTTTTCTTTTTTTGTTTCCCAACAGAAGGGTGGGTGAGCCAATATAGGAACTTTCCATAGCCCCTCCGCCCAATCGTAATTTAATGCGCATTTGCCTTTTTTTGCAACTGCCGGGGGTGGTCTGTTTCCGCCACTTTCATACGACCCTGTGGTGTGGGTGCCGTTGACTTCACGGGTTTCGCTAGCATGGGCTGGGAAAATGCAGAGTGGGACTACGCAAACACACGGAGTGGGACAACGAATGTTGTAAAGCACAAGCTAGCCTACGTGCATCAGTCTCACACAACGCCTGGCCATGCTTAAGACCATCAGGGACTATCCCGGGACAGCTGGTGTAGATGAGCTTAGCTCTGCTGATAGGAAATAGTGTGGTGTATAAGAGGGAATTTGATAGTAGTTGGTGGATGGCAGACGCAGAGATGAGACGAGAGGACAGGCCACCAAGTAGGTACTAGCAAGTGGGCTTTTGGGGTGAGAGATTCTGTAATGAGGTGATTGATAAAGGCGAAATGAGGCCGGACATATAACCCAGGCATGTGGTGGTAGCCACAATGAACAGGACAGGAGAGGAAAGATCAAGTAATGTGGTGGACGGAGGAACTCAGTGTCCTAGGGTCCATAGCCACATATCTATTTGCTGCAGAGACATCTAAGGCTAAGAACCTTAGACTGGTTGGCAATAAAACACGAACACTGTCTTAAATTAGGAGAGCCGGCAAGCAGTAAATTAGGTGCAGTTACAAAAGTCAGCGAACCGTAACTACCGTAGCATAGATTGTATGCAATAAAACATAAAAGGAAATTGTTGCCCTGGCATTTGTCATCGGGCGAGAAATGAAAGTTTTATTGCAATAATCTTAGTAATCAAACTGGTTTTCGTAGGCCACCTCTTCGGTGACTGTCTGGCCTGTAAGAGAGATCACATTGGGAACAGTCAAGAAGTGATCCAGCGAGCCTCTGAACTGAAAAACTGAGAGACTCTCGCGGATGTTTAGCGGGAGTTTATTCTATAACTTTGAGTATTTTATAAGGAAAAAGTTAGATCTTAATGCTAATTTTGATCCGGGAATGGAAAGTTGCAGTGACCGACGGAGTAGGGCATAATTCGTAGAGGGAGTGAGACGAATGGGTTGAGTACATGAGAAGGCCATACGGTGGTACAGCTCAAACAGGAAGCATAAATTGAGCTTCATGCGACGCAGCCATAGAGGGTCAAGACTGAGTAGGTTGCATCGATCCTTGTAACTCTAACTGGAGGAAAATCCCGCTGATTGTTTGGTGAATTGGTTTTGCACGGACTCCAGAGGAATACGGTCAGATTTCGTCATGTTGGTGAAGATAATAGGACAGTATTCAAGGACATGTTAGATGTCCTCCCATAGGCTGATGCTACTGTTCCTCCGAATTGAGATGGCTATGTCCTGTGGCGTGCAGTGATTGTGGACGAAGCTGGGCTGCGTGGGCCCAATTTGTGTGCCAGTCTCCAAAACGGGAGAGGCTTCAGTTATGAGTACTTCATCAGGGGAAACAAGGACGGGTTACCCGGCTCCCTCATTTTAAAGACGATTACCGTGGACCGGAGTTTAGCAAAGAACACCCCTTTTAGGGAGCATTCTTCAAACAGCTGGGCAGTATTTCGTCTTTTTCCATGTTTTGAAAGACATGATGTGGCTTTCTTTCAAATTTACCGGAGTACTCTGTGCATGCATGTTGTGCCCTTCTAGAAATTCTGATTTTGACACCGTTCGAATCATCTGATCATGCACTCTGGCATGCTTTGGGCGCATCTGAAGCATGCCATCTTTATCATTTCCGGTGCCGTGATTTGCCTTTGAAAGACAAAAGACGACTGTGTCTTTGGATGCTATGCCTTATGTATTCCTCAACGAAGGAGGAATGTAATTGCTTCAAGATGGTTATCGATGCACATGGGGACTGTTTGGACGACTGATGCCCCGGATTTCCATTACACAGTCACTGACGTGTATCTTCCCTTCGATGGCTCGGCATAATACCTGGCCCAAATTTCCGGCCAAAAATTCGATAACTGTCCGTTATTTTGTCATTACCGAATTGGTCCTGTTCTCCTGGACCCCTAGCAACCTGGTCGCAAGCTGCTGGACTACTGGATCTCCACAGCTGGGTGACAACGCCAATATCACTCGTGCGAAACCCGTCGGTGCGGGGCGCGGTCAGGTCCGCCGGTTTGGCCGGCGCACATCGGGTGTGCAGGACGTCTGCAACGATGTGCGGGCGCAGCTAGGATAGCCGATCGCGCCTCCTGTAACAAACAATTACTTTCAGGTTGGGTTTCTAGCGCTCGGTCAGCCCCACCCATCAGCTCCGGTTGCGGCAAAGAAACACCATTTATACACCGTAATGCCGCAAATATGCCACCATCTCCCACATTTATCGCCTATTTTTCATCGTACTCATCTCCATCTCCGTCATTTTAACTTACCGCTTCTTACACCCGGAAAAATCTACTTTCCCCAGCACATAACAATCGCGTGTTTAAAAAACCGTTGCCATAACCGGCT
Source organism: Fasciola hepatica (assembly GCA_948099385.1). Lineage (NCBI taxonomy): Eukaryota > Metazoa > Platyhelminthes > Trematoda > Plagiorchiida > Fasciolidae > Fasciola > Fasciola hepatica. The sequence continues at coordinate 1,763,753 of CANUEZ040000040.1, forward strand.
TATCGTTCATGATTCTTTCCCTCGAGGATTCGTGCCAAACCATCCACCCGTCCCATTCGTAGACTTAACCGATCCTTAAGATAAAACTTTTCCCTTTTTATCACATTTACCGATATATTTGGAAAGGTCATATTTATAGTTGCCATACACTTCAGTTTCATAATTTACAACCGGTCTACTTCACTGAGTAACGTTTGTTACCGGAACATCCCAGAGGTCGATGATATTGAGACAGTTTCCTCTCCCTGTCAGTCCCACGGTTCACCCACACAAGGCTGCAGCGTTGCAATACCGTTACCTGCAAAGATTCCTCCTCTCCCCATATATTCACATCTGAGAAACGTCTGTGTCGCAGTTTTTTGATCTTCCTCTATCACTTGATCCACCTTTTACAAAGGACATCAGCAGATAATATTTCACCCGTCAAATACTTCACCGCCCAACTTCGCAAATGTATTCATCGATTGTTTGGTATTTTTTATATCCGGTGTTCTACCTTGGTAGACCCTCTCAGACAAACCCGATCCTTGCAACTATCTGGTCATCATGTTCAGCCCTTAGATAACGATAATCATTACGTAAATACTTACTCGTCATTTAAACACTCATCTCCTGTGCGAACCGTGTATCTGTTACTATCATAACTACGAATCAAAAATTGATCTGCCGCCCAGTTCCTGTTTCCATGTTAGTGCATCGTATTCCACTTTTATGAGAGTAAACAATCTGCCCAACTGGTATATGTTTACGTCCGACCACTTCTCCCACTATCACCTAGGCAACGTCTCTCTATAGATGAGCCCTCCACTGGGTATTTAGCTGACTCAGCCGATACTCGGTCGCTTAACTTTGTAAAGTTGACCTTCAAAAACTTCTTGTCTGGTGTCCTCAAATCCATTTCTTTCGCCTTCTAATTTTAATCCTAAGCCATTTCATACTCCGCGAAGGGCTATGGCTGGTTCACTTCTCCCTTGGAAAATTCTTTTTCCTCAAATGAATGAAATTTCCGTCAATTCTATTGGATTCCGCCGCGGAGCAGTCCCTCTTTCTGTAATATTTGAGTAAGAGTCTACTGCTTTCAACCAGCTCCACCCCGACTCGGCCGACTTGGTAACCTTATACTATATCAAGTGCACATATCTGAATCACCCTCCTGGAACTTGGATTCCGCTTCCGATTGTACTGTTTGATCTTGCCTTGCGGCAAGCCTCGTGGTTATCCGAAATAAACCATTATCATTATCATTATCGAGAGGCCTGGCGTGAGACTTGTAAGTGAGCAGTTTACAATCATTGAGCCAAAAAGTTCTGGAGGTGAGACCAGTAGCTCTTCTAGTCTCTGCAATCTGAAGTGGAACATACCCAGAAAACCTAAAGCCGCAAGAATAACGAACACCAAGATCTCGAACTAAAGGGCTGTACTAGATGGGTAGGTCAAAGATAAGCAGGGTTCCGGAGGCCTCCTGACATCTGGAAGTTGTGTAGCAGGTCTTCGAGGTCGAGAAGTCCCTACTCCTTGAATTGCACCAGTCCCCGAGTAGCTTTAGGTTACTAGAAATTTCATCCAGCATAATGTTGAGGTTCTGACAAGGAATCTCAGACAATATTAACGTCATCAGCGAAAAGGATTAGGGTACCATGGAGCAAGATGGGAAATATATAATTTATGTAGATGAGAAAAAGTAAAGGACCAAGTACACTGTCTAGTATAACCCCACTGGTGACTGGAGCGGGCTGTGGGAAACACCCATCAATGGAAACCACTTGAGAGCTGTTCGATAGATATGGTGTTAGCCTCGATAGAAGGGAACAGGAGAAGCCATGAGCTTTGAGTTTGGTTAGTAATAAAGCGTACGGGACGCAGTCAAACGCCTTTGTCATATCAAGGTATATAATGATGATAGATTTACTGTTGTCGGCGGCCGCCGTTATGAGGTTAAAAAAGTACTTGCGTTGGTGCATAAACGTGATTCCAAGAAACCATGTTGCCTACTATGGATGATGTTATGGGACCATAGGAACTCAGACATCAGCTGTATGATGAAGTGTTCCATCAACCTAGAAGCAATTGGAGTGTGGTTGATGGGGCGGTAGTTTGAGGGGTCATGTATTGGTCCCTTCCTATGGACTGCATTAATGACCGCGGTCTTCCACTGTGAGGGAAGCACACCACACTTAATGGATAGATTGTAGACCTTCAATAGTAGGGCTGCGACGTCAGCTCCTCCAAGATGAAGAAGTGTCGGTGGGACACCATCATGGCTAAGGTGTGAGGAATTCCGGACACAGGTAAGCTGGTTGGTCACCAATTTTAGAGTAAATTCTAAATCAGACTGCGTGCTCGGCGATAGGGTCTATGTATGGGGGTAAAATAAGGGGGTCCGTAGTCATGGATTCAGCAAAGTAGGAATTAAGCGCCTCGGCTATCGCTACAGGTGAGGCAGTGTGATCGTTGTTTGCTAAAATTAGAGAGGGGATACCTGCTGGCTTGCTCTGATTTCTGTTTTTCATTAGGCGTGCCAACTTTTAGGAAGTATCATAGCATTGCAAGGCAGACACTTCTTGTTTTTTCAGCATATCGTCAGTCTTAATTCTGATTGCTACCTAGAGACGTTGAGCTGCAAGAATGACGATAAATCACTACTGGTGTGATACACCTTCTGGAGCTTGAGATATTTGTTTTGCATTCGGCTCAGGACTGAACTACGGGCTCGGTTTGATATGATACGAGTTGTAGTAATTTTGGACAGCAAGTATGAAAGGTTAGAATAAAGTAAATCAGCAGCCAGATGGGGGTCGCTTTGCAGGAAGAAGTCGTCCCAGTCTAACGAACGAAGCGCGCAGATAAGATTGTCCTAGTTGACTGCTGAAGAGAAACAATTGGGTGGGTGGGATTTATCGAAAGCTTGCGGAACCGCAAAGACGCGGGACACCATTCTTTGGTCACTTCCTGGAAAGAGGTCGAGCGTACTGGCTGAAACATCAGATAAACCAATCGTGAACAACAAATCAAGGATGTTTTGACCTCTAGTTGGGACTGTTACATGTTGGATCCAGCGCCCTACGCGGATGCATGACATGAAATCTAATAAGTTGTTTTGGGCAGATAGAGTATTCCAACAGACGCTCGGTGCATTGAAGTTCCCCTCCATGAGTTTGGAGGAACAGGACAGCAATGAAAGATAGTTGAATGCGTCAGTGATCTTGGTAAGATCCATAGCGTTGGAGTCAGGTGGCCGATAGATGCAACCAATATGAAGATTGGAGTTAGGTGAGGGAATCGTTAACCACAGAGAATCCTGAACGGCTTCGAGAGTTGTGTGTGAGAGTGGAATGGCTGGCGGAGTGTTTTTGACATAAATTAAACAGCCTCCCCCACGACGAAGCCTGTTCCTTTGGAACATCTGGTAGCCAACTAGAAAGACTCGATCTAACGGGACGGAATCCGTTAGCCTAGTTTCAGTTACAATGATAATATAAAAGTCGGAGGTCTGAGCAATGCTCCGGATGGCTTTAGTTTTGTTCAATAAGGAACGGGCATTTACAAGTGTGACTAAAAGAGATGATGCAGGCCTCGGTAGTAGGGGATATGGTGGGGTTCGGCAGTGGTGATGGAGGTGGTAATTCCAGTGAAAAATAGAGCAATGATTGGGGAGGATCTCAGTTGTTCCGCGGATTTGATGAGTTTGAGCCTGGAGGGAGATAGTGTAAGGAAAGAGGGATAAGGAGGTGCTGTTTGGGAGGGTTGTTTGAGTGCGAGGAATATTCTAGGAGAGGGACGGCAGGAAAAAAGCTACCACGGGTGGATGGCAATGCTAGACCAAGAGACGAGGATGGGCCTTGTAAGAGTGGGAAGTTAGGTGAGGCACGGAGATGGTTTCCAGGGAGTGACTGGGTAATGGTTGAGGTATACAGTAGTTGGTGTGGCGGAAAGTAATGTAATGGAGCGGTGGTTTTGGGGGGGATAAGGTGGGTAAAAGTAAGGTGGAAATGATAAGGCAGTTAGCCGAGGTGGAAAAGTGGGACTCACAGCCACACGGGGGGTCAGTAAAGTTTCGCTCGACTGAGCCATTTCCCTATAGTTTGCACGTGCATCATTTTGACAGGTCTTGTTCCTTTGGCGACGAAGTGTTAACTTCTGAGGGTCAACCTGCACTGCTGGGCTAATCAGCGGTGGTGGCCCGGGTGGCAACCAGATAAACTCTGGTGGCGAATGGGTGGGTGCAGAGGTGGGCTTAGGGCCCTGGTTGAGTTATCAAAGACACCAGAGGTAACAGGATGCATAGGTGTAGACGGAGGTGGGTTGATGGTGCAGTGATTTTTAGGTATGGTTGAATAACCCAACATGGAGCTAGTAGAAGGAATGGGGTCATCTAGACTTGTGGAGGACATGAGCTTGCTGGTGGGTGTGTCGGAGGAACCTTCATCAGTTTTGTGGATGCTGGGGCGCTTTTTCCAGTTAAGATATTTGCTTGGGCTGTTCTGAATATCAGGGAGTTTGCCCGGTTGCTCACTGGGTGAGGAAGTTGGCGTACTCTCTAAATCTTCAGTTGCTTTGTGATCTGCATTAGATGGCAACATCGGGTGATGGCCAGTGATAGGTGCACAGGAGTTTCGGGTGGATTGTTGGTCGCACTTACACCGGGGTATCCCTGAGGACTCCCTTCGATTTCTGCACTCTAACAGTAGTGCCACTCGGTAAGTCTTGCCGAGGAAATTCTGAGCCGAAAGCTCCTGCTTTTTCATCAGTTCTTTAGTCCGAAGACAGATGCTTACAGAGAGAGATTGGAGTTGCTACAGCGTAGAGGAATCTCTGGATTACTCATAGATCTCCTGCTGTTCTGCGTGTTTATTCGCAGCCTTGTAAGGTAAGAGCAGCAGGCTCGAGATCGGTTGGTCCCGATGGTGGTGACGTAGCCTACAGCAGAGTACGTCAGTAGCAAGCTGGAATTCGTACTGCAAGAGATAGTCATCCCAGTTAAGGGAGCGAAGCATGGGGTCGAGGCTCGTCCAGTAGATCTTGTGTAGGGGCCGTTGGGGTAAGCCATTTATGGGGTCTACAGGTCCGGCTGTGAATCTGCAAGATACCATGCTATAGTCACTGTCAGGGAAGAGATCGAGGGGGGTAGTTATCATATCCGATAGTCCAAGGGCAAAAACCAGGTAAAATACACATTTTCCTCTGGTTGCTGTCATGACGTGCTGTACCCGGCCCCCTGCTTGCATGGTCAAAGCCAAGCTTATGAAGCTTTTGGCTGCTGACACAGTGTCCCAGCAGAGATTAGGTGCATTTAAATAGCCAGAAATGAGTTTTGGCGAAGAGAGTAATAGTTCAAAGTGGTCAAAAGCTTTGGCTACTTGGGCGACGTTCGTGATGTTTGAATTGGGTGGTCGATAAACGCAGCCAATATGGAGTGGAGAGTTGGACAGAAAGACCGTAACCCATACTGAGTTCTGGATTGCTTCCAGTGCAGGATCAGAAGGGGGAAATGTAGGCAAGCTCTTTTTCAAGTGGATTAGGCAGCCTGCTCCACGATGACGATCCCTTATGAATGTTTGGCAACCAGCCATACAAATTTGGTGAGATAGGACAGAGTCGTTTAGCCAGGTTTCGGTTATGACAATGATGTCGAAGTCGTACGATAGCACTGTATTGCAGAGATTATGCGTTCTATTCCCTGGTGAGCGGGCAATAACGAGAAGCAAGTTAAGAGCAGCTGCACAGTTGTGGCATGGGGTAGGAAATACCGTCGGCAGGCTTTATTGGCTAACGTTACTAAGATGGTAAAATCAACAAGTGGGCACATAATGTCGGGGTTTTCATGCGTAGAAGCAATAGAGTCTGAATCAGAGTTAGAAGTAGGGAGCCGTCAGAGTGAAGTAAGGGTTGCTTGTAAGCAGCTGAGGGAGCGAAACCACGTACCAAACTTTGGACTTCTCTCTAAGTCTTTCTTGCTAGGTTACAGATGGCTTTACGTTTATAAACAAAAACCAAACACAGCCTAGAGAGAATAAAGGCACGTTGAGGCGCAGGAGAAGACGACGTAGGGAAAACCGCCATCTTGTCTGGCAGGGCCATATGCCCGGGGCTGAGATTCCTTGACTTAGGAATGTGATGGTGGTCCCACCTAATTCGCATTTGGCAGGATTATTGACTACACCGTTTCGGCTAAGGCGCTCGAAGAGGGCTCGCAGGTGTGCCATGTACCGTTTGTCTGAAGAGGATGCTGCCAAACTGTCGTCTTAGTACGCGTAGACATTATTCAAACCGCGCGCGGCTTCATGCATAAACCTCTGTAAAGTTTGAGCCCCATTGCTGAACCCGAGCAGCGAGGGCAAAAGTTCGAATAGTTCGAATGTAGTTATGGTAGAGGTTTTGGGTACGTCAGCCTCAGCTATCGGAATTCGGTGGTAGGCTCCAGCGAGTTTATTGCGGCCGAAAACAGAACGACCAGATAAGGAAGGATTTAGGTCTGTAATATGTGGAATGTGGTACATATCTGAGATAGTGGCTCAGTTGAGGACCCCACAGCCACCGCCGGGACTTCAGTCACCATTAGTTTTGGTAGCCACCTGAGAGGAGCGGGGCCCAAGGGCCACTAGACGCACGTGTTTTGCCTAATTCTGGCGTGTGCTTGAACCCTGCCCGTGCTACGCAGAGCTACTCTGGCGCCAAGCAAAGTTGTTTGCTAAATGCTGGGGGTCCTTCAGCGACCGTAGGATAGGTAGCGTTTGTGTTCACCGCTCGAAGGGGTCCGATTGCCCTGGCATTGTTGCGTAAGCTGGAGGTAGGTCGGCGTGGGGATGTTCGGCCTGATGTTCGAAGTACAGTAGCGCAATGTGGTTCACGGAGGAATACGAACAGGTTACAGAAGGAAAGTTCTGTTGGTCGACAGCTCTTTGGCATCATGTTCCCACCGGGAGGTTGAAGTGGTCGAGGAAATCGATACCTTGTATGGGTTGGGGGATTTCCGCTAGTGTAAACACCCAGGGGAAGGTGTGAAGCAGGTATAAATTCAGCGTAAGTGGCTTTAGGCCGTAAGTAGCAATAGGAGTGCTGTTGGCTGCACCAACTTGCTGGATTGATGGAATGGTTGCATCGTCTGCGTCCTTTAGAGTGACACTGACTGCTGCACCGGTGTCAATTAGGGAGCAGGTTACTAGAAACTAGATCATGAACATGCAACAGACAAATACCACTGTGGCTGCCGACCGCGTAAGTCGTCGGAACACGTTGAATATTAGTTTCCTTGTTTGGCACCTGGGGAGGTACAACCGGCTTTGCAGCGCCCAGCATTCTCTCCAAACCATTTGTGATATCTACTGTACTTTGATCGGGATGAGCCAATGGGGCGGTTAGGGGAGGGGCTTCTGAGAAGCTTAAGTTGGTCAGAATTGTGATAAGATTTATGGTCTCTACAGATAAAACGACATGGAGTGAAAAAGCTTCTGAAAGCCCGTCCTAAAGTAGCTATCACAGTGTCCTCGGAGTGTGTTCCTGCTGTATAAGAGGTAATCTGTGGGCTGCTCGAGTCCTTTTTTGCAGTGGTTTTCAGTAGTACCTTTCCACAATGCCGTCCGCTAGTTTTGCAGCCTCTGTGAGGTTAAGATGGCTAGAAACCTCGAGCGATGCTTGAATACTGGTTGATAATCGCTGTACCCTCAACTCCTAGAGGACTTTTTTCCTCTAAAAGTGGCTCTACCAGTTGCTGCACTTCTCTCGGTGATGAGGAGAGCTTCTTACTACCTATCTCTGTCTCTTGGATCAGCCGTTTTAGTCTTTACTATTCTGATGGCAAAGGACAGAAGATTACGGCTTCTTCCACGGTTCAGTAAGAAAAGCTATCGAATATTACGTCGGGTATCTGGACAGCGTCTTCATCCGACAGACTACCAGTAGTCCGCAGGTAACTGGCATGCTCGCTTGTGATTCTGTGTCTCAAACTCTGCCTCGAACGTATGAAACCAGATCTAAGGGCTAATAATAAAACACTAAGGGACGGCGGGGGGGGGGCTGTAAAAGGGAGCGGTTCCGGGTCCGGCTCACGGCCATCTCTAGCCATAAGCACAATGGTATATCAAATGTAAAAGGATATATGAAGGTGGATTGAGCAATCTTGAAACGACACTTATAATATCGATATGAGAGAGAGATATAAAAAGACAGTCGTAGCAGTACTCGGGGTTCGCCGTTTATATGTCTGAAAGTAAATATCTTTGAACTAATAAGTATGATTCAAGGACTCAAAGGGACCTCTGGTGGAATAAATTTGCTGCTCGGGTTCACCAGTTCAGGTCAATCCTAAGTTGAGTCAGGACCTGCTACCGCACATAGTCTATAGCCTGTGGTCCACGGTTCGCTGCACGATAACGATTATGCTCGGCAAAGCACAAGGGAGCGGAACTCTAACTGCTTCAGTGGGATAACGTGTGTATTGGAGGAAAGCAACGGCGTGCTGACGGTATACAAGGTCGAAGTAAGTGTTTCCGCCGAATTTGGCAATAGCTCATGTAAATATATTTGTTAGTCTTTGCGACTACTTACCTTGTCGCTTGCACTACAATTTTAGGTTCGAGGCCGTGTAGACTAATTAATGTGTTCGTCCAGCAGCCGATCGCCGGGCTCGACGCAAGCAGAGTGATGTGGTTCATGGGTCAATCAGTGTTCCTATAGTCCTCTGCAGTAAGTTTCCGCCACCCTGAACTGGTCTTTACTGGTGAGCCCATATTTGGAGGACCCGAGAGACCTATGCACCAAGGTTCGGTCCGATAAACACAACATTTCCAGATAGAGCCATCTTTTCTGCTGGTCAACCTACCGGAAGCTTCCATCGTTTGGTCTCAAGGCAGGCCTCATCGAGGTTTGTCACTACTGAGCTCCTACTGGTAGATGATTTTTAGGACTGAGGAGAAAACGGCAGCCAACGGCTTTCGGGTGATTGCGGTTTTTCTGCTTGAAAAGCAACAGAGGCCTGATAAAGCCTCAGGGTCTTCATTAGCAATCAGTTAATGCGGCCTGGGCGATTATTCATGGTTCCCAATGGGGTATAAAGGGGAATCGGTGTGCATTCTACATGATCTCTCCGGGGCAGAAATTGGCAGCCATTCAGCTGCACGAATGTCTATCTAAGAGTGGGATTGAACTCGTTCGGGTGTTCCGTGTCTGGAAGCTGAAGCCACAACTACTTTGAATGCCGCCCGCTCCATCAATGAAACCAGTGTGCCCATCGGTATGTTCCAGGTATTAGTTCCCTGGCACGACGTGGTTCCGGACGGGCGGCCACACTGCTGTCCAAAATTCATAGCCTGCTGAATAGACGAGGTGAGATGAAGCCGTTAGTAACACAAAACCCTCCCATCGTCGTCACCCCTACAAAAACTTAGTTGTACGGTGACCTTTCTGCTTCTGAAGTGTCACTATTTAGATACAAAATATTTCAGGTGGATAGAAAAGAATTGGGGCAAAGTGGTGGTGTCGCCTTTTATATTCAGCCTGACACGCCTGCCTACCAACTGCACGGTTTTGCCGATCCTGTGGGTTCTGAGAGGTCTTGCTTTGTAGAATTCGACCAAAACCTAGTGGGTGTTACAACTGAAGCTTCGTACAAGTTGCCCAGCTTGGACTCTAACATTATCCCAGATGAACTCCGCAGTTATGGCCATCATGAGCACTGCATCATCCTTGGAGATTTTATTGTGCCACATATCGATTCGGATGAGTTTGCTACGGTTCTTCTGCGGGTTCTTCCGCGCGTTTGTTTCACAGGGCACTTGAAGACGTGACTTTGTACCAGCACGTATGAGAGTCGAAAAGGTTTAACGGTCCTCAGCAGTCCATCCTGAATCTTGTAACGTCTCCATGGCAATCAGATGTCAAGGAAATCAGGTACCTTCGGCTAATCTGTTCGAGCAACCACTCCGCCCTTGCCCTCCACCGAAAAATTGGTCTACCTTTTGTAGGCAAGCCACATGCGAAACAACACACAGCACGTACAGCTTGAGAAAATGTAGGAATTGGTACCACCAGTGCCGTGGACTGCTGCAGCCTCGATCAGTTTGGAGTTCACATGGGCGAATATATTGGAAGCGACACGCAAACTGGTATGTGCTTTTGCGCCCCCAGCTGGTTCTCTCAGGCATACCGAGGGTCCTCCATCGCTTGACCAAGCGCCTCGGCGGACTTCCCTAGTAGAAACTGGGCAAAGGAGAGTTTTTGGGACATCGAAGATGGGTGTGAGAGTTACAAGGTCAATCGAGATGTGCCTTTCCCGTGAGAATACGGAAGGAGATGTTTTGAAAACATGCATGCTTAAGACTCCGGCACTGCATCCAAAAGGCTTCATGCATATTTTAAACGTACAGTCCAGGTGAACACTGTAGCAACACATTCAGTCGAGCAGGGAACACTTGCAGACGGAATCACAAGCTGTAGGGTTCCTCGCACTCCGCTACCTATCTGAGTGCGAAAAGGAGTCGTCCCTACCGCTGTTACTGTCTGAGATGGGCACCGTCCTCGTTTTTGGTCTCTGTCATTCTGACAAGGCTGCTCAATGACTGCTGAAGCAAGAAGTATACTAATCTGGGGTGGGATGAGATACTCCCTGCAGTTCTAAAAGAGCCGACTAATGAACTCGTCTCAACTCTGGCGGATTTGTCCAGCACACCGCCAAGGTCTGGAGTTTGCCCAGGGCGTGGAATAATGCAGTTGCCTGTCCGACATACAAACGGAGCTTTCCGGAAACAGCCCGTAAGCTATCGTCCGGTGGACCTGGTCTGAACCACGAGAAAGGTGATGGAAGGATTAATAACAGTGTGGATGGGGGACCATTTAGAAACTCAGGTGCTTCTGTTCTTAGCTCAACACGGATTTCATCTTAATAGGCTGTGCTTCTTTAGTGGGCTCTTAAGATCTATAAGGCCCGGCCTGACCGGCTTTTAGAAGGGCTCAGGACTTTTGATCGCCACAGTGCCGGACTGCGAACTTTCCAGAAGGAAAAACGCTAAAAGAGAGTTGCTCAGTCGACATGAATTTGGTCCGCTGCTACTGGCGCTGTTCCTCAGGGCGTCATCCAACGTATGCAATGATTTCTGGGATAAATCGGTGACCTGCCATCATCTTTTCAGTCACCATGCCTCTTCTATCCCGACGACCTGAAACTACCACTTACTGTTGCAGGGGAGATCAGTGGGATGCGGAATTTGAACCCGGACAACCCGGACCCACTGGCCCAGAGAAACGAGGTCAGAGCCCTGGGCAAGATCTTTTCGGGTGACTTTGAACCCTCGATGCACTATGTGCAGGCAGCTAACAAGGCAAATAGAGCCGTGTGCTAGCTGTGCAGAAAGCGCACATCAAGAAACAGTAGGGTGTTGCTGCCACTATGCGCGACCGTTGTCCAACCCCACTTGGAGTGATTAGTCCACGTCTGAGCCTGGCAGTTAGTGAGGGACACCATCTCCCTTGGGAAGGTTCGGAAAAGTTTCACGAGACCGATATCTGGGCTTTTAGGGCTGCAGTATGGGGACGGACTAGCAGAGCCAAAGTTGTTCCCGCTGAAGCCCAGGACAGCGCGGGCGGAAATGATCAAAATAATGAAACAGGCAGTGAGCCACAAACAAGCCGTTGGTTATCCGCAACGAAAACTCCGCTCTACGTGAGCACAAGATTGCACTAATCAAGCCGAGTGCCAAAAAACCATCAGATTCCAGTGGTTTGCCTGTAGGGTGATAACCAACCGGAATAATTTTCCCGAGGCGGTTGTGGAAACGAAAGCTTTTGCGTTTTCCAAGAAAAAGCTGGACCCCGCGTGGAAGCATACCTTTCCGGGCTACCCGTGAGTCAGCAACTTCAGCCTAGTTGAAGTATTTCGGACTACTTCAGCTTTCCTCTTCTTTGGTTCCTTTCAATCTATCTAAGTAAACACCCTCAGCAACCCTCGATTTCCCTAGATCTTCTTCCCTGACTCTTTCACGAGAGCTGATAGATGGGGGTATTGTCTTCTGCATTGAGAGAACCTGCTGGTTGCCGAGGCCTACCCTGTTGAAATGTCATTCCGTGCTATTCTGTCGGACTGCGATCCCGATGTGTCGTGCTCCCAGTTCCTGTGAAACTGCGATCCCAGAATGTTGAATCACCGTGAAACCTGGGGGCTCGCAGGTGAAAGAAACAGGACTTTCACCGACATTGGCTGCCAGCCCTGTGCTCTGATCAGATCTGGCCCGATGCTGATCGCCATTTGCATGAGCGAGGTTTGACCAAACTATCGCGTTGAGCCTTCAAATGCAAACACCTGCACTTCTGGGGAGAAGCCTCTAGAGCGGAATTTCTCATTGGTGGTGAATCACTGCAGACGTCATTTTGTGAGACTCTGAAGTTGTACACCTGCCGTCTCTCACGTCCCTTGCCGGCAAGGACACCGTTTGAGTTACTACAAGATCCGTGACCGGATAACTCTGTGGATCATTCTGCCGGCTGAGTCTTGACGCCTCTCAATCACTATATGCCCCCCCCCCACGGTCGCCCGAGACTTTAGCGTGGATGTGCTACTATCTTTCCTTGCGCCATTAGTAGGGCCCCGAAAAGTGGAGGAGTGTAACGTTTCACCACGAGACTCGTCAATGAAATGGGTAGGACCAAAGAAGGAGGTCGTCTAAAGTTTCGGATCATCTAAGTACTGTCGCAGAAGAGGGGTGGGGTAATTAGCCCTTTGTATTTTTGTCAATGAACTTGTCCGTGGTGGTGGTGCTGCCTTGCAAATTCTGCTTTCCAGAAAAACAGTGTTGGGAGCCAAGGAAACTAGCCGACAACATAACGACCTGAACACTCGTTTGGTCTCGGCCACTTTCGTCCTGCGGAAACTGAACTGAACTGATCTGGTGAGTGCCGCCCTGTTTGAATTCATAGTACCCTTGCCTTTAAACCACTTTTCCGAATAGCATCGTGAATTAACCCAGTTTAATTCACATCACTGGGAGTATCGGAATTGCACTTAGGGTGCGTTTTATTCGAAGAATATTTTTATTCTCCTTGTAGCATTACCGAGTAGTGCTCGGTGTTTTTAAGGGGCCATTTTTTCTCGCTTGGAATTTTTCTTTTTGTTCTTTTGTTTTTACGGGCCGTACCTGCTACCTTCAGAATGTTGATTTTTCACTTGAGCATAGAGCATTTTATCTGTTTTCCCTTCGTTTTGTATTTTTTAGTATGCCACGCACTTCTGGCCCGCGTCCCGCTCTTAAGCGCGGAGAAGGTGTGTTAAATGGTATAGAGTATGAGGTATGCAAGAGGTGAGTGCACTGAAAGTGTTCAGGAATGGCAAAGGACGTCTATGTTATTTATAAACAGGTGTGGGTGTGTGCTCCTTGCAAGGTGGCTACCGGTCTGGCCTTTAAACTGCGGGCCCAAGGGCAGGACCAAAGACCACCGAGTAGCACCACAGACACAAGCCCCCAAAAACCGCAATCACTTTGCAGGAAGCCTTTTGCGGAAATAGTGGGCACACCTGGGGTGACAGTCATTAGAGCGAGTAGGCCAGTTCCAAGAGTTTGCCATGCTGTCGTTGCCTGAACTCCCGTGAAGCAAACCGACGAGGGACGGTGGACTGAGCAGAAGCCTAGAGGGGCAGGGAAGCCAAAACGTAGGAGTGACTGTAGTATAGTGAAGGCTGGGCCGGCTGAGGCTGATAACCTCGCGCTCCTGGTGTTGGAAAACAAACTGAAGGATCTGCGAGTACAGATCCTGTCAATGGGCACGGTCTCAAGCCGCGGGCTCCTGATCCTAAACCAGGAAGAACCTTTCACAAGGGAATCGAAAGCCAGGTGGGACGAAAATTGGAGGAGTCTACGACATACTGCAAATTCCAGTAGTTCTGTGCCCTACTTCTCAAAGGAGGGCGCACAGAGTTAGGACCACCACCACCACTTGGGAACAAAGGTGAACGTCGTGCAAGACCAATACTAGTAGAGTTCGCTGATGAGGCCACCCGGAATAGACTCCTGGCAAGGGCAGCAGAAGTAGCTCACACCGCCAGGGGTAGATACCAAATTTCCCAGACGAGTATAGAGTAAGGCCTGGTGGTCTAGCACCGGGGGGTAACCTTGCTCGACCAGCCAGGGCGCCGGTGGGAATTCAACAAGTCCAGGAGAGTGTAGTACTCGGCCCTCGGACCCCGGCCTTGACAGCAGTAAAGAAGTCTCGTGCGGGGTAGGGGTTAGTTGTGGTTGAAGACGCACTAGAAGATGAAAATTGGCAGTACTGTCCGAAGGTGGTGGACAGCGCGATCTTTGTCAGCCTGGATGTTATAGTGGCTCCTATAGAGGTGTATTGGGAGCCGTCGAAAGTTCTGGATCATAAGCCGGCTTCTTGCGCACCAGTAGAGAAGACCGATGCAAAATCCTTGTCATCACCTCAACATCAGAGCCTGTGCACGCGGCAACCCAAGGTACTAGCTTGGCTTGTCAAACGTTTCGGTAGTATGGATATAGGTAGGCTTTGTGATAAGGCGATGAGTTTGACCCGGGACACGATAGAGGGGGCCACTGTAGAGGAGCTCCGGCTTGTCACAAAGGGATCCCTGATTGCCGTACAAGAACAGTTCGCACCCTCGAAACGAAGGAGTGGGGAGGGCAAACCCATGGGAGGGAAGGCTGCAATGGCAAGGGCCATCAAAAGTAGAAACCGCAGCCTGAACCAGTGCAAAGCTTTCGACAGTCGGCTGGCCCGGAACAGCTACACACAGCTTAGAAACGGGGATGTAAACCTTCTGAGAAATTTGAGCTGGAATTCGTGTTCAGGTTGGTCCAGTGCGCAAGACAGCAGCAGAAAATGTTCTGCAGCCATGTGTAGCCAAAAGGCTTAACAAAGAATGCCGTGGGTCCACCACCCACTAGGGACCACGGTATTGTCACTGACGACCGGGGCAAGGCGGACGCACTGGGGGAATGCTTTGGTAGTATACGTAGGATAAACGGTGGGGTACGAGTCGATCTGGCTCTGGAGCATCCTGTTCCACAGTTATATGAGCTGAATCTCTCAGAGAAAAGCGTGAATAAGTACCCACAGGAATTAAAAGGCCAAAATTCTGCGGGCTCAGGTGGCATCCACCCAGCTACCACCAAGCCGTTGGCGGGATCATGGCTTCTCCGGTAAGCAGGCTGTACGGGTCCACGTTGGATCAGAGTAAGCCGCCTCAGGACTGGAAAGTCGTGGCTGTCGTGGCAATACATGAGTGGAACAAAGTCGGCTGTGCATAACTACAGGTTGGTAAGCCTAAAAGCATCCCAAGTAAAGTCCTTGAGAGGATCGTCCTTGCCCAAATCTGCCAGCCTTTACTGGAGCACTCCATGATTAGTCCGGCCCAGCACGAATTCCTGGAAAATACATCTAGTCTGACCAATCTCTTGTGCTTCTTAGATAAAATAACTCGACAACTGGACGAAAACAAGCGAGTTGAGGCACGCCATCTCGACTTTGGCAAAGCTTTAGACTCCAGTAATCATCGCCTTTTGTTATGCAAGGTGAAGACTTTCGGCTTAGGTGGACCAGTATATACGTGGCTGGCAGACTACTCTCCAGCAAGACTTGTTACGTCAAAGTATGAGACGGGTGCTCCAGTTTGGTAAGTGTCATGATTGATGTACCTCAGGGATCCGTCCTGGGACCGGTCCTATTCTTGTGGTTTATTGCCGACCTGGCATCTGCTCTTCTATCACCTAGCCTTATTATAGTGGACAATGTGAAGTTATTGGATCTGAGGGTAGGGTGGACATTGGCAGGGATATGGGTATCGTCCTGGATTGAGCATACAAATGGAACGTACCCCTGAACACTGAAAAACCATTCGTTGTCAAGGCCACCAGAAAGCCCAACTGTCGCTCATGATCGAGGGTTGTTCATCATAGAAGCAGTCAGTAGGGTTAAAGACCTTAGGTTCATCAACAGCAGTGAGTTTGGATGATCGGAGCAGTGCAAAGCTGCTGCACAAGAGGCTCGTGGTGAGCTTTTTAGACCGCAATCAGATTTGTCTTGCAGGCAGCCCGAAATATTCGTGCTTATTTGCTTGGCTATAGTACGGCCTCAATCAGAAGGCAGCATGCAGGCTTGGTCACCCCTTTACAAAACGGACGCCGCCTGCTTAGAGAAACTTTGGCTTCTCGCCACGCGAACGGATGAAAGACAGAGGGGTAGGACGTACGAGCAGAGACTCTTTGATCTGAGTCTTTCCTCGTTGGAAAGAAGTCGAGGGGATCTTATGGAAACGTTCAAGGTAACGAAGAGATTTCTGGCCCCAGACTGAATAGTCTATTCCAAGTGGTTTTAGATTCCAGAACAAGAGGACACGAAAAGAAGCTGACAAAAGTCCAAGCTAGGTCGATGACTAGGCCACACTTCTTCAGCAACAGGTTGGTGGATAGTTGGAACGGTCTGCCTGGTGGAATGATAGACCTTTAGACCGTGCAGTCCTACAAAGTGGTGCGAGATATTCCCTTGTAGTGAGCTTTCAGTATGTTATCTTGATGAATGGCGGGGAGCACCGTGGTCCTCCTTGAGTAAGATTTAATCGACGTTTTTCCTCATTGCATACTGTCTCAGTGAAAGCCCGCCATGCAAAATGTCTCTAGCAGTGTGATGAGGTTTTCTGTTTCCCTCTCATTTTTAGCGGGGATTCATTGAAATAAGCTCGGCAGTGGTGAATATATAAGTGGTGTCCATACCATCGAAGGACTCCTGGAAGCTCGATTGGCGGTAGCCACACTCTGCCCCGAGCAAGCTGAACTTCAAGACTTCGGCTGGTGACCTTGAGCGGTACTTTCAGATTTTTGAGCTCCCTCGCTGCCTCGATCGCATTCTCGTTTGGGCGGTATATCGTGAAGTTTTCCCCACTTTTTATTTCTTGGTCTGTTCATGTTTATTGGTAAACTTTCTGACGTCACAGGAGACGACGAGACCATAACCATGCGCCAGACTGAGAGCTCACTAGACGGTGGGCTGCATCCTAGCCCCATCCTGAGGGACTCTTCAGAGGCCTTGGATATAGAAGAGCTGAGAACAAGAAAAGCAGCCCTCGGAGCCGAGAAAGTCGGTCCTCAAACCCTGATCAAATCTACTTTCCCAAAATCAGCTGCTAAGAAGGCTACAGCTGTATCAGGAGAACAAATTTTAGATACCGCTAGGAAATTGCAAACTTCGGCAGCCAGCGCCAAGCGAGTAATTATATGAGGCAGGGCTCCAGGGGGTGCAAATCCAACGCCTCTGGCCCTAAATATAATCAGAAAGCCCGAGGAGTCGCCTCCAAACCCCGACAAATGCTTCTGGCTAATCCTCAAAAGGCAAAAAGAGATACGGGGTTCATTCCTAGAACCCCCTCCTGAGGAACCGGAAGCCAACCTGATAGCCCAGAAAGCGATGAGTAAAAGCCCTATATTTGGGTTCGTGGAGTAGCACCTGACTACCAATAGCACACTCGCCAAATGACAAAGCTGCAGACCGCCCCGTCCGTAATGGCGGACCCCAGATTGCGAGTGCCACCAGTGGTCCGTCCAACTATACTTGAAACCACAGGACCGGGGAATCAGATTCCGCTACATACACCACTGTCTGCACAGTTGTTCCAAATGCCCTCTTGACTCCACTGGCATCCAGCTCGCCCAGTGAGAATAGCCTTGGGGAAAGTAAGGATGCTCCTGAAACAACTACCCAAGTCAACCTAATTTTTAGAAACAGAGGAAGGAAACGCGGATAATGCCTCAGAAGAAGCCGCAGTTTTGGCCAGTGTTCAAAACCGGCCAACAAGCGGGTAATCCCGGATCAATCCAGTTCTGTTCTTACAAAGCATCCGAAGAAGGAGCCTGACCTTTGATGGATAAAGAACGCAAACCATTTATTGGAAACTACTCCACTTTGCGTGGCTCACGCGGCAGTCGACTCTCACGGTATGGCCATTTTCGCGCAAGAGCATCTCAACCCCGTCCACCAGAGGGCAATTTCCCCTCTTACCTGCAGAGCTGGGTACTTCAGCCACCTCCGCTTACACCCCCACCACCCCTTAAGTAGGCACCGCCCTCCAAGCGGACACCTCCGCAGACGATAACCCTACTTCTATTAGAATTTCTTCCTTTTCTAGTGAGCAAGCACTAAGACACCTGCACACCAATTGCCTCGGTCTACCGAACAAAATGCTGGAGCTGAGACAATTAACAATGGACGCAACCTTACATCATTGCCATCACGGGGACCTGGATCACACCATACAACCAAGACGGCGAAGTTGGGATACCTGGTTACTCCCTCCTCCATCATGATACAGAGGGAGGAAGTGCTGGTGGAGTAGTTCCCTACATTATCGACCCCCCACTCCCGGGCGTCTCCCCTCGACATATTTCATCAGCTACGCTGGACCCCTTGTGGATAGTTTTTCATTTCTGCCCCTCCACTACTTTACTCCCGAGTGTAATTTACCCCCTTCCCTTTACATCACAGGTAGATTCACTTTTAATAGTTGAGTTTCTGAAAGTCCTCAGAATATTTCACTCTTTCAGTCACCTTCTTCTTATGGGGGAATTCAACGCCTCCGGGGTGGACTGGACAATTATTAGCACTGACAGCCAGTATGACAAGGCATTAGTAGATCTACAGGCGAAGCAATCCTGGACAAAGCACATGGCTTGCCCCACCAGGTTTACAACGGGTCATAGCTCATCACTTTTAGATCTGATCGTACTGATTCCAAACACAGCGTAGGCGCACTCAATCGTTTACCACCTCTAGGTAAGAGTGACCACTCGGTCCTCTACTTAGACTACGTAGTGGAGTGGCCAGCTATATTTACCCCACTCAGACTGGCTCGCTCGTTCAGGCAAAAGGTTTTCCAAATGTTGAGGTTCTACGTCAGAAGCGAACTAAGCGACATATTTGATGACACCGACATAGAAGAAGGCAGCAGGCTACTACAGCAATGTGCTCTGAAGGCAGATATCCTTTATGTACCTATAACCCGGCAGATCCCTAGGGGCCAGGCACATCTGCCACCGTTGATTAGATGCCTTCTCGACAAAAGCTGTTAGCTTTTCGCCAAGTGCCGAGTCACGTCCCTTCCCGCGGATGCAGAAGCTTTCAGATGCCTCCGGGATCTGTGTAAATCCAAGATCAGGGGACAAGTCAAGAAACTCCTGATAGGAATCCCAGACCGGGCTCGTACGAAACCCCCTTTTCTTTATTAACGCCTGCGCCGCAATCGTGAATCAGGGTCCACAGTGATCGCGCTGTCGCTCTCTGACGGCTATCCTGCTACTTCCCCCTCTGAGGTAGTAGAAGTTTTCAGACCTAATTTCGTGTCGGGTTTCAGCGCACAAGTGATGTTTGCTTGTGGACACCCATCTCTCCAGCCAAAGCAGCTGGTCTTCCCATTGGAACACTTCACGGTGTCTCAAGTATAAGTGGGGGAGGGGCTCAACGGACCTAACCCGTTCAGCTTGATGGAACCGGAAGAAGTTCATCCTCGCATTCTGAAAGAATCCACCTCCCTTCCTGGAACATCATACTCCTCACTCCTTCAACAGTGCATGGACGAAGGAAGCTTTCCAAATTCACGAAAGCATGCCGTGATTGTGCCAGTTCGTAGAAGGGGAGAAAGACACCTTCCCGGAAGGTATAGGCCAGTAAGCCTCACCAGTGTCCCTAGCAAAGTCGATGATCGCATCGTAAAACGCGAAATCTGGACGCACTGGCGCGACAACAGTTTGCTGTCTACAGCACAGCATGGCTTCTCTTCTGGCAGGTAGTGCCTCACCAATATGCTGACCGCTATGGATAGCCTGACACAGGCCCACGACGATGACAAGATATCCAGTGCCATATACATCGATTTCGCCAGGGCCTTCGACAGGGTCCCGCATATTCCGCCTACGTACAAACTCAGGATATACGGTATCTGCGGTCTTCTACTGTCTCTGGTTGACAGCTTTTTAAAAACCGAACCTTTTCGGTCCTTGTGTGTACTTCTCGGTCTCAGCCTGTACCCGCCGACATGGGAGGACCCCAGGGCTCTGTCCTCGGTCCTCTCTTATTCCTTTTTAACATCAACGACGTCCCTGATGTGGTTCTAGTTGGAATAGCGATGTGCGCAGATGACGTCACAGTCTGGGACACGGACGCAAATGCCGCGCAGTAAGCCACTGACTCGGTCAATCGCCTGTCAGCAGAGTGAAGCCTCCTAATAAATGATGACAAATGTGTTAGCTTGTCATTTGATGGTGCTCCGACCCATCTCTTCAAGATAAATGGGAACACAAATCCAAATTGTTAAATCAATACATGATCCTTGGTTTCTGGCTGCGCAGTAACCTCTCATTCTTCTCCCGCCAAGAGAAAGCCAGTAAAACTGCCTTACGTGTCCTAAGCCTTATTAGACGAAAGTCTCTGATGATTTCCAAGCAGGAATTTCATCTTCTGTCCGGAACTTACATTCAGCCTCTTTTAGAATACGGCAGCCAGATAGTACACACCGGTCTCGTCAGAGACCGGAACATCTTGGAGAGGATTCAAAGGAAAGCTGCCAAAATTGTACACGGATTACTCTTTACCCCGTACCCGGTTCGTTTATTATCACTTTATCTCCACCCTCTTGAGACATGTCCTATTGGGAAAGACCTATTCCCGATGTGTGATCTATTCGTAAGGGGCCTAGTGGCTTAGGTTTTCACTCGTCCGAACTTGGAGACCATGTTGGGACACACGAGGGAACTCTTCAAAACCCGTCTACGTACCTTCACTAGACGGCACATCTTCTTGCCCCGGATAATATCCCTATGGGATAGCCTTCAACAGGAGGTAGTGAATGCCTCCTCAAAAGAGAGATTCTAGGCCAGGCTAGGCAACTGATTAGGACTTTTGCCAATGCCAGTCAATTCTCCGATCGCCCTCGAGTATATTATTTCCCCCCACGCTTTCGCTTCTCGTCTTCAATCTTATATAATTTTGCCTACTGGCAGTTATACATGGATCCATCCTCTTTCCCCTTACAAATTTATATGCAAATCACTCTTCTGTGTAAATTTTAAAACAACGAAAATAGTACTGATGTATTGACTTATCCATATTCATATAGTCGGAGCCACGCACTGCACGGAAAACATTATTTTTATTCTCGTGTTGTTTTCTGCAAAAACGGCTGTCCCGTTGTTGTCGGGTTTTTCCGTCCCGGCTCAGTGGCATCGGGGAAAAGAAGGTACACACAAGAACCGGGAACATCTGGGCTGAAGCCTCGCACCAGCTCTAACGAACGTTTGAGCAATGCGTAGCAAATCCGCAATGGATTCCGAAATCAAAAGACGATTATCCGTGGTACTCTACGATACTAGATTATTACATGAACAATGACATAAAAATATACGAATCTCAATTATACGATTACAAGGACTCAACAACGAGAAACCGAATAGCAGCGTGTGAGCAAACAGCACGTGCTTCACGCAGGTCCTGAACAAGGATGTGCCAAAGTAGAGCTCTGGGCGCGAACAAACAACAATTGGTCCAGAAAAACAACCAGTTTGTAGAGACAAGTCAATAATGTAGGCAAAATGTGTGACGTTAGGAAAAACACTGAATCGCGAGGGTTAAATGGGGATTTTCCACGACCGGTTGTTACACCCGTGAACTACTTCAAGATAGCAAGACAACTGAACTGGACTGAAGACTGGCTTCTCTACGCCGGCGAGTTTTTCGGAGTGATACTTGGAGTTGTATTTCCTGTGGTTGTGTCACTCTGTGGACCATAGTTTGACCATAATGCCTCCAAAAGGAGTTAAAAACGTTGCTTACATAAGCTTAGTTTGTTCAAAGATTGTTCACCCAGGCTACAGATCTCTTCTGCGTGGTGGGTATGTTGGTAGGATCCATCTTGAATGTTCCGATATAAACGGTGATTCACACGAAGCCCTGGACGGATACCGTGTGTAGTTGCTCAAAGTGCTGTGCATCAAATGCACTTAGCTATCAACACCTCTGTGGCCGGCAATGAAGTCAGCGAAGATGGCCCTTTCCGTCACATACGATACCGTCATCATTTTCATCATCGGCAGCATCATCAATCAGATCGTCACCGTCAATTGCAGCAAAAGCAACAGCATCATAATCTTCTTCCTCGCCAATTTCATCACTCTCACCGCCATCATTACCGTCAGAGGGTAAGACGTCCGCCGAGGTACCCATTCCTGACTGTGCTACGTGGAGGTGGCATCAACATCTGTCACTGAGCCAACCAAAACAAAAAGCCGCCAAAGCCAGAAGCTATCTAAGCCTGCTCACCACAATGCGGACCAATTTGGCACTGATATGGCCCAGCAAGCACAGGACAGTGTCATATGTACAATGCCCAGCCAACGGAGCACCGACGTGGACGAAAGTAGACGGGACGGGATAACAACAGCTGATTGTTCACGAAGAGCGCTGCAATCGAGGAAACAATGTTTCCTAATAATGAATTTACCTGAGGCAAAGAAGGCTACGACACAGCCACGTCTGGACAACGATATCGCGAGTCTCCGAAGTATACTAACAAGACTGTTTGTCCCTAGGGAGGAGGAGACTTGGAGATCTTGCGGGTCGAATCAGCCTCCGGAATTGTCAAGGCAAGTGAGGCTGAACACCCCCATCCGCTGAAATTAGTGCTAGGCTCCGAGAAAGCCACGACTCTTGCTTTACGAGGATCCTACCGGCTAAAGGGTGGGCAAATGCCGTTGCGCCGAGATCTTGACCCTGCGGATCGTGAGAAATACGCAAGTGCATTGACCGAACGGCATAGACATAAAGAACAAAGAGAAACGGACCTGAATATTCGGGATTTTCGGGTGCAGAAACTGCATCCCCACTTCCGGTGGAAGCTGCCGACACTATTGCCCCTGTCAGTCCCCCCGAAGTAGGGTGCCGTGAACAAACTGAGGTGGTAGCAGGCTGAGACAGATCCGTCATCCTGTTGTCTAACGTCCGTTGTCAGCTGAACATGAGAGGACCTGGAACACTTGCTGCAGTCCATCCCTCATACCACGATAGTAATGACGGAGACGTGGCTGAGTAATGTCTTGGACTCGAGTGTCCCCCCCCCTCTCGCTTCACCCTATTCGGAGTCGACTAGGACTCTGTCAGGTCGGGTGGAGGTGTAGCATTGTTCTTCCGATCAGACGTTCCAACAGCGCAGTTAGAGGCATTCGCCGACCCACAAGGATTCGGCGAAGCTATTTGGGGCCGCTTCATGCTTGCAACCGGAGGCTTGAAGGTAGTTGGAGTTACCTATCGGACACCCGCGGGGTACAGCTCCGACGCCATTAGCTCTCAAAGATAGTGCAGGATCTCCAATCACTTCCCCTAGCCAAGTAGCCGAGGCATTCAGCTCCTACTTCCGTACAATTTTTAGCTCCATACCTGTATCATCCCACCCTACCATGCATCCGTTATCTCTGACCACTACCCTTAACCGCGTCACTATTCCCATTGGTGCAGTAGCTCAAGGTTTCCGACGGCTCAACCAATATTGCTCTATGGGTCCTGACCTAATCCACCCCCGTATTCTCAAGGAAGCCGTGGATACATTAGCTGCTCCTTAGGCCTCGCTTTTTCAGCAATGTGTTGACGAAGGAGTTTTCCCCCGTAACTGGAAAAAAGCAGTGATCGCACCCATCTATAAGAAGGGAAGTAGACACCTTGCTTCTAGTTACAGACCCATAAGCCCTACTAGCATCCCCAGCAAAATGTTTGAGGGAATTCTTAAGAGTGAGATTCTTTCCCATCTTCATAGAAATAAGATCCTCTCCCCATCCCAACACGGGTTTCTTCCTGGCAGGTCATGCATCACCAATATGCTTACTGTCATGGATAGTCTAACGAAAGCCTATGATGATGGCCAGCTCTCACACGCTGTATTCATCGATTTTGCCAAGGCCTTCGATAAGGTCCCCCATGCCTCTCTTCTTTATAAGCTGCAGACATACGGGATCACAGGCTCCATGTTGGCCATCCTACGTAGCTTCCTTACCGACCGCACCTTTGTGGCTGAAGTCGGGAATGTTTTGTCTCAACCCTCCGCAGTAACAACTGGGGTTCCCCTAAGGGTCGGTCTTAGGTCCTCTTCTTTTCCTGATTTATATAAACGATCTACCGACAGCCCTTCCTGCGAACATTGCCATGTACGCAGATGATGTAACCCTCTGGAGTTCAAGCGTTGAAGACCTGCAAATAGCAGTTGATGAAGCAAAACACTGGTCCGGGGATTGGGACCCCCAGTTAATGATGACCAATACACGAGCATGTCTTTCGGCAGAGAGACTGGTCACACGTTTTCCATTATTGGAGAAACCACACTGCCAAGGGTTGACCGACACAAGGTGCTCGGTTTCTGATTAGATTGTAACTTATCCTTCTCTCATCATCACGAACTTGCTAGCAAGTCTGCCTTTCGAGTCCTAAACATGATTCGAAGGTCCTTCTCGCACATATCTAAGGATGATTTCCCCTTAATTTTCGGCACGTATATCCGACCCCTGCTGGAGTACGGCAGTCAGATAGTGCACTCTGGTCTTGCCCGAGACCGTGAGATCCTAGAAAGAGTTCAGATGGTCTCAACCAAGGCAGTAAGGGGTCTATCCCATCTACCTTATCCCGTCGGCCTCTCACTCTCAACCTCTATCCCCTTGACGTAAGACGCGTAAGAGGTGATCTGTTTTTGATGTTCCACCTTTTTGAAACAGGTCAAAGCGATTGCCTCTTCTCCGTCTGTCCAGCCTCTTCTCTCCGTGGTCACAGCAGAAAAGTTTTCAAACCGAGGCCACGCACTTCACTAAGGATTACCTTTTTTAGCTATAGGGTTATTCCTCTGTGGAAAGCACTTCCGAAATATATTGTTCTCTCGCAGAACAAAACTATCTTCAAGAAAAAGCTAGACCACTACCTGAGTCTCTCCCAATAATTCCCTTTGTCAAAAAGACAAACAAAATAGTTGTCTTTTATGGCATATATGTTCATGAACGCCGCACCCCCACTCAGCTTAAGGCACTGTCCACAGTGTGACACTGCATGATGTTATGTGTATCTTGTTTTCGCTGCCACCCCCGCCCCCCCCCCGCTTCTTTTTACTCTCGTTTCAGCTCGGTGAATCCGACAGAAGATCAAAGATTTCCTCAAGAACCGGGACAATTGGGCTCAAAGCCTCGAACCCGTGTAGTACTTCAAGACTTCAAGACTACCCCCCCCCAGTTGGCCTCACTTCCGTAGCGGGAAAGGTCATGGAAAGGCTGGTGGCTGCTCGCATACGCGAACATCTGGAGCGCTATCAACTGCTATGTGCAGAGCAACACGGCTTTCGTAGAAAAAATCATGTTTGTCAAACTTGTTGACAGCTCGTGAAAGTTGGTCGAACACCAAGGCCGAGGGATATGTCACGGACGTTATCTTCGTGGACTTTAGTGAGGCGTTTGATAAAGTTTTTCACAATAGGCTGTTGCTGAAACTCCGGGCCATCGGAATCTCTGGGCCCATGCTTCACTGGGTTGGGGGTTTCTTGGTCGAGAGAACGTTTTCCGTGAGAGTTGCTCAGTCCCAGCCCGCGTGGTTGAGGCACTGTGAAGTAACGTTTCTTGAACGGCAGCCCACAGAGTTTGTGATGAGGCTCACATCGAATGATTCCTCCTGCCTTCGTACTTGAAGATTGAAGTTTTCTGCAAGGGTCGGTCCTGGGGCCCTTGTTGTTTACGATGTACATTAATGAGCACGCATGTGGTTTGAAAAACCCGGAGCACCAGATGGTGAGGCTGTTCAGCGTGATCTAGATAAGGTCTACCAATGGTCGGTGTCGTGCGATCTTCCTCTCAGTCTAAGTAAATGTCAGTATCTCATCAAAAAAATTGACCTATCCGATATATGGGTCCGCCAAATAATCGGGAGGTACCAACCCAGACCAGGGGCGGTGGTAAGTGCCAACTTTAATCGAAACTCCCAGTGCCAGAACTTATTACAAAAAGCATGTAAAGCCCTGCACCAAATAAGAATGGCAGTCAGCTTCAGAAAACTGCGGGTCCTGTATCCCCTATACCATGCCTTTGTTAGATTCCATTTAGAAAAATGTCCAAGCGTGGAAGTCATATTTGGTGAGAGACATCAGGGCTCTACGCGACTATTCGCAGAATACAGGGAATCGCTCCACAAAAGGAGGTTGCAGCAACTAGGGTTGTTTTCTTTATATTTGAAGAAAAGGGAGAGGTGTCCTCATGGTGGCTTTCAAAATACTCGAAGGGCTCACAGAAGCACGAGGTCACGGAGGGGTCTTATTTGAACTGCGGGGAAATGACTGCCTAAGGGGTCATGAATGGCAATCAAAGAGCGGACCGAAAATTAAATTAGAGGTCAGTCTTTCACAGTTAGAGTAGTAAACAACTGGAATAAGCTCCCAGGAGAGATGATAGGCATGAAAACTGGTATTATTATATTTCACACTCGCCTGATTTCAGGCTGTGCCATACAAAACAGTACAATAGGGGAAAAACGGGTACGTGGAGTCACATTCCATGGTTTATGTTGTTTGTGGACACATTACTGCCAGGTTGCCGGGGACAAAGCAGGTGGTTTTCTTAGGGATCCACAACCAGATCCCTTAGCTATCCAAAGCCTAACCTGCAAGATAGTGGGACGAAGTATGGGGTCTTTTTAACCCACTGGGGGCCGGTGACTGACTACTCAGTTCATACGCCCCTCGGATTAGGCAAAACATCCTGGGTGCCCAGTGCACCCCTCCGCCACAGATGCCGGTAAGCATAGTGTTGTATGCTTCACATGCCGTCTGTGGTGGGTTTGGAATCCGGGTTTAGCCATCTCCCCTGGACTGATTATCAGTCAGTCAGCCAGGGGAGAGCCCCGGGAATTTGCTTTCGTTTATTCGCTTTTGTAAAATCACATCTACCACGAAAAGGTAGTGAGTAGGACTTCCTCAGTAGATGGTGTAATCGGCGCACGGTCATTTAAGAGTATTTCAAGAGGCGGTTTGGGCGAGTAGCCATCTCGCAACCTAATACACCCACCCTGACCATACTGAGGCATTTGAAGGCGAGCACGGTGGTGAGTTCGAGAGAGCCTAGATATGGTGTAGAGGACGGTACTTGGAGAAGGATGGTTAGGAGCTTCTGCTGCTTACTTTGTTCCAACAGTTGGCTCGCACTTTTCACTTCCATACCTCGTCACACCATTATCTGTTGTCAAATACCGCTTATCATGTTATTCTCATTATTGATAATAACCGCGAGGAGTGTGTGGTTAGTGGTTGCGATCCGAAAAGTTGTTGGACAAAACGCAGGTTGGAGGTCCAACCTGAACCTTTCATGATTATAACCAAGTATTGAAAGAGACTCGAATTTTCCAATTGTTGAAGCATCGGGAGGTCGAAGGAGCTCACCAGTAAAATATTGACATTCAAGTACCTCACCGTCAAGTCCTGGGACTGAATTGAATTGTATCTGACTTTCATTGTCATGTACGCACGTCGACACGCCGGGTCAGCACAGGGGTGTATTTTTTAGTCCCAAAATGTCAACTGAGGTATCATTTTTTGTCATATATTGCGTGGACCGTGCCACAATTTTTGGAGCATATGTACAAAATGTAATGTAACTTGATTCAGTCAGTCAAACACAGTAGAGCAGAATTGAGACCTGTTTACAAGACTTTACAAGGCTCCCTCGCTGACTTAAGTACAAAAACACGGGGAAAACTTGTTCACGGAAAATGCAGTGTCAGTATGACCATCTAGTTGCAGGAGAATAGAAAAAAGAATAGTTTAGAGGAATAGAATAACAATATGAGGCTTCGTCGCCTCACAAATAACGGCGACGAGTTCTCTGTTGTTGACTCAATGTTTTCGTAAGACTGTGCGGTACATTTCGGAATTGCATTCAGGGATGTATGGGATCGTGTCTGTTGTGTCAGAGTTTGCCCTGGAATCCGTATTGCGTGGACTTGAGTTGCCAGTGTTATCGTTGGTTTCGGAGGGTTCAGGACTTTGCCGGGATTCGTTAGCCAACTAGGTAACGACGTGCCAGATGCAGACCTGCGACTGTGACGGCGTTGAGTTGGTGACAGTGCAGAGAAGTGACCAAGTGGAATGCAAGACGTCGAGTAGAGCTTCCTCCCTGCAACTGATCGAAAATCCATGAGATATGAGTTTTAGGGAGACTGCTTTCCATAGCCTCCGGTTTAAGTGTTTGACTTAGCTGTAGGCCTCAGGATGGTTTGGGGTGGTTCGAATGGTTGCGATGCATTTACTCTGTATGAAACGTTTTACAGAGTCGGACGTTATAGGAAGGGGGGGGGGGGCGGTCAAAGTAAATGTATGGTAGCAACCCAAACAGAAAGAAACAGTTGACAGAAACAAGAAACGATTGTAGTAGTAGACATATCTGGACATGGGAAGGCAAAGGGGAAACGAGAATGTTCATGGATAATAGTTAAAAGGTATTTGCTGTGATTGGCAGATGGTAGAGAACCCTTGAAATCAACACCAAATCGCTCGAAGGGTGTGTAGCTTTCATAAGAGTGCCCTGAGGGGTCGATGAAATTGTGCTTTGACACAGACACAAGGACGGCAGTTAGAGACAACAGATCACACTTACTCAATGCAAAACAGAAGGTTGTTTAAGCTCACGAAATGCAGCAGACGAGTGACTCCTGGGTGACAGTATCATGGAGGTTTTTCAAGTCATTGTGTGTATAAGACGCAGCACGGAAATTACGTGACTAGGCATCAGCAGCTAAATTTTCCCGTCCCGGGCGATAAACAATATCAAAATGGGAAGGCGAAAGTTCTTATTTCCACCGTTGGAATTTATCATCATTCGTTCTCTCTGTTTAATTCCATACATGAAAGACACAGAACGCTGGTCAGTAACCAGTTTGAAGTGTTGTCCTAGAAAGTAGTATCTTTACTTTCTAGCACACTCGGCAATAGCGTAGGTTTCCTTTTCAGCAGCCGAATGATGTCGCTCACTGAGTGGTGGAGTGCGTGAGAGGAGTGCCACAGATGACCCGTTCTGCTGTAACAATTTCAGATGCGTCAGTTTCGATTAACAGGGGAATGGTAGGATCAACAGTTGCGGCTGCCGCCTGTTAAAGGTCGGTTTTCAACAATTCAAAGGCATCTTGACGCGTTCCGGCAAGGGAAGGTCGAATTATGTGCCAGTGGATGAATCCGATCTGAAAACCAAGGGATCCACTAAGGTAAGTGCAAATAGTCCAACGGCGCGCTGTTGAGCTTTTAAGTTCTTGGGCGGCGACATGTTACGTAGTGGTTGAAGTCTTTCAAAATCAGGTTAGATGACCCTTTTTTATTACTTCGTAGCCGAGTATCGTTATTGAAAGGGTGCGTAATATACTCTTGTTTTCATTTAAAAGTAAACCATATCGGCCAGCAACCCCTCTGAATCGTGCTACATTTATCATGTTCCTTTTCGGTATGTCCACAAACAGTAATGTTATCAACGCAAACGAAGATATCGCTGGATTGCGCTTTTTGAATGATATGATCGATAGTCCGCTGGAAGCAGGCGACCCTATTGGTCAATCCGAAAGGTATCCGACGGAACCGGTACAGATTCCCGTATGCCTCAAAAGCGGTGTATTACTCTCGTCATCGCGTATGGGTACCTGATGATATGCGCTTTGCAAGTCGAACGTACTAAAGATACTATACTGAGTTATTTTGTTAATCAGGGTGTCGATTCTTGGTAGTGGATAGGTGTTGAGATAAGTGAAACGATTAATAGTTTGTTTGATTGTAATCGACGACTAAACGCTTTTCATGATTTGGGTGAATAACAACAAGCACTTGTATCCTCCATGGGGATGTGGCGTGTTTGATAACCCCATCTTTTATAAGCGCTGGATTTCAAGTGGTATAAAACGATCGTCGTTCACCGAATGACGCCTGGACTTCATTACGACGGGTCTACACTCCCCTGATAAATGAGCGAAGACTTGAGGAGCAGTAGCACTGGCAAACGTCAGCCCACAAAGGTAAAAAGAGAGGCCTTTACCGTTTAATGATATTTCGGTTTTCTGGTGCAGCATCAGAATGTCATGTCCTAGAAGGACATCAGCATACAGATCAGACATCACTGATAGGCGGATGCTGGGATAGAACTCGTCTTCGTGTTCGATGGTGACAAAGCAGTGGCCCTTGGGAAACAGCTAGTGACTCCGATCGCTCCAACCCGCCATGGGAAATCCAAAGGCAGAAACGTGACTCGTCAAAAATGTGTCTTTCACAGAAATTACTATGCTGTATGTAAAGCGGAAATCAAATCTTCCCGAACTCGGGACGTCCGGTTAGACTCAAGCCCTGTTGGGCCTATTAGATTGATAAAAATATTTTTTCGGATTGATTATTGATCTGTGGACCCAATTTGCGTCGGACTGTAGATGAATGCTCGATCAGCAGAAAAGCGTTACATCACGACTGGTCTGATAATTTATTGACTGTTTGTTGCTCAGTCTGGCCTGGCACGCTCGAGTTGGTTAGTGGCTTGCCTGAAAGAATTTTTTTTTCGTTTTAACATTCTAATACCCCGTGTTACACTTAGGCCGGTAGGTGCCGAATTCTCGATTTTACATCCAAGGCGTCGAACACCTTTCGATGAAATATAGCTCTCCGAACACCCCGGTGTCCATCAGAACTCTGAAGTTCCTACCGTTAATTGACACCATTGTAACGGCCCGTGATAGAGTTCCAGTGACTGCTGACGTTATTGTGGTAGACAGACACCACTCAGTTTGGTATTGCGTTTAGCAGTACCGCTCGATCTGTAGACACCGTGATAATGTCCTCTTTTGCCAGAGGTTAAAAATCGCATTTCCTGCTGGACATTTGAAGCAGGAATGAAGAGCGTTGCCACAAAAGAAACCGGAGAGCTCAGTGGCAGCAAGAATGGGTTGTTCTGACGTAGCCGTCGTTTCAGGTAACTTCTGAGGAAAAGGCGAGTCAACATTAGTCGCACCACATGGAGGGGTGTGATTGACTCTTGGAATAGATCGGATTGCTTCTGAGCCTGTTCCAGAGGCTTCGCAAAATCAACGGCTGACTTCAGGTCAAGCACTTTGTGTTCTACTAATCTCTGTCTGATCGAATGAGACGTGAGTCCGCGTATGAAAGAATTACGTGGAGCTTCATCGCGATGTTTTTCCACAAAGGCTGCCTGGTATTCACAATCGCTCGTGAACGACCGTTCCCCCCAAATTCCTGCTTGAAGGTGGTTAATCGATGTCGAGCAATTACCTCACTTTCTCGTCTGGATATACGTTGAGTAGGGCGTTGATATTGCGGTTTTGTAGTCATGAAAATCTTTTTCTTACCGGAAAACTGACTGAGCGAGATATTTTATGGGGGTTTCCAACTTATCTGGCTGTTAGTACTCGGTGGACTCAAGAAAATTGTAGAATGTGCAGTTGCAACGAATCCAAAATTCAGCAGCTCCAGAAGAGTTCGGATCGTCGAAGCGTTCGGGGCGGGGAATCGTTTCGTAGGCCATGAGAGGAGTAAATTGTAATGAAACTTGATTCAATCAGTCAAACACAGTAGAACAGAATTGAGACCTGTTTACAAGGCTTTATCCATCCAAAAACCGGTATTATCTGAAAACAAAATGAAACTTCTTTCCAACATTTTTGTCCTCTTCCTTCTCGTACATTGTTTTCATACCACACCATGGTCTCTTTGACACGTTGTCTGTACCAGATGCACGTTATATATATATATATATATATATATATATATATATATATATATATATATATATATATATATACAGCTGAAAACAGGAAAGGGGAAGTAATTAGTAAAGATATCAGTTATAAACAGCCAAACGATGTAGACAGTCACAATTCTTCTGACTACACAAATCATGTTCTTTTCTCTAGCGGAAACTGATAAAATTGGTAAACTGACATCCTAAGACGGAATAATGTAGCATAGTTGTTCGAAATTTAAAAGTAAGCAATATAAGGTACTGTGTTCTCGGTATGTTCAAAAAGATTCTCAATAAAACCCTGGGGTGTTTTAAATGGAACCATTTTGTTGACTGACCGGTTCCGCATAATCAAGGAGTACCCAAATGCTTCAGAACTGGTTTCAAAGTAGTCCCGTTTGAAACAGCAGTTGGACATTTTGGAAATCATTTTTGAACACACCGAGTATGCAGCGGTTCATACTCATTACTTTTGAAGTCCGAAGAACTATGCTACATTATTTCTCCCGAGGATGTTAGTGTGGTGTAAAAACTTGTCGTTATTTTCCGTGTATAACACATTTCTGTATGGTCACATTTTCTATTTCAACGCATCTGCTCAGTCTGTTAAACTTTTAAAGCCTATATTCCGGGCCTTTTATCTTCTCTTTCTGAAGTGATGACTGTGTGATCAAAATAAGATACACAGTAAACGATTTCAATTCACAACAGTTTCTTCGTTTAACAGTGAACAAAATACTACGGCCCGGACGGTTCGATGATAACTCTTCGTCACCAACGTCATCAACGGTCTGAAAACATTGGTTCTGCGCATTCAGCGCTTTCATCGTCAAATCTTCAATGTCTGATCCGGACAATCTCGGCGTTTTAATCAATTAATCCCCGTCGTCGGTATGCGAACACATTGCCAAATGCAGAACGCATAAAGCTGCACTCGATACTTGTGAAAGCATTCATGTCAAACCAAAAAGGTAAGGTTTTTGATCGGCACATGTTTTCTTCTTGCTAACAGGAAACAGACCAAACTGTGGATTAGTTCCTCCAGAAGCAAATTCAAAACGACGCCATATGCGACGCATTCATCAATGGAATACAGTTTAACACCGTTCGGCAGCGCATTCTGGAAAACCGGTCGCTAGATGTCAATTCTGGTTACGAACGAGCTTGTTATTTGCAAATGGCTTGTCATCAGTCTCATTTATTTTCCCCGTCTGATTCTTCATATTGAGCGTCAACATCTAATCCAGATATACTCAAGAAAAGAGGCCATCAACCGTTTATTCGGGTGTAACAACAGAAGCAGTAGCTGATCGATGCTACTTATGTGGGTGTATCAGACATTCTCGTTCTAAATGTCCCGCCAGAGACTACGTATTAAAAATGACATTACCATAAGGTTTGGCAGTGGACTCCGCACGCCAACACCACATCGGTGACCAGTTCTTTGTTATCTTCCATGATACCAGCTTCCGCTCGTCACTGCCTTTCCACCGCAGTAGTACAGGTTTTCGTCAACGGAGTACCCCTGCATACTTTGGTGAATACTGGTAGCTCAGACAGTTACATACTAATTTCTGTTGTCTGGGAACAAAGTTGAAAGACCCAACGGTCACGCAGCCCCGTTACTGTGAAATATTCTAGTCATACAACCCACACACATGGACACCGCAATATATCATTGTCTTACAAAAATTCTAAACACCCTCTTTGAACTTTCTGTTCTGCTCTACTGGAGGTACACTCCCTCACCTTCTGCGACCGCGTTCATTGGGGTAATCAACGAGATTTGCCAACTGTATGTACTCTCAGTGGGCCTAGGTTCAGAGACCGCACACTGGCTTGTCCTGAGTAAAAGTGTCCGAAGTAGTGCTAGCGGTTTCCGCGTGCACGAAGCATACAGTAAGACAAGTGGCAGACACGCGGTGTTCAAATCATCACTATAGCCCAGCCTCTGTGTTGATGTACCTTTTGGTTCTGATTTCTTGCGTTTACACAAAATGCTAGTAGTTCCTTTTTCAGGCAAAAATAAATCTTTTTCGTTGTGTAACCTCACCTTTGTTCGTATTGACCCACCACCTATGTTCCACAACTTGTTATCTAGGTGCACTCCTTTCGCCACCAGATCACGACGACATTTTGGCACAGGTGGAGGTTTCATCAAAACAGAAATCGACCATCTCTCGAAGAAAAAACCATAGAACCGTCCAGCTTACCCTGGGGTGCCCAGGTACAGACACAAAATAGCAACTGATTACAGTACGACAGTTAGCTTTTCACTTTCTTTGACGCCTGTCCACTCCCAAAAGTCGATCAACTGGTGTAAAAACCTCAAGCCATGTTGTTTTCAGTACTCTATGCTTGTAATCGGCCAACATCCACATAACGAACTTTAAAGAAGACAAGGATTTCACTGCACTTGAAGCCTGTGGTAATCTGTTCCAGTTCCGTCGGATTCCCCTTAGTGCTACTAACGGTGTTTCGTGCTTTTAGAGGATTATCAATGAGGAATCGTTCTCAGGCACTTTTGCATACTTAGACAGTATTACTGTTTTTGGTGAGGACGAAGAACGACACCAGAAAAACCTATCTCATTTCCACACCGCTGCTGAGAAATATGAACTGACATTTTACGACAGTAAAAACACAATCGGAGTGAAGCTGATCAGGCTTTTCGGTTACGAAATTTCCTACAAGTCGATGGAACCTGATCCCGATAGACATGAACCTCTTCAAAACCTGTCGCTTCCGAAAGATTTAAAGTCTCAGCAGCTCATCTTTGGCCCCTTCGCGTATTATTCACAATGGATACCACATTACTCGGATAAAATTCGACCTCTGGTTAGAAGCCGAATATTTGCCTTGTCGGGTGAAATCACAACACCTTATTGGTCCATGAAAGACGAGCTGTCGAGATCCGAAGTTTCAACAGTACACTCAGAGTCACTCCTTGTGGTCGAGGCGGACGCTCATGACATTGCTGTCGCTGTAGTAATAGCACAGAAAAGCAGAACAATGGCTTTATTTTCTAGGACATTGACAGCTAGTGAGCAACATTATTCGGTAGAAAGTGTATTTCATCACCAAGGCCATCCGAAAGTGGCAACATTACTTACTTGATGTTCACTTTCAATTAATTACAAAGCAGAAATCGGTTGCCTTTGTGTCCGACATAAGTCACCGGGGAAAAATAAAGAATGATAAGATACAGCGTTGGCGCATCAAACTATCGTGTTACAACTTCAACGTGGTTTATCGTCGTGGCAAAGGCAAAAAAGCAGCCGATACGCCATCTCATAGGTATTGTGGCTCCACATGTGATATTTCTCTGAAGGATTTGCACGATTCTCTGCGCCATCCTGGATTAGTCCGCTTGGTTCATTTTGTGCGATACAGGAGTCTTCCCTTCTCATTTGAGGATGTGAAGAAAACGATATCCGGTTTTCCTGTCTGCACTGAGCTGAAACCAAGATTTTGCAAAGTATCCACTGGAAATATGATCAAAGCCACGTGTCCATTTGAATATTTAAATGTCGACTTCAAAGGTCCACTGCCTTCGGCTTCACGTAAACGGTGATGCCTAATCATAATCATTGACGAGTGTCCTAAACTTTCACTCGCCTTTTCTTGCCAGGACGTAACGACGTCAAGTATCATCGACCGATTCTGCTAATTATTCTGTTTGGGATACTTTCTTACGTCCACTCAAGCTGTGGTCCGTTTTTTGTGCCCGAACATCTCTTACACGTTAAGGGGACGGTGACCGGAAGAACAATGGCTTACAGTCCACAGTCTAATGGATAAGTAGAAGGCCTAAATGGTACCATATATGGTTGCGTCTCCGCTAAATCCGGATCTCTGCCATTCGCCGAATTGGAAATTGCCCTCTCAGATGCATTCCATTCTACTCGTTCCCTGTGATGTACTGCCACAACAGAAAATCCACATCTAGAGTCTCTGCCAAGCCGGCTAACAGTCCCCAGACCAGCCTTCATGAAACGCCATATTCGTTCGTCGAAATATGAGCCTGCTGTCGACGGAGTCGAAGTCGTCGAAGGCAACCCAAAGTATGCTCGTATGCGTCTACCAGACGGACGGGAAGAACCGGTTTCTATTCACAACCTCGCTCCAGAAGAACAGTAACCGTGTACTCTTGATGACACAATTTCACTCCAGAATACTCCGTGTAATTCATATCAGATCACCACACAGACACTGGGAGTACCGTTCACGGGGAACTATTAGGCTATTCCCAATAGCACATCAGCAGTCGCTCACGGATAAAGAACAAAGAGTACGGCCGTACAGTCTCTGAAATCGTGAAGTGTAATCACGTAACTATTGCAATCCGAACTGTAAACTCAGAGCAGATGTGGTGTGCAAGCTTTTCGTCATTACTTTCCGTCTATAACACGCATTTCTATATATTCACATTGTCTGTTTCAGCGCATTTTCTCAGTCTACTAAACGAATAAAGTTTATATTTCTGGGTCTTTAATCTTCTCATTCTGAAGTGACGATTGTTTGACCAAAACAAGATATACAGTAACCGATTGCAATACACAAAAGTTAGTTTATTGAGTTTCATTTATTTTCGTTTGGAGAAGAACGACTTGTAAACATCTTCAAAAATAACATGGCGTGGCGTACGTACTTTTCGGTGCCGAACATCCTTATAAACTAAAGTATTTTACAAGGAAGTAAGATTATAATTTCATGTTTCATGCCATACTTAAAGTGACTGGCAAAACCGTCGAACTTATACCACGATAAAAATAGTCCAAAAAGGTTCCCTCAGGGACCCTTTTTGGACTAGTTCTCTTCTCTTTGAACTGACGGGGCTGATAAACTATAATGATTATCAACAAAGTAAGGTGATATCTCCATGATTTAGACCTTTCTGAATCTCGACACGGCAAAATTGGTCCCAAAATGCATGATAAAAAGGCCCATGTAATCACTTTGGGACTAAAATTTAAACCCCTGTGGTGACCGGACAGGGGGCTCGTTCTCCTATTTCGAATCTTGTTTTATCTTCTACTCACAACAAGTGACAAAAATATAAAGTGCAAAATATTCCATCCAAAAACTACAATCCTGTACTGCTACTTCTTACTTTCATGCGACTATCTCCTGTGAGAGAATGATTCGGCTCCATGGATGTCCCGAATGGCACCTGACCGTCAGCGGTGTGTGGAAGGACAGTTCATGAAGAGTCTTAGGAATTATATACGAAGTGACGTCTCCAGCGTTACTCGGCTTTTTGTTCGAAGTAGAAACTCTAGTGTGTGCACAGTCAAGTGCTACATGTAGGGCAGCAGTAAGTTTGCGCACTGGGATCCGGTGACCGAACGATGGGTTCATACACCTTTCGGATGGTGGTCTGCCAGTCGAGGATGCTCAAAGCGTCTTAGTGAATCTTATCCTACTCAGGATAGCTGAGTAACAGGCAAAAAGAAATGCCGTTGTTTAGTGGTGGACCACATTCGCGCACGTCACGTTGCTGTCCATGGGGTTGTGTGGCTGTTATGTAGATTTCGCTGCCAAGCGAAAAACCCACCACGCTCTCTTACAACGCCGCGTTGTTTTCGACTGGCTACTCTACCTGGGCCTGTACGATATGGGTGACCCAGAAGGAACGCTTTGCACTCTAATCGGCATAGCCTTTGGGGTCATCGTAGCACGCAAACCGATCATCGCGGTAAGGTGATGACATCGATCAGGCATAGCTCCTAGGCAATCAGACGTCGAGGAAACCAGGTACTTCCCCGCAGTTAGTTTAAGCGATCACTTCATCCTCACAATTCAGTTTGGTGCCCACGTAACAGCGTTAACAGAAACGCAGTAATAATTGCAAAAATGAGGAGTGGTAAATAGAACAGATTATACCAATCAGTCTTTGTTTAAGTGATTTCTTCCGTTCTTGTTTGTGTTGTAGGTTGTTGTAATACTACTCGTTCGCTCAGTTTAGAGTAGGCCTTTTTATTCGAGAATGCACCTCTAGCCTTTTTCGCAGCCAAGCGCGTCATGCAAATACATCACTGTTGGTCCAGATTAGTCGATGGCCAGTTGTGTGGTATTTGATCTATTTCCTGAGATAACCCTAACCTCGTGTGAAAGTAGTGGCATCGATATCTGCTCAGACAGGAAACTGTCTGAATTGGTATACGTGGACGAGATTGTTCTTCTGAGTGAAAGTCCATGTAAGTTGCAATCTTTTCTAGATAGCCTAAGCAGCTATGTTTGGGATACGTTTTGCTCCTATAAAGTGTAAAATGCTGCTGCAGGAATGGGTTGGCGCTTCACCAAACCTAATCTTGGCGGGGAAGTCTCTGGCTGAAGTCAGTCAGTTTTGTTATCTCAGCAGTTACATCCCACCAGGTGGACAGATATCGGATGAAGTGTCATCGCGTGTACAGAGGGCGGATTTGTCTTTTGCTTACCTCAGCCATTTGTGGCTCCGGCGTTGTTGTCTCCGTAGTAAGTAGCAGAACACGCACTGTTGGCACTGCATTTATTTGCACGAGCGTAAACACAAAACCCGGCCGTAACCGGCGAGTGAGCGGCATGCAAACAAGTGAGTTGGCAAAAAAAGCTAAACTACATGTGCTGTCACGCGCAACAGAGTAAGACCAATCATTACATAACGAAATCGATAAGTCAATACCGCTGGCTCTAAAGCGTGGTTAAAGATCGGGACAAAACAGGCGTATGTCCATTCATGAGAGAAATATTGATCGGTTGTCCGCGTAGTGTGCAAGACTTTAACCGGGCACAACAGATGTGACATCCGATTCTCTATCAAAGGTTGTTTGTACACTGCGGCGGTTGGGTCTGTTGTTCAGTACGGCTCAGAAACATGGCCGTTAGGGATGGAAGATCGGCAAAGACTGTCGGTTTCTGAGCATTGATGTCTCCGTAGCATTGCCCGCATATGGTAGGGACAACGTATCAGCGGGTTTCTGGTGTGAGCTGCCCAGTCTCATCCAAATTGGTATCCCAGAAAAAGTGGTTCCCCTCAGGGATCTGTTCTTGGACTGCTACTTTCTTGGCCTACACCAATGACTTGCCGTCAGTCTTCCGGTCACCTTGCTTTCTCTACGCAAATGACCTAAAAGTGACGTTCCATCGAGTCGAATGTAAACACGGTGGTTCTAAAAAACGATTTATATGAATTAGCACGATTGTCTGATGTCTGAGTCATACCAGTCAGCATGCAAAAATGCGCATGTGTGTAAGTAGAGAGAAGGGTGTCGGATGCAGTGTATCTGTTGGGAATTCGCAAATAACCTTCCCCAAAGCATGTCACTAACCAGTTCGAGCGTGTCAGGCTTGATCAACTGATCAGTAAACCGCCAAACCACATAAGACTTAAACCCCTTCTGCTAATCGAACGGCTATCTGCAGTCTGACGCAAACCGGGTCAGTGACAAACAAATCAGTGTGTCCGGCCTTTTATCAACCTGATCAGTCCAACAGGGCATAAACCTGACTGGACGCCCGCATTCGAGTATATTCTTTCCTCTGTTTAAATATCGTGTTGTCGTCTTTTGGTTTGCCGTTGTGGGCTAGAGTGATAGTTCTGAGCAAATATCAAGTGCATAGGTCTTCCGTGGAAATCATAGAAGAAAACGCCAGGTTCGTAACATTATTGCATCGGAAAGGAATCACTCCTAAGGTCGCCATGTGGACGAGAACTTGGGGTTATGCTGTCGTTGTCCCTCACACGGATAAAGCCTGTGCTTCTGTCACACGTCATTCCTTTGGCCGGTTGAGTTACGAGGCCTTCCGATTACTGCATTAATCCTACATTCGTCAGAGACTTACAGACTGATGTGCTACTACCTACCCTTGCATTATTGGCGAAATGATGAAACTGAAGACGCAATGCTTCACAGTGAGACTCGTCAGTAGCTTACGTGGGATCAGCTATGCGGTCACCTGAGGTCTCCTAGGCTTTTTTCTGAATAGTATCGGCAGATTGTTGGTAACTTAATCGGCCTGCGGAAGATCCTTCGTGGCGAGCTGGATCCGGAATTGCAAATCGCCGTTCCCTAACCCTGCGTAAGCCTCGGTTGACGTGTTTATCATTGGTTTGTCGTCTTTCACTGCGACTATTCTTTGGGACGCTTTTCCAGGAATTGTGGTGGAAAAAAGGACGATGCTCGATCCAGACCATGTCTAGATGCATACTTGGAGGCAGTGCGGAGGAACGCTCCTTGAACGACAGCCCACAGAGTTTGTGTGTAGAGGCTTACACGAGATTGTTCCCTGTGCCTTACGAGATTCAAGATCGTGATTTTCTATATAACTGTGCAGTACAAATTAGTCACTTGTAATCAATACCCTGGCAATACACCCAAACAGAACCCCGGGCTGGTAAGGGCAAACCTAGGACAAACTGAGGGCGGCGGAGTGAAGCATAGCATCATGTCAGGATAAATGTAAACGTTTCCAGCTCCACCGTTCGTCATGACTAACACTCATTGAACTCCTTGACTGAAGGTTGCGAAAGACAGATATAACGGTTGTCTGTGGGAGACTCGTCGTTTTTGTGATGTGCCGATACGGATTGGCACAATAAAGTAATAATTCCGGCTGGGTGGGTTGAATTAACAGCGAAGTCACTTGGCACTGATGGTAGGATCATATATTTGACGGAGGATTATTATTATTACGCTGGCTTGGGCGGGATCGTCTAACATCCTGAGATAGGGTGGTAATAATTATAGCACAAGGAACGAGTGTACTTTGTGGCAGTCTCAACGTAATTCGTCGGCTTTGGCCTTTTCGTGTCGTGAATGGCATTGTCAGATCGGGTTATGACAAACATTTAGCTGGAGCCTGTGTTTATCGCTTGGGCGTAGCTACTAGTTCGTGAATAGGTTCTGATGAACTAACTAGTTATTTCAGGGAAGATGCTAGTATATTGGATGATGAAAACTTAT
This sequence comes from Fasciola hepatica, assembly GCA_948099385.1. Taxonomy (NCBI): domain Eukaryota; kingdom Metazoa; phylum Platyhelminthes; class Trematoda; order Plagiorchiida; family Fasciolidae; genus Fasciola; species Fasciola hepatica. Next base: position 1,804,464 of record CANUEZ040000040.1, read on the forward strand.
AACAAACCGTAGATCAACTAACTGACGCCTGAACAATCGGTCATCCTTTCCGGTCATCCCACTGTTGGTGCAGTTTTGCTTTTGACAGACTTAACTGTGTTCCTATCCTGTGTATAAGTGTGAATACTCATCTCTCTCACGTTTATATTGAAATAATTAGGTGTGACTAACAGCTTGTTTGAAGATGTTTTTTAACTCACGACCCGTGGCATGATTACCACGCCCATTCCATAACCTGACCAAATATTGAGCTTCAGTGGTAGTCGTCCAAACAGCCACAAGAAGTCGTGCATCTCAGCTGTGTTCAAGAGAGCCAAAACTCACTGTGGCATAAAGGTCAGGTTACTAACTTTTGAAGTTTGTTTTGAAAGGTGGGAAGGCTAACTTTCTGTAATTAGTAGATTTCTAAGGTCAATGTCATTCAAGAGGTCAAATGAGTACTGCTCGCTGACGATGTCACTTCGACTGGTGATGAAACGTTTTCTACTTAAACGCCGAGCTCAGCGATCAGGAGTCGTTGAACAATACTCATGGTTGTTTCGATAACCCATGAGATCAAAACACTGGTACATAATAATTGATGTTTTCCCTAGCATAATCTTACATTTCTGGTCGTGTTCAAGAAGGTTTGAACTATTTTCACATATGTTTAATTATTGAAGGCAGTGAAACCGTCTTCACTAGGACTATATCAGGAATTGGTCAACATTGGTACCATTCTATACCTAAAAAATTGAGAGGTAAGAAAAACCTGTTTGAAACGAACTCCAGATAGTCAAATGCGAAAACCCACTGCTCGTAAGTAGTTAGTCGGTGAATGCTTCATGTGCAGTGAAGATGGATTGGATTGTAAATTCTACTCTACGCAAGAGTGTGGCTTAGGTGAAGATTGAAAACTAACTGAACAACTGACGTCGTACCCACCTGCGCGAACGCTGACCCTCACCACGGTCCCCGGAACCAACGTTTGGTGTGTCTTTACGAGAGGCACTGAAAAGTTTAAGCAGTACGAACGGTATCTAATGATTTGCTAATCGGTTGTTGTGAACAATCTGCCCGTAACTGCCTTCATGAGCAAATGATTCGAAGCAGGTTGTTTGTCAATGCTATCTTGCCAGCAGCAGCATTGCGCGATGTTGTCACTGGTGGCAATCGCTAACACTCGTTACACATTCACCGAGGTCTGTGCAAGTTGCCTTCAAAAGTTTTGACCTACCTTTAGCGATGTTAAGTGATGGACATTACCTTGCTGGCATATAATTCTCTGGATATCAGCAAGTCGTCCAGCTTACGTAAGTCATTGACGGTATCAGCTGGTGTGAACTGCACTGATTTGGAGTGGGCGCTTGAAGACACGACGGTAACCGTCAAGGCCTCATGGCTGGCCGATATTCGACAACTTCTTGACAGAGTTGTTCGACTTGAAGAAGGTGTCTTCTTTTCCTAATATCGAGTTTCCAGTCTCCCGCGAAGTTTTCATCCGGCCATTGTCCACGGCATAAGCGGATGTCTTCTACTTCATCACCTACCAAACTACCGCTGTACACTCCACGAATGTTAGAACAAACGGTAGATTTGCCAAGGTGTCTACTTTTTTGTAATTCAGTTACATCATTCAGTTCCCATCGAACTTCTACGCCATGTACAGTGTTGAGGAAATTACAGCATAAATCTGAGTCGTCCACGTAAGCATGCCGAACTACATCCATTTAGCGTACTACCATTTACACCAAACAGCAGTGGTGCGTCTATTACGGCGCTTTACACTTTTGCCCCCAAACGGGCATGCTATCCGCACCTGGTAGTGGTTGAGTTTAGAGCGTTTGGTTGCCATCTCGTTGGTCAGAGATTGGGACCCCGTCAGCGCCGGTCACTTTGGCGGTAAACAGTAATCCGCTGTCGTCCGACTCGTTACCATACTTGACCTGATGAGACCTCATGTGGTTCTTTGCCACTCAAAGTGCCAGGGTCTGAATGCCAGACATCTCTAACATAGTAATAGGCCTTTGAGGCTATGGGGTGTACCCCTTCCGCTGCACTAATGCACACACATGTACTATAACAAACCTCTGTAAGGAATTACGTAACTTGCCATTCGTTTACTCTCTCATCTGCGGCTTTCAACATACTCACCAACCACTCCGATCATGCCTTTCCCTCTGCAACGTTCGAGGTTTCAACTATAGTCATATCTCCACATTTTTATCCAACGATTCTCTTCCGTTGCTTTATTTTGAAAAATCCCAGGAATCTGGAGGAATGATACACACCGTCGGTCTCACTCAGAGCAGTCGTATGTGCATTTTCCCGTCGAAATGTCATCGTCGCCTAAATTTCTGTTCTCGACTTATTCAAATACGAGTCCCAAATTAGTTTATTATAACTTTGATTTCCGTATTCTGTCTATCAGTTTTTCCTTAATATTTCAAATCCTGGGGCAGTGACTTTTTGCCTTTGTGCATTGAGAACTTTTAATAGTTATCCATCCGCCTTCGTAGATTTCATCATCCATTACCGTACAGGCGCTTACAGAATGGTTCAGCAGCAGTATTTTCCTCAACATTTTATAAACATGTCAGCTGCAAATCACTATCATGGTTGTTGATCGAAAATGATCACAGTGACTATCTCCGGAATCAGTTTTTGTCCGTATCCAATGAGTGATTTCTTACAAATTTTTTTTTGATATTCCGAAATACATTTATTTTGATAACGAGCGATTAACTAGTTCCTTCCGTCTTGGTTAGGTTTCAACTAATTCCGAACTATAAGGATGAACCTTCAACAGATCTTCATTGGAACGTATTTGCATGTGAAATCTTAATCGGGAATGGGTATATTTCAACCAAAGCATTTGTATTGACTGGTATAACCTGAACAAATAGAAACTTAAATTGGCCTTTTAAAAAACGCTTCAGTGTAGCGAATGAGTGTCTCCACTGCAGTTTGTTGGAACTTTGTTTCCGTCTAGTAAGTTTCATAACCAACTTCCCTTGGCATTTTATCTGGTAACTAGCAAAAACGTCTGTAGAGAAGGTAGAAATGATGCTTAGGGCAATGGAACGGTGATAGCCTGTAACCGTTCTCGAGTAACCATTGAGAATTTGCCAAATCTTCTGTTTACTGTGGAATTCGTTGCTGTGCTATAGAAAGGCGCTAGTAGCTTATCAGCAGGAAGAATGATTTAAATATAGGCTACGTCCTGTGGAGAAGTTTTTGTCTTAGTTCCAGTCCTAATTAAATCACGTGTTATTTCTCTGTTTTCGCGGTGTCACAATCATAAACTTGCATTATTGTGACTGCTGTTTCCTGTATACTTGTCATTATTGTATTCCAGTGAAGTCGTAACAGTCTTCCCATTAATCCGAGTTACATAAGATCTTCAGTGAACCTACATTTTCTCCCACTTTTTCTTGTGAATTTTCCTTTCAGTCGGTTGGTTCAAATAAAAACCATTTTAGTATTGAACTTTGTTTTCATCATTGAGCAATTCAGTCCGTGTACTTATATTCCAGGAGAAGTGCGAACTAACCAATTCCGAAATTTCTCGATATAGTCGTCAGCTAATCCTGCCACAGTTCGGAGTTGCTGGTAAGTCTGTTTTCAACTTCACGTTAACTTGAACTTAATCATCACGACGAGACTGCACCTTGGCGTGATGTGATTGTTTGCTCGCTTTTGCAACCCAAAGAGGTAGAGACCAGTACAGTTCAGGTCAGTTCAGACAGACATTAACCATGCGCTGTGTTCGGTGGCTTTGCTTCCTATCTCCTGGCGATAGACTCAGGCGGAAATAATAAGGAACACGAATATGAAAGAATCAGTAAGAGAACTACAAGTAGTAATATCAAATTGATGAAAAAAGTTTGTGGATGCAAAGGTGGTACTGGTCGTGACACCTAACCGTTTAAAAAAAAGTCCGGGAGGTCTGACGCGTCCTACATGACCAAGTATGATGCCAACACAACGACGAAAACCACAAAAATAAGGGAAGGGAAGTATGATCCAATAAAAGGGACAGTTAATAAAAGAATGGTGGTTTCGTTTTCCTTTTAACCGTACGCCTTTGAATAGCTTTGTCATTTTGTTTGTCGGAATGACATAGTTGTGATTATGGGGCACGGCAGTTCGACAGACAAACCGCACAGCATTTGCACCACCGACTTCTACCCTGAGCCATGTCCCTCAACAACTCTAACCAACGAAAATCCTCGTCCCTTGGGCCCGGACCAAGGAGGCAGGAAGTTTCTTCATACCTTCATGCCAAGTCATGGCCCAACTGCCGTTTTGCCTCTTTTAGCTTCACCCAGCACGTGCAAATAAAGCACGGAAGGGTAAACGATGGACAGGCGTGACTGACCTACTGGAGGTGGTGTAGAGTAACCACTTCGATAAGAGGGCGGTTATCCACGTCTAACACACAACAGCGCACTTTGTCGTTACTCACTGGATGTTTCCACCAGACACGAACAGTGCTTCGGAGATATCGGTTGTCGAACACGGAAAGGCGCCGAGTATCCTCGACGCGAAGTGACCATATTTGGCAGCCGTGGAGTAAAAAACTACGAATCGCGGCAACTTACACCCGTCTCTTGAGGGAGAGCCAGATGTTACGGCGACGTCACGTGTTGCAGGTTTGCGAAAGTTGCCTTAGCTGTCGCTGTTCGTGAACTGATCTCCTCCCCAGCATCACCTCCAACTGCCAAGGTACTTGAAGTTGTCGACTAACTCAAACGGTGACTCTTGGCACAGGCTCCTGCCAGTCTTGCGAAAGCACTTTGCACTTGGAAAGTGCAAAGTGCATGTCATATCTGGATACCTCAATCTTCAAGCGATCCAAAGCGTGCTGTACTGCCTGTGCACTATCACTCAACAAGGCGATATCATCGGCATATTCCAGGTCAAAAACGTTTTCCTTGGAGGAGTTCAACCCCACTGTTCGGAAGATCAGACAGAGCGTTTCGTAGAAAATTGAGGAGAGATGCGGATATAGACAACCTGGTCTGACTCTACTGGAGACAACAAAATGAGATGAGAGCTGACCGTAGGCCCTAATTCAACCTAAATGTGATCATACAATTTTTTGAGAATTGATACATACTTCCCAGATACTCTATTTCTCAACAAGCAGTTCCATAGTGCAGTCCTGCTTCAAAACACCTCGGCATGGTCAGGGTGGGTTTCTCAGGCTTCGAGATGGCTACTCGTCTTGACCGCCTCTCGAAATACTCTTAAATGACCGTGCGCCGATTACACCATCTACTGAGGAAGTCCTACTCACTACCTTTTCGTGGTAGAGGTGATTTTACAAAAGCGAATAAACGAAAGCAAATTCCCGGGGCTCTCCCCTGGCTGACTGACTGATAATCAGTCCAGGGGAGATGGCTAAACCCGGATTCCAAACCCACCACAGACGGCATGTGAAGCATACAACACTACGCTTACCGGCATCTGTGGCGGAGGGGTGCACTGGGCACCCAGGATGTTTTGCCTAATCCGAGGGGCGTATATATATATATATATATATATATATATATATATATATATATATATATATATATGTATATATATATATATATATATATATATATATATATATATATATATATATATATATATATATATATATATATATATATATATAATGGTACAGTTCTATCTTCGGAGTCATAGGCTTCGTGAATGTCCAGAAACACGGTGGTTGTTGATTTTTGGGAAGCTTGACGGTGCTCTAGCAGTTGTCGGAGAGTGAAGATTTGATCGATATATCCACGACATGCACGAAACCCAGCCTGCTCATCGCGAGTCTGCTCTTAACGCGTTTGGTACAACCTGAGAAGTATGACATACGCAAGCAGCTTCGACGCTATTAAGATAAGGCTACCCCACCCCCCTGTGGTTAGCGCAATCACTGTGCGAGCCATTCTTGAAGATGGCGACAACCAGCTGTACCCTTCACCAGGACGGAACCTGTTCAGAATTTCAAACTTTTGAGAGAAAAAACAAAGTCCTGCAACGAACTGCAACCCACTATCTCTAAAATGGGCTAGGAAAGGCCGTCGGACCCCCACAATTTGTGACGTTTTAAGGCCTGAATTTTCCTTCCGATCTCCGCTTTGGTAGGTGGATCTGTTGAAATGCACAACTGGATGTGTGCCGGACGAGCTGTAGGAAATACTGACACTGAGGACCAGCTGAACTGTCTGAAGGTTCTCCGCCTAAGGCTTGAGACGCCGCTTCTGACTTTGAATTGGCAAATCGCCAACCTCACAGATTGTTTCACTCACACCTAGTGGCTTCCCACCGTTGGCTCGAATGAGATAGAACAACTTGCGGGAATTTCCCATCGCGGCAGCCCGTTCCATCTGTGGTGCATGTTGCGACCACCAGATTTCGCGGTCCCTACGGAGATTCGCGTTAAGTGCACGTCTCATTCAGTTCTATGACTGAGGGCAATGCCAAAGCCAGCAAGACCATTAGCCGCAGCCTCAGCATCCCCAGAGTAGCGAGTGGCACTTCATGGAAGGATTAGATGGGGGCATCAATCGAATAATGGAACTGAACTCTTAAATGCGAGTCCCTTGAATGCAACACACACCAATGGCAAGGGATTCAAACGTACGAGCTAAACCCACCTGTTGTCCTGTACGGATCAGGGTTCGCACGTTAAACGTGGCTAGTCTGAGTGGTCACCAAGGACGAAGCAGGGCAGCACCCGGTGGTAGCGTGTTCGTTAAGACTGGGGGCGAGTCAAAGAAGGACGACGGAGAACAGCCAGGATTTCCACCAGCGACAGTTCAGTGGACATAGTTGACCCGTGGGGTGTGAAAATAGAAAAGAAAGTGGGGAGAAAGTGGGGATTGAAGAACAAGTGTGCAGTGGGAGGGATCATGTGCGTATGAAAAGTCTATTGTTCAAATTGGGAACTGTAACTTCCATGGTTGTTGCGTTATGGGCTATTGTACTACTTGGTCGCCCGGTTCAGATTGGATATTTTTATTCGTGAATGCATCTCTAGTCTTTCCGCAGCCAAACTCGTCCTACAAGACAGCAGGGTTCGTCCAGATGAGCCTGTGGCCAGTTGCATTGTGCATTCACCTCTTCTGGAAGCCTCTGGGAGCTGATGTCTGATTACTCTGTTCATTCACCCTTCGGATTAGGCAAAACATCCTGGGTGCCCAGTACAACCTTCCGCCACAGATGCCGGTAAGCATAGTGTTGTATGCTTCACATGCCGTCTGTGGTGGGTTTGGAATCCGGGTTTAGCCATCTCCCCTGGACTGATTATCAGTCAGTCAGCCAGGGGAGAGCCCCGGGAATTTGCTTTCGTTTATTCGCTTTTGTAAAATCACCTCTACCACGAAAAGGTAGTGAGTAGGACTTCCTCAGTAGATGGTGTAATCGGCGCACGGTCATTTAAGAGTATTTCGAGAGGCGGTCAAGACGAGTAGCCATCTCGAAGCCTGAGAAACCCACCCTGACCTTACTGAGGCAGTTAGAAGTAGATATTTTCTATACCTCTCTTCCATGTTATTGACTGACCACCCCAACTCATCTTCCATCCGGTACCCACCTCTGCAATAGGTATGCGCCCAGACAGTCGCAACACATGACCTGACCACCATAGCCTGATGAAATTGAGTGCAATTGCTCGAGCAGTGAAGAATGGAATTCAGTAATAAAAACGGCAGTTCAACAGTGGAACTGAAATGCGACCGATATGGACGGTCACCGGAAATAATTTACAAACGGCACTGAGCCTTATGAATTGTCCTTCCATCAATTTACGATCGATGCAAAACGCCACGGGTTATTATGGCTCTGAAGAAAGCAGTAGTTCAGGAGTCGATCATAAATCGAACTCATTTCTCAACCCTACCTGTTCACCTCACTTGGCTGCCCTTAACGTCCTCATACTATTTGAGATAGGGCAACAGGCTGCCCGCGCTAGAACTCTTGACACTTTTAAAACGGGTGTATGCTGTGTCTCCGAAACGCACTCACAGGACCCTACTTCTGTGATCACGCTTCGCACCCCATATACAACCCCATTCTCTCGCTTTACTCCTCGCGTGTTGGTTGATGTGATTTCTAGTGCTTGTGGTCAGGCTGGCGTTGGGATTACTGTGAGCATGATAGGTGAGCGTACATTGGTAGACTGGATTCCAGTTAGTGGTCGTTTGTGTGCAGTTTGGTTGGACGGTTCTGTGCATGTCAACAGCAACAAACTGAAGCATCAGTGCTTGTTCGTCGTGTTTGTCTGTGCGCCGACTGACTGCAGTTCTTTTGAAATCAAGGACGAATTCTATCAGGATTTGTCTCCACTGCTTCGAAGGGTGTATCTTATGGACGTACTGATGATTGTTGGGGATTTCAACGGTGAATTTGGGCATTTGGGAGATTCCGAAGGACACATTGGAGGCCCATTTTCTATCCCATTGAATAGTTCCGATAACGGCGATCGTCTGATTCAGTTGTACCGTGACCACAGATTGTTTCTGGTGCGTATCGATATCTGCCAATAGAAGCGGCATCGACGTATCTGGCGTCCTTCTTCATCTTCACAACGTCGGACTCAGATTGACGATATTGCGATTGGCTACCACTGGCGTGGATCAATTAAAGATTGCTGTTCATTATGGTTTAGTCTTGTTGACTCAGATCACGCCTTAGTAAGTGCTCGCTTCCGTTAACGTCTCGTCCGTGGTCGCACCAAAGTAAATGCCAAGCGTCTTGTTCAGTTGCTTTTAGACGATAACCAGCGACACAGTTTCCAGACGGAGCTGTCTACACAGTTATCGATGCAGCCAGATGTTCAGGACCCAAATGAATGCTGGCAACAGGTCAATGAAGCTTTGTATGCCGCTTCGGATGCCACCCAGAACTCAGGTTCAAGTCGGTATCACGAACGATGGATATCTTCGACATCAGCTACTTAGTTGGATGCTCGCAGATCCGTCCCTCCGGATGCCACATTCAATGAAGTGCGTAAATCCCTGAGACACCAACTGACTAGGAGCCTGAGGAATGACCGTGAGCAGTTGTGGACTGAGAAATGTAAGGAAATGGGAAAGACTGCATCCATTGGAAATGCGCGCAACCTTTTCCGTTTGATTAGAAGTACCGGTCCAAGGAAGCTCGCTGTAAGTGAGTTAATTAAGGAGTCCGACAGCTCACTGATTCACCGTTAGAGACGTTGCCTGGATCGTTGGGCGGAGAACTTCAAAGAACAATTCAGTTGGCCCACTTCAACGATGGACCTTCCAAATATACCTACGAGAGAAACGATGCAGGCGGATATCACCTCTTCATCAGAAATAGAGGTTATGCGGGAGATTGGTTACTTGAAAAGGTACAAAACCGCTGGACCGGATGGGTTGTCTCCATATTTTTCAAGGATGGAGGCGAAGGTTTGGTTCCGGAGTTAACAAAACTTCTTCCTATTATTTGGGATAGTGAGCGAATTTCCGGGGAATGGCGTGGATCGGTGATTGTACTGATTTACGAGAAAGGTAAAAGGTCCTCTTGCGAAAAACACAGATGAATTAGCTTGGTAAGTATCGCGCCTAAACTGCTCACCGGTCTTATTCTCCACCGATTATCCAGCGAGCACGAAATGTGTAGGCGTGAGAGTCGAGCCGGTTTCAGACCCGGTTGGGGTTGTATTGACCACGTTTTTACTCTTCGATAAACCTTAGTGCACAGACACATCTTCCGTAGGCCCACAACCTGTGTCTTTCTCGATCTGAAAGCGGCGTTCGCTTCAGTCGATCGTACAGTTCTGTGGCTCTACTTCTCCTTGAGGAATGTGCCAGAGAAGTTTATTTCTCTTTTTCAATGCTTGTATGCGAATGGCCGAAGCCGAGTTCGTACTTACGGCGATCTTTCCTCCGAGTTCACCACGGAAAGTGGTATTCGTCAGGGTTGCGATCTTTCACCCTTACTCTTCAACTTTGTGATTGAATTGATTCTTGAGATAGCCCTATCCCCATGTGAGAATAGCGGCGTCGATCTTTGCTCAGGCAGTAAAGTATCTGATTTGGAATGTGCGGACGATATTGATTTTCGAAGTGAAGATCCAGGTAAGTTGGAAGTCCTTTTAGATAGCCTAAACAACAGTGTAGGAATATTTGAGATGCGTTTTGGATCTCCAAAATGTAAAATGCTACTGCAGGACTGGGTTGGCTCAACAACAACAACCTTGTGTTGGCAGGGGAAGCTCTAGCTGAAGTAGATAAGTTTTGTCATTTGGGAAGTTACATTTCACTAGGTGGACAGATAACGGAAGAGGTTTCATCGCGAATACAGAAGGCGCGTTTAGCTTTTTCCAACCTCCGTCATCTGTGGCGTGGGTGTGACATCTGATTGTCTGTTTAGGGTAGAGTGTACACTGCGGCGCTTAGGTCCGTTCTTTTATAGGGTTCAGAAACATGGCCGTTGAGGGTAGAAGATAAGCGAAGACTGTCAGTGTTGGAGCACCGATGTCTCCGTATCATAGCCCTAATATGGTGGGAACACCGTATCAGCAATGCTGATGGTAGACGTAAGGTGTTGGGATCCAGAGGTCAGTCTCTGGGTCAGGTGCTGAATCTGAACAGGTTAAGGTGGTTGGGGCATGTGTTACACATGCCGACCGATGGGCTTCTTGGGCGTACGCTGTTCTTTGAGGCAGTTGCTGTTTGGAAGTGAGGTCGGGCTGATCAGTCCATGACAAGGCAAAAAGGTATGAAAACCTTGACCATTGGACTTGGCCATATAGGACGTGTTAGACTTCCAGGTTGGGGTCCACATGATCCGCCCATCAAATGGTTGGAGACAATAAGTGAAATGGCTAGGTGTCGCGGTCAATGGCTCAGTTGTATTCGGACTCTTTCCTGATCGTCTTGATTTCCTCATGGTACTTCTACTTTTTTATCCTTATCACTATGCTTCTAATATTTTCGCCCTTTACTGGACGATTCTGGAAAGTAGCAACCGAAACTCGAGCGCAGAAATGCGAGGTTAATGGTTGAATAAACTGATCGTGGATAAAGGCCATTTAAACTGCTTCTGGAAATGACCCGCCCAGTAAGCTAGACAACGCTGCTGAGTGTAAATTAGTGAGCTGTTCGTCTCTTTGATCTGTTCGCTAACGCCTGGTTTTCGTGGACCGGTATTCCTGATTAGATTTCACAGTCCACCACTGCTCACGGTCATTTTTCGGGCTCCGAATCAGTTGGCGTTTGAGGTATCTCCATGCCTCATCACATCTGTAATTCTAACCAATCGATTTGCGAGCATCTAATAACATAATGGTGATATATTGGTGGTTGAATGAATTATGAACTAACTGCAGTCATTCTCTCATTAGGCAGCCTTGCAAAGTGATCGTTGGAGCCAACTACACCTAGGGGCACAGTCTAGTTAATTTTTCTGCGGGCGTGACAGTCAAATATTAAAAATAATGTGTTACCTTTATTTTATGGTGTTTTGTCTAATTAGAGTGCTTGTTTGGTTTTCTTGCCCGTCCTCAATAATTTCTATCACATATCTGGTGTCTTAGGTCAGCTGAAGCTTCGATCGGCTCGTGTCCTGATTGTCGGTTGTGGTGGGCTTGGATGTCCGGCGGCTATCTATTTGGTTGCGGCTGGTGTTGGTAAGTTTTCTTTTTCGTAACTGTTTTCCTCCACTTATGCTTCGTATTATCTCTTCAAAATGACCTTTGTTAATCCAGGGTTATAAGTCGCTGACAGTTCAGTCTGTGTTACGAAGTTCGAATGCTGCTGCCACCCGTCAGCTTCGGTTGTGAGGGCAGCACCGCACTATGTTCTGGCTCGTTACCACACCTAACTTGTTAGAACTTGCAGTGGTTCTGCACTTCATAACTGGGTTATATGGTATACTTACTCGTCAGTAATCTACTGCGGATCACAGAGGCGTGGTGCTGCACAATACGAACCAGAGAACAGATTTAAAGAACATAAAGGGACCTATCTCTGATATTGAAACACAAGTTTTCGCAAGATAACCGTTGCTAACCATAACTTTGAGTCTTATCCAGAAAGATTTCCAGCCAAGCGTGATGTGGCTGTTGATTTCTTCAACCGTGGAGCGCGAGGGTCAGACGGAGACATGCCTCAGCGTCCACGAGTAACTGACCTGTGCTACGTCATAGCTTGATCTCTGATGTTGGTTTTCGCAGGCTCGGCGAGCAGAGCATGCTGTTGGGTTCAGCGAAGCTAGTGGGGTGATACAAATGTTTCTTGACTAAGTGGCACGTCGTGTTCCTCGAACGCGTTTATGAACCTTGTAGTCGCTAATTCGAGGCTACAAACAAACATAAATACTGCGAGATACTCAGCAGACAACAGTGATCAAAGACAAACATCAGCCGCTCGGAGAGGACGAACCGCATCTTAACTTGCAGCATGAAAAGAATGTGCCTCCATCCCCGCGGTTGATGAAGATTGCATGAACCTTCGTTGATCGATGCATATCCTCCTCTCCACCATTGACATCTGTACTCACACTACTTTTCAGATAGATAAACATGGAAAATCTCTGACTTATCACCACCGAGGATAAATGCTGGAATGAACCCGCGCAAGGCTTATAGCACCACTTCGAACTTTGAGTACATAAAGCACATCCTGAGCGCGAGTCTTTTCGGAACACTGTCATGTCCTCCCGCCCCTTATACACTATAGTAAACTCTGATGGTTATGAACAGTGTTCCTGAAATTAAACTGAAACCGAATAATAGAGTTGACTTGACTGGCTAATGTATATACAATCAGTCGGTGCATGTCAACGAAACCTTTGAGTGAGTAAAGATGTAACCACATAAGATGATCTTGACTGACAAAATCTTGCGTGTGAAATTCACGTTTCCCAGAGATGTCCTAGTAATTTTTCTGTTTAGCAGGTGAAAATTCCGCCTTTATACTCAAATGACCGCGCAATATTTATCGTTTATTGCAAATGCATTTGATGAGAAGATTATATGATAAACTGATATATTTCTGGTGTTCGTATCTCGGACTAAACAACGGTCTACTCTCATTACTCGTCGTTCCACCCAAAAAGGTGTTTGATTTGGTTGTGGTTAGCAACAACATACATTATATATATATATATATATATATATATATATATATATATATATATATATATATATATAATCACAGCATTACTGTCCCCCACATCATCTGTTGTCCCTCACGAGTTTTTTTGATCCCAAAGCAAGAATGATGAACAGTGTGCAATGTAGCGTATGGTTTCCCGCCATATGTGGTGCATGTCTCAGCTGACAAAGTCTGCTTATTTTAATTCGATGGGATAAAGTGCTGCTTGAAGGTAAACCAAACACTAACCGAATCATTGCTGTTACTAGCTCTACAAGATAGGATTCATCGTGCGGTGTAAACGTTCAACTCGCCATTGAAAACCACGGAAGCACTGCACAGCTGTTTCATCCTGGTTGAGAATCATCAGCAGTGCACATCCACCGAGCCCCTACTGGCACTAGAACCCACAGTGGACGATTCTGAGTCGATCACCTTACCACCAGGCTATTTGGGATAACTCTCAACAGCTTATTGAACTTATATCGCACAGGATGTGCACACTTCCGCCACTGCCTTCGAATGTTAGAAGAGCATTTCCCGCATATTCGTCAGCTCCTGTGACGGACGACTTCTATGGAAGGGGCCTAAGTACAACCAGGCCCTCTAGATTACTGACCCTGTCGCTTCATTTCAGAGTTGCTAGGGTTTATAGACAGTAGTGGTTGAGAAATTTTCATCGGCGCAGATCTTTCTTACTCACATTTCAAATCTCACATCCGTACAACAGCATTTATCGAATTGTTTTACACTGGACACCTTTCAGCTCCGGTAACGTCTGGTCTACACCAAAATAGCATCACTTCAGCGCATTTTGTGCGAGTCTAAATATGAGCTCATTCATATATCGTAAGTTCCTACTGTCATTTGCTGCACAGGTGTTCAGGTACACGAATACAGCCACATCTTGTCTTAACGATGAATTTTGTAGTTATTTTCTTCCTCCGAATAATTGACGTTCACTCATGATGCATGAAAATAGCACGCCCAATGGAATCATGAAAACAATATATCAGGTGCTTCCTGTACGTGATCCGTAGACCATGTAGATTTAAACATACAAATACTTTTGTACACTTGTTCTAATTTCCACAGCTGAAACACTTAACGTACGTCAAAAATCTTACCAGTTTCGCCACGAGGTAGACAATCTGACATGCTTCCATCTGACTTTTACTCCCTCACGAAATACCGTAATGGAGTAAAGCATCATTGATGCTAAAAGTTTGATTGATTACTTGGCGCAGTTTTCACAAGATCCAATGCCTGTGGCGTATTACTACGTCACGACGAGACTGCACCTTGGCATGGCGTGATGGCTTGCGTGCCTCCATGAACCAAAGAGCTATGCAGGACGGCTTCCCTAAGCCGGAGATACAATCATGTTTGATAGGTCGATGGGTAGAGGCCAGACGAAGTCCAGTCTCAGAACCAGTTGCTGGGCAACATCTGGTTGATACCACTATTTCCCTGGAGAGGACACTTTATCAAATAAACATTGATAGAAATAGTTTACCGGTCTGAAAACCTCCACTGAAGGTACGTAGGAGTGGAGTACGTGGGGTTTCTCTCAACGGTGGGAGAAGTGATCGGACTTGATTGGGCAGCTATGGCCCACCTAAGCTGGATAGCCCCCAAACCCAAAGGATGCTTTGTTATCCACGTTCCACTTGCTCCATTAAGTGCATGGGGCTAAGGACTGAATCCGAAAAGCGGATTGATAACCAATCACTGGTAGAGACATGACAGAATGTAGGCAACAGTGAGGTCTCACATGAGAGATCAGGATAAGTTTCTTCACGGACTCTTCGGTGACTTTGCCGTGATGAGTTGACCTCCCATTGTTTTGTGGGTGAGACTTTCGAGTCAGAGGTTCCAATAAGGTTCCCAAAGAAAAAACCTGTTCTGCGGTGTGAGCAGCTGTGAAGTTTGATTCACCCAGAAACCTCCAGTATCTTTCCTCTAAGGGGTTCAACCAACTTTTTCCCCCCTTATTTAGGATCGATGCAAAACGCCACGGGTTATTATGGCTCTGAAGAAAGCAGTAGTTCAGGAGTCGATCATAAATCGAACTCATTTCTCAACCCTACCTGTTCACCTCACTTGGCTGCCCTTAACGTCCTCATACTATTTGAGATAGGGCAACAGGCTGCCCGCGCTAGAACTCTTGACACTTTTAAAACGGGTGTATGCTGTGTCTCCGAAACGCACTCACAGGACCCTACTTCTGTGATCACGCTTCGCACCCCATATACAACCCCATTCTCTCGCTTTACTCCTCGCGTGTTGGTTGATGTGATTTCTAGTGCTTGTGGTCAGGCTGGCGTTGGGATTACTGTGAGCATGATAGGTGAGCGTACATTGGTAGACTGGATTCCAGTTAGTGGTCGTTTGTGTGCAGTTTGGTTGGACGGTTCTGTGCATGTCAACAGCAACAAACTGAAGCATCAGTGCTTGTTCGTCGTGTTTGTCTGTGCGCCGACTGACTGCAGTTCTTTTGAAATCAAGGACGAATTCTATCAGGATTTGTCTCCACTGCTTCGAAGGGTGTATCTTATGGACGTACTGATGATTGTTGGGGATTTCAACGGTGAATTTGGGCATTTGGGAGATTCCGAAGGACACATTGGAGGCCTATTTTCTATCCCATTGAATAGTTCCGATAACGGCGATCGTCTGATTCAGTTGTGCCGTGACCCAGATTGTTTCTAGCGCGTATCGACTTCTGCCATTATCATTGACAAAGACTCCCAGGGTAATTCTACGGTAATTGCAGTTCTCACACCTGGGTGACGGGCAACAGGATTTTCTCCATCCGTTGTTGCTTGTAGAAATTAGCTCGGTAATACACCAGGAGTAGTCAGTGTCAAGACGCCATGTGCATCATCGACTGACGTTTCTCTTGTGCGGCATATCTGGTCGCCAGAAAATCAGGGGCATTTACCGTACTAACTTATTGACCGAGTTGCTTGCTGGTTTGCGTTTTGCGGTTGAAACGTCAAAATCTTGCATACCAAACAATTCACAGCTACATTCAATGGCCGCTCGTCAAGAACTTTGGTTGAGCCGCCTAGAGGGCCACAAACAGATGATGGATCTTATTGGAAATAAAAAATGTTTCAAGCGGAAGACAAGTAGTCGAGGAACGGTTTTGAAAGCGTGAGCGGTGAGGTAATCTGTACTACTTAACCAGCTCAGGTAAACGGGCACAGTTCGGAATATTTTGTGCAACAACTGGTACAGTCTGGTTTTCTCTTCTGTACCTTTCAACCTCTTGAACGCAACGGGATAAATTTCGTCAAAATATCGGGTCAGTAGGCAGAATACGGGTCTTTTCCATGCACTTATCCAATATCCATTCAAACGTAGTCAATATTCGAACTCAAGAGAAACCGCTTCGTTTTGTCCTGATAGCTCACAAGCCACCACATCACATCAAAATATGGTTTTTTCAAAATACCTAAAATCTGTGAGTAGATTATCCCCAGTTGGAGCATTTGGCTTTTCATTACATTTTCTGATCACTGTGAAAAAAAAACACTTTGAAATCTACTGTTCACATTGATCAGATACTCCTGTTGATGATGCCTTCCTCTAACATAACCCCCATGGAGAAGACACCCACCATACGAATCACTCAGTATGCGGGTAATGGATTGTTACCGTTCGAATCCATTGATTACGGGACGATTTATCACTTTATGTTGACGCGAAACAGACGTTTGAGAGCTAATCCGGTTAGTCTTGTTTGACGCACAGTCATTCACCCCGGGTTCGAGTCCCGTTTGGGACTTGATGGATGTGCACTCTACAACTGATTATTCCTATCAGGGACATTAAAGCTGTGCAGAGGGTCAGTGTTTTTCAGTGGCGGGTTAGGCATTAGTACTGAATGATGCGTTCCATAAACAATTTCTATCTTTGAAAACTGTTTTACTAATGACTACAATTTCAGGCACACTTGGTCTTCTGGATGATGATAACGTGGAACTGAATAATCTGCATCGTCAGATTGCACACTCTGAATCCATGGTGGGTAAATCAAAAGTCAGTTCGCTTGCCGATCGTTGTACACAGTGAGTGTTCATGTACATCTGTTTATTGCCAACTGATTTGTTTAGATTGAATTCTTCCGTGAAAATTGAGCATCACTGTACTCATTTGACCAGCTCAAATGCAGTGAATTTGATCAAACGGTAAGTGAATCGATTTCGGTGACTTGGCGCTTGTTCTCCTGGAAGTTTGTCTTTTCCTTTTATGAAGAGTTGTTGAGGGCTTCTCTGAAAGCCAAAAAGAAAAAGAACGGCACAAAAGGTAGCTTGTCGTAACCATGGAACTCTTTTTTGTTGTTGTATTTTTCAGCTTGGTTTATTTGCAGTGTTGCCAATTCATCTGTTCTTCTGTCGATTGTGGGGTGCAGTAAGCTACAACATTTCAGATACCTTTACCATACGACATCGTTATCTTATTCGATTGTGAGTCGACGTCATTGATGTCCGACTTTTAGGCTCTTTTATTAGTTGAAGTCGGATAAGGTGAATGAATAAGTGTCACAGTGATGATGCTGATGATGATTGGTGTAGATACCTTACCGCGATGATCGGTTTGCGTGCTACGATGACCCCAAAGGCTATGCCGATTAGAGTGCAAAGCGTTCCTTCTGGGTCACCCATATTGTACAGGCCCAGGTAGAGTATCCAGTCAAAAACAACGCGGCGTTGTAAGAGAGCGTGGTGGGTTTTTCGCTTGGCAGCGAAATCTACATAACAGCCACACAACCCCATGGACAGCAACGTGACGTGCGCGAATGTGGTCCACCACTAAACAACGGCATTTCTTTTTGCCTGTTACTCAGCTATCCTGAGTAGGATAAGATTCACTAAGACGCTTCGAGCATCCTCGACTGGCAGACCACCATCCGAAAGGTGTATGAACCCATCGTTCGGTCACCGGATCCCAGTGCGCAAACTTACTGCTGCCCTACATGTAGCACTTGACTGTGCACACACTAGAGTTTCTACTTCGAACAAAAAGCCGAGTAACGCTGGAGACGTCACTTCGTATATAATTCCTAAGACTCTTCATGAACTGTTCTTCCACACACCGCTGACGGTCAGGTGCTATTCGGGACATCCATGAAGCCGAATCATTCTCTCACAGGAGATAGTCGCATAAAAGTAAGAAGTAGTAGTACAGGGTTGTAGTTTTTGGATGAAATATTTTGCATGTCATGCTTTTTGTGGCTTGTTGGGTTTATATTTCAGTCAAAACTTACCGATTTACTTCTGTTAGTATTTTAGAAACTCATTACTACCCAAACTGGATCCACGCTTATAGGTTATTATTTATTTCTGATGCGGTTGATTTCGAGGTGTCCCATTTGATAACGGGATTAAAGAACAGTGATTCGTGCGAGCATTTGTCCATCCTCATCGTTGTTCGGTTCATTCTTCCAACATCCTCACACTTCCGTGCTCTGGTTTTGATTGCTACCTCGCCACATTGTTCAGTTTTTTGAGTTTAATATGCATGTGACCGTGCTGGTTGTTTGGAATGTTCCGCAGTCCGTCGCTGGCGCCGCTCGCTTACTCCCACTTCCTACCACCGCTTCGTGGAAGGTAAGAACGAGTGCTCACTCACCACATAGGGAGTCAGCGAGCGCTTCATCCGCTGCTAAGCCGGAAATTTGGTTTCGTCTGCCGCCAGTAACCGTGCATTTCGGTCCCTTGCCAAAGCAGTTTCCCAAAATTTCCACACTCCCATCTGTAATTCCTTTAGTATACGAACCACACTAGAAAACTGTTTTTGCTTCCTGGTTTGCTTCTTATTCCACGCTAACCAGTTACTCCACTGTCCCAGCTCCTTTCTCTTGTAATCACCCTTTTCTACCTTCTGTCACCACCAGGATAGTCCGGTAAAGCACTGCGTTCTTTGAGCGCACAAAACCCAATCGATTCAGATGGTATTCCACTCATTGTCCCTAAAATGTGCACGTGGAAACTGGCTCTCTTTTAAACTGTTTTCTATCTCTCATTCCATCCTTCTGTTTTTCGGACCTTTTGGAAATAGGCAGATTTTCCCTGTTCCAAAGCACGGTGACCCCCAACCTCTACAACTATTGCCCAATATCCCTCACCTGTTATTTTGAAACCATTATGTCTGACCAATTCTTGATGTTCCTCGAACGACTACTGTTGAGCGCCCACCGATACGGCTGCCGGTCCTGTCGTTCCATGGACGACCTGGTAGCTCTCGTCTCGCACTCCTGGTCGGCTGCACTCGATAGTCACGGAGAATCATAGTTGTTCTCGCTCGACATCTCAAGGGCATTCGATCGAGTCTGGCACGAAGGCGAAATTTCCAGCGTTCGGGTTCCCTCCGGCTCTCGTATTCTGGACATCAAGTTTCATCAGTCAGCCCGAGTCGGTAAGGCTCTACCCCAGCCGTTCTTTGTTAATGCTGGCGTTTCGCGAGGTTTCGTAGTTACCCTCACCCTCTTCTATTCATGAATGGTCTGTCCAAGATCACCAACCAAACTTCTAACTCCAATCCGCACCATGCCAGAAATATCGACCGTGGTCGTAGTTTTGTCAGTGTATCAGTAGATTCTGACCTCGAACATATCTCTTCGTGGGGCTCCCATAATGATATTAATTCCAATGCTTTCAAAACTCCCCTTAAACGTCATTCGTTCTTTCCGGATTTATTTTTTGATTCACTACGTTTGCATTCTACAGACTGTGTTCCTTTTGGGTTTATCCGTAATCTCGCTGTGTTTCTCTTTTTCATATCTCGGCTTGCACCAGACATTTCTTTTCCCCAGCTCACTTCCTCCTATTGTACAAAGCTCAAATCCACTCCACACTCGAATACTCCAGTCACCTGTGGGGTAGGGCTCCGTCTACTGCTTTTTCTCTTGATTGTGTTCAACTTAAGACCATCCGGTTGATCGACGACCCTTCCTTTCCTAAGTTCGCTGTACATTTTCTCATTCCTCACTGCCACGTCATCTATTGACCTCCACGTGGTTTCTTCCACTTCCAAAGAGGAACGGAGAATAGAGCACCGTAGAGTAGACGTGTGTTTCCCATTCGTAACACGTGCCCCAACCAGCGAAGTCTACGAAGCTGGATACGCTGTAACAGAGCGTTCTCTGAATTGGTACCCAATACTCGATTTCTGACCTCAGCATTGCTCACTCGGCTATTCCACCCAATCTTAGCGATGCTGTGCAAACATCGGTGATCGAAAACCTCAAGACGACGAGTGTCTTCTACACGCAGACTCCGAGTCTCGCAACCATACAACAAAACTGAACGCACCGTGACATCGTATACACGACCTTTCAACTTCAGTGAAATATCAGGTCGACGCCACAAATGTTTTAGTCCTGCGTACGCCGCTCCAGCCTCGGATACGGGTGTGCCCTTCTCTACTACTATGCTCCCATCCGTCGTCATGGTGCTGCCGAGGTAATTAAAGCGGTCGACAAATGCCAGCACCTCCCCATCGTGCATCAAGCTCGGGACCGTTGACGTCCAGTCTTGCAACACCACTTCACATTTTGAAGGTGCAAAGCGCATGCCGAATGGAGCTACAGCTCTTTCGAGTCTATAAAGTACACGTTGATCATGTCCCGTGCATTCGAACAAGCCAACAAGGTCGTCTGCGAAATCTAGGTCACACAGCTTTCCCATAATTCCTTGTTCGACGCCTGAAGATCTTGTAAGGCATTCTCCATTATCTCGTCCATGACAAAGTTAAACAAGAATGGAGAAATCTGACATCCATGTCAAACACCGCTCGTCGTTTCGATCCGACTGGATAGTTCATCGTAAACCCTTACATGGCCAGAAGTATGAGAATACAATGATCTCAGTAGGTTCACGAACTTCTGGGACATACCTTTTCGTTGTAGAGCACTGGAAAGCGCTGTTCCATCAACTGAATCGAAGGCGCCTTTCAAGTCTAAAAAAACCATTATTGTCGGTAGATGGTGCGTATGACGCATCTCAATTAGTTGGCGAAGAGTGAAAATCTGGTCGGTACATCCTCAACCTGGGCGGAATCCGGCCTGTTGTTCGTGGGCATTCCACTCGCGAACTGGTGTCAGGCGACGCAGCAAAATCGAGGCTAATACCTTGGTGACTATCGAAATTGAGCTGATCCCACGATGGTTACTACAGTCATCGCGTATTCCCTTATTGAAGATGGGAACAATCAATGACTCGCTCCATAATAACGGAATACGCTCGTCGTTCCAAATGTCACGGAACAAGATGGTAAGCGATTTTATCAAAGCATTTCCACCCATGTTGAAAAGAACTGGGGAAGGTTCATCGGGGACCTGCCGCCTTCCCTCTCTTTAGTAATCGAATGCTTGACTTCACTTCTACTTCCGATGGGGGCTCAAGTGATACCACCCGAGGAATTGCAGCTTTTGACACAGGAGTACCCACACTAGCGTGTGGCCAACTAAACTGCTCCTTGAAGTGTTGGGCTCAACGGTCGAGCCTTTGCTCTTTGCCATGAATGGGCTCTCCATTCCTGCCGCATATCTTTTCACTGGCCGGGGTTCGCCGTCAGCCGGTGTCAAGAGTAAGTTTGAACAGTCTCTGACTGTTGCCTGAAGTAGCTGCTACTTCCATTTCTTCGGCTACCCTGCCCCACCAATTTTCGCGATCGTTCTTAGGACTTTTCGTAACTTGCTTCTGTAGATGTCTTCGTATCTTATTCATCTCCTCACAGTTCGAGAGGTGATGGTTTTGCTCCATTTTATCCGACGACTCTCGCGAAATCTAGTGTTTTTGATGGACATCGGATTTAGGATCACAGGCGAAACCTGCAGCAACATGCATCGCTTGTTTGATGTGGACCCGTTGCCCCTCTACATTACTGTTCGTCGTAGTTCTTAGCTCATGTGCTTATTTTTGTTCATAACCAGTGCGAACTTCTGGATCAGACAAACGTTGTACGCCTAACCGGGTATGCGGTTTGAGACGGTTACTATGGAGATGGAGAGATAATCGCGATAAAAAATAATGCATGGTCCGACTCTACGTGCGTGGACCAGTAAGATCTACAGTTCTGAACAGAACTGCGATGCCGGTAGCTTACTGTGGTATGATCAATCTGACTCAAAGTACCTGTATAGTTAGAGCGCCATGCAACTGTGCGACGCGAGCTGTGTCGGAAATTCGTACTAGGTAGGAATAACCGATTGTCTGCACAAAACTGGAGAAGCCTATCCCCGTTATATGTGCGCTGAGCGGATAAAGCACAACGCCCACCCAAAGAAAATTCTGATGCACTAAGTTTACCAACTTGTGCATTAAAGTCACCAGCTAGCATTATAATATCAGAAGCTTTATTGCTGCGAACGAGGGTGGCGATTTCATCGTAGAACCTATCCTTCTGCGTTAGAATTGCAGTCTGTTGGGGCGTATGCCGAGTTCATAAACAAATTGCGTCGAAAACAAACATCCTTCTGAACGCCGACTGACCCTTGAAGTCTTACAGCACATAAACGACTGTTAACAGGGATCTAGTCTAAGAGGTCAGCTTCAGCCTTGTCACTCAAGACTATTCCTACACCATGCTGACCCACAGCTCTAGCTGCTTCGACTTCTGAAGTGTGCAGAAAATACCTCAATCAGATACCAGGAGCAGTTAGTTGAATCACACTGCTCGGGTGCTGGATACGCGTTTCCCTTACGCAACATACATCAATCTTCAGAGACTTCATTGTGAGGGCTAGACACGCCTACTGACCGGCCTGAATGAGTGTACGCACGCTGAAGGAGCCGAGATTCACAGGCTGACGAGGCTTAGGAAAATGTGAGTTATAAGACAGAGGATTATTCGCGATACTATTTGACAATGAACCGCTGCGAGCATCGTCCGTGCTATTAGTGGGAGAATTATGGGTGGATAGAGCGGGCAACGAGAGGTGGTTGGGCACAGAAGACAAAGGTTGAATAAAAGAGAGGGAACTCTGAGCAGTAGCCCACTTATTACTTAGCATCCCGCTCGATGAAATGAGCAGCGCGGTCCTGATTATCCTGCGCGACGACCGATGAAGTATGGAATTCTTTCTATTCGTGCAGTTCATTGGAGATTTAGACGGGTATTTCTAGGGTGTCCGGCCGCAAAGCAGGAGAACGATTAGGGTTCTCAACCAAAGCCTTTAGTTCTAACAAGAACCTGTCCTCAAGGCAGCGGGGTGGCTGAGAGGAAGCCCATTCGCTTGGATCAATTATTCTTCAACTGATTTTGGAGACTGATTTCCAAGCTCAACTTGACCCTCAACCTGGAGGACCAAGAGACTGGACTTTGGCCGGCCTCTGCCCATCGACCTGTCAGGCATGATTGCATCGCCGGCCTAAAGAAGCCATCCTGTATAGCTCTTTGGGTCATAGGGGCACGCAAGCCATCACACCACGTCAAGGTGCAGTCTCGTCGTGATGGTCAGCAGAGCGAGTACGTGTGATTGTGTATCTTCATGATTCACACTGTGAAGGAAACCAGCAAACATGAACTTGAGACTTAAAGTGGAAAACTACACAAGACCTCAATAGATTAGGCGTGATAGTGAGCCGGGCGACAGTAGAGCTGTCTACCATCAGATGTATTGTATTCCCAATAACCATTATTCGCGAAATGGTTGGTGTGAAGCATGCCGTGAATAGCTAGCCAGGATAGCCTAACGATTGGGAGACTCAGATTGATTCATCCCCGGGGTGAAATTCCGGTTAGGTATCAGCGAATAGGCAACGATGAAGCACCGGTACAAGCACGGCCAAGGTGGCTTTTAATGGTGACTTGAGTGTTGATATCGCATAGTGAATCAGTTCACTAACAATTTCATTCACCCACTGCCGAAAATGATCAACTTTCGTTCAGTTGAAATAATGGAAAATTGCACTGTCATTATCGCTATCGTCATGAAGACGCAAGGAAACGACGCGAATTGCACAGATTCTGCAAACATTTATCATTCATGTGAAAGAAGAATGAACAATGAAATCTCAAAACCTGCAATCACTCGAGCTTCCCTTTGAAACTTGACGAGTTCTACAGTATTTCCCGTAATTTAAGAGCCATTTATCGCTCGTTTCGGTGTGACAGTTAGTGAATTACACGGAATAAATGCATGGTTTTACGCCGGTGTAAGCGTAACTAGAAATTGTGCTCCCATGTAATGTCACGTGTGAACACCACGATGACCACCGTTGGTTGTGATTAACACCTAACGAACTCCGTGACTAAAGGTTGGAACAGAAGAACACTGGTAGTCTGTGGGGAATTTATCTGTTTGCAGAATTTCCTTCTCGGATTGGCATGAGAAAATGATAGCTCTGTGGAAAAGATTGAGATAGCAGTGATGTTCATTCCTACTGATAGGTTCACTGACATAGGTGCACCTTGTGTTGATCGTTTATGTAGCCCCAAGTTTGTGAATATGTACTGATGAAATAACCGCCGGTCTTTTTCCCCAACTGTCAGCCTATAATTAGTCGCGACCCCCTCCCTGAAATATTGTACCATTATCACAAAAATAAAGGAATAAATAAAGCAAGATAAGAAGATAAAGGTAATACCGTGTATGATCAAAACTGATAACAAACTGTAGACCACTTGTCTCACACCTGATCTGCGGCCACGCTTTCCAGTCATCTCGCTGTTAAAGCAGCTTTGTCTTTGGCTGATCTAGTAATGTATAGGCAGTAATACCAATACATGCAGATAAATGGGTGCCAGTAGTAGCTTGTTCGACAATGTCTGTCAACTCCTGATTAGTGTTTATATTACCAAATGTATTCCATGTGTTTCTATATCCCGCAATGTTACCGATATGGTCGAATTAAAGAAACAAAATGACGTTGTCATTCAGTAATGCGGGCAACTAAGCGGTTCACTAGAACTGGCTGCTTCTAACTGCAACAGATTATCACTTTTCATTTTCTTCAAATAAGATCAAACTTTTATGTTATTCCAAGATTGGTCACGCAGAGCAAAGTGCTCTTCTGCAAGGAAGCTGAATAATTTAGGGCGGGCGATACCGATGGATGGTAATCTAACTTTAATGAACCTTCGAAAAATAAAAAAAAAACATTTTCACTAGAAGGCCAGCAAAAATAATGGAGGAACAGTGAAGCCAAATAAGATTTGCTGACTTGTTCAAGATTTTCCAAAGTCGCTCGATAAGCTTTACCAAAACGATCAGAGAACTGCTCAGTTATGAGGTCACACGAGCTATGTCCAAAGTTACACTATACACGCAAATGATCATGCGCATAATAATTGCAGTTACTATGCATTCCGCCAGAACAAACTGAAGTGACTTCCACCCGTCTCTATCTGGCAGCTCGATAAAGTCTTTTTAATGAAATTATTGCAGTCACGAGATCAAACGCTATAGAGATTTAACCCGTGGTTGGATTGGTGGTTGGTTTGGCAAATTAATAGTATGCCACTTGTCAGAGACTATATTATACGCTGTTAAGTGATTAGTCCGTAGCATGGAGGGAAGGTATTAAAAGCCGAACCAGCGCACTTGGCCATTTAGAGCTTATCGGGTTTCCACGGTGGTTTACACAACCACGAGATCCATTCAATCAGTGATCATATGCTGGAAGATATGATTATGTGACATGAGAAGTGACACTTGTAGTTGCACAACTTAACAGCCAAAATGGTACCATTATTCATAGTTTTCCCCATAGTTTTCAATCCCGATTATCGTTCTTATATTCAAGTTAGGCTGTTGCTGAGAAACAAGAATCACCGAACCACCATAATCGATGAACTGTTACTGGTTGTGGCTAGGGAATAAAATCCACTTAATACTCACAAATTCAAGAAATTGGTGTGAATATATACGATTGAACCAAGAGCAGGTTAACGATGAATACTGTGCCAATGGGTGATATTCTGTCGAGCGAATATTACTTAAGTTGTTATTTTACTCGGATTTTCCATGCAAGCGCTTCAAAATTGAACAATACAGCCAGTTTACTAGCAATAGGCGCGTCCATATTGGTTGATATATCACCAACAGCGTAGTAGGAGTACGTCGGTAGCTTTGTGCAATCGCTCCGTGCTAAAATGAACCATTTTTGACATTTAAATTAGCATTGGTCCTCATCATCTCCAGCGGACAGTCCAGAGCTCCTGGTTTTGGTTAGGTTATCTATCCCTAACAGTCCATCCGTTTCTTCCACTACACTCATGCATAAGCATAAAATAACAAAATGACCGAAATGCTTACATTGAATTTGTTCGCCGGTTTACAATCTATACCATTTGTCGGTTTGGCCAGTGCCAACGCCCCACGATTGACAGCCGACAGAAGATCGTTTCTTTATTTCATCTCAATTCGTTTTCATCCCTTCTAATCTGCATTTCAAGTTACGATTTGGTGCTGGATTGTTCGGACAATTTGGCTACGCGCTATCTTGTCAATGACGCTTGTGCAGTTTGTGGTCCAAAACCATTGGTTAGTGGCAGCGCCTTGCGTTTGGAAGGTCAGATGACAGTTTATCTGGCTAATCGGATACGCACCAAAGAAGAACTAGCCAGTGGAATTCGTCTGCCACCGGAAGCTCGTTCACCGTGTTTCCGTTGTCTGTATCCTATACCACCTGCTGCAGATACAGTTCAAGGCTGTTCTGAAGCGGGGGTTTTTGGTGTCGGTAAGTCAGATCAGTATTGTTCTCTGCTGAACGGCCTACCACATTATCAGCCTTATTCCAATAGTGTCGAAGCTGCTAGCGTCTGCCTGCTTCGCAGGTTGTGCCAAACGTACGAGCAGTCGACTCTCGAGGAGCAAGCTGGGTTTCGTGCAGGCCGTAATTGCATCGATGAAATCTCTTCACTGCGACAGCTAGCAGAGCACTGTTATACCAACGCTGTTATACCAACGCTCATGGTGTTCCTAGACATTCGCGTGGCCTTTTCTGCCCACAGAACTGCCCTGTTAAATTGTTTGTTGAGAAATGAAGTACCTCAGAAGTGTGTTGGTCCTCAAAGACTAGTACACCTCTACCTCTAGTCGGGTTAGTGCCCACGGTCAGCTTTCGACAAACTGCCCTCTCCAGTGGAGTATAACGGGGTTTCGCGGTATCCTCATTTACATTCAAATGCACTGTCGAGGATGTTCTGCGAAATGCTTTGTGTTTTCTACTAAACAGTGAAGTTGAACTCTTCCCAGGGAACAGTTTCCGACTTGGAATACACTGACGATATTGCTATTATGAATGAAAACTCGCAGACAGTGTAACACGCTTAAGATCGTTTGGCGATGGAGTGTCCAGATATCGCATGCGCTTTGCGCATTCCAGGTGCAAGGTGTTTTTGAAATAATTATAGGGGCCTGTCGCCGCACTCATCACCAGCAGTGGCCGGCTGGAGATATTCAATGACTTTAAGTACCTCGGCAGCTTGACTACAGGTAGAGATGGTGAGTAGAGGTGTTATCTACTTCATGACGAGGCTGCATCTTGGCATGGTGTGATGGCTTGCGTGCCTCCACAACCCAAAGAGCTATACAGGACGGCTTCCCTAAGCCGGAGATACAATCATGTTTGACAGGTCGATGGGTAGAGGCCAGACGAAGTCCAGTCTCAGAACCAGTTGCTGGGCAACATCTGGTTGATACCACTATTTCCCTGGAGAGGACACTTTATCGAATAAACATTGGTAGAAATAGTTTACCGGTCTGAAAACCTCCACTGAAGGTACGTAGGAGTGGAGTACGTGGGGTTTCTCTCAACGGTGGGAGAAGTGATCGGACTTGATTGGGCAGCTATGGCCCACCTAAGCTGGATAGCCCCCAAACCCAAAGGATGCTTTGTTATCCACGTTCCACTTGCTCCATTAAATGCATGGGGCTAAGGACTGAATCCGAAAAGCGGATTGATAACCAATCACTGGTAAAGACATGACAGAATGTAGGCAACAGTGAGGTCTCACATGAGAGATCAGGATAAGTTTCTTCACGGACTCTTCGGTGACTTTGCCGTGATGAGTTGACCTCCCATTGTTTTGTGGGTGAGACTTTCGAGTCAGAGGTTCCAATAAGGTTCCCAAAGAAAAAACCTGTTCTGCGGTGTGAGCAGCTGTGAAGTTTGATTCACCCAGAAACCTCCAGTATCTTTCCTCTAAGGGGTTTAACCAACTTTTTCCCCCCTTATTTAGGATCGATGCAAAACGCCACGGGTTATTATGGCTCTGAAGAAAGCAGTAGTTCAGGAGTCGATCATAAATCGAACTCATTTCTCAACCCTACCTGTTCACCTCACTTGGCTGCCCTTAACGTCCTCATACTATTTGAGATAGGGCAACAGGCTGCCCGCGCTAGAACTCTTGATACTTTTAAAACGGGTATATACTGTGTCTCCGAAACGCGCTCACAGGACCCTACTTCTGTGATCACGCTTCGCACCCCATATACAACCCCATTCTCTCGCTTTACTCCTCGCGTGTTGGTTGATGTGATTTCTAGTGCTTGTGGTCAGGCTGGCGTTGGGATTACTGTGAGCATGATAGGTGAGCGTACATTGGTAGACTGGATTCCAGTTAGTGGTCGTTTGTGTGCAGTTTGGTTGGACGGTTCTGTGCATGTCAACAGCAACAAACTGAAGCATCAGTGCTAGTTCGTCGTGTTTGTCTGTGCGCCGACTGACTGCAGTTCTTTTGAAATCAAGGACGAATTCTATCAGGATTTGTCTCCACTGCTTCGAAGGGTGTATCTTATGGACGTACTGATGATTGTTGGGGATTTCAACGGTGAATTTGGGCATTTGAGAGATTCCGAAGGACACATTGGAGGCCCATTTTCTATCCCATTGGATAGTTCCGATAACGGCGATCGTCTGATTCAGTTGTGCCGTGACCCAGATTGTTTCTGGCGCGTATCGACTTCTGCCAATAGAAGCGGCATCGACTCATCTGGCGTCCTTCTTCATCTTCACAACGTCGGACTCAGATTGACGATATTGCGATTGGCTACCACTGGCGTGGATCAATTAAAGATTGCTGTTCATTATGGTTTAGTCCTGTTGAATCAGATCACGCCTTAGTAAGTGCTCGCTTCCGTTCACGTCTCGTCCGTGGTCGCACCAAAGTAAATGCCAAGCGTCTTGTTCAGTTGCTTTTAGACGATAACCAGCGACACAGTTTCCAGACGGAGCTGTCTACACAGTTATCGATGCAGCCAGATGTTCAGGACCCAAGTGAATGCTGGCAACAGGTCAATGAAGCTTTGTATGCCGCTTCGAATGCCACCCAGAACTCAGGTTCAAGTCGGTATCACGAACGATGGATATCTTCGACATCAGCTGCTTAGTTGGATGCTCGCAGATCCGTCCCTCCGGATGCCACTTTCAATGAAGTGCGTAAATCCCTGAGACACCAACTGACTAGGAGCCTGAGGAATGACCGTGAGCAGTTGTGGATTGAGAAATGTAAGGAAATGGGAAAGACTGCATCCATTGGAAATGCGCGCAACCTTTTCCGTTTGATTAGAAGTACCGGTCCACGGAAGCTCGCTGTAAGTGAGTTAATTAAGGAGTCCGACAGCTCACTGATTCACCGTTAGGGACGTTGCCTGGATCGTTGGGCGGAGCACTTCAAAGAACAATTCAGTTGGCCCACTTCAACGATGGACCTTCCAAATATACCTACGAGAGAAACGATGCAGGCGGATATCACCTCTTCATCAGAAATAGAGGTTATGCGGGAGATTGGTTACTTGAAAGGGCACAAAACCGCTGGACCGGATGGGTTGTCTCCATATTTTTCAAGGATGGAGGCGAAGGTTTGGTTCCGGAGTTAACAAAACTTCTTCGTATTATTTGGGATAGTGAGCGAATTCCCGGGGAATGGCGTGGATCGGTGATTGTACTGATTTACGAGTTAGGTAAAAGGTCCTCTTGCGAAAAACACAGATGAATTAGCTTGGTAAGTATCGCGCCTAAACTGCTCACCGGTCTTATTCTCCACCGATTATCCAGCGAGCACGAAATGTGTAGGCGTGAGAGTCGAGCCGGTTTCAGACCCGGTTGGGGTTGTATTGACCACGTTTTTACTCTTCGATAAACCTTAGTGCACAGACACATCTTCCGTAGGCCCACAACCTGTGTCTTTCTCGATCTGAAAGCGGCGTTCGCTTCAGTCGATCGTACAGTTCTGTGGCTCTACTTCTCCTTGAGGAATGTGCCAGAGAAGTTTATTTCTCTTTTTCAATGCTTGTATGCGAATGGCCGAAGCCGAGTTCGTACTTACGGCGATCTTTCCTCCGAGTTCACCACGGAAAGTGGTATTCGTCAGGGTTGCCCTCTTTCACCCTTCCTCTTCAAGTTTGTTTGGGATGCGTTTTGGATCTCCAAAGTGTAGAATGCTACTGCAGGACTGGGTTGGCTCAACAACAACAACCTTGTGTTGGCAGGGGAAGCTCTAGCTGAAGTGGATAAGTATTGTCACCTGGGAAGTTACATATCACTAGGTGGACATATAACGGAAGAGGTTTCATCGCGAATACAGAAGGCGCGTTCGGATTTTTCCAACCTCCGTCATCTGTGGCGTGGGTGTGACATCTGATTGTCTGTTTAGGGTAGAGTGTACACTGCGGCGCTTAGGTCCGTTCTTTTATAGGGTTCAGAAACATGGCCGTTGAGGGTAGAAGATAAGCGAAGACTGTCAGTGTTGGAGCACCGATGTCTCCGTATCATAGCCCAAATATGGTGGGAACACCGTATCAGCAATGCTGATGGTAGACGTAAGGTGTTGGGAACCAGAGGTCAGTCTCTGGGTCAGGTGCTGAATCTGAACAGGTTAAGGTGGTTGGGGCATGTGTTACACATGCCGACCGATGGGCTTCTTGGGCGTACGCTGTTCTTTGAGGCAGTTGCTGTTTGGAAGTGAGGTCGGGCTGATCAGTCCATGACAAGGCAAAAAGGTATGAAAACCTTGACTATTGGACTTGGCCATATAGGACGTGTTAGACTTCCAGGTTGGGGTCCACATGATCCGCCCACTAAATGGTTGGAGACAATAAGTGAAATGGCTAGGTGTCGCGGTCAATGGCTCAGTTGCATTCGGACTCCTTCTTTCTCTCGTGATTCTCACTCTTTACACTGGCTATTTTGGATCTTTTCACTTTGGGCTTATGTTCTTTCTGCTTTTCACTGGACGATGCTGGAAGGTAGCAACCAAAACCTGAGCAGAGAATTGTGAGGTTCGTGGTTGTATAAGCCGAAACTGAAACTATATCAAATACCACATGCACGTTTGACTCTGATTTTGGTCTGTTTTGAATGATGCTTTAACTGCCTTTCATTTCTCCACCCGCATGCAGTTCCTGGAATTATTGGTACGATGCAGGCTGCTGAGGCAATCAAATTGATTACGGGCATTGGAAGTGAGTGACTTCTACAAAACTCACTCTGCTCAATGACTTCTTTTCGTCAATTCTTGTTGTTTTTCCGCCTTCACGCACATAGGCGCGGCTTGACGGTTTGTTTTTTCTCTCTCGCAGAACAGTTTGATTATCTGTTGAGTTTTTCCAGGTCTCAGTTTAGTTTTCATTCACTATTGACGGCACTGCAGATTACTTCTTATCTTTCAATCATTGGGGAACACTTCGATCTCGATTAACAGAGTGGCACCTAAACCGAAAACTAGGTATAGCAAATGCGCAACGTTGTCGAAGAACAATTTCTTGTGTCTTTATCTAACATATCCAGGGTTTATGGACTATAATTAAAACCGTTGATATACAGTGAAGTCCATGAAACGTGTTTGTACGATGTTATGAACTGTTCCCACGTAGCAAGCTACACGTGTTTTCCTGGCCATAGCATTTTTGCTACTGACTATTTTTCAGTAGACAAACTCTAATGTTAACTGATTTTGTTGACTATTTATTTCCCTGTACTAGGTGGTCGGACACTCCCGGAACTACTATGTGACGGCGCATTTCGTTTAGTTTCGCCAGTTTGTTACCTCAGATAACCACGACGTTTATATATATATATATATATATATATATATATATATATATATATATACCGCCTTGGAATCGAGCAAGGCGCCAACGCAAGAATAACAAAAATAGAAGGAGGGAAGTACAAAAGAAGAGAAGTAGTTAGTAAAACATGTGATATGTTGTGACTTTTATGTTCATTTTTCACCATACACTTTGCTGTTTTTTTATTACAAAAAAGCACCAGATATGGTATGCTGATATCTAGCTACACTACTAAGTTGTTTATCCATGTGTATTCAAACTTTAGCACTTCTCTATTGAAAACAGAAGTCAAAAACACAGATTGCACGATATATCCTGGATCATTTCGCTACATCTTTACAAAGTGCATACTTCAGTCGAAGTGATTATTTTTATAGCAAAATAAATGAACGAAATGTTTATAAACAAAGGCAAAATCACATGACGCACACATTCATACATGTCTATCGGATAACCACACAACAATTATCACACCTCGTTACCACGGCAACGATAAATTGATTACAAGTTCGCGTTGTTTGCACAGTTCAGGTTTGTGCGCACGGATAGACAGAGCCCCCATATATCTTAATAGTTTAGTACTGGTGGTCGAGTAGATCACTTTGATCGCTTGACTTGCGTTGACGCAATGCTTAGTCTCGTAAATATGTCGAGCAATTGATGATCTGATTGACCCTTGCTCGGTTGATGATGCATTTGTGGTGAAATCGCTGCTCATTGTCTTCTGAAGCCACACTGGAATGTGTTCAGCCATTCGATGACTTAACTGCCTTTCCGTTCTGCCTATGTAGGTGGCTGAGCACTCACATTTGAATTGGTATATGTAGTTTGCTCTTTATGATGACAAAAATATCATCCACGTAACGGCGATAGAGTATCATGTCGGATATTTTGTTCTCAATCTTGTTTTTCATCACAAAGAGCAAACAAGAAGGGGAAGAGTTGCATGCCCTGCTTAATAATCTACACCCAAATATAAGGCTGACAATCATCAATGAGGACAATGGCGCCATAAGCTTCTTGGACATTGAAATTTTCCGCAGAAAAGATGGTTCAATTAGGAGATCCGTTTATCGAAAAGACACCTGGTCGGGGCAATATCTCCACTTCAGCAGCTTCGTCCCGACAAAGTACAAGATTAGCACTGTTCTACAGTGCACAGAAGATTTGCATGGAGGACACTTTGGTTGAGGAAATAAATCATATCACTAAAATTCTGATGGAAAATGGATACCCAACATCATTTTGGCAAAGTATCGTCACCTGAAAACAAGAAAGGATATTACAACCACAGTGTCTAAGATGGAAGTATATCTAAAACTCCCCTACAAAGGTGATAATGTAAGTGAGTTGATCAAAAAACGCTTGCAATCAGCTGTCATCCGCACCTACTATGCAGCCGATCCGGTGATTATATTCACAGCTAATCGGTTGACTAGGCCATCGATGAAAGAACCCTTGCCTATCCACGCCAAATCAAACTGCATATACCAATTCAAATGTGAGTGCTCAGCCACCTACATAGGCAGAACGGAAAGGCAGTTAAGTCATCGAATGGCTGAACACATTCCAGTGTGGCTTCAGAAGACAATGAGCAGCGATTTCACCACAAATGCATCATCAACCGAGCAAGGGTCAATCAGATCATCAATTGCTCGACATATTTACGAGACTAAGCATTGCGTCAACGCAAGTCAAGCGATCAAAGTGATCTACTCGACCACCAGTACTAAACTATTAAGATATATGGAGGCTCTGTCTATCCGTGCGCACAAACCTGAACTGTGCAAACAACGCGAACTTGTAATCAATTTATCGTTGCCGTGGTAACGAGGTGTGATAATTGTTGTGTGGTTATCCGATAGACATGTATGAATGTGTGCGTCATGTGATTTTGCCTTTGTTTATAAACATTTCGTTCATTTATTTTGCTATAAAAATAATCACTTCGACTGAAGTATGCACTTTGTAAAGATGTAGCGAAATGATCCAGGATATATCGTGCAATCTGTGTTTTTGACTTCTGTTTTCAAATTTGTAACGGGGAAAGGTTGTTTCCTACTTCTATATCGATTCGTTGAGACCGACTCTGAATCTTCAGGGTTCCGTAACCAAATCTTAAGGCATGAAATTTATCTTCGTATCTATCGTCGCTATACAATTTTAGTAACTTCCCACGGTAACGGGATTTTCTGTCACATTTGTATACCATGTAAGTCTTTCCATGCTACTTTGTTTTATTTGGGATTTACTTTCTTGTGGTTCTGCCCATCTGAATCTCAGTCGATCATTGTCTGCGTCATCGTCCCTCTATTCGTTTTATAGCTGTCCACAATGGTCGACTTTTTATTTTGGACATGGAGCGCAATTTGACGCGGACGGTTACTCTGCGAAATCCGCGACCGGACTGCGCCGCGTGCGGGGAACACGCCAATATGAATGAGGAGTCCATACCGTCGATGAACTATGCGGAGTTCTGCGGCGCTCCTGACCACGACAAGGTAATACAGAAAGTGGTTTTTGATATCTTTGTTCCTGGAATATCTCAGTTCAGTTGTCCTTATGCTTTTTAGTATGCGACCACTTTTCGCCAGCTATATTAAGGTTATTTCACTTAAAACTGCACCCATTTTTATCCCTTTATCGAGGCTACTGGCACTGGTTTTGTACTGCCTACCTACACACTACTCATCTTCTTTGGTCGATCAATGCGGTTTCTGATGAACCCGAATAAAAGTGTATTTATTTCTCACTGGAGATTTGTTTCGCAGGTTTAGCCTCCAAAGCTGATAGTTCCAACGGAACGATGTCAGTGCAATTCCCAATGCTGCTCCAGGTCTGGATTTGTTCAGCCGGACTTCACCATGACAGGTAGACCAGAAAACCAAGTCATTTTATGTCATAGACAGATATCGCGTGACATGTTTCTATACATAGAGAGGGTGCGTTTGGCTCCCTTCAACCTTTTTTGTGTCGTCGACTCGATATCTATTTTCCGTTAGTGAGTGAAGCCTATGGTGGTACTCAAATCTTACCGTTGTGAGTAGAGTACACAGCTGCAGTCGGTGTTAGAACGCCGATGTTTTGGAATCTGGCGGGAACACCAGATTGGCAGTATTATGGTTAGGTGTAGAACGTAGCGTATACAAGGTAAATCACCATTCCAATTTTTGCGTTCTTTACCGGCCTTCTGCAGTTCTCCTCTCTTCGTAGTGATCATCTGTAGTGGGCATTAACTTCGGATCAGCTAGTTGTCTAGATATGCATTTGTGTGGAACTATCACCCAATCGTTGGATTTTTGGAAAATACAATATTTTCCATACTTTGAGAGTCAGATGCCACAATTTAAGAGCCTCGGGCCACAGTTTGAGAGTCATTCATCAGCATCTCTTGGACTGACAATCCAACACCTTGTGTAAACAGTGGAATATCCCATATTTTGACACACACATCTAAGCAATTGCTTTTAGCATTAATCTAGACTGCGGTCAGTAGTGGAAAAGGATTTCCGGGCCAACGCCTACATGATAACACCTGAAGGTTTGACAAGAATGTAAAGCGAAAGGTACTGCCTGCGTGTATAGAAACAATAAGTTGCTACGGCACACGACTGTCACTTTTCGATGTCGGTAAGGCCTAGACACGTGTTTTTATTTATTCGGGTTACGACGCGATTAATTGGGCTTGATGTGCACAAATGGTTTGGATAGACGATGCCCTGCAAGCACCACACTGAATGGCGCTCGAGAGTGTGACAACTAACCACTGGTTTCGGGCGAAAAATGATCAGCCGGTCAGTTTCAACCCAACGTAATGATGTGAGAATCAGTAGCTATGTCATCTGTAAAATGAACACGGCAGAACGAATAAGTCTACTGAGGAAGTGCCAAAGAAGATAGAAATAATCGAATTTAACCTGGAAAACGAAAACTTTATGCGCAGAAGTAAAACTGCTAATATTGAAGATCGCAGACGCATTTTACAATGCGCCAGAAACAGTGATGATTCGAAGCTGATATCTCACCATCTCGGATTGAAGGCAAAAACATGCAGAAGCATTCCAAAAAGAGACCAGGAGATTGGGCTAGAACGAAGCCACAAAGGAGGAAATTTCTGGATGATATTATCGCTAGCTTATGCAACACTGGACGAGAATCATTCAGTAGCTCACATTCGAATTTGAACGACATTTGAGTCTGAAAGTTCCGGATTGACCATTGATCGACATCTTGACAACTATGGCTATAGCAGTAGACAATTTAAAATCCAACCCACTGTGTGCAGCAGTAGTGTTGTCGAGACCAAACGCATCGAATCGTTACAAGCTCTTTTTTACGACTTTACGTTGACGAAACTAGTTACAACGACAGGTGCTCTTGGTCGATCGTAAGATCGGTTAAAAGAAAACCGTGGATAAAAACTTGCGGTCAAATAAAGGTGTGAACCTAAATATTATTTCATGCGTCTCGACCGTTGAGATGCTGCATTATAAATGTCGTGCAAAGATAAACAACCAGATTTTCAATAGATTTTTGTAGGTTTACTCCTTTAAGGGTGAATACTGAGCACCCCAGTATTGAGATAGGGTTTATTTTTGACAGTTCATCTATGCATCTACGGGCATCTGAAACTCGTTTGGTGATTGGATATTCATTTCATTTTCTGCCTCCAACCCTACTGAGGGGGCATTCAACTATTTCAACGGTTCGGTAAAAGTCTTATTGAAAGAGAACAGAGAAAAGCACGTGCGTGTGCGCGAAGGATAGTCTGCCAGGATGCACAGGTTTCTTTTATAAAAAAGAAGTTTACCATAAATCCATTCACGATATCAAAGTAGCTGCATGTGCTTCCTACGATATGCATGATTTCACATTCATACGACGATTCAAGGCACTTTTAGATTTATAGTTATGTTTCTTTTGTGAAACAGACGATATAATTGATATTTTTACGTGGTATTCATTCATTTGTGATAGATGGCTCTTAAATTACGGGAAATACTGTAGAACTCGTCAAGGTTCAAAGGGAAGCTCGAGTGATTGCAGGTTTTGAGATTTCATTGTTCATTCTTCTTTCACTTGACTGAAAAATGCTTGCAGAATCTGTGCAATTCGCGTCGTTTCCTTGCGTCTTCATGACGATAGCGATAATGACAGTGCAATTTTCCATTATTTCAACTGAACGAAAGTTGATCATTTTCGGCAGTGGGTGAATGAAATTGTTAGTGAACTGATTCACTATGCGATATCAACACTCAAGTCACCATTAAAAGCCACCTTGGCCGTGCTTGTACCGGTGCTTCATCGTTGCCTATTCGCTGATACCTAACCGGAATTTCACCCCGGGGATGAATCAATCTGAGTCTCCCAATCGTTAGGCTATCCTGGCTAGCTATTCACGGCATGCTTCACACCAACCATTTCGCGAATAATGGTTATTGGGAATACAATACATCTGATGGTAGACAGCTCTACTGTCGCCCGGCTCACTATCACGCCTAATCTATTGAGGTCTTGTGTAGTTTTCCACTTTAAGTCTCAAGTTCATGTTTGCTGGTTTCCTTCACAGTGTGAATCATGAAGATACACAATCACACGTACTCGCTCTGCTGACCATCACGACGAGACTGCACCTTGACGTGGTGTGATGGCTTGCGTGCCCCTATGACCCAAAGAGCTATACAGGATGGCTTCTTTAGGCCGGCGATGCAATCATGCCTGACAGGTCGATGGGCAGAGGCCGGCCAAAGTCCAGTCTCTTGGTCCTCCAGGTTGAGGGTCAAGTTGAGCTTGGAAATCAGTCTCCAAAATCAGTTGAAGAATAATTGATCCAAGCGAATGGGCTTCCTCTCAGCCACCCCGCTGCCTTGAGGACAGGTTCTTGTTAGAACTAAAGGCTTTGGTTGAGAACCCTAATCGTTCTCCTGCTTTGCGGCCGGACACCCTAGAAATACCCGTCTAAATCTCCAATGAACTGCACGAATAGAAAGAATTCCATACTTCATCGGTCGTCGCGCAGGATAATCAGGACCGCGCTGCTCATTTCATCGAGCGGGATGCTAAGTAATAAGTGGGCTACTGCTCAGAGTTCCCTCTCTTTTATTCAACCTTTGTCTTCTGTGCCCAACCACCTCTCGTTGCCCGCTCTATCCACCCATAATTCTCCCACTAATAGCACGGACGATGCTCGCAGCGGTTCATTGTCAAATAGTATCGCGAATAATCCTCTGTCTTATAACTCACATTTTCCTAAGCCTCGTCAGCCTGTGAATCTCGGCTCCTTCAGCGTGCGTACACTCATTCAGGCCGGTCAGTAGGCGTGTCTAGCCCTCACAATGAAGTCTCTGAAGATTGATGTATGTTGCGTAAGGGAAACGCGTATCCAGCACCCGAGCAGTGTGATTCAACTAACTGCTCCTGGTATCTGATTGAGGTATTTTCTGCACACTTCAGAAGTCGAAGCAGCTAGAGCTGTGGGTCAGCATGGTGTAGGAATAGTCTTGAGTGACAAGGCTGAAGCTGACTTCTTAGACTAGATCCCTGTTAACAGTCGTTTATGTGCTGTAAGACTTCAAGGGTCAGTCGGCGTTCAGAAGGATGTTTGTTTTCGATGCAATTTGTTTATGAACTCGGCATACGCCCCAACAGACTGCAATTCTAACGCAGAAGGATAGGTTCTACGATGAAATCGCCACCCTCGTTCGCAGCAATAAAGCTTCTGATATTATAATGCTAGCTGGTGACTTTAATGCACAAGTTGGTAAACTTAGTGCATCAGAAGTTTCTTTGGGTGGGCGTTGTGCTTTATCCGCTCAGCGCACATATAACGGCGATAGGCTTCTCCAGTTTTGTGCAGACAATCGGTTATTCCTACCTAGTACGAATTTCCGACACAGCTCGCGTCGCACAGTTGCATGGCGCTCTAACTATACAGGTACTTTGAGTCAGATTGATCATACCACAGTAAGCTACCGGCATCGCAGTTCTGTTCAGAACTGTAGATCATACTGGTCCACGCACGTAGAGTCGGACCATGCATTATTTTTATCGCGATTATCTCTCCATCTCCATAGTAACCGTCTCAAACCGCATACCCGGTTAGGCGTACAACGTTTGTCTGATCCAGAAGTTCGCACTGGTTATGAACAAAAATAAGCACATGAGCTAAGAACTACGACGAACAGTAATGTAGAGGGGCAACGGGTCCACATCAAACAAGCGATGCATGTTGCTGCAGGTTTCGCCTGTGATCCTAAATCCGATGTCCATCAAAAACACTAGATTTCGCGAGAGTCGTCGGATAAAATGGAGCAAAACCATCACCTCTCGAACTGTGAGGAGATGAATAAGATACGAAGACATCTACAGAAGCAAGTTACGAAAAGTCCTAAGAACGATCGCGAAAATTGGTGGGGCAGGGTAGCCGAAGAAATGGAAGTAGCAGCTACTTCAGGCAACAGTCAGAGACTGTTCAAACTTACTCTTGACACCGGCTGACGGCGAACCCCGGTCAGTGAAAAGATATGCGGTAGGAATGGAGAGCCCATTCATGGCAATGAGCAAAGGCTCGACCGTTGAGCCCAATACTTCAAGGAGCAGTTTAGTTGGCCACACGCTAGTGTGGGTACTCCTGTGTCAAAAGCTGCAATTCCTCGGGTGGTATCACTTGAGCCCCCATCGGAAGTAGAAGTGAAGTCAAGCATTCGATTACTAAAGAGAGGGAAGGCGGCAGACCCCGATGAACCTTCCCCAGTTCTTTTCAACATGGGTGGAAATGCTTTGATAAAATCGCTTACCATCTTGTTCCGTGACATTTGGAACGACGAGCGTATTCCGTTATTATGGAGCGAGTCATTGATTGTTCCCATCTTCAATAAGGGAATACGCGATGACTGTAGTAACCATCGTGGGATCAGCTCAATTTCGATAGTCACCAAGGTATTAGCCTCGATTTTGCTGCGTCGCCTGACACCAGTTCGCGAGTGGAATGCCCACGAACAACAGGCCGGATTCCGCCCAGGTTGAGGATGTACCGACCAGATTTTCACTCTTCGCCAACTAATTGAGATGCGTCATACGCACCATCTACCGACAATAATGGTTTTTTTAGACTTGAAAGGCGCCTTCGATTCAGTTGATGGAACAGCGCTTTCCAGTGCTCTACAACGAAAAGGTATGTCCCAGAAGTTCGTGAACCTACTGAGATCATTGTATTCTCATACTTCTGGCCATGTAAGGGTTTACGATGAACTATCCAGTCGGATCGAAACGACGAGCGGTGTTTGACATGGATGTCAGATTTCTCCATGTCAACCGAGCTGTTTGTAGGATTTTCTCACCTTGGAGTTCAGTAGTTTGATTCCCACCGCCGTCGGTCACTTCTGGGTAGACGGTAATCTGCTATCGTCCGACTCGTCACGAAATCTGATCCACTGGAACCTTACGTAATATTCTACCATTCGGAGTATTGGTTTTGTGCCGCATATCCCGACTGTGCATGAGGTTTTTAAGGTTACGGGTTACACCCCTTCCATTGGGCTCATGCGCAAACATGAAATTAAAAAAAATCATAAGCTGTGTAATAATTTTCCCAACTGTTAACAACTTATACCACATCAGAAACAAAATTCTCCAAAGATTCCCTCTACTCAAAGTGACGTTCCTTGGGCCTTTATACCACTTTTTCCCGCCAGCGGAACTCCCGTGCATGTGCTTGGTGATTTTATGTATAGGAAAAGTTTGGATGACATAAATCTTGATGCGCTTCATTTCAGTAACTCTGTTCACCAATCGCCACTCCGAGTATCACAGCGTAACTATGATTTGTGGTCTCACATGATTAGATAACATTGCTAGTTTTACTAGAATTGGGATACTTAACTTTCAGCGTGCTTCAACCGGAAGAACTTAATATGTTGTCTGATGAGAGTGATGTATTTTTCTGGGAGAAATAAAACAGGATAAAAGAAATACCTGAGTAATCGTTGCGATTGCCGGCCAAATGGGAATGTTGATGAAGGTAAAGTGCGCATGATCGAAACGGGTAAAAAGTAAGCACTCACGACTGACTGATTGTGCTAATTGTGAATAAAAGGAAAAAAGCCAGTAATGGTACTCTGGAACTTGGAGTGGAAAGTCCACTGAAGGCTGCCGGAAAACTGAATTTAAAGTTGTGTTATTGAAGCAGACCTCGGTGCGTCAAACACGTCGGTATCCATGCTGTTTCATCGATGGTGAAGTCTGACATGTCCTACTTGGCTAAGTCAGACCCGCTTATCAGGTGGTTAGAGACATAAAGGGACATGGCTAGATGTCACGCCCAACGGCGTAGGTGTGTTCGGGCACTCTATTTGTCTTCGTTAATTACTGGTCGTAATTAGGGGCTTTACCCCTTTTTTGTTTGGTTACTCATGAGTAGCGTGTATGTGCAACATGAACCTCGGCAGTTCGAAGTGCATATTCTCTATTTCGTAAGTATCATAGTGGTATGTATTCGCATTTTACGATGCCTTTTACTTCAACGGTTTTTGTATTTACCCACAACTTTGGCTCCCTAAAGTTTCACATTTTGATTGTGAGATGATCTTCCTGAGTTTCATTGGTAAGGCCATGTGGAGCCTCGAACTCCCACGCTTAACCTTGCTGTCACCGTACTCCACAGTTGACTACCGCACACCAGCGGCATTGACAGTTTTAATAACAGGTTCATCCATTCATGTTGACACGTTCTGAGTTACCCCACAGTTTCAACTTACTTGCGCTCATTTATTAATAACTCCCTTTGGTGTTGCAACTACGATCCAGCTCATCCTTTTGTGACTGATTAATTGAATCGTCCCGGTAAATTATTCTTGATTTACTGATTGTTCCACCACTAAACTGCGCAACAGTTTCGTTCCGCCGCTTGCCAAGTGACAATTATTGTTTTCTCCGCTGTTCCGACTTTCGGAAAGCCTCCGCCCTTTGTTTTGAGTTTCTCACCTGCCTGTCAGTCTTCATCCGCCGTGTGTTTATTGCTTCATGTACTGTTTTAGAACCATGATTCTTCCATAAACACGATTATTCAGTTAGACTGTGTTCACAACGAGACTGCACCTTGGTGTGGTATGATGGCTTGCATGTCTCCACAACCCAAAGAGCTATACAGGACGGCTTCCCTAAGCCGGAGATACAATCATGTTTGACAGGTCGATGGGTAGAGGCCAGACGAAGTCCAGTCTCAGAACAAGTTGCTGGGCAACATCTGGTTGATACCACTATTTCCCTGGAGAGGACACTTTATCGAATAAACATTGATAGAAATAGTTTACCGGTCTGAAAACCTCCACTGAAGGTACGTAGGAGTGGAGTACGTGGGGTTTCTCTCAACGGTGGGAGAAGTGATCGGACTTGATTGGGCAGCTATGGCCCACCTAAGCTGGATAGCCCCCAAACCCAAAGGATGCTTTGTTATCCACGTTCCACTTGCTCCATTAAGTGCATGGGGCTAAGGACTGAATCCGAAAGGCGGATCGATGACCAATCACTGGTAGAGACATGATAGAATGTAGGCAACAGTGAGGTCTCACATGAGAGATCAGGATAAGTTTCTTCACGGACTCTTCGGTGACTTTACCGTGCTGAGTTGACGCCCCATTGCAAGTGAGTCAGACAGTTTAGTCCGAGGTTTTGGCTAGAGTTCTCAAAAAATCCCTTTTCCGCAACTGCCAAGTGTGATGCGCCTGGGGGTCTCCAGCGGTCCCTTGGGAAACATTCGCCCTCTGTGCTGTTCACCCTTCACTTCCTAATGCTAACTTAATACTAAGGGCCACAGTACGTCGTGACCTTGAACTTCTAACTCTCAGTCAAGGTAACAACTTAGAAACATGGGACGAAAGATAGTCGATTCTCTGAGCTAGGCATTTTATTCACGTTGCTGTTTTCAACGTCCGCATACAAAACCAAACGGGTCAACGAGCATCCGTAGCTAGAACTCTTCAAACTTTTACCATAGATGTGTGTTGTGTTTCCAAAACATGCACACAAGACCCAACTATTCTGGGACGATAATTATCCATCTGTTTACCAAAAGGAATTTTCCGCCAGGTTATCGATGCAGTCAAATGTCTAGGATCCAGAAGAGCAATGAACGGAGATCACGCAGGCTCTACTTGAGGCTGGTGATGCTACCCGAGGTCTAACAACCAGACACGGAAACGATGGATATGTGCATCCTCAGTTGCACTGTTAGATGCGCGCAGATCGATTCCTCCAGATGCCAGAAAGGATAAGGCACGGAGATGGCTTAAACGCCAACTGATTCGTAGCCTGAGAGACGAGTGTGAGCAGTGGTGGATTGCGAAATGTAGAGAGATGGAAAAAGCTCCGGTGATTGGCAACAGCCGCAACCTTTTCCGTCTAATAAGAAGAACCAGGCGTTAGCGAGTTGATCACAGAGCCGAATGGTTCACTGATTCAGACTCAGTAGCGTCGCCCAATTCGCTGAGCGAAGTATTTCGGTAATCGGTTTGATTGGCCCTTATCCTCGGCAAATTTTACTCACTAGCGCGGTGGTCACAGTTCTAGTTGTAGATAGCAGTCCTCTGTTGAAAATCGAGGTTTTCTGTGAGAGGAACTTCTGTGAACGACATTAGGTTGCTGGACCGAGTGGGTTGCCTCCATCTATTTTCAAAGACGATGGCTCAGCACTAGTATTCGAGTTGTGAGAACTCCTCAGTTTTATATGAGATACGGAACAAGTTCCAAAGGGTTGGTGTGAATTGGTGAACGTATCGATTTACGAGAAGGGTGAGAGGTCCTCCTGTGAAAACCACGGGGGAAGAAGTGTGGTTAGCATTGCATCTAAACTGCTTGCTGGTATTATTCTCTGCCACTTATCCGACGCTCGCGAACAGTGCTTGCGCGTGAATTAAGCTGGATTTAGACCTGGTAGAGGTTGTATTGTTGACCTTTTCACTGTTCGACAGATTTGAGAACATAAGCACACCTTCCGTAGACTCACGATCTGCTCTTAGCTTGATCATAAAGCGGCCTTCGTCTTGGTCGACCGCACAGTTCTCTGGCGCTGCCTGTTGTCAGAGGGTGTGCCAGAGAAATTAGGTTGCATTATGGAGTCCCTGTACATGAACAGGCGAAATCGAGTTCGGGCTTACGGTTATCTTTTATCCGAGTTCACCACGAATGGTAATGTACGTTAGGGTTACTCCCTTTCTAATTCGTGATTGACATGGTCTTAGAGACCACACTTTTGTCAAGTGCGGGTAGTGGCGTTGAACTTT
Source organism: Fasciola hepatica (assembly GCA_948099385.1). Lineage (NCBI taxonomy): Eukaryota > Metazoa > Platyhelminthes > Trematoda > Plagiorchiida > Fasciolidae > Fasciola > Fasciola hepatica. The sequence goes on from CANUEZ040000040.1 coordinate 1,848,875, forward strand.
TCCCGAGTGGAAGAGTGTTAGACGTTGAATATGTGGACGACATGGTTCTTCTAAGTGAAGATCCAGGTAAGTTACAATCTTTTTTCGACAGCTTGACGGGCTGCGTATCAATGTTCAGCGTACGTTTTAGACCCTCAAAGTCCAAGATACTGTTGCAGGACTGGGTTGGTCTAACACCAAACCTTTCAATTTCTGGGGAGACTATAGACCAGATAGAGAAGTTCTGTTATCTGGGCAGCTGCATTTCACCCTGAGATCGGATATCGGATGAGGTGTGTTTGTGTGTACAGAAGGCTCGTTTTGCTTTTGCCAACCTGAGTCAAATGTGGCGTCGACATGACATGGGTTTATCTATCAAGAGTCGAGTGTACGCTGCAGTATTCAGGCTAGTGCTTGTGTATGGTTCGGAGACATGACCACTTCGGGTGGAGTATATGTAAAGAATGCCTGTACTTGAACAATGATGTCTTCGTAGCATTGCTCGAATCTGGTGGAACACCGTATAAGCAATGCTGGGGTTCGATGGACAGACTTAGGTTCACAGACCAAATCAGTAGATGAAACGCTAAGTGTCACCAGGTTAAGGTGGTTAAGTCATGTGTTGCGACTGTCCTCTGACAGGATTCCTGGGCGCATAATTTTCGCAGAAGTGGGTGCCAGTTTGAAGATAAGTGAGGGTGACCAGTCAATGGGAAGGATGTTCCAGGGACCTCCAGATTCCACAGTAACGAAGACCGAGTGGCGAATATCCTTTCTCGATAACATTGCGAGACGCCATCATTGAGGTCAATGATCCTCTGTGTTTAAGCTTCGTCAGCCACACAATGCAATGCTACATGAGAGCCCCTAATAAAAAATATTTATTATGAATTCATCTTGACTACCATAAACTTTGATTATGCTTCAAAATCCGTCTTCATGATTGTAAAATGAAACAACTATAGGATGTTATCTGGACTGTTGCGGAAGGATATAATTCTGATCATGGCTATGTTCTGTTTCAAGTCTGCGGAATTTTTGTGCTTGAGAGAGAAAAGGGGATCAAGAGTGTCCCGAAGGATGCCGTTACGACGAAAAAAAGATAAAGCATTAGCGTTGTGAGTGCAAGTAAGGTTACGGGCCGAAATAACTCCAAGATAAAGAATACAAAATTCCAATCAGTAGAAGATGACCATAGTTACTTACTAAAGTAAGTTCAGGTGAACAACTTTTGTCGAAAAGTCGTAATAATTCCGTCACATTTGCCGTGACGTAGCAATCAACGAAAGACTAACGACAGATATAAAAGGTGCGTGTGTGATGTGAACTGGTAGAGTAGTTAAGACCCGGAGTCTTTTGATTCGAATTGAATAGCCGAATACTTGAATATGATGTGTTTCTGCGTGTGCTGGTGTGAACGTAGGCGTCACGAAGTGGAGGGTAAACCAGTTAATTCCGGTTGGAAGGTTGTATAAGGAAGCGCTGAACGCAAGTCTACGCAGAGATCGCGAAATCTGATGGCCGCAACGTGCGTCAGAGATAGAGCGTACTGCCGCTAGGGGAAATCCCCGCAAGCTATTCTATCTTGTACGAGTTGTCCGTAGGGAACCATTAGGTGTGAGTGAAACGATCTGTATATCTGACGTTCCGCCAAGTCACAATCAGTAGAGTCTCAAAGCTTGGGCGGAGCACTTTAAGACAGTTTAGCTGGCCTACAGTGTGAGCTTAATACGGCTAATCCGGCAATCGTCCCATGGTCTACTTCGATAGATCCACCTATTGAGGCGGAGATGCACAATGAAAACCAAGTCTTAGGACGTCACAAACCGCCGGGCTTCGATATGGTTCCCCGGCACTGTTTAAAGATCGTGAATTGAAGCTGGTTAGATCGGGATTCCTACATAATCTCAATGCTGGGCCACCTAAATCACAACTTCATCTTATGTTAACCTTACGTAATTGTAATTATTTGCCGCGGACAATTGACTGAGAAGATGTAATATCAATCGAGCGCTTTGTCCATAATGATCTTCATGCTTTATTGAAACCAAAACAGTTCTGATCCGTGAGAAAATCCACATCCATACTACAAGTCTGCATAATAGTACCCGAATTGAAGGACAGAAGTGCGAGAGCTGAAAACGTAACGCCTTCAATTGTGAATGTACGTGATCATTAGACACTTTAAGCACCAATACACCAAGACTGTTACGTAGTCTGTCTAGGTGCATACAGTTGTTGTAAGATATTAGAAGAAATTCAACCGGTCGGCAAACGAATAACTGTGACGCAATTATCAACATCTTTTTCAGAACAGAATGGCAAGCCAATGGATGTTTCTTCTTGAATCAATGCATAGAGATAGCACGGATGCAAATACGACAGTACTTTTAGAAATCCAGCTGAAGGAGACCGGTAAAAGAAAATCTAATTGCACGAAATCAGCATAAAATGTGATAAACTTTGATACTCAATTCAAACCAAGCCGACCTGGTGAATTTCGGATTTACTCACACCCCTGTGACTCCAGTCAGGTTTCCGTAATCAAGCCCCAGTTCACATACCGATCTGAATCGATCACAGAATGCCGCTGTTACGAGGTCAGTAATTAAGGCTTTTGTGGACGTTGGTAACACAAAATACAGAAAAATACGCTCATACTTCTTGCACTTGCGAGTTTGCACATTTCGACATCCGAAGTGTGGTCTAGCTGCCACTCAAAGATAGAGCCTAATTGCAGTCTGTCATTCGTATGCCCCAATAATTTTTATCACCACGTGGCAACGATGAAGGCGGATTGAAATTCGGATACATTTGCTTTATAGCATCGCACTACAGTTCTCGTTTTCCATTGTTACCCTCGGAGTCAGTCTGTGGCCGCAGTGTGATTTCACCTGCTTTGTTCACTTCGCCCACTGAGATCGCGTGAAACCGAATGAGAGACTTGGCTCTACCTACTGGTCGTGTTAATGATCGCCTCACGATCACCTGGTTCGGCCACATGATAGTTACTGAGCTTCTTAGCTCTGGTCACGACAACGTCGAGTCCACGTGCGTAATTGTAGGCGCACATTATGATGCGATGCCCAGACGGCGAGCGCACGGTGTGGCCACCTACGCGAAATGTGTAAGGGTGATTGATACGCCGGTCTTCAGACCAATCAGGAGGAAATCTCAAACAGCCAATCGGATGGCACTTCGGAATAAATTTGAACTGATGCATACTAATTTCGGTCTATTTCCGAATAATTCCGAAACAATGCATAAAATTTTGTAGTGAGAAGACTTTCGTGCCTTTGGATCACCTCATCTTACTGCGGTAAAGCACAAGGTAAATATCGATTGTTGGTCCATGCAGCCAATCATTGAGCATAACTTATTCTTTGGACTGGTTTGGGCAATCAATCCTTGAGCCTCAAACATCGGTGACGAGATTCATCTCTCAGTTTACTGATTCACGCCATCGATCGGCTGTCCTGTCGCTCATGATTTCGTTGTCTCAAGCCTTGGGCTCGTTGGTGCACAGGGGCTGACTATTAACGTGACTTGTTTGTGTACCACGGTTGATTCAATACACCCTCACAAGCGGCATCCTTTTTTCTGTATTTATCTGGTTCCAGGCGCCAAGTTTGAACCTTCAACGCTTCCGAAATCGAATAACTGTTCACGTGAGTAATTTTCCGTGTCTTTCACACTTCCAATTGTTGTTGGTGCGGATCGTCAGTTATTTCCCGCTCATTTGGGTGCATTGTCGTCTCAGATGGCCAGGCTCATGGAGCACTTGTGTACATCGCACATTAGTGGCAGTGTTTGCGTTCCGACACAAACAGGCAAGGAAAACAAAAACAATCAGTCGCCACTGGAATACAAAATGAAATTTTCAGTTTCTCTTAACACTGTTTTGCTTAAAGTTGGTCGCTCTCGAGGTTATTGATCGAGTTTTCACTCCCATTCCAGTTGATATATTTTTCATCATGGAAGTTTAACGTCTAATTCGTAGTCCGATTGGTTGAAAGTAGAACAAGTACCTGTGTACACATGCTTTCGTATGACTAAAGATCCAATGGTCTGTCAATCAGTGAGGTTATTGCCACACCATATCTCGTTTATCACCTTATATCAGTCTATGTTAGATGAGCTTCCGAGAGTTTAGCGGATTCGACAAACATTGAACTTCAAGTAGAAAATCTGGTGATAGTGCCTGCTGAACAGGACCTGTTAAGCTTTCGGGATCATAAGCTTACCCCAGCTGATTTTCATAGTCGTTGGATGTGGTTACTGGGCTGCAGTAACGGTGAATGCGATGTATAACAAACTCTGAGCTATCGGTTGAGTCACGCGTGCCACAATCCCAAAGGTGACAAACGCTTAATTTCGTTCGAGTACAGTCTTTTATAAACATAATCCTAAATATTGCACAAATGAAGGACAAACCTCAACGTAGATTACTCCGTGGATTAGAGTCGGCCCAGGTGTAACAACATTTGCAACTGCTTGCAAATCAAGTTAGCAGAATTAGCGCAAACCTGTTTCTCAAGAACGTCAAGGGGCATGAGAGATAAAGTTACTCTGTGTTCTAGTCAGAGGAAGACAGTAACACAAAACACTCGCAGACGGAGGGTGAGAGGGAAAGTAGTCCATAGTTCGCTCACAGTTCCCACTCAAATCGATCTACCGCTTACACGGTGGGATCATGTATCCGAGGTCTGTAACTTCGAGCGTCTTCATGCGTCGATGATATTCCGGTTTTCGAAAATACGTTTAAAATAGTCTTCAGTGCCGTATAAGTGATCTTGTATCAACAAGCTGCACGATAATTTCACAGGTTTTGATTCCACCACTCGGTCAATTTATTTTCCGCTTCTGGTTTCTTTGGGTTCATGAAAGGGCAATTAGGAAGCATCTTTGTTCGTTGAAATTTCCCCGCAATATCAAGAAACGTCGTTGGTTGTCTCCAGTATGCCTCAACATAGGCTACGGAGGACATTGAGCATCCATCTTCATCGGACATTACTGTTAGATCATCCTTTGAATGTTTTTGTTGATGTTGATACTGCCAAACATTTTCTTTTTCTGCGGTGCTTTCCGATTATTCCCATTCAGTTAAAGCCAGCCGCGGATTAAATTGAGTATATCTAAGTACTAGGTGAATTAGAAATATGGTTAAGCGCATCCTTTTTGTTACGTGCCTGTGCATGAGTGCAATGAAAGGAGTACATCCCATAGCCCAAGGGCCAACAACACTGTTGAGGATGATTAACAACCGGACCCTGATACTTGGGGTGGAGATTCGCACAAGGTCACAATAACTGACTATTTAACCACGTCACCCGGTGGCTATGAACATGGAGTTTTTGATTGGTCTCCTTTTTACGTCCTGGAGGACGGAAAACGGCTATACCGCCCGAGTTGGTAATTTGCCTTACTGGTGTTGATTTAGCTTGTGTTGCATTTTCCCTTGATAATTATCAGTCGGAAGAATCAGTGGTTTATGACATTTTTGACTCATTGTTCACCTTTTAGGAATTGGACCAGTGGAGAAAGTCTAACACTCCACATCTGATGATTGATTTACGTCCCGAAGTCGAAGTCGAACTTTGCCGATTAAAACCGTGTCTGTGTAAGTCACTTTGCGTTGTTTATTCTTCGTATCAAACCACGTTCGTGCCACCAGTCGATAGCAGTTGATCTCATTTTCGCGCTTATTCAATAACTGTTCTTTTCCCATCAGAGCTCAGCGTTCACGAGAATGGTTTTTTTGGAGTCCCATTCAAGCTTGCCGAGCACATTAAACATCTTAGTTCACTTTTGCTGATCTACATTGCCTCCGATGGCTTTGGTCGTGTTTCGCGAATGTCTACCCACCATTTACTTCTCCGTGGTCTGTTCGCACGTGCTGGTCAAGGCTGAAACCAACGACACGGCGATTGGAGCATTACTTAGCGTAGGGATATGAAGAAGCTAGCATCAGCACTGGCTTCGGTTGACTCTTTCCGCCTTCCTGATTGGGACCCAAAGGATGAGGATTGTCGTTGGTTAGAGACTCATAATAGAAGTGAATTTTGTACGTCACGTTTGTTGCACTTCCGTTCCTCGTAGACACACAAAAACACCAACACTTGTTCGATGTAAAAAACCATTCAGGTTTCTTTTATATTCAATAACTGTTTTTCTCATTCTGTTGTACGTTGTCCTTTCAATTTTTTCTGGTGTTTCTGGTAACGTAATTGTGTTGGCACTAAACCTCATCTCAAGCGGTTGAATGATTCTATGCATATCAACAGCAGCGGGCTGAAGCGCCGACACCTGTTTATCGTTTCTGTGTATGCCCCAACTGACTGCAGCTTTCCTGAGACGAATTTTACCAAGATTTGTCTCACCTTCTCCCCAGCGTGCGCTCTACGGACATCATGATTGTTGCTGATGATCTCGCTGTTCAAGTTGGAATCCTACACGAGACGGAGAGAAATACAGGAGGCCGATTCGGAACGCAGCCGATCGAACCGATAACAGTGACTGACTCATCCAACTATGTTCCGACCGTAGACCATTTCTAGTGACTGCAAATTTCTCGCACGAAAAGCAGCACCGACTAACCTGGCATCCTTCTGCGCTTTCACAACGTTGAATTCAGATCGATCAAATTGCTATCGGTTACGCTGGCGCGGATCAGTTGAAAACTGTCGATCATTTTGTTCCACATCTATAGACACTGATCACGTTCTTTTCCTTGTGCGTTTCAGCCTGCCTCCCGTCGTTGGCCGAAATAATACCATCCACCACAGCTGCTACAGAGCAATACCCGTCGATCTGTTTTCCAAGCGGAATTATCCGCCAGGTTATCGATGCAGTCAAATGTCTAGGATCCAGAAGAGCAATGAACGGAGATCACGCAGGCTCTACTTGAGGCTGGTGATGCTACCCGAGGTCTAACAACCAGACACGGAAACGATGGATATGTGCATCCTCAGTTGCACTGTTAGATGCGCGCAGATCGATTCCTCCAGATGCCAGAAAGGATAAGGCACGGAGATGGCTTAAACGCCAACTGATTCGTAGCCTGAGAGACGAGTGTGAGCAGTGGTGGATTGCGAAATGTAGAGAGATGGAAAAAGCTCCGGTGATTGGCAACAGCCGCAACCTTTTCCGTCTAATAAGAAGAACCAGGCGTTAGCGAGTTGATCACAGAGCCGAATGGTTCACTGATTCAGACTCGGTAGCGTCGCCCAATTCGCTGAGCGAAGTATTTCGGTAATCGGTTTGATTGGCCCTTATCCTCGGCAAATTATACTCACTAGCGCGGTGGTCACAGTTCTAGTTGTAGATAGCAGTCCTCTGTTGAAAATCGAGGTTTTCTGTGAGAGGAACTTCTGTGAACGACATTAGGTTGCTGGACCGAGTGGGTTGCCTCCATCTATTTTCAAAGACGATGGCTCAGCACTAGTATTCGAGTTGTGAGAACTCCTCAGTTTTATATGAGATACGGAACAAGTTCCAAAGGGTTGGTGTGAATTGGTGAACGTATCGATTTACGAGAAGGGTGAGAGGTCCTCCTGTGAAAACCACGGGGGAAGAAGTGTGGTTAGCATTGCATCTAAACTGCTTGCTGGTATTATTCTCTGCCACTTATCCGACGCTCGCGAACAGTGCTTGCGCGTGAATTAAGCTGGATTTAGACCTGGTAGAGGTTGTATTGTTGACCTTTTCACTGTTCGACAGATTTGAGAACATAAGCACACCTTCCGTAGACTCACGATCTGCTCTTAGCTTGATCATAAAGCGGCCTTCGTCTTGGCCGACCGCACAGTTCTCTGGCGCTGCCTGTTGTCAGAGGGTGTGCCAGAGAAATTAGGTTGCATTATGGAGTCCCTGTACATGAACAGGCGAAATCGAGTTCGGGCTTACGGTTATCTTTTATCCGAGTTCACCACGAATGGTAATGTACGTTAGGGTTACTCCCTTTCTAATTCGTGATTGACATGGTCTTAGAGACCACACTTTTGTCAAGTGCGGGTAGTGGCGTTGAACTTTTCCCGAGTGGAAGAGTGTTAGACGTTGAATATGTGGACGACATGGTTCTTCTAAGTGAAGATCCAGGTAAGTTACAATCTTTTTTCGACAGCTTGACGGGCTGCGTATCAATGTTCAGCGTACGTTTTAGACCCTCAAAGTCCAAGATACTGTTGCAGGACTGGGTTGGTCTAACACCAAACCTTTCAATTTCTGGGGAGACTATAGACCAGATAGAGAAGTTCTGTTATCTGGGCAGCTGCATTTCACCCTGAGATCGGATATCGGATGAGGTGTGTTTGCGTGTACAGAAGGCTCGTTTTGCTTTTGCCAACCTGAGTCAAATGTGGCGTCGACATGACATGGGTTTATCTATCAAGAGTCGAGTGTACGCTGCAGTATTCAGGCTAGTGCTTGTGTATGGTTCGGAGACATGACCACTTCGGGTGGAGTATATGTAAAGAATGCCTGTACTTGAACAATGATGTCTTCGTAGCATTGCTCGAATCTGGTGGAACACCGTATAAGCAATGCTGGGGTTCGATGGACAGACTTAGGTTCACAGACCAAATCAGTAGATGAAACGCTAAGTGTCACCAGGTTAAGGTGGTTAAGTCATGTGTTGCGACTGTCCTCTGACAGGATTCCTGGGCGCATAATTTTCGCAGAAGTGGGTGCCAGTTTGAAGATAAGTGAGGGTGACCAGTCAATGGCATGAAAGAGAAGTAAGAAAAATCTAATCAATGAAATTGGCCGTGTAGGGCGCGTTAGACTTTGTGGGTGAATACGGCTTTCTGCATGAGCTGGTTATCATTTTTTGTAGTTCTCCTGTTACTGTTTTTCTGCTGTTTTCTTTTTTGATTGTTTATTTTCGAGGTTGCTGCTAGGAGATGGCAAACAAAGCCACCACACCTGGTGTATGGGTAATGGTTGTTTGAACTAAACTTGACTGATATATATGGTCACAACGTATCAAATCTGTTTTAAAACAACGGTTCGTTTTCACCATGACATGTAATTTTCCTACTCTGGCAAAACGACGAAGAAATTACGATTCTGTTGCCGTCTTATAGACAGATTGTTTTTGCAGCATCGTACGTTTAATGCTAAAAATGTTCCCTAGCGTTGTCTTCGGATAGGGCTCACGAATCATTCCAGTCTAATCAGGAAAAAGTCTTTATGCATCCTTGTAATAGTCATCTAGATTGAAAATCAAATCTACTGAGTTTGGAAATCAACTTGTGTCAGGCCAGTGGTGGCTATGGCGTCAACTAAGAATGATTATCTTCCACCTCAGAGGTCAGAAGTACGAACCACACTACGGCCGGTCGTTTTAACATCAGACTGAGATTCACTGTCACACGATTCGGTACCACACCAGATCTGTTACGACCTTATATAGTTTTCTGCATTATGTTGAATGCAGTGTTCTTCCCTGGGGTTGAGTAGTGCACAATAGGCAAAGACGCGTAGAGTAAAATTGGTGAGCCAGAGATTACTAAGTGCGTAAGCAATCATCTACACTTAATCCAATGAAGATGGGCATGGCGATCTATGTCTGAGCGTGTTACATCTCCATGCGATGTCTTCGTAGCAATAAACGATCGTCGGATGTACTATACTGTCGCCTTTTGATTTACGTTAACGTGCTGGTGCAGTAAGAGTTGCAATGAAGACCAACTGCACAGACCCTCCGTAGGCAACTCGCAGAATAGAAACGCGAGGGACCGTAACAGTGTGTTGGGCAAGGATAGCCGCCCTCCAAAAAAAGGTCCACCTTCAATGGTTTCGACAGGATCTACTTTCTGTGCTTTGTTCGCACGGGCTGGTCCAGGCTGGAAGAATTTATACGACGATCAAGCCGTGACCTGGCGTAGGGGTATCGAGAAGCTAGCATCAGCACTGACTTCATTTGGTGCTTCCCGCCCTCCTAGTTGGGGCCCACGGGATGAGCATTGCCGTCGGTTAGAGGCGTCGAGGGACGCGGCTCCGAATGAAAGTCAGTGTCGCGAATACTCTACGGTCTCTTTGTTGGACTCTCGTGTTTCATGAACACTAATGTATTATTCATGCAAAAAAATAACGAAAGAAAAACAGTGACGAACAAAAAAGAAATCATATAATATCATTTGAGTACTTACTTATCCTATATTGTTATTCTTTCCCTCCGTTTTGTTGTTGCGGTTGCGTTGACATCGTGCTTGAGTTCAAGCCGGCGAATAAATCCCGTTGCAGAACCTCTTCATGATTTTGAGAAGCTCTCACAACCCATGCATAGTATAGCAAGGCCGACAACACGGGGTGGGATACTTGTATTCCAACGGCCAAGCAAGTCAAGTCATGAAATACGTACAATCGTTTATATAGGCCCTTTCCCAGACTGTGCTGCAACACCATTGCTCTTGCGGCTGCTTAAGTGCTTCGGCTGCGTTCTGGCCAGTTGCCCGTGGCCGATAGTTTACTTCTCTTCGGCGTCATTTCTCTTCGGTTGGTCCGATTGTCTCAGTTGACTGCTTAATCGGCAGTCCCTCACCTGGGCTATCTTGCTGGTTGCCAGAGATCTCGCTGCTTCCCCTCTGGTAGTCCGTATGCTTCCTTTTGTCTGCTTCAGGGTGCTCCCGACATATTCGCCGTCTGTTCTTTTGTCTGTGGCCCTCATTGGTTCGTCCGTTCGCCTTGATATTTACGTCGTTCCTCTGCCCCAAAATTCTCCGTTACAATGGTATCAAATGCAGTGGGAGGTCAAGAAATTTCTATCGAGTCATGCGTGTTTTGTTATGTTATCGTGCTCGCTATCATGACTGAATTACAATAAGAGCATTCTTTGGTTTCGTGGTCAATGTTGCCGGTTTACAGTATTGCGTCCATTATGCCTGGGGCTCACTGTTCCATTGTTTAAACTGGTAGTTTATGCACCGAAAGGATGACTTGCATTGCACCCGGTCTCTAATTGCCTTCGTGTTTACCTGTGGGATGTGTCTGTCAACGACATTCCGAAATGGTGCATCACTCCCCGTGTGCGATGACGAACGAGGGAGAAACACTGAAGCAGATACCGAAGATGCAGAAGGAGAAACCAGAAGGGATGGACAAATTGCTGGGGCACATAGCTCTGTAGATTCATTGACCCAAGAAGAACACTCACCATCTTGAACACAGATTGGTCAAAGTTGAAAGCCAGTAATCAAGTAGCGAAAACCTTTTAAAACCGAATAAATGTGTTGGATGTACTTTTGTTTCATTAATTCAATGGCGTGTCCTGATTGGTCGGTAGGAGACTTTAGCTTGGCATATTCTAAATTGCACAAATCGATTAGGGCAAAATGCTTTATGAGCCATCGAGGAAGTGGCAATGGTTGAGACTTCTGTGTTGCACAATGTAACAATAAAACTGATTGTTTTTCCTGTCTTTTGATAAATACAGTAATGTGTTTTAGTGTGATTCTGCTCTAATCCTCGGTAGGAAAGTAGCGTTTTCCGGGATTACGTTTTTTCGAAACGCCACTACTATATCAATAATGTCATGTAACTCATTTTATTTTTCTCGGTCATTGACTCAACTTATCTGCTTCGTTCCTTTTTTCCGTTCTAGTTTTCCCACTGAAAATCCTTTTGCGAGACTCAGTCATCTCGCAGATTTATGAGAAATTGAAGGAGAATCTGGAAAAATTCAGCAAGCGACCGTTTCCGAGTAGGTTGGTATTTCACAGTGCAATATTGCCATAAATTTTGCTTTACACTTATCATTCTTTTTGGGTAGTGGGAGATTGGGTTTTACATCGTATAATATTCATTATGCAGTGTTAACTTTCAAACCATTATCATTCTCATACAACTTATCCTCCTCATGCACGTTTACATTTAAGATATTGTTCAACGCTTGACAGTGCATAAACAAAGATTATCGCATTTGGAGTCTTCTTTCGTCGCTTCCTTCGAATTGTTATCCCGTATTGTCGTTCGACGCAAATGTTGTGCTCGTAGTTGGTAACAGAACACATAATAATTGCACTTCATTTATTTCAGTGGAAAACTTAGAGGTGCTGAGTACAAATATTGTTCAATAGCCCACGATCTGCTTAACTGGAAGTATTTGTTCGCCACATAGCCTCCCGAATTCACTCTCCCGACCCGACAAAATTTGCCTTCAAACTCTCTTTGTCAGCCCCTGATTCCGTTGACTACATCGCTAACGTTATTACTTCTGCTCTTGATCGCCGTGGTCGTACTGTTAGGCTATTATTTTTCTTGGCTGTTTTTAGTTCTCCTCATCGGGACACTCTTCTTTGTATTGTGCATGGTAATGGCGTTGAATTTCATACTTCGAACATCCTTCGTGGCTATTTTTCTTATCACACACCGTTTACCTCCCGTGGTAACACTTTTTTTCTCCTCAAGTTAATTAGCTTTTTGCACGATACCACTATCTTCCCATTTATTTTCCCCCTTTATATTATTAACCCCCCTTCCCCATTTCATCTAATCTCATTTGTAGCAAATACCCTGACGATGTTGTTCTGAAATGTCTCTACAATGGAAACAAAAGTTTATATTTTCTTCAGACCAATTTAACTGAACTTTATTACTGACCGATTTCCCATTCTCTTCCCTTTGTCGACCTCAAATGTTTTGATGTGTCATTCAATCTCCAATGCGAATCACGCTAACAAACCATTTTAGCAACACTCGAAATCTTTCTCTTGATAACCAACATTGCCCGAAAGTTTCTCCCGTCCGCTACCTGGAAGTTATTCCGACTTAAAACCTTTGCTGGACTGACCATGTTCAGAAAAGTCAGGCAACTTACCTTTTTATCGTTCAAACTCGAAAAGCTTAGTGTCCTACAATCTCGTACTTCAATTTGTAACTTCTTGCATTTTCACTCTGGCTTTACTGCCCTTGATTTAAATGAGAAAGATTTCGCTCTTATTACCAGGTTTCATAAATCGCTTTCTCATTAGAGCGATATTATTGGAGATGCTCTCGCCGACTTTCTCATTAGCAGGTATTTTGTTGAGTGCGACAAATTAACCTATATTTTGTTGTCTAATACCAATTATTATCCTAACTCCATTTCCTCCAAAGCCGTCTCTTCATCTCCCACTCGCTCGAAATTTCTGGGTTCGATTTCCGCCATCGCCGGTTACTTCCTCACTTGGCAACTGTTCATTTGCTGTGGTCTCCCTTCTGAAATGTTGTACTTTTGTTGTATAATGAATGAATGAAGGAAAAAGAACATTAATAATCCCTCCACGTCTACACATAGAAGTAGCCTCATCCTTTGCTTGGTCCGCGTACTTGAAAACGACGATCAAGTAATCAATGGTCATACTGTTCACTTTCGTCGGTATTCTAAATGTATTTCTTGCCTCATTTTTTCTCCCGCGCATTCCTCTCTACATTCCAGTTACTCCCTGTGCTATTTTCTTTGGATTCCGCTTTAAATTTTGTTCGTGCTGAAAATTCACTTTATATCGGCCTCATAAAAGCGTTCATTGACTTGAGCAATAGTTCCCTCTGCGCAGTTAGAAGTTTGCAGTAGTGTGTACTCTTCATGTTTTTATTTGGGGCTGAAATCGATATGCAGAATTGTGGGTACCCGAGCGAAGCCAATCCTCAGGAGCACTCTCATGGTGACGAAAGCAGCTTTAGTGCTGCGCGGTGGATCATCATTGCTGACAACTTAATCTAACTTCCTATCGAAATAATCTAAAGGGTTCTACATTCGTGCTTAATTTTGGTTACCTTTTCATTTGACGGTCGCGATCGTCCATGAGATAGTCCGAAATATAAGAATGCCCTTATATAACGTTACCACTTTAAGTGCAGCCGTCGTAAGCTTAGACGAACTCTTTGCAACTTCAGCTGAAGTCCTAAATCGCACCGCTGTCTAAATACCGATGATTGATTGACTTGGTAGCGGACAATCGTCACCCATCCACAAATTCTCTTCCCTGCCGCGTCGTGACGCAGACCCGAAGTGTTTTCTTCCACCACTATCTCTTTCTAAGCTAATTTGATTAATTTAAATATGGAGTGGTTTTCATCATGTGGTAGCCAGTCCTCAGTTCCCAGCTCCTTGTTACAAGTCTTCAGCAGTTCATATCCACCGAGTCCCAACCGTGGAATCAATCCCGTTGCGGATGATTGAGTCCCGCACGCCATCACTAGGGCCATTATCCAAGCTTGTTCTCAGGCGATTGCCAATGATGTGTGAAGTATAGCGCTCATCAGTCATCATTCTGTTCAGATCTTTTTATTTTGGCTCGATCCCCTGCTGTGAATGCGTCCGTCACAGGATTCGATCCTTTTACGGAGCATTGGTTTTCAACGTCACAGTGACACTAACCGGTAAGTGTTATCGAATTTTAGGCTGACATGAAACAGGCCACCTAGAGCTAGTCCTGATGGCCAAACGGTAAGCACATGACTGTCTGACGTCTCGTGATATATATATATATATATATATATATATATATGTATATATATATATATATATATATATATATATACTAACGGATATTCCTAGAGCTAGATAAAGGGTTTTCCTTGGTAAGTGGGACGTTCGGGGATCATCATACCGTGGGTCATTTGAATATGTTATTGTTTTTTATTGCTCTCTTATCTTGTGAATTTATGGTTCTCAAACCCCTTATAAAATCTTTTCTCTAATCTGACAAACCGCCCGCTCATTCCTGGTCATCTTCGTCCGCCTTTCTGCGCGTGGTTGCTCTCTCCCCATCGGACTTGTCTTTGTAACTCACTCAGTCGTGCTGCTTTGCCATCGCGGTAACAAGTCACGCATAGGAGCTTTTCAACTGGCCAGTGCTCTTTGTTCGTTTCGTCATCGGCACTCACAAACTGATTTACCACTTGCCGGGGAGAATGTGGCAGGTACTGAAGAATCAGACACGTCGGATTTCGTGGTTTGTGACGTTGCCGGAGGTTTGGCAGCATGGGCGAACGAAATCGACCCGGAATTTCCAAGCTATTGATCGAATGAACGGTTTGATGAACGTTATCATTTTGTTTTGTACAAAAAAAATCTCACATGATTGCTGTAGATTTTTCTCGCATTCGGTATAAATGCTCAGAAAAAACACAGTAAAATCTGGTTTATATTAGTCGGTTTAATCGTCCTACTATTCAATGAACGGGGTCTCTGGATTGCCTCAGTCGGAGCTTTCGATAGAGGTCGGTAGTTTCGTTTTATTGAAGCACTCGATTATAAGACCATATTTTTTCATCGATAGCATGCTCCCATTGTGCGTACTACTATACGTGTCTGGTCTGCTGAGACCTCGTAGCTCACTTCAGATTTCAACTTTACACTTTTCCTGGGTTGAAAAACAAATCAGAACAAAATGTACTTCTGACTTGCAGAATGCTTCTTTTACTAGTCTCGTAAGAGATTACTCCATATCGGGGTGAATTACATAATCTGGGGCAATGTGTCTGTGTGGTCGATTGTAATGTGAACCACGACATTCTCGTTCCGCGGCCTCTTTGCTGATTAAATACGGAGGTAAATGATGCCATGACTGATACATCCAAAGATCACGCCTTTGAGCCGGCGACAGCAAATCCAGACGTTTCAGTTGTGTTGAACCATCCCCGTGCGAGAACACAGGATTTCGGGGCATCGTGAACGCTTGTTTTCTACTAATTGAATGAAATAAGCATTTATGTGCTAAATGAAAACGCGTATTGTAGGTGAACATGTTTTCGATTATTCTTTTTCAAGTCAAAAGGAGAGAGAGTAGGAGGACAGCTAGTGGGTCTATCAGTCTGTTTACCATTCAGTTGGTTGATTAAAAAGCAACGTAGGGGATGTGGTGAGTGTCATCGTGTGAACAGTTATTGACCCGGATCGATAATGCGTCCGTGGGTGACGTCATCAGTCTTAGGCCATGAAAGCTCGAGGGCATGCAGTAGCTTCTTTTGCAACCATAGCTCAGGCTTAAGGATTTGTTTACTTATCGCTAGTGTTCGGCATCTGATCGCTTTAGATTCGTTACGTGGCACTGCACGCAACACGGAATGCGTTCCCCGGCCAGTTTGAAGTGCGGGAAATGAATTCTAAAAATATCTGTTTTTATTTTCCTCAGTTGACTTTCCGTGTGTTCAATGAGAAGTTGAATTTCGGGCTTCTGTGTTCACTGCTAGGCGCGGTTCGCTTTTCCTTTTCTGTGAAACATTGAGATCTGAATTCCTTTCCAATCAGTGTTTTCTTCTAAGTTTACCAAAAGTAAACTCGAAATTCACTCATATATATATATATATATATATATATATATATATATATATATATATATATATATATATATATGCGCCCATCAACAATTTGTGTGTGCTCTTAAGCTGCCCTGGCCCTCCCTCCACCCCACAACAGGCCACAGACCAGATGAACATTGACATCATACGTGAGAAATAATCCACATCCGCTCTTGAATAAAGCCTGGACTACAATTTTTTCTTTCCTTTTTTATGTCGCCATTATTCTATCACTCCTTATTTATCTAATTGGTCCAATTCCTTAACTTTTCACAATATATTTTGATGGAATGACATGAGTATGAATCACTGAAAACGAGCTTGTTCGCCAATCTGTGTTCTCATAATGTGCTCACTGGGAATAATCGGGCAACCTTGTGTGATCCTCCACTTCTACTTCTCTAACAGTGTAGTGGGTCTTTGCGGCCATAGGTTATACCCCTCCCACTGCATTCATGCGCAAACATGCGATAAAAAAGTTCGTGAGCTCGAATGCTCATTTAGCTGGACAATGCTCTCTGAGCAGGGTTTCAAAGTAACTGATTGTCTTGTTGTGCTATTATTCCGAACATCAGTAGTAAGTGTACCGATACGAGGTTTCATGTAATAACTGAGTATTCACTGTACAAAAGTACCATCCTTTGAATTCTTACTCTTTTATGTATTCCAAGAGTTCCGCAAATCGTTTGCCATTCGCTTCACTGTTCGTAGGTTGCTTCCGAAATTGGGCGAAAAATTCGGTAGCCAACTCACGTTCTGTAATAAGTAAAAAACAAGAGATTATTTGTTGCCTGTCTCTGGTAGATGGATTTCACTTCACTGTCTGCTTGTTGTAAAAAACAAAAAAGTCAGTGTCCATGACTGAGTAACGAGTCATCTGTTCGCGTAGCCTTTCACTGATGGATTATATCCTAAGTTAACTGAAGTACGACTTACAGTTACAGTAACGTTAGCGCGATAATTTATACTGCTACTGGATGTACACTTATGACTCAGTGGATATAACTGAATTTTCTTCTCGTGACAGATGTATCGTTCATTTTTAATGAACTATCAGCGCAGATATCAAACGTTATTTGTGAGCACTTGTCCCAGAGTTGCACGATTCGAGATCACACTCCTTAATATGTACCTCATTGAACGTGGTTCGCAATCGGTGATAATATTTTGGGGAAATTTCTTTCAACTCCTGTGATTTCTCTGTTTGCGGAGCAACCTGTCTCAGTGCGCTATACTGAGTTGTTGCCGCTCGATCGAATCTACAGGTAGGGTCGATTGTGATGCACTCGAAAACTTACTCGGTATACAGTTCGAGCTTCGTAAATTATTTAATGTATATCAATACATTTGGTAACGATCTCGATTCACTCAGTTTTCTCTTATGTAATTTGATTCTTTACTGCGCCATGGATACTTGAGTGTGTGTGACTTTTGGTCACCAGGGCAAGAGGCTCTGAGAAAAGTAAGCTGAAAATTAACAAGATATCGAAATATTAAACCTATCAACAGGTCCACATAAGTTGTCCTAGGTTATAATTAAATATAATTGCTATCCGAATATTTTCATAGAAGGTGTCTAATCGGCCAGCGTATTTTTCATGGTTGTACCCATGTTATGAGGTTAAGACTCTATGACTTCCTGTTAAGAGAAGTTCTCTTATTATTTGGGAATTTCAGGATATATGTGGTTTAAAAGTGCTTTTTAATGATGACTGCCAGAATTACTGAAAAGAATTTTGGTTCGAATCAGTCGTAGCATTGGCTTTAGGGTCATTTGAGCGTGTCTCGTTAATCGCCTACGTTTTTCTTCGCGATAGCGATGAAAAAAATCGCTAAAACTGAATTCTCCCGGCACCGTAAATGGGATCGAAGTTGAATTTCCGAGGCCCATAATTTCGGATCTTACTCAACGTTTTAAAGTGAAAAGCAGTAACAGTTGTCGGGTAAATCACAGAAAAACTTCCCCAAGTACACATTTCAGAGGTAAGAGAACTAGCAAGTCGAATGAATAAGACGATTTTATGTGCATCACGATCAAAAAACAGTGCTTGAAGTTCGTGTCCTTAATCCAGCGTGAGAACATTCGCAGACCCCCTTACTCCCTGTTGGGCCTAAGGTGGCCGCATTTTTTTATCTGGCTAGTATCGCGTGATATGAATGCTGCGCTGCAAACCGAGTAAATAAGTGCATCTTTTGGTTTCGTCAGGGGGTTGAACTCATGAGGTCTGTCATTTTGGTGACGGGTTTGTTTCTCGTTTGAGTGTTTGGCATATGATGAGCCGTAGAAGGCCCAGAAAAATGTCACCACAACCAACACCATTGATTTGGATCGGAATAAAACACGTATAGTTTTGTTGATGAACCTCATTTGGAGACACCTCAAATGTTGGGGAAATCTTCAACGTTGTGACTGAGGAAGTTCCCAAATTCAGCGAAAAGAAATCATCTGGGTATTTAATTTCAATTCACGTTGGCGCCTCGTGCATTGTGTCACAAGAGACTTGTGTTTGAAGTCATTCAGAACGATTTGTCTCTCAATTACTCATTGTAAGACTTGTAAATGTATGCGCAACTTCGAGGTCCATTTCATACAATTGCCCTTTAATAGCGCGGATTTAAATGTAATTGTAAAACTTTTTTTGTTCTAAAAAGAGTAATCGAAGGGCTACCTACACACTGGTCATTAGAGCCATGAGTACAAAATGTGGTGGTACCTAAAATGAATAATCTTTCTTCACCGTCATGGTGGACTCTGTGCTGAAGAGACGTTGAAAAATCCTGAAGAATAAAGGCAGACCAAATGTTTAATATCGTTTATGAACAGTGTTCTGAATAATATTTGAGCTAATGCAATGTAAAATAACGTTCCATTTCCCCTCAGAGACTCATATTTTGTCATAGTTGAGGCCTACGTGTAGTGGCAAAAATATGAGTTCGTCAGCATTTTGAGCACTTTTATTTACCACATACAAGCAGACCGCAAGGACTATTGTCCTTAAACGTTACAACTTGCTAGCTGTGTTGCATATGAAATTATACAGTTCTGCACTATTTCCCTTGTGTACAAATGCAAAATGTGCTTATCTGGAACCCGTGTGCATCATTTTCGACTATACCTGTTTGTCGCAGTGAGGCTGACCACAATAGGGAGTGGTTGTCACGTGTAAATTGGCGTTATCATCTGCGCGCGGGAAATAAAATTTGATTTGGGTCCTCCTAATCTTCACCTTCAAAAAGTGGTGCTTGCTTTTATTGCTTGCGTAGTGAAAGGAGCATAACCCAGTGCAATATTAGTGGGGACCTACAACGGTGACCTTCAGGATTGTTGTAGAGATCAATCCAATCGTGTATTGTAACGAGCCGGATTATTAGTGAGACACTGCCCCACTCCAATTTGACCGGCCGTGCCAACATACGAAAATATTACCTCCGAGACGATAAACGCCGATGCCGGTCGAACACAAATCTGATTTCATCGCGAAAACACAAAAATGTAGGGCGAAATAACTGTCACTCTGTGTGATTCGTTTATATCACACTTGTCACAAGTGATAGGCCATTTTGGAGACGGGTTATCAACCATTTGGCTTAACACGGTGATTCGTCCGAGTGGCGAACTGGTTGGTTGTTGTTTCATTGTAACTGTTGTGGTCGTCTTGACCGCCATGTGTCCACACACGCACGCTTGGTCTGAATCCCGTGCAATCACGGACACACGGCTGCAGTCGTGCACAGTTGACGTTTGTTGTGCTTCATCACGAACAGCGCTGACCAATCAGATTGTACTACTTGTTACACGACTTTGTACAGCTTAGTCTGATTGTACAGGTGTGCGGTGAGCAAGCCGTTGGCAGCCATACTGGTGTTCGATTAATGTAAGTGTAGGACCCTGTTGATGCATTTACTGAGACTTTGCGGTTGTGTATTTTGCAGATCAGACACGAGCATCCCTCACGGAAGACACTGTCTTACGCAATCAATTGCATACATAGTTGACTCACGCAGTCGCATGCGTGTTAGCGTTTGCAATTGCTTGCCATACGCTGCTCATGAGTACTTTTCTTCTGCCTACTGGAACCATGCTTGATTCCAAGCCGGCGACATTATATATATATATATATATATATATATATATATACCTGATGAGCGGCAACAACCGCGAAACCGGTCGTGTGCTTCCGGGGAAATTTTGTCCACACGGTAACATACTACTTACTATCAATATGAGCGCTTGCACATGCAGCCTCGTTGTTCGTTGGGTTAGCAGTGACCCAGATACGAATAACTATGAGAAATCACAGTTGTGATTCATTTGTGGGCTCTTCAATGAAGAGTATCCATTCACACTCCAGACGCTTCAAATTAGATTCTAGTGAACATATATATATATATATATATATATATATATATATATATATATATATATATATATATATATATATATATATATATATATATATATATATATATATATATATATATAAAACAGGTGTCCAACTCATTTGAGTTCAGCTGCATCTTTCATGTAAGAGTTGCATGAGATCATTAAGGCTAATTTGTAAGCTTGTAAATTTGGAACTACACGCTGCATTTCAGTGAGAAGCTTGCAAACTGGTCTAATATCGATCCACGTGGAAGTTTACACGAATAACTTTCCCCACCAGAAATGATAGTAACCCTTACAGTTATGGCCCGCGTTGCTAAATTGCCGTATCTGATAGCGCACACGGTAGTCAAGCGCGCGTGGCGTCTACACGTGGGTTTGAAACCTACCAATAAACACAACCTCCAATTCCGGTTTTTGCGAGATTCCAGTGCGATTTTGGGTATGTATGCCATTCATGCTGCCGCTCCATCTAGTAAATAAATATTTATCCCTTCACATGTGCACCTCGCGACCCAGAAGATTGCGTTTCACCTCGCCCCATCCTCAAACACGGTATCCTTCTACAAAGATACACTTTAACTATTTTGGTTGACCTACCTGTTTTAGGATCTGCAGACCATCAAAATTCTTTGACACGACTATTGTATATTCCATGGCGAAATGACCGCAGACAGAAAGAATAATCTTCGGAAAATTCAATGAAAGCCGCTGAGTCGGAATTCACTTAGTAGGAATTAAGACTTAAACGCTGAGTTTAAATCCTTTTTGATAGCAAGTGGGACATTGACATCGCCCGAAAACCTAATCCATAACCAATGAGTTAATTCAAATAATAAAGCCCAGAATTTTGGTGCTGACCTCTGTTCAGCCGTATGACAATAATGTGACTTCCATTGATGAATCAGTCATTTCGTGGCAATATGTAGTTTCACTAAGTACTCCCCGGACATTATCCTCCATTCAGCACTCACAAAAGACGTGAGAACCATGCTGGTTTCATGTCTGATCTTTGCAATAAAGACCACATACATTAGAACTCAGTATATGCACAAGCCGTCGATATACCCACTGTGGTGAATTATCTTATCCAAAAGGTGCCTTCAAGTTCACTTAACCACACTTATCATCGGCGCTACCTGTTGTAAAAGAGTATGCCAAAATAACTCAACCCATGTCTGAGGTGACATTACACCACGAGACTTGGTTCTCTCCAAGGTTGCCTTGTGTAACTCCTTCTGCTCAACTTCGCGTTGAGAAGCTAATAGCACGATCGATACATTTTCAGGCAGTAAACTGTCTGAGTTTGAATATATGGATGACTGTCGTGGTTTTCTACATAAACTGCACGTTCAACCATCACAATGGGCGCCATAGTCCGTCTTCAAAGCCCTGACAACGCGTTCTTGCTGACTATTGTGTTCCATTCTCAGACAGGTGCTATGCTGTGGTCAATATTGATTTGTACTCCCGTTGGTCAGAATTACGTTTCACTAATCTCTCTGATACTGATTTCACCATTACAGTGTCCGTAAAATATTCACTCGAGAAGGTGTTCCGTGCGCGATTGTAGTCCATTTCTCGGTCTAGTGTATGGAGTGTCTGAGAGAGTTGGTTGACTTTTGTGCCCTTGGGGTATCTTCCATCTGTGTGGTCTCCATCAGTTACCCAGCTCTTACCTGTGGTTTCAAGAAGCTGGTGTATGTATCAGCGGCCACATCCCGGAAAACCACTCGACAGGCTGGCGAAATCAGATTGAGAGTAACCGAGGCCCAAAAACCTCAGTGGTACGGTGTTTGGCATGCAGAGACAGTTAACCGGGAATGGGCGGACGAGATTTACTATGGAATCCAACGGCTGTGCAGGAAATCTGTCGAACTAGCAGGGCTGTATGGACCCCCGAGTTGGATTCAGTTCAATCGAATGTCGTACGAGCTCCTAGCGAGCCACTGGGAATCACGCATCGACACACTGCTTCCCTGCAGCGCTCACTTGGCTATGCAGATACTAGAAAAGATTCCAAAAATCCGTGACGCCGCGCGAAAACCTCATGAAAATTCATGATCATGTCATCATGAAGCTGGCTTATCCTCTCAAAGGAGCCAGCCTCAGTAAAGTTAAGTAAATGGCTAACCAAATACAGTGCTTGGGTTGGCATCATTTGCTAGCCACTCTGAAGAGCTCAGCTGTATCTGTGCACGTCAGTACGTCTGACGAAGTCAACGGAATCGGTAGTAATTTCCTGATGCAGTATTACAACTCCGCTCAATCGATGACTGGATAGTACATCCAAAGTTTTTAAAAACAATATTGCGAACGAACTTGCTGAGTTTGGAATAATCTGAGGTAGTTAGCCATCGAAGAGGTGAACTGAGACCTGCCCATGTTATCGTTATTAGTCAAGTGGTTGAAAAGCTGTCTGCGATTCTTGGTAGGCATTTAGCCCAGATTGATTTTATTGTGCTTATTTCCAGTGATTGTCCTAATTCCGATATTCCTGAGTTTATTTAAAGAAGAGAACCATTAAAATGTACCCGTAACCGTTCCAACAGTACAAGTTCGGAGATCTGAAAGATTGTATCCTAAAGGGCAGGTGAATTACAGAAGTTCAGTTCATTCAACAACTACCGTTGCACTTCTGTGCTTTCGTTTCGACTGCTATCTTCCAGCATTATCGAGTCAAGGGCAAAATGAATAGAAGAATCAACTGGAAAAGAGCCGAAAGTAGGGTAAGAAACGGAAATCACGAAGACAAGGAGAGTTCGAATGCAACTTTTTGCCATGTCGTGGACTAACCACCTTAACCTACCTTCCAAAGACTACCTGCCTCGAAAAACAGCGTAAGCCAGAGAAGCCTATCGGTGGGCATGCGTAACAAGTATCCCAGTCACCTTAAACTGTCTAGATTCAGTACTCCATCCAGAGACTGATTTCTGGTTCCAAACACCGTAGGTCTTACCTCTGAATTGCTGAAATGGTGTTCCCACCTTATGCAAGCAATGCTACAGAGACATCGATGCTCAAACACCGACAGTGTTGGTCTATCTTCTACCCTTAACAGCCATGTTTCTGAACCGTTGAAAAGAACAGATCTCATCCGAAAAAAGTATGTTATGGTTGGTAATGGCGGTATTTTGTGTTGTTTTATTACGTCTGTGAATATATATATATATATATATATATATATATATATACTGCACTGCGCGACAAAAGAATATGACTCCCACATTTTACCGCATACTTCCTGTTCCGTATTCTATAACGAATGGTCAGAACGACAGAATGAACAACAATATACGTCATGCCAAATTTCAGAAGGGAATTATGCACTGTGTTAATTTGAGGAGAGAGTCTAATAAAACGAGAGTGACAAAAGTATAGGACCCCCGTTATGCGGTTCAGAAATGATAATGTCAATGTGAGAGGTTATACCAAGACTGCAGGTGTTCGGATATTAGTACATTCGAGCTGTGAATTGAATACGGCTGAGATAATAATATGGCAATACTGAGATAGCATCGATCAGGTGCTTAACTGGAACAAGTTACCCTGTTTGAGAAGTGTTAGACACGTCTTCCTATCAAGAGATAAAAGAGCGATGTTGGCTTGGTCGTGTAGGCCATGCTAGACTTTCGGGTGGGGGCCCACTAAACCCACCTACCGCGTGGTTGTAAACACTGGGCAACATCGTAATGCGCTGCCGCCAGTGACGCATTTGAATGTGTACTCTCATTGTTTGCACGACTTTTTTTCCTTGTGCATGTTAGTTATTTGCGATTTGGTGAATTTTACCACGAATTTCATGAAGGAGCAGTTAAAACCGGGGCCTGCAAGTACGAGCTTTCTGATATGTAAATGGACTGAACTGAACGGTATGAATCGTTCCTCAAAAATACCGTTCAGTTCACCGCATGCTGATAAAACCATCTGATTTCAGCATAAACCATTATGGTTAAATTTTCGCACAGTATTATTTCAACTCACCTGTGGGCTGTGCGTTATGCATCCAACGTTTCACATAACATTCAGCCTTAGAAGACATCAAACTTGTGACATCTGGTAAGGAGTCCTGTCTACCCCCGGCCAGTTTGATTCGTCTTTTAGGTATAATAGATTTTGATTCGGAATCAGTGTCTTTTGAGTCCTATAAAATCGAGTAGTAAATTGTCAGTCTTCGTATTCAGTGCAACATGACTGAGGGGATATCAATAATGAACATGCGTGAAACTGTTCTGTTAGAGAACAGTCCCCAAAAATGATTTTTTCCCATTCCATATTTAAGTAACGGCGCCGAAATAAATGAATACTGCTTGCTTTTCCTATTGGGAAATCCGGCAACTTGGGATCAGTGTATCTAATAATCTATAAACTGTGCTAAATAAATTACTCAGTTCGAGCAGTTCTTGAAATAATATATTTTCGGTGCTGTATAAGGAGAGGCACCTGGGCAGATTTCGCGTTTACCTTCAATAGAGTTTGATAGATACCTCACACAACCATTTTGTAAACAGTTTTGTGGTATGACGAGTTGTATGATTTACCCTTTGCCAACCAAGGAAATCGTGCTGAACTCAGCAAACATGCATTTATCACACGTTGTTTAGCCTAATCAGCGTCGAATATAATCTGCAGGAGAAATATTGGAAGAGACCTCAAAACCGGAATTGTATCAACTGCTTATCACACCAAGTCCGTATAGCATCATAGATAATCGAAAATTCATTTGAATTTTTCGTATCCGAAAGTTCACGTCACGATTCGAAATCGAACCGGCGACCCTCCACCTACTGGGCAGTTTCTCTATAAGCTGTTCAAGTGATTGGTTACCAATGCACGATCTGGTAGAGCAACTACCAGTAAACGTAAGGTTGCCCTTTCGATTCCGAATCGCGGCATGAACTTTTAGATGCAAAAAATGCAAATGGGTTTTCCATTGTCCGTAGTATTCAGGCTTATGTCAATAGTAAGCTCTACCATATCGAATAATTGATCGGAGAGTCATATTTTATCCTCCAAAAGCTGAATCCTTGTGGTATGAAATTAACAAAATTTATAGTCCACTGGAAATCGGATATCCCATCATATAGTGTGCTATTATCCAGTTGGCATTTTTGCGACGCGCATAATTTGAACATGAGGTATTTTATTACATACTCCTGTCATGGCAGTTTTCAGTACCACATAACCCTAGACTTTGTATTATGTGAAAACAGCACCAAAATCGACCATAACGAAGGACAATAACAAACACATATGGACCTAAGACCAATGATGTTGGCTGTCAAGCAGTCGAACTGTATCATACTCAAGGTCACACGTAGATCGCTCACCATCCACACCCCGATTTATTGAGCGTGAAGTGAAGCCATTATGCGTGCCATTCGCCTCAGCATAGAGCATTTTTTAGCGATATAGTCTCAGTATGTCGGAAGTGTTAACAAGCTGAGGGCGGTCGGGTGCCAGGTGGGCTGGGTAGGAAACTGGCAATCCAAACTTATTAGCTTATAGGTATTAGTGATTCATTTCATCCTTTGCCACCATCACTCAGAATCCTTTTTAAAAGTCTTAAGAGACATCTATACTCTGCATGCATTAAGTGATCTGTTTTTTTCACGATAGTGCGTGCTCCGTTTGCGCTTGCCGGACCAACCAAGATCAGAACAAATTCAGGAGTTTTCCACAGCGATCATGAAAAACTCGTTTGTCAGCTAGTGTTTTCTGGGCCCTTTAAGAGCCATTGTGATTAGGCGGATGGTAAATTAAAGTCCCCTTGGTAGCGTTGTTCTAAATATTGGAAATAATCCACATAGAATCTAGTGTCTTCAATTGGGTTTCGTTTTCCGGAACGATGTTGTTAAGAGCGAGTAACTGCTACTCACGAAATATTTCCTTTCAAGAAAATACTGATTGAATTTGTCTCATAACTGTGATTTTTTCACGGTTAATGAGTTCACGTAGAGCTTGGAACTACCTTGTCTGAGACAATATTTTTCTAGGATATCTTACTCGACTACTCCTCTGCTTTTGATTCAGTTCTTGTTCCCTCCTTCTTCAAAAGCTGCAGTCATTTGGCTGTCCGGCTTCTCTGCTTTCGTGTTTTCCAATAGACCCCAGCGTACCAAATTGGGCAACGTTGTTTCCGGTCCTGTAATGAGCAGCTTTGGTGTTCTTCAGGGTATTGTTCCTCCCCTATGTCTTTTCACGGCGTATATTAGCGACTTATCCATGGCGCAACCTGCACAACTTTCTAAATATGCTGACGATGTGGTGCTTTGTCAGTCCATCTCCAACCGAACCAACTTAGCCTTTTTCTGAGAAATTATGTAATATTCAAAAATCTTCGTCTCTCTCTGGCCTACATCTCAACACTTCCAAATGTTGCGAATGCTTATTCACTTTTTCTCATTTTCTTTGTCCCAGTGAACAGTCAGTCCTTGACTCTGGCCCCGTTTCCAGAGACCAATCAATCAAGTACTTAGGTGTTACTATCAGCAACAATTTGCAATGAACTTCCCACATTCAAGACAGTGTAAATTATTTGCATCGACTCTTTTCAAATCCACAGATTAGGGCAAAAAGTTGTCATCATCTCATTTGTCCACCGATGTATTCGATCAGTCTTAATTTACTGCTCTCCTGTAATCTAATCTTGTCCACCTATAAAGGGTTTTCGTTCACTACAGCACGGTTTGGCCGTCATCGGTCGAGTTTCTTTGATTCTTGTAGCCTCTCATCAATAGAATATGTGATCTACACATTTTTACCTGTGAAACATTTGCTATCTTGCGAACCCCACTCATCTTCTTTTTCATGATCTCTCTGTCTTCCGTTCACCTACTCCTACACGTTCCATGTTTAGACTCATCCCGTCCAGCATAAATATTTATCGCAACTTTACAGTGCTTTATTTAGCACGTATTCTTGTTGGCAAATTGAATGTTGCAGAGGAACTTCATAGCAACCTCGGTAGTTGACCCTGATTCTAGTGTGCCTATTTTTGAGATGTTTCCAATTTGGCAGTTATCGTTTTCTCTCATTCTTACGGCTGTAATATGAGTTAATAACTTACAGAAGTTCTCAGTATAACACAATACAAACATTCAGGGAGCATTGGTCAATTCAGTAGCAATCTGGTTAATTTGCCCTCCAACGTGAGGCCTTTCTCATCCAGCCTGTGAGATAGAAAACTGAAATGAAACAGGTTGTCGAAACAATGCTAAAATAATAGAGTGCAGGGTGAAAGGAATTTCGTCAGCAGTGTTTCGAATCAGTACCGCTGCTACATAGATTCGTTAGCTGAAATTCGCACTAAGGTTCTAGTGTGAGTAAAGCGATTGATCAGTGAGTTCAAGAATTGCAACTTGCCCCATTCTTTTCCACCATTTCCTCGGTAGTTGAAGTCGTCGGGAGTTTGGTTTCTTCCCGGCTCACTCGAGAGGGGGTTTTAGTGATTTCCTTCTTTTCTGTATACGGTCGTTCGGCATTTTTGCGGGCTAAATATGATGTAGTTACGTGGTAATAAAGATACCAATGAGAAGCACAAACAACGAAATCACCGTTTTAACTAATTCAATAACTGGACCCCGAAGAGCAGCGTTTAAAACGTGTCTGCTCATGAGTGCATAAAACCTGCAATTGAAGCATATACACGCCGGCAAGCATCAGTTTACTAACTGGCTAAGGAATGGTAAAATATACCGTGTGTGTGTGTGTGTGTTCATCTTCATCGATTTTTCACAACTTAAGTCGTACTAGATCTCTGACTACGTGAACACGAAAAAATTTGATCTTCATGAAGTACAGGTAAGGTTAACTCGTGTCTAGGACAAATGACACTTTCCCAAAGTGGAGCCATCTGTTATGCGACGCTGGTTAGTGGGTGGCGATCTGACTGCGACCGATGGTATTTACAGTTATGTTAGGTTGCATAAAAATTCCGCGTTGCGTGACGTACGTGGTGGAGATGATGATTCAGTGGGACGAAGCAAAACGTCACACAATATCCGATTATTTTTGGACAATTAATCAATCTTAAAAGCACCTCTTTTGTTGTATGAAGTTGTCAGTATAATGACGTTGATTATTTGAAAGAACCTCTCTCTGACTCTCGTATAGCAAAGGGAGCAGTCCTGGATGAACGATTTTCGAATTCAGCTTGGGCTGCCGGATGTTTTTGGGATGAAACTGATGAATATTGCCTCCACAGGAGTACGAAAGCACTACACGATAATTTCACTGAACTTGTTCTGCGAATCACCAAAAATGCATACGCACTGAGTTCCAGAACCAGATTTTAGGCCTCGCGAGTCTATCTGACCCACAAGCCAGTACGATGCGTTTTACATTTACACCGTACATAGCATACACACACACGGTAACGGCCCTTGACGCAAGCACAGCGGTCAACCGCTGTGATATACGTGGTCCTTTGTTGCCCTGACGATCTAGCCTGAGGAGCTTGTGTATCGCAGTTAAGGCTCGAACTGCTAATGATTCAATAACAACAGGATGAATCTAATTTACGCTGGCCCCATGGCTTTGTCGTAGTGATGATTTATTTTATGGTGATAATCTCAAGATTCGATTTTCATCATAATACATTTCATATGAACAAGGGTAATCGTTGAGGAAACTGACCAGATTACCCTAATTTGGGTCACGGAATTTAGTAGAGACATTTTTCCATAAAAATGGGGATTATCAGCGTATTCGTCAGCTTCGGTTGGGATAAAATTGATTTTTTGTGCTATATCAGTCATTCTTATCCCAAATCCGCCAGTCTCGTAGTGGGACTCTTCGTTCATTTACGTTATCTCTAGAATAATGCTCCTGGCAACCTTACTCCTGTTCAGAAAAATACTGTTTATTGGGAGAGCACTTGGCATAGTTTGACATATTCTGCTTCATCATGAAGCGTATCTTCGTGTCTTGAACCCCGTGTTGTCTCTCTCTGTAGCTAATGGTTGGACTAAATGGGGAAATTCTCACGAAGTCCTGTTTACATGCCGTCTATTTAAGCTTTTCATGCCGGGCTCTTACAGAATCGGGAGTAGAACGTTGTACCCTTGCTATTCTGTGTTTTTATGTTCCCGGCTGTGGTAGTCTGTGCATGTAGGCTGCGTGGTTCAAGGCTCAAGCTGTGCTCTGGAAAGAGATCCGTCGCTTTGGCGACACAAAAAGGACAGTAATTAATAAATATGTAATTGTACAGAGTCTAAATACTTACTGTTAGTGTGCGTCTCATCATAAGGCCAAGATGCTGGAATTTTCCATTGCATGAATGCCTGAAAAAAAGATGATTTACTTTGGAAGAATCACCGTGTGATTCTTAAAACGGACTCCCCGTCCATGCACGCTCCATTCAATTCAAATAAGATTACACATGATTTACTGGCATTTAAATTCATTCTCAGGAGGCTAAATTCTCGACAGGGAAAGTGTCAACGAATAAACAATAAACCAGTTTTCAATGAGTTTACGGGAGCTTCCCATCAAGTTGATGAATGAGATTGGACAGCAAATCTTTGAATTACTCAACGATAAAAAGAGCAAATCTAAGTGAAGCGTCATTAAAGAACTCTAGTCCCTCAGGTTGGTTTACAGACGAACATAGTTGTAGCAACCACAATGAACTGAATTGACAGAACTTATTGAAATTTCCCCCACCCAGAAATACGCGAACGAAGGTAGCAAGAAGGCCAGGACTACGGAATAGCAAGTTACTTGTATTGCAGAACTGGTTTTTATAAATACGTTAAATCAGAGGAAGTAATTGGTATACTTGAAGATGACCAATCACAGGGAGCTTTTGTCGGACTTGTCCGCAGCGATCCAGATTGTTTGAGGCTGATCCGCATACGTGGCTACGAAGCTGTACCTGGCCGTAACACCTGTGATAGCTGCTGATACACCACAATAATCTAATGAAAACCTGTCATGCACATTGCGACTGGGTATCCAAATTCAGCCCCACTATTGTTATTTATCGAGTAACTCTTTTCTTTGAAACTATGGATTGCCAAAGCAATCCACGTAGAGGGGATACAATTCGCTGTTTTCAGTAGGTAAAAGTTCTTATCACTACAAGTGATCCACTTTTGATCAGCACACAAAGGCAGAGGTGTCGTAGTACAAGTTTTCGTTCGACGTTCACGGTACCAATTACAAAACCCGTCAAACGTTTTATCGTACAGCATTGTAGAAAAACAGTTACAGGTGCGATTTTCTCATTGCTATGCCTTATATGAAATTCGTAGCAATTTATTTCGCTTGAAATGTGAGAAAACAACTGAATCCCTCGTATATTACACGTGTCTTTTTTAGTTTATCAGTGAATACCCTGTGCGTGTTCAGTGTTTATTTTGATGTTGCCCGGTTCGTCTCCGATGGATCGAACAACTAATTATACAATCAGTGAATACACCATCCACAACGGTCCCCAAAGAAACAATAACCAAAGGTTCAAGAAGCATATATGGTTGAAAATACATTCGGCATATCAGATGTAGTTAACAATAACCACAATTCTGATTCAGACATTTCCAAGGTGCAATCAAATCTGTTTACATCGATTACCAACAGAAGACAAATAGAGCTGATACTGCATTAAGATACCTGCCTGTTTATCTGATCACATCGAGTGTTGACCTTTCTCTTTCACATTTCAAACCAACGTGGCATCGTTCTCTAGAATTCAGTAGGAATTCCGTAGGACTAATGAAATGAAAACGTCTGCAGATGCTTCGATAAGAACTCGGGATTATTTTTCTTTATCATGTATAGGCGTTTTCTTATCCGGCAATCAGCACACAGCGCACATGATTGCATAACATCTAAAGAAAAACAAGTCATCAGAGCGATAAACAGGGCTAGAGTGAACAAGCCCGATAACTAGCCACGTAACTGAACTGGATTACGTGGGAGCAAATGCAGAATAAAAGTGCGGATGACCAACGAACCAAAAAGAAGAATAGTGTGGTTGGAGTTAGATATCAGTGCGAGGCGAGAGGAAAAGCGAGAAGAAGTAATTCGTCAGTATCAAGACAATAATGGCTGGGGGATGCTCTTTACAGAGTTGATCTAACACACGATCAGCCTTTGAACGAATCGAGGCCAACGTTGAATGCTTGGTTTTTTGATAACCAGGAGTGATCTAAATAGGTCACACAAATGTTTTGATTTGTAAATTGGTTACTCGTTGCATTGGATGATAGCTTTCCATCTCAAAGAATGACACTTCTCGGGATACATTCATACATCTCAGAAGTCAGGTTATTTTCCTGCAGCTTACCTCAAAACTACAAACCAGTTGAATAATCAATAAATGCTAGCGGAGTAAGCATGAATATGTAACTCATCTAAATTAGGTCAATTGAGCCAGTGACGAGACTCATCAAAAGACGCTCCGGTTTGCTGCACTAAATATACTGCCTACAGGTATGACGAATCCATGGCACGTTTTAGTGATTGCTATCTTTCCTTTCGAGAATAGCTGGATGGAAACCAACTTTAGCATTGTCAGTAAGTAGTAAAATCACACCAAGTTAGTGATCAGTTTTTAGTTTCGTAACACATTCATTTCCCTGATCCATTTAAGTAAACTCAGAATAATAAAATGAGTAGAACTGAATGGGATTGTCAGTTTTGTTTTCTCTCGATCAGCTATTCCCAGAGATCTTCCCAAAACACTTGCATACAGATACGGCACGTCAATGACAACGAAATCAGCAGGTATATTTACAAGAAACTGGCAACAATCATCATCATCGTACCGTGATAAACAGCAAGACAAGCCCCACTGGACACTGTCTTTCTCGCCATGTTGCACTTAGAACTAGAAAGCGTGAATACACAAGATGGACAGGGAGTAGACCTACACGGGAGAGGAAAAGAAAGAACACCCTAATAGCCAACACACGGAATACACAGTCTAACTGTCCAGTTTGCTATATATATATATATATATATATATATATATATATATATATATATATATATATATATAACTGGCTTCTACAATAGAAAACTTTGCGAACCGGATCTGGTGTAGACTACAAACTGCCGTAGAAACAACACATTGTGTTGCGCAGCTCATTTTCCTTCGTAAAACGTACGGCTTTTCTCAGTGGACGGATGCAATGAAGCCTGATATTTTAGTTACCTCAAAATGTAATTATTAATTTCACAGTATTTTCAAGTACATAGGGTCAACTCTCCATCCGATTAGGCAAATACCCGCCATAATCCTCAAGCCTCATGATGCTAAGCTGGCTGTCAGTACTGTGGCGTGACGTTGTCCGATCTCCCAATAGCGTAATCATCCAAAAACTCAAACCACATTTGTGTGTAAGTATAAGAAGCCCATGATGCAGCTCTTTTAACCATGATAACAGTCAGCCGTCCTCCATATTTTTATTGAGTGACCCAACCCAAAACACTATGGAATATTTTCTCATCAGTTCCACTCACTTTTCGTTATCACGAAACCAGGCGCAACTGCCAAACATGATTGACCCACTTTTTGTGTCTCTTTTGTGACCTATGCTGATCAACGACTTTCGAAGTAAACTTCGAACATCCAAACTGTTCACTGATTTGGATGAAATGTTTTTTCTTGTTCTATGTGAGTCTGCACTCATTATTTTGGTTTCAGATGTTTTTCCCGCGACGTGTTTTCGTTTATGATTAGGTTCGTTTCGGTGTGGCGAAGCAAGTAGAAATTTAATGTGGCCTGGTGAGTTTATTAAAAGGTCAATGCAGAGGCCATCATATGACTCCAGTTATTCCTATGGATACCGGGTTACCTTCTGCAACAAAAGGGGTTGGTCATAAAGTTATCTACTTGAAAAGGAATGGAGCGAAATTTAAGAAGATCGATGATCAATCAGATGGCTTAGCAGTTTTTAAACATTCTGTTACCTGGCATCTAAGAGCAAAAAGTTGTTCTAGAAATTGTCCAGAATGTAATGATGGATTCTATTTGTGAGGGTATGGGTATAATATAAGGTCCATAGACAATCTAGTCTCGATAGCAGACAGCACGTCAGAACCTTCCTAGAATCCGGGTCAAGGCTTGAGCCAACGGAATTGTGAACGACCAGACAGCCAGTCGTTAAGACGAGAAAGGGTCCCGTCAAGCAGTGCCTAACCGTGTCATCAATCAACCAATCGGAAGAAAGGTGACCCGATGCCAGTTTGGACCGATTAGTTTGTGAAGCAACGATCGGTGACAGTGACCCTTTCATCCCATGTGGACATTTTTCCAAGCTGACAAACTGAAATAGTGTGAAGACAGAAGAGTCTTCTCGATAGAGCTAGTGGGACAGATCAAAACAGTATTGTTGTATTGATTAGGAAGATTTGTTCAACCTGTCGTGGGTGGAATTAGCTGAAAATTGTCTCATTTGACTAATCGTATTACCGCTTCAGTGTATGCGATTCTTTTCCCTCGTTTTCCTCATTCTGCGTTCCGGCGATGGATGGAACTCTCGACCCAAAAATCTGCTCCACTTTTAAATAGTTTAATCAAAATTAGATGATTATTCACAAACTGACTGATATATATTAAACATGGCTACTTAAAGATGAATGAGATTGCAGGAATTTTCTAAATCTTGGAAATAAATCTGGATCTCTTCTCCTGTCCTGTTTGATCGGGTTAGAATGGCGACTTAATGCAGCGCAAGTATCACAAAAATTCACCTGCACTTGTTCCTTTCAATGTTGTTGACATATAATTACAATTTTGATCCAGTTTACACATCATCATGTGATCATCATGATTAGGGAAACAATCGAACAATCCGAAACACTGTAGTCGGAGTTGAGGCCAACTGGGGAACGATCTGAATTCCAGTCCTTTCCTTGTTACTGCCCAAGTAAAACTGGTTTATCTCTGCCAACCTGGCTCGCTGAAGGATTAAAGGAGCATGAGTGTGCTTGATTGCTATTCACTTAATCTAGATAAGCTCCTTTGTTGATGTGCCAGAAGAGTTCTGGCCAGCCAGTTAAACCACTGAGGTCCGCTCCAAAGAAGACAAGATTCATATTTTTCCCCAAGTGACAGAGTGGTGATCAGGGCTGAACAACCCTCAATGAGTGCAAGAAAACAATTGCTAAGTGTTCTCAACATGTCGTGCCAAAGTTCACAAACTGATGTCAAACAAACTCCCATCTTGAAAATCACAGTTAACTGATAATTGACAAAAATGCGCATAAATAGCTGATGACCTGTTTTAGGCCTTTCTCACTGACAGAAAACCATGGTCTACATTCCACTTACTATCCGTATAAATCGGAGTTTGAACTACCCTTCTATGACATGAAAAGACACTGTATTTTCCTCCACCGACAACGAACGATATAGGGGATGAATAAAATAAATAATCCATTGACGCACTTACCTTCTCATCCATATGAAATGTACCTTCACGAAGCTGTTAAGATGAGACGGGGACATAAGTTTTTAAAACGCTCACAATAATAACAAAATATGACAATCTTTGTCAAACATCCTATTCAACGGAAAGTGGTCAATCCCAACGCATAGTGTCAGCTGATCAGAAAACGGTAGAAAATCAGTCTATGAGAATATTTTCTCAAAAGTATAACTGAGTATAAGTTCATCCATTTAAAAACATTATTCCACTTATAATAACTTATGCGACCGGGCGTTTTTTCCTACGAAAAAACAGAAAGGTTTTTTCTGTTCTCTTTCGGTCGTTCCATGGGTCGTCACTACAGACCAGGGCCCATTCTCGGCCTCAGCCACAAAGAAAGTCTTGAAGTTTTATCGAATAAAGTTAGCCTGCTGCACCACTGCTGTCTGTGGAGTGTCGTCACTTCGTTTCCGCCATCGTGACTGACGGTGACTTGTCTGTAATTTAAACGCCAAGCATAATGTTAGGGAGATTGCGTAAGTGAAAAACCTGCTCTACGAAATCACCAACATTCAGCTACTGAAAGTTCAGGTTTGTTTAGTTTACTTGAAAGCTTCTTCAAAGCAGGTAAAATTTTGTCAGTTACAATATATTTTAAAATGAAATCATCCCGTTCTTTAGTTTGCGGTCACCTCGCTTTTGCATCCGGTTTGAACAGTCAGGCCTACTGCGCGGACAGTTGATCAATAAAACTCTCATTCGTGGACATGCGCCTGTTGATATTTATCCACGTCTCAGTCTCTGCCCTGTTTGTTGGCCTATCGACCCCAATACTTATCGATTAACCATGCATCACTTGAGGCGAATCTACACTAGAGCGCGCACGTAACGCAGCTCAGTAACATTGCTTACACACTTACTTGCTTGCTTGCCGGCTACAGTCGAGCTCTGTGTTCACGGTCAGTGAAATAAACGGAGTGCAGTTATTACGGGTTCCGCTTCCAAGTACTGCACTATCCTAACAGTTCAATATTCTAGTTTTAAATCACTGATTTCATCACATCGAACGAAAATCATTCGAATATATATATATATATATATATATATATATATATATATATATATATATATATATATATCGATGTGTTATATTCCTAATAAGTCACGCAAAGAGCATTTCTCACAGAGTTGTAATTCCCTGCCAACAGGGAGACTTTGTGTGTGGGACCTCTTTGGAAATGACTATCCGGCTCGTTTTTATTGAAACAATCGCACTTTAAATCTAGCTGACTCGTTGTAGCCTACCCAATACAAACGTCCCTACTTATATATTTAGCCTTTTCATTGTAGAGAATGACAAATGGGTCATCTGCTGTGATCGATCCATCTAGATGAAAGCGCGTATGAGACTTGTATCTCTAGCGGAATTACCAAATAACTCAAAGTCTTTGAAATCTGGACAGCGTGACTTTTCTCTATTATCATTTTTTCTCGGTTGCTGTTTTTCATCGTCCATATAAGGCAACCATCTCATCGAAGTTTACGGACGGGAGCCTTCAGTTACTGGGAGGATGCAAATCATGGTTTCCGTTCGAAACGTGCATTACTAACCCTTTGTTGAACGTACACATCGAATCTCACTCGGGGCTTGACTCCAAAATGTCATGCTGTGAATTATTTTAGACTCTCCGAGCCGGCTTTCCGTGACTTCCTCCAGGTCAGCTAGCAGCTATATATGACATGCCAGAAAAAACTATTATCATTGTTGGACTGAGCACTGATCGACACTAAATGATTAACCACAGATAATAACACTATCACCTTTTCTATTCTTTATTTTATGCCCTTATTCTGGAGTCGTAATGGAAAAAACGAATCGATCCTCCATGTGCTAGGTTGACTTTGATTTGTGTAGTCGATTTTTGTTTTATTTGTTTTCGTTCAGAGTGAAACTACAATCATTCAGTCAAAATGAATTCATGTGAATTTCTCTGTCAAACAATGAGCAGAATAGCAACAAAGTGTGTTGGAGTAAGTCGGCTTACCGCAAGAATCTCGTGATAACACTAATCGACCAATTCCATATTTCGAATTATACTTGATATAGTTAAGGTAAAAGTAAAAGTTGGAGCCCGGAGAATTTGTTTTCGTCAAAAATTTCATTCGATAATTCTTGTATTCCAGTCCCCACACCCCAATGGTCTAGTCTTGTTTGTAAATTGATCCACTGTAATGTATTGCTTTGGGATAAAAATGTAAAACATAATATCATTTCAACCCACTGACCATAGTCTGTGTTGGATAGACTTTTAAAATCTCTGTAGTTAAATATTTATGGTACAGTGCCTTGCTGATAGTTAATTTATCTCGTACACAAGATATGTGACAATACACCTTTGGATGATAAAAACACTAGGGAAATTCTATCCAGCAGGTTTGTCCGTGGTCGCCGTTATACAACTGCTTTGCCTCGGTCTGCTTGAGATCAATCTAATTCTTAAATTTTCGAAATTTTCTTCTACAGCTTTTAGTTCATTGATGGAAAGATACTTTGCTCTTCTGGATTGTAATTTAGCGCAGATGTTTGTTCGTCTCCGATAAAGTGCTGTCTCCGACCGTACACACTTCCTTATTCCGTAATTTATTGAGTTGAATTAGATGAAGCATATCTTTTTTCGCAGCCCTTATATTCCGGTGCATTTATTGATTATTGTAGTGTCCCGTAACTCAGTAGGCAGAAGAAAGGCGCACTTGTAAGGATGGACGTGTACGCCGTAGCAACGTACAGCAAGCGTCGGTACAAGCCAGCAAATGCCGACACAAACAAGTACGCAAATGCATGAATCAGTGGTGCGTGTAATCGGAAGCGTAAGACAACTGTACGATCGGAATCAGCCGTGCAAGGTCGTGCAACAAGGGATGCGATCTGATTGGTCAGTGCTGTCCAAGACGACGCACGATTGCAGGCGTGCGTCCATGATTGCACCGGGTGTAGATCGTGCGTGCGTGTGTGAGTACATGACTGCTCAAGCCAAACACATCATTTATTATGAGTCATAATTCTGCCCTCAATTTTGAACCATTGCGGTGTGTCGCACCCAAAACCAGGTCAATGTTAGGTATAAGTAACTAATATCCCGACAGTCCGTCTCCTGTAGTGTTCACTGGAGCTTGCATCATGCGAACTAACCAGTGGTAGTGATTGGTAGTGCCTGTGACAACAAAAAATGTTCGCCTATCCGATGCGATCATCTCTCGATTTTGCTCACCCAACTGCCGCCAGAACTCACGATTTACTTCTGTTGCAACCGAATTTCGAACTCATTTCTATTTAGCTTTTTTAATGCTTGAGACTCAGTGCATTCATTTAAACGTTAGTATTCAATTTAAGGTGCCGATAATTCATCATGGAGAATCAAAGTTCAACTAACCAACGAGAATCCGATTTAATACTGTACAGCATTATTGGGAATATTCCTAATCCAGTCCCGTTCACACAACCCAACTAAGCACACGAATATGGGTGCACGTTTTCATCTGCAGTAGCTCTTTCCATTGGTTCTGGAGTCACTGATCGTTCCTAGAAAATAAACACTTTCCATGCACCACTCAGAACGTATTTTATCTACGACCGTGACTTTAACTAGGGCATGATTTTCCGATTCCATATATTTTACAGAATTCTGGAAGCATGGAGCTCGCGTTGATTTCAGGTATTAGATACTTCCGACTTTTTCTAGTCGTGCACGCTCGGTCTGCAACTGCTTTGCTTTCGTTGTGGTTCGACTGGAGTCTCCTCTGTTCATTCAACTGAGGGGATTTTGTTGATTATTCGCAAAGAGGTATACTGCAGTATTTTCCGTTGTCTAAAAGCTTTGCGCCGTAGTCTAAGAACCTTGCAAGATTGTCAAGCCGTGGCTCAAGGCCCTTGAACTACGGCGTTTGACTTTTAAACTACGGTAAATACTACAGAAAGCATTTCGGAGCTCGCTAACTGTTCTTTTTCTGAGCAATCCCGATCGTTAGGCTTGGTATTCAGATCGAAAACGTTTCGTCATCAGCCACCAATGAGCATTGATCTCCAACTGCATGTACCAGTAACACCAAAAACGAGGCTGTGTTGAAAAAGGTGAAACTATCGTATTATTCGAAACATATTTTCAACAATATTTTGCTAATGCAACACCGGCTAACGTTGCTAAATGTTGGTAAATGATAAATAGCGTGGCAGTGTTTGTTGGTGGAATCTCAATCGATGAATTGGCTTTCAGTAATGCACGTTTAACGTGACAATGTAGGACAAAACAAGGTGTCAGTTATTCATGAGTCTAAACTGTTTTAGTTTCAGTGAATTAAACTGTCTGAATTAGGACCTTAAACGAGAGCTTGGTAAAGGAGTATCTCCATACAATGCTCAGTCGTCAGTACAGTTTTAACTAGAAAATTAGGCTGAACAAAAAAAAAAACAAATTTTGAGTATTTTGAATTTTTCCTCTCAGTTTCTAATCGATATGACTTGGAACTCTCTTCTAAGTCAACAGACTGGAAGTACAGAATCATGCCACAAATTAAGTTATAGATACTTTGTTTATAGCGTAGCGTATTCATCATTTAATAAATTAAGTGTAACTGTTAACATAACTGGCTCTCGTTAGTGTCATGTGATCACTTGGATCGATGCTCTGAAGAAATATACTGATAGCGAACTTATAGTCACATTCGCTTATAAAATAAGTCTTGAGAAAGGTTTCCCGTGGTGACCAAAAGGTCGAAAACCTGCCATCGCTTTCGACTACGCCGTTTATTGAACAATTAAATTTTACTACAACTACTACTTCGATTTGAAAAACCGCACAAGACGAAATCTCCTTTAGCCTTCAACCTTTTGTTTTAGGAACATGACCTGCAAAAGTTCTTCTCAATGACAAAGTCATATTGCTTGTCGATTGATTATCAGCTTACAGCTAGGGAATTCGGACGTCGTAGGAATTCGCAAAGGAAAAATATTGTGGGTCATTCCGCAAAACGAAACTGTGCATTCTGTTTGGACAAAACTCCCTCATTATTATAATCATTAATATTACTAATATTATTATTATGGAAAGGGAGCAAACCACGTCAAGCCAATAAATTCTAGCACAAGGGCACAGTGAAGGAATAGTTTAAGTAAAGCCAGTCACATGTAGAATAGAATGCTCACATTCCTCATTCTCCAGAACAGCACGTTGAATAATTCATTTCCTGAGTCCAACAGTGTGTGTATTGGGATTCTATCATTATTCGAAACAATGCTTCTAAAAAGGAAATACTTCATTATTTTCTATACTTAGCGACTTTTGTACGATCTACTCCGATATTTCATTTTCTATACGATGAATCACTTCGAGTCTATGTATGTATGTAATTGTGCTAGTGATCTTTTTCTTTAATATTGAACATCAGCTGGTGACAGAAACGTGGTAACAGTAAAACATGTTGAGTCTTTCGGCCAATGCAGTTCATCCCCCTCATATGGAACGATGATAAATGTGCGACACATTGTTTCAAGCCCATGTAGAATACATGTTCTAGTCAACCGATAAGCTTTCTTAACTTACAAAATTATTTGCATGACGCATGATTTAAAGTCGATGACATACATAAATTGGATCACAACTATGATGCGATGATGTGGTTTCTACCCAATCCTTCACATCCTACTCTGAGTACGCGAAATCATGGTAAAACTGCTTCGCTTTTATTGTGAGTGACCAGCATTCTTTACTACCAATGAGCAGAAGTGAAGATGCAAAATGTTTCTACACTTCCCGGCGTAACCAGTGACGCCGTGCTTTCATCCTATATCAAATGCTCTGAAGTCTAATGGTTGTTATCATAAGGCATTAATTATCAATCATGCCGGTCAGTTACCTAATGACTACGCTAATCGGTACTTGTTACCATGGGTTACCCAATGGATTTGTGAATTTCACCGGTTGATATTTACTAGTTTCCCATGACGATGAATAACCCACATATGTCAGCTTCCATATCTAGTTGGTTTCGTGGTCTGAAAATAATAGGTTACTTATCTTATAATGAATATTAGAATTTTATATTGGCGCCAGGAGCCTGGATCTCTGATAATGGAAAATCTACCTGCATTTTTCACATCCTGGTACAAAGTTTGCCTGGTCAGCAAAGGGTTGTCGGTTCGAGCTGCGCTCGCCGCTCTGGAACTTCGTTGCGAAAAATCCAAGTAGATTTTCAGCTATCCGTAGTAGTTGCTGACCGAAACTACGTCATTTTAAACGACTAGTAGATCGTAACCGGCGAGCGACTCCTATGACGGACGGCTCCTCAGTGGGGGCTAAGTACTATAAAGACATTCCAATAAACGACCTACAGAATTTGGCTACTAAGCCAGCGTCGGAAGGGCG
Source organism: Fasciola hepatica (assembly GCA_948099385.1). Lineage (NCBI taxonomy): Eukaryota > Metazoa > Platyhelminthes > Trematoda > Plagiorchiida > Fasciolidae > Fasciola > Fasciola hepatica. The sequence continues at coordinate 1,890,319 of CANUEZ040000040.1, forward strand.
CTTTATCGTGTGGTGTATAAGTTCAATAAACTGTTGAGAGCCACCCCGGATAGCCTGATGGGCTAGGTGTTTGACTCATAATCGTTCCCTTTGATTCGAGTCCCCGTGGGGCTCGGTGGATGCACATTGCTAATGACTCCTGACAAGGCTGAAATAGCCAATACAGTGTTTTTCAATGGCTTAAACGTCCAAACTGCATGACGGATTATATCACTCAAAAAGAACTCTCTCAAACCATATCGCTTTATAAGACTGCAGTCGTACGTAAAAAATCTGACCCATAGCTTGCACGTCAAACGCCTTGAAGAATTTGGTTGGAACAATGTGCTCCGAGCTGAGAATTCGTGATCCTAACCAAGTTGCATGTTATCATGCTCGCAGCACACAGGAATCCGTTGCGTCTCACGTAAGCTCTGTTACGTTTTCTTCACTCGGAATAAAACGTCAAGCTGTTAGAATCTGTTTTTTAGAGCCCATTGATGAATTCAGTTATGCTATGCGGATGAATTTGCTAGAATTTCGTGAAGCAAGCGGTATCCAGGTGTCAACGTTTGCTCCGTCATCGGACCAACATATGGACCGCTAACAGTTCACACGTTACCGAGGTCAGAACCCTTCATTTTCAGCTTTAAAAGAGGGATATGAACAAAGGACTATCCAGTCACATTTTTTCCATGTTTCATTCATACCTGCTCGTTCTGACTTTCTGTTTATCAAGAATGCAGTAGCTTTCAATTTCTAGTGTCATATACCAACAGTTATGTTCTGACTAATGTCAAGAATTGCGTTTTTGATAAATTCGACCTATTCACCGCTCCCACGCTGTGTGGACATTCCACTTTTTCACCTGCTTTGAAGCAGATGAGATTTGTCAACAAATGGGCAAGCTACAAGCTGGTCAACATTTTTAGCTGTTTTGGAGTTATTACTAGCTCAGTGTGTTCGAATCACATCCCCACTATTTTGGATGAATCTGGATGGTTCACCTTCTACGTTTTCGCCTCGATATATCTTCCACACCACGCCATCAAATCATGTGCTCTCATTTTGCTTGCGTCCAGCAACCTCGGCTATTGTACGCATCTTTTTCATTTTCCCTAACCCTCTCATCAAAAGGACTTGAAGTAGAACAAACGATCCTCTAGGTTGCTCTTTCCTTCTGTCCTTCTTTCTTCCTTCCTCTCTCTCTCTCTCTCTCTCTCTCTCTCGCAACGATGCAATACACCGAGAGCAGCTTTTACGTTTTAAAGTATGTAACAGTTTCTGTGCTGAGATATCACCAGACCCTTCATATCCTCTCTAATGAGACATAAGCAGATGAGCTTTCATGTCCTCCACATGATCCAGCTACTAAAATGCGTACATGGTCGTACAATCCCATAAGAATTGCTCAAAAGTACCTTGTCTCACCCGATGTTTTATAAATATTATTCATATTTTGTCCGGCTGAAATCTATATTGCGTTGAAAACTATGCTAGAACTTTGTCGTTTTATGTAACATCGTTTTACGTGAAACTTTTGTGCAAAAGCCGCTAAGTAATAGTCGAACTGAACCCCTCCGTGTGTATAAAACATATTGTTGACACGAACTGTCGATGAATTATCATTATCCGCTCTTGTATTTTTAGACATTTCGCAATATTTGTTGACAGTTGGTGAAACTTACAGATTCACGTATTCGTTGGCTATTCCCTTTCAGAGCAAGCAATGCACAACGGCGCTCGGCTTTCTCGTTTGAACGTTCGGTGCCGTTCGGTTGTCCTTTACGCACGCCAGTCGCTTCATCATTGCATTGCACAGAACTGCGTGATATTGTATCGTCTGAACAATTCAAACCAAACATTATATATAACAGAATTCGCCCGAAGAGCACGGCTGATCGCAGTTCATGCTATAGATCCCGGAGACAATTTTTCGTCCCAACTTTCCTGTTCAGAGTGACCCGAAATCCGTTGCCTAAACAGAACCCGACAAGAACGAATAATTTATACTTATCTAATTATCGATTGTCATCAGACAACGATACTTTAAAATCCAGCTACTGTCAACACATTTGAGATGTACTGTACGGACAGGGTACAGAAATCGGATACAATTGTTGATACAATTGATGAAGTCCTCGACTGCTGACCTGTCATTCGATGACAAGTGCAACCACCAGATGACCTGACAACCGTGGTCTAGGTCACCGTGACTATATTCGCGAGATGGTTATGCTATACCATTGGAGCTTGTCGAAGTTTGCGAACCACCATATAGAGATTTAAATCTGACCGTTAAGATCTATGCTTCAATCCAACTGTATACCGCGGAATGTTATCATCCAATTCTACGATATGAGAGATATTTCAGAGGATGACAGGAATAGTCGCAAACTGCCTAGTGAATATTTTGCTATAAAATTGCAACATTTTTATAGGCAGAAAAGAGGCATAAGAAAATATATCAGAGCACTATGTGATTTGTTGACACCAGTATACCAAACGTTATCACGTGATGTGGAGGTGGATTGTACGTGCGCGTTCAATGAGACATGCCAACCCCGCCGTCGGCAATCTCAAATTGGTCGCGCCCCCTGTCCTGAAATATTGTACCGCTGTTATATAGTAAAAATGAAGTAGACAAAAAAAGAATAAGAATAATTGCACGGAGACGTAGCCGTATACCTTTGGCAGGACTGAATCAGAGGCACAGCACTATTGGTCTTGTGTAAGAACGCATGGATTCTGATAGATGCGTCCACCGGACCAAATGAACTGTGGTTGTTCGAGATAGGACGTACTGTGTTGCGTGTGAGTGCGACATAAAAGCATCACAAAACTACTTGATATATATGTTGCATACCCGAAAAATTGACCGACTTTCAAGAGATTCAGAATTCAGCATTTATTATTTGGAAAGTATTCTGACGTCCGGACTTAATAAAAGCACGTAGAACTTTCGACAAGTAAGTTGACACAGTTCTCTGTTCTTGTCAACCTAGCGGAAGTGATAGGCTTTCTCGTGAATACCAGAGAACGAATAATTGTTCCTTTTTTCGCTATACTGCCTAAGTGTATTATTTTCAATACCTCAGCCTATCCGTGTGAAAAATATGACCTGCGTCGAGTACTGCTAAGTAGTTTTTCAGGCATACTCCCACATACAAGAAATATCAGTACTGTTTTTCCTCCGAGATTTGATGATATTTCCAGCTTCGATACTGAAGTACGGATCTGCTTTTAACACCCAAAACCCACTACCAGAGAAACTGGAATATAAAAACTAGGCGATGAAGTCTATCTTATTCATACACAGTAGTGTTATTCTGCTTTTTCTTGTCGGAACACTGACTTATCCTAAATATGCGATCAATACATCACGCTTTAAAATGAAGACTCTAGTTATCTGAGAGCAATACAAATGGAATACTAGGGTATGACCCTTTTGATGCGTTCTCATTTTGAAATTATACGGTTTGATGACGTGAGTACGTTGGTCCCATACCAAATCGTATGTCGGACAGAAAAGTGTCATCTCAATGTTCAAACTTCAAGCAGTCGGCACTCACATGATTTTTTTTGTTTCCTATACAGAAAACGTGTTTGGTTACGACTAACTTCATTCAAAAATGATGCAGATTTAGAGCTTCTTTTTCAACCGGGACCCGGTTGTACTGCTGTGGTAGGGACGGTTGTGGTGTTTGGGTGATCAGACAGCTGACTGCACCTAGTGGAGGACGCAAGAAGACCGTCAGACTTTTCTGCAGCATCGACTTATAAGAAGATCAAGGTGGTAACGATAAAGTTGTAAGTGTAGTACAGGCAAATCAAAGAGGATCGCTTGAAAATGTGCTCACTGTGCTTTGGAGGCTGCTGTGGAAACGGAAACAGACGGCTTCGGGCCAGTCGCTTCAATCCATCAAGAGCTACAGGCAGGAGATGCGACTACTTTCAGGGCTGTTCAAGAGATAAAAAGGAAAGCTTATCGAAAAACAAGCAGATTATGGAAAGACCTCTGTAGATGAGGAGGCTTAGTCCAAGAGTATAGAATCAAGACGTCACTCAGACGAATCGCATAGACCCGTACAAGAATGATGCACAGAAGGAGCCCAACGCCCTTTGATAGGCGCCCAAATAGTAGTGGAAATGATCATGTGCCGTTGAAACCAATCTTGTTCGTGTGTTGATTTCAAAACGACCAGTTAAACGCTTGCACATGCCATTTGAGTGGTTTGGTTGTTCAATACAACAATCTTTATGAACTTTGCCTCCTCGTTACACTTGTGAACGGTTTACACTGGGTTGTTCGTGACCGCAAGTCGTGGGTGAGATGGGTCGAAAGGGACTGGAAGATTTATAGGAGCTTCTAGTTCGACATATGATGGAAAGATACAGAAACATTAAACCGGCCATCTCTCAAACGTAAAAACGACGGAATAATCACTTCTGTAACCAAAACAGAGCAATTATGAACGAACATTTTTCCAAACGGTAGCAATAAATGTGCCCTAAAATAGCAACTGAAGACACTGGGTTTATTGATTGGGGCCTCTCAATTTAGTGGGATTTCAAGAACACACTTCCGATTCATGTGGTTCTTTGGCTAATCCTTTCGTATAGATACTCATCGGGCATATGGGAGTTCCAATCTTAGATATCTGTTCGATTTTACTTAGACTTTTTAGCAATCGCAAACACGCAAGTCTATCACCTGTTTCCGAGCATCGCCACAGTTAGATGAAGCTTGAAACATAACTCAGTTGGGCCTTTCCCATGCAAGCCTTTACTCCGTCAGTAGGTCAGTTCAGACTACAAGCGGTTCAAACTGTCCGGACACATAATGGCTTCCGACAACAGCCACCAAATCTCCGTCGCAGGAACTCATCTCTTAGCTATACTGTCAATACTTTCTACTGAATTAGTCTTATTTACTCACTTTTCTCTTATATTTCGCTGAGCTGGTAAGCATCACTTTTGATTAAATGTACGCAATTTATAACATGCACAAGATGTCGCACAATACCCCACGACTGTCCGCATGGTGACAAATTGGGCATCAGCTTCAGGCAGTATTTTGTCCAGTTCACAGTATGAAACACTACTTCCGTCCAAGCACATCGGTTGACTGGTGACTTAAGATATGCACCATCGACGGTCGATTTGGCTGCTTCGTTTATAAGCGACGCCGCCGCACCAAAATGCCTTTCAAAGCAGTAACTGATGTTTACTTCTACGGATAGCCACTAAACGCACCATTTGATATCGAGGCGGACCCTGAAATCAGTATTGGAGTACTTTGTTCATCATAACAAATGAACCGTTAAAGCTTGTCAAAGCAAAAATGCACTGACATCCACTCATAGCAGAAATGGTGCTTGTGACCCATTGTGTAATTTATCATTCCGTTGATGAGTGATTGTGCTCCTGATTTACATAGATTCATTTTATTTGTCAAACTTACTTCCGGTTTTTGGTATACTCTCTTACATTGATTGCGATCGGAGGCCGAAACTTGAACGATCCCTCTATGATAGAGATGTGGCTCCTGGAACGAATACAGGGCACAATTCATTGTGAAGAACGCGTGCAACAGGAAAACCCCATGACTTACGTCTCCTAAACCACTGATTGCGTCACAGCTGCAGACAAAAACGGTGCAACTCTCAAAGGGAGGTTAATCTTATCTACAAATCTGAAAATGCACACTTTGCAGCGCAACGGACATGAAACGTGATTTTCCCAAAGCACTTGACAGCACTACACAAAAATTCCAGTTAACAATCCACATGCTTTTTTATCTGTTTTGCATGACAGACTTTTCAAGCGATAAGCTTACATATCAGTCAAAACGCTGTGACAGAACTGGGGTAAAATAAACAAAATATACAACCATGGGCGCTAAAGATATGAGAGTGAAAATGGAAAGAAAATCAACCTCATTTGGAAAGTAATTTCGTTTTACTCTTGTCCGTGTTGATCAGTACACACACCAGACAGGGTACAAGAGCTTTTGTATACCGTAATTCTGGAAGAAAGGTGTCGAAATTCAGATCTGATGGATGAAAAGACGACAATGAGATAAGTCAGAGTGTAGTAGATGCATTGGTTCCCGTAGTACCTTGTGGGGTAGGGCTAAGCAAGATTCAAAATGTTGTTTGACTAACTCAGTCGAAAGAAAGTTAAATGAGAGGGACGAAACGCAGCTAATATTTACCGATCCGCGGTGAAGGCTTTGAAGTCATGTTTCAAAAGGTCGGGAAAAATTAATGATAAATAATACAAGACCGGAAGAACAAATTTGGAGACAATTGTTGGTGGTATACGAAGCCGCCCGAATTTTCTTGTTCGAAAGATATCTGCCGAAGACATATACGACGTCCGCCCAGAGATATCAGACACCGTTGACGACTTGTATTCATGTCTGAAAACCGGTACTAAAGAAATCATCGCTGAATAACGGCCCACGCGTCTGTATTGCTTATGCAATAAAGAAATATAACTTACGAGCGACTCATCGTCCTCCGTTGTCTGTATACTAATCAAAGCGAATATTGCGGACGGGGCAGTACGTTACGGACACCTTTAATTCACCAACCATCCTTGTGCACTTCTTTACTTTTGATCAACCTTCCCATGCTTATGCTTACTTTCCGTTTTATCGTATGAAAATATTTCAGTTAAATAAAGCCTTATTCATTCGGAATCACCTTCCCTAGCAACCTAGCAGTATCTTGTTTGGTGAGATCCTGAACGATTGTGTCCACCCGCATTAAGGGTACATCCAATAAATAAAGCTGAATTGGAAATTTGTGATAGGCGACAATCCGCTGTCGTCCAGTTTTTTGGAACGCTGGGTTTTACTCCGCTCATGTGTACCGACCGTCTAGCATAGTATACAGTAGCTGTTTGTGGCAACGGGGTATTACGCTCCTTATAATGCACTCGCATAAAAATGGTATAAAGAATTGTAACATCTCGTTCCGTGTAACTATTGGGATGATGATATCTGTGTCTGTGCGCGTCACGATTTTGGGAACTGCAAACTGGCAAAATATGTAGCTTTACCTTCCAAGGACATTCCTAAACCAATCTTGATCTTTTCCCGGTAATTTACTGTCACACCGTACCACAATAAGATTTTCCAAAATAGTCCTATTTGAATATTATATTATGAGAGTGGAAACGAGGCACATTCAAATTGAAGCACAGACAAAAAAAAAGAGAATCAGGACAACGGGAAAGGAGACATGTACAAGCTGTAGCGAATTTAAGAACGGTGTGAACAGGAAACGACCACAAAAGAACCGTTTTCGTATTCATGGTCAGGAGTAGAAATGAACAATCTGGATAAATTAGCCTAACAACGTGTGGAGTCTTCAAATTATCACAGCTCTCACTGTGCAGGAACATTTTATTGTGCATTTATTTTCCTGTGCTGTGTGCCTCGTATGTCCCCGAACTGGAGTGAAATAAGATTTGAGGATGCACGACGAGCAGTGCGGTGGGGACAGAACCGGTATCAGAAGGCTGATACACAGACACATCAGTAGATAGAATACCGGGTGAAATGAGTCATTCCATGTCCAAGCAAAGCATGACAGCAGTCACATGAACCGAAAGAACACGTAAGTGAAAACAGCCAGAATCACTACGCACAAGAGTACGTAGAACACCCAAGCAGACTGCATATTCAGGGACGTCGCGTCCTGTTTGTATTGCTTTGACATCGAGGACAGATTTGTTGCGCGTGCGTCTAAGGCTGAAAAGTGCAAGAAAAGCAAACAATAGGACTAAAACAAGTGCCCCGGAAAAACTCCGAGGAACGAAGGTGGATCGAACAATAAACACAGTACTGTTGGTGAGGTCAGCCTATACGATTCACAGGATAGTTTGCGTAATGCATTTAACGAACACAATAACAGTACATTACATTTTACACCGGCTTGGAATCAAGGCCAGTACCAACGCAGCAACAACAGTTACGAATACAGAAGGGAGTAGAACACAGTGAAAAAGAAAGTCCGTAAAAAATAAAGCCTGTGATTCTTTTCCTTTTTCACCGTACATTGTTTGAGGCTTTCTGACATTTTGTTTGTCGGAGTAACATTTTTGTGATCATGGGACACGAGAAATCGACAAATAGCACAGCACTCGCGCCACTGACTTCTAATCTGAGCCAAGTCCCTCAATATCTCTAAGCAACGACAATCCTCGTCCGTTGAGTTCTAACCAGGGAGGCGGGAAGCACCAACCGAAGCCAATACTGATGCTAGCTTCTTCACACCTCTACGCCATGTCAAGGTCTGGTAGACGAGTTGCTTCTTTCAGTCTTGCCCGGCACGCACGAACAGAGCACAGAAATGTAGACGATATTATATATATATATATATATATATATATATATATATATAATATATATATATATATATATATATATATATATATATATATATATATATATATATATATATATAAAATACGCCACACGAAAAAATACCGAGTGACCAGAAGGTTAGTTATGCCGGTTTCTCCATACACTAATCTCAACTCCGTGAAATTATCAACATAACCTTGAAAATCGTTATTTTTAGTTAGAGGGGTGCTATAACCATGCATTGATCCTTGCGAAATGAAATCCTGTGGCAATTATAAAAGCGGGGATTATAAAGTGAAGCGTGCGCAGGCGCGTCATGTATCGCAGATTTGGCTGTCACAAGTCGTCAAGACACGTTGTTTTTCCAGAGGTGATGGCCTCTCAGTGATCTGGAGACACCTTATTCAATGGAGCGAGCCGAATAAAGATTCCTTTTTTAATATTTCAGTGGATCAAGCAGAACAGTGCGGGCAGAAGTGATATTGGCCATCAAATTTGGGTGAAACCGATCAGCCGCTAACGTGCATAATATAAGATTCTATAATTTTCAAGCGGATGCAATGATTATTCACCGGATAAAGCCTGAACTTGGCAACCAAAAGACAGTCGTTACGCAGTTTGTAGACATTTGAAAGATCCGTCGCCGACACAAGGCCGACTGCGATCAGTGAAGTTATCCAGAGTCATCACAGAATGCAACAGGGACGACCGAAGCCGCCCCCGGTTGGTTCTGTTCTAATAAATCCACCCGTTCCCTCGCGGGTCAGGGCATAGTGGCATGTATTAGCTCTAGAATTACTACAGTTATCCATGTAGTATGTACGATCCAAGGAACCATAGCTGATTTAATGAGCCATTCGCGGTTTCACCGTTTAAAGGTATGTATTTAGACATGCATGGCTTAATCTCTGAGACAAGCATATGACTACTGGCAGGATCAACCAGACTCGTGATTTTATCCCGGTTTGTCTCCCCCCCCCCTTTTTCATCTTAACGAAACTGCGTGCTTTGGCGTGAATAACTCCTGTTGTTCGTTTGTTTGTCCTACAGCCTCCACCTCAGTACGGCATTAGTTAGCACTGTTTCAATGCTTAGTCTCCCGGACGATAATGACTATATTGTTTGAAATTTATATGTCTGCGGTTGATTGAGAGCACCAGAAATTGATGGCCAATATCAAGTCTGCCACAATGTTCTTTTTGCTGTGCCGAAATGGATCAAAGAAGAATGTCTCATCTACTTCAAATATCTGACCGCCCATGCTTGCATACAAATGTAGCGGAAGGGGAATACCGTGTGGCTTCAATAGCTCGCTGCATTATCAATAATAACCAATTACCATAAATCAGGTTTGAAATGAATAACCGCATAAACTACCAACACATGATAAAGCTATCACTTTCTAAATAAAGTTCGAAGGGTCAAACGACTAAACGTATGCAGAAAACTGACTTCGGAACCAACCGCCTGACTTAGCAGTGCTTGATTGCTGCGGACTTGGCTGCTGACTACAATAATCGTTATTATTCCTTTATGTACTACTTTGTATCTTAACGGGTGTCGCTTTTTACTACACAGTATTGAGATAGTAACAAAATCAGGATAATCAGATGCAAATTTGTCAGTTGGTAAACCACGAGCTGAGATTAGATCTAGTTAACCCTGGACTATCGGAACCTCAAGTGGTTCTCAGTCGGGGTTCCCCCTCCCAAATATATGTGCCTAAGGTCTGCTTTTAATAATCCAATCATGCCATCAAAAATATCAAAGAAGATAAAGCTTGTTATCAATTGTTTTTCATGTGCCGTGTAACCAAGAGCATTGGAAAGGTTGTTTACGTTGGCTAACCCGATTGAAGGAAAGAACAGTAACAAGTGACAACTGGTCGTCCGACAATGACTAAATGCACTACCATTTTCATTACGGATAGGAGATTAAAACCGGAGTTAGGAGTTACTCATCGTTAATTCAATTTAAGTTACCCGATAAAGCCTCCCCTCGTTGTAGTACATCATCGATGTTTTGGACCATGATCCTTTGTACGTCTTGTAACGCAACATTCAGCTGATTAACATTAGACGACCGAGAATCCGTATAAGCTTTCTGTGTTTGGTGAATAAAGCTGTCTGAAACAGGGAAGTAACGAAACGAAATCCAAAAAAGCTTACCAAAATCCAAAAACACATATGGCCGTGAAACTGTGTGTATTTTTGACGAATACTCTGAATAGAATTTGGTTTGAATGGTCTCGAGGAAAGCGAATGCATTCGTCCGATTAAATCGAGCGTCCGTAAGGATCAGATAGCAAACACCGCGATCCAACAAATAGTGAAATACGTATGGTTCGGTCAACAAGGAACATCGAGATGGGGATGTCGGTGTCAGGCGACAAACCAACTCTTTTGCTTGTTTCTGATACTGCATAATATGCCGGCTGAGCTGAGTTTCGCGAAAAGATGGTAAGGAAATGGGGTTCGAGTGCATTACCCTTTTCAAAAATAAACTTCGTTCCAAGCATTAGAAATTAACTGAGACATGCACAGCTCATGAGTAGAAAACTGAGTAATCGTGTTTCTGAAATCACGGTGGTTAAATGCCACCGAATAGAAAATTTCAAACGAGTGATTTCTCAAGCTTCTGAAAACTCAAACTTACAGTGCGGGTCAACAGTACCTACCTAAATAATGATTAAGTATATTGCATCTATGGAAAAACCCCTAGCCATTTGGACCTTTTTTAGGACTAAAAATGTACCTGAATTAGGTGATTTCGTACAGGTTGAGATTAAATCTGGATGTCAACTAACACTGAGCTAATAGTTTCGGCGATGACCCTAATTCTTTTCGCAAGTCAGACTACTGGATCTAATTAAAGAAAACATTTTCATCGCTGCTGATCCACTACACGTTGTCATAATGAAGAACTATACTTCTACTTTTACGCAGCTAGCTCTAGTGACAGGATGAGCCGGCTTCATGGATGTCCCGAACAGCACCTACCCACGGGCGTTATGTGGAGGAACACTTCATGAAGAATCTTGGGAATTGCAAACGACGTAACGTCCCTAGCGTTACTCTGCTCTTTGTTTGAAGTAGCAACTTCAGCCCGTGCACAACCAAGTGCTACCTGTCGGGCAACAGAAAGTTTATGTGTTGGGAGCCGGTGACCGAACGAGCGATTCACACACGTCTTGAATAGAGGTCAGCCTGTCGAGGATGCCCAACGCGCCCTAGTGAATCTTACACCACTCAAGATAGCCGAGTAGAAGGTAAGAGGCGATTGCCTCATTAATTGTCGAGCCACATTCGCGCACGTCACATTATTGTCCATAAGCGTCTGTAGAGCGTCTGCAGGGTTCGCCGACGGGCGAAAACCCATCACGCCCTCTAACAACGCCGCACTGCTTTTGTCTAGACTGCCGCTGGTTAGAGACGCTGAGAGATATGACTCGGACCCAAATTCAATAGCGCGAACGCTAAATGGCCTGTCTACTGACTTCCCGTTTCCCATAAACAACTGAAAAGACAGAAAAAAAGCTTACAAAACGTGTACGATGAAAGTATTTTCTTACAAAATTGTTTTTACTTGTTGGATTCTTTATACTGACTCTTATTACCCCACCCTAAATTGTATTTTTTTCGTTTTCGTTGCATTGGCACCATGCTTGTTCTCAAGCCGGTGCATATATATATATTATATATATATATATATATATATATATATATATATATATATATATATATATATATATGCACCGGGTGCGGTGATCTTCGTTACTATTTTTTAGCAGAAACCTCAATCGGAAATTAAAAGTCAAAAGTACGAAAAAGTGCGAAGGCAACTGTACATTACAGCATCAGGTCGACAAGGTGTGCACATCCAAGGGCGCTACCTACGTTCAAGCACGCTGCAGATTTTGATACAGCTATAAACACTCCGGAACGTTTGTATCAGAACAATTTCATCGTCATTTGATATGTATTATCAGTGAGATATGAACTTCGCCAACTCCTCAATCGGTTTCTTCAAAAACTGAAAACAATTTTTGTTGATTCTGATGTTAAATCTGTCCGTGCTTATCATTTTCGTGAATTTATTTGCGATGCATTAATTCTTGGATTTGCATCAAATTAAATTCGTTGAAGAATATGAGAGAAAATTTTAGATCTGCAAACCACCTAAGATATCTCAAGAAAACTAGAATTAGCTAAAAAACAAAACATGGTATACATTGTTGACCTACTAATGAGGACAACATCATTCGAACCCGTAGTCTCACTCCAATGGGCTTCAACGTTTCTGGAGGAAAAATAAAACGGGATCCCGAGTCTAAAGGCGCTGCAGAAACTTCCAACACTGACAAATATCAAGTCGCATGAGAGTTCGGTCGGCATATTTGGCTGCTGTTACCAGTGGATATCTCATTTGTCTGGCTGAATAAGTCTACCGGTTCGAAATTGAACCTTAATACCCACACACAACATATCGTAGTGAGCAGGGCGTAGGCAGCTACATTGTTGTTCGATGAATGTTTGTGGGTTCCAGATGAGACACATACTGAGTTTTGTGACCATAGAGTTTTCTATTTTTCGTATTTGCGGATGGAACACGAGCAACCCCCGGTGGATGAACGCTGGTCCTTACATACTACAGTACATGAGGCTTTTGAGTAACCAAAAAGTTAGCTTTGTTATGTTATTGTCGATACGGTATCGTCGCGATGTTAGAGACAGATACATCATGAATTGAAATGGTTGTCACTATATATCGGAATGATTATCCAGTTTCCTCTTCCTTCCTATACAGTCACAGTCCAAAAGTCTACATTCTTCAATTGAGAAAGAAGTGTACGCTACTGCTGAGGCCCTCCGGAAGTAACGTCACTTCCGGGTAGGATGTCATTACAAGTTGGTAACTGATCAGCGGTCTATCGGCTACATGTTTCGCCTTTAACAGCCAAACATGCGCCTATCTGTGCTTCGTTTTCACGTGATGACCAAGGCAATACACATATATTAATAGTAGAAAAGCTAAAACAATATACGAATTCCTGGAATAAACCAATAAACTCTAACGAGTGCGTTCTCCGCACTGGCGAAACACGAAGGCGTGATTTCACCAGCTATTGGTTGATACGTTCAACTTCCTATCACTTCCCAAAACAGTTCCAGAGGGGAGTTGTGGTGAACTAAGCATCTTCGTTTCATTCATAATTCTACTAACCGTCCTGTGACTTTGTTGCAGTTATTTGATCTAATTACAAGCGAATGACACCCTGGACAAAGCCAATTCCATGTCTTCATTCACAGTCTGTGCGTGCGTTCATTATGCTCCACTTCTCATCGCAAAATGAACTAGATGAGCTCCATCTGAGTGTCAAAAATAATCCCCCACAGCTTTCTACTTCAGTTCAGTTCACTCAACCATTAACCTCGCACTTCTGTGCTCTGGTTTCGGTTGCTACCTTTCTTATCACATCAGCACAGTGGAAGGGGTACACCTATATCCACGAAGGCCCGCTGTACTATTAGGGATGACCGGCATCCAGATTCCGGGAGTTGGAGTGGAGAACCGCATACGATCCCAATAGGTCAAGTGCGGTAACGATCTGGATGACAGTGGGTTACTGTTTACAATCAAAGAAACCGGCGACAGCGGGGATTCGAACCTCGGACCTCCGAGGTGGTAATCGAATGCTCTACACCACTCGACCAACCACACCTTCGAGCAAGGAGCAAAAACAATACATGAAGTGACAAAAGACCGAAAGTAAGCTTAGGAGCGAAAATCACGAAGACAAGGAGAGAGTTCGGATGTAACTGCGGCACTGGCCGCGATACCCAGCAACACCACTCAGTGTTTCCAGCCATCTAGTAGGCGGGTCACGTGAACCCCAACCCAAGAGTCTAACACGTTCTGTTTGGCGAAGTCCATTGCTCAAGGTTTCCATATATTTTTGCCATGTCGTCGACTGACCACCTCGACCTACCTTCCAACCACTACCTACCTCGAAGAACAGCGCACGCCCAGGAAGTCTAACGGCGGGCATGTGTAACACATGTCCCAGCAGCCTTAATCTGTTTAGATTCAGTACTTGATCCAGAGACTGCCCTCTGGTTCCCAACAACTCACGTTTAACCTCAGCATGGCTAATACGATGTTCCCACTGAATTCGGGCAATGCTAAATCGATGCTCGAAAAACAACAATCTTCGTCTATCTTCTACCCTCAACGGCCATGTTTCTGAGCCGTAAAGAACAACAGATCCAACCGCCGCGTTGTACACCCGATCCCTGACAGATAACCGGATGTCAAAATGACGCCACAAATGGCTGAGGTTGGTAAAGGCCAAATGTGCCTTCTGTATAAGCGATCACACTTCATTCGATGTCTGTTCACCTGATGAGATGAAACTGCCCAGGTAAAAAAAACTGATCTACTTCAGGCAGAGCTTCCTTTGCCAAGACAAGATTTGGTGTAGAGCCAGCTCAGTCCTGCAACAGCATTTTACACTTTGGAGATCCAAAACGCATCCCAAATATCACAACACTATTGTTTAGGCTATCCAGAAAAGCTTGCAAACTTACCCGGATCTTCACTCAGAAGAACAATATCGTCCGCATATTCCATATCAGATAGTTTACTGTCTGAACAAAAATCAACGGCACTTTTCTCACACGAGGATAGGGCTATCTCAAGAATCGATCTAATAACAAAATTGAAAAGAAAGGGTGAAAGAGGGCAACTCTGATGAACACCACTTCCCGTAGTGAACTCGGATGAAAGATCGCTGTAAGCACGAACTTGGTTTCGGCTGTTGGCATACAAGCATTAGAAAAGAGAAATAAACGCCTCTGACACACCCTTCAATGACAGGCAGCGCCAGAGAACTGTGCGGTCGACTGGGTCGAACGGCGCTTTCAGATCAAAAAAGACAGATTGTGGGCCTACGGAAGGTTTCACGCTTCGAAGCGTGGAGATGTGGTCGATTTAACCACCACTTGGTCTGAAACCGGCTTGATTCCCACGCGTACACCTTTCACAGGAGTTGGGTTGTCAGTAAAGAACAGTCCCGGCGATCAGTTTGGATGCGATACTTACCAAGCTAATTCCTCTGTTTTTCACAAGAGGATCTGTCACCTTTCTTGTAAATCGGTACAACCACCGATTCACACCATTCCCTGGGAATCTGTTCAGTAACCCAACGCACCCGGATGAGTTTTTCTAACTACGAAACCAAAGCTTCG
The DNA here is from genome assembly GCA_948099385.1 of Fasciola hepatica. Taxonomy (NCBI): domain Eukaryota; kingdom Metazoa; phylum Platyhelminthes; class Trematoda; order Plagiorchiida; family Fasciolidae; genus Fasciola; species Fasciola hepatica. The sequence goes on from CANUEZ040000040.1 coordinate 1,905,922, forward strand.
CTGCCATAAATGGGTCAGACTTTTGAGTCAAAGGATCCGGTTATGGTTCTTCTGCAGTGTGGGCAGCCGCGAAGTATGATTCGCCCAGAATTTATCAGCATCCTTCCAGTAAATTTTTCTGCCTACACTGGCATCGAACCCATTCACAAGTATTCTTTCGCATTGCGAATCCGTGGAACGAAAGAAGACGCGATTAGGCAACAAGATCACGTTTTTCGTGGGTAAAATCCGTGGATATTTTTAGTGTTCAGACGAATTCGATAAAAACCGTTAAAAATTGTGCACGAAAAGATTAGCCTTGGCGGTGATGCATGTCGGGATTGATGAAGGGTTGAAAAACTGCGCAATTCTCACGCGCTTCAATAAAATTTTACCTTATTTTTAGCATTACGACAGTACTGGAGCAAAACATCACCTTGCTCAACAGGAAACAGACACAGAAACTGAATAACGGGGACCTAGTGCGGTTACCAACTGTACCGTTTCTCTTGAACGCTATCTAAATACATACCCAGACCGTTCCCATTTCCGGTTGCTTTTTCGTCCTTCCTGTTCTTTTGGAATCGATCTGACTGTTGCTTTGGCATAGTGCCGAGCACTAGGATAACGGACAAGTGGTCCGCGTTAATTGTTATGACAGCCCTGCACGTACACGGAAACTTCACACTCATACAATCGATATTACGGTATTGTAAACAGCAGCCGATTACGCACATCTATGACTTGTTTGACTGCACGTTTTGCGTACGCTACAAGCGCTACCTCTGACACACTTCCCTGATGTAAGTTGCCGTGAGGTCTTTGTACTTAAGCCTTGTAGGAAAACACGCAGTTAGCATTCCATCGTCTTTTCTCGTTGATCTCCCCAACAAACGTTGATTGTAGAAGCTGACGCAATGTGTCTTCCAATATTTAATTAGCCCGTTTCGTTCATTTTTCTAATAGCACTCAAGTGACCTAGCCAGGTCCCGTTGGCAGATCCTTATTTTGTTGATCATCTACACTATTCATCAGTTATATATATTTTACATCTCACTGCATTTTTGATACGACAAGTTCATATTCCAATTGATTTTAAATGGGCACATAGCCCCCATTGACTTTTATTTATATATTTTAGGTTCTTTATATCATTTGCATCTTGGGATTCAAACCTCATTTATCTGCATAGCAAATACTTATTTTTATCATCAGCGACGAGCGTAAACTAGTCCATGAACCGAAATGCATTTAGGTGCACATGGGAATGTCGGACTTCATACCTGAAAATCGCAGTTATTTATCGCTGTTCTAGAGCTTCGTTTTTGAGAGGCTCGCATATCAAACCGACTACTGGTGTACAATAAGCTGTTCTCAGAAATGTCGGCCATTACGGTTCCACAAGTTCGAGATATTGCAATGAACTACCGAAGCGCAACCTTTACGACACACTCCAGGAAGCCCTACAGCCGCGGAAGAGAAAATCATAGAACATGTCCCTTTCGAAATCCAACTGAGAGATACGACATCCTCACAGCTGTTAAGAAATATGCATTCATTAGTTGATACTACGTCCATGGACGACACAAATCTGCGCCAACTATGGATGAAATGAATCCCCCGTATGCTCAAAGAATTGTGGCCATTTTAGAATTGAGTTGGAATTAGTGCACCGAAACTGCAAACAAGATCCTCTGGCAGGCACGCGTATTCCCCATCCCCACGCGTTCTCTAATACCACCATTCCTTCACCAGACACCATTATAGCCCCCGCACCGATTGTCACTCAGCACAATGCACCCAGTAGCAACTCCGACATTCAGGCGTTATATCACAGAGCTCGCCGTTTGAGGTAACTGGTCAAACAGCATGCGAACATCAACAACAACTTATGCCAGCGGAGCCCACGGTGTCGTCGTTTTACATCACGTGTCCCTCGATCAAACTCTCCATCCAGTGAGTACTACTACGATCACCATTTCGGTTACCAGGCTCGTAAATGCGAATATTCCTGTGGCTTACACTCTAACCAGGTGATTGTGACAAGCTCCACCGGCACAGCACTTCCTAGTCGTCTCATAAACGATCAGTCAAACAAAACAGACGGTTGCTGGCCAGCTGATTACTCGGGTATCACCCATTTACTGATTGGATGGATTTTGTAGTGCCTTGGTGATTAAAAAGTACGACTTTTCAGTCACTTTTGCACACATATTCTTCCTTATCAGGGGCAGGGGGAAGCTTCCCAGTGTAAGCCTCATCATCTCAGCTCCGAGAAATGGGTTCATGCGTGAGTTTCCAGCTACCACGTCTTCGGACATCAAGTCATTTGAGCACTTGGCCGTTAGGCTCGTCCACTACTTCAGGTGCAAGTTCATTTCACAAATGGATCGCCCTTCGGAATAGACAACAATCCACATACATGCCCAAAACCTGCTGCTTTTTGGTGTGAAAAGGTAAGTCGGCGCGCGGCCATTATCGCGGAGAAGACGGAGCTCCGCACATAGTTCAGGTCCAAAATCACCGCGGATAATACATCTGAAGATCAGGTCACCCAGACACTTCGGTATGTCACTGGAAACAACTTAGTATTTTGATGACCTTCGTGGCTGATCCCACGTACTGCAATGGCAAAACGGGCTGCGTCCCTCTGCACTCTCTCTAATTCAACCACTTTCTTAGTCGCACTTGGAACACAGCGGGCCTATCATGTTCCAGCCGAGATCGTACACGGCAAGAGCAAGGAACTTTGGAAGCATCGAGAGCCAGTCGGATGATGGGCAAAAAGCTCCAAATTTACTTCAAGCGAAGGTACTGACTTTAAAAACGTGCATTTTTCAAACACCAAGCCATACTCACACCGAGATGCACACTTTCCATTGATTGGTATGGACTACAGGTCATGGACCTTGACGTCATTCTGAAGAATGAATTGCTCCACACTTGACTTAATCGCATGCCAGGTTTTAAGATCATCCGCATAAATGAGATATGCTGATTGGAAAATAGCCAGTAGATCATTTTTGTAACCCAAGAAGAGCAGTGGTTCTAGAACCGGCACTCGCGTCACAACGCTAGGAGGAACACGCAATTCCGACATTGATTTTGCAACTAGCATTGTGAAGACCCTCTCTTTCAGATCTTTATTTAATTGACCCAGTGGGTCAACAGAGCCTAGGGTCTTGATGTTCCGCATCAGATAGTCAACGTACTTTATCGAAGGCTTTGCTAAAGTCCGTAAAGATTACGTCGAAAGGGTAACCCGCGGCCTTATCATTCGTTAAATACTGCGGCGCTGGTAGCAAGGTCCGCTTTCCCTAAACCGTGATGCTGCACGCATAGCAGAATAATTCTGCCGGTAGTGGTCGAGTGGCTTAGAGCGTTTGCTTACCATCTCAGAGGTCCGAGGTTCGAATCCCCACCATCACCGGTTACTTTGCTGGTAGGCAGTAATCCACTGAAGTCCAGATCGCCACCACCCCTGACCTATTGGGACTTTATGTGGTTCTTCGCCACTCCAAGTCTTAGGGTCTGGTTACCGGTTATTTCCAATAATGCAGTGGTCCCTCGTGGCTATGGGGCGTATACCCCTTCCACTGCACTCATGCACGAGGATATTATGAAAAGAAAATAATGAGAAAAGATATATTCTCGGAGTAGAGCAGCCAGTACTCGTTCTATTACCCTTCTGTGAACGGATCGATCGCTCGGCTTTCTCACCACATCAGCTTAGGGGAACAACAACGGTTGGTCTGTGCAGCAAAATACAGCAAACGATCAAGTATTTGAAAGGTACTGTCTTACTTATACAGTGAACTATATATATATATATATATATATATATATATATATATATATATACATATATATATATATATATTGATAGTAGTAGTATGTTAACGTGTGGACAAAATTTCCCCGGGAAATTTTGTCCACACGTTAACATACTACTACTATCAATATGAGCGCTTGCACATGCAGCCTCGTTGTTCGTTGGGTTAGCAGTGACCCAGACACGAATAACTATGAGAAATCACAGTTGTGATTCATTTGTGGGCTCTTCAATGAAGAGTATCCATTCACACTCCAGACGCTTCAAATTAGATTCTAGTGAACATTTATATATATATATATATATATATATATATATATATATATATATATATATATATATATATATATATATATATATATATATATATATATATATATATATATATATATATATATATATATATATATATATATATATATATATCGTCACTAGGGTCTTATTCGAAGCGTCTGGTGTGTGAATAGATACTCCTCATTTAAGAGTCCACAAATGAACCACAGCTGTGATTTCTATTAGTTATTCGTTTCCAGGTCACTGCCAACTTAGTGAACAGCGAGGGTGAGGGTGCAAGTGCTGATACTGATAACAAGTTGTGTATATATTGATGGTAAGTAGTACATATACATACTTATTTATTTTCTTGTAATTTACGTTGGTTTTGCCTCTTGGATATGTCTAGGACTGTTGTTAAACAGACGCTAACAAAAAAGGCCTTGATTTTGGGGCAAGAGTCCTTTGATTGTCCTTCTAGCTGTGCCACTGGATGACCCCTAAAAGCATACTCGAAGGACGGTCAGCATTGACTATCAACTTTGTTTCGGAAAATCACGGTTATTTTCTTCTAGGTATACGAAACACTATCGTAATCCCTAAAATAACAAAAAGGTTTTAAAGCTAAAGATTTTACTTCATCGTATATAACACTGCCTGTCCAAAAAATATATTTTTAGCCACCTTTCAATCTACGTCGATAAAATAATGTATCCCTGACTTGTCCTTTTAACTCAATGGTTCATTAATTGGTGATTAGGTCTTCAAGTAAAACTATATTTCGCAAACGGCCTAGGCAGCAAGAGCGTTCCCTGACCATATCACTGAGTGACCCACAAAGGTACACTCAGGAGACGGTCAGCGGTGAACCCAGAAAATGCGCTTCGACCCTATACCAATTGAATAACTGTACAATGAACATAAAACCTATTATTATATTTTACTTTTATCACACGGGTTTGCAACTAGAGTACGATCCAAGCGCGTTTCCCGACTTCAATGCAGGCCATTCCCTGAGAGCACCTTTTTACGTGTACCGTTTTGTTCGAGATCATTGAGATTGCTAGGAGTGGTAAAACCGCTGCTCAAGTGGATCGAATACCTCTTGAAGAGGTTCTTTTCTGTTAAAATTGTTTCGACTAGGTGCCACATGCCCCTGTTCTTTATAAGCCGCAAACACGGGATTACAGGCTCCATGTCTGACATCTTACGCAGCTTCCTTAAAAACCGCACCTTTGTAATTAAGGTGGGGAGTGTTTTGTCACAATCTTCCCCAGCACAGCTGGTATCGCACAACGATCGGTCTTAGGTTCACTTCTATTTTGGAGCAACATAAATGAACTAATAGCCCTTCCAGCGAACACTGCATGTATGTGGACGATGTAACCTTCTGGAGTTTTAGCGCTAAGCACCTGCGAATTGCAGCTGATGAAACGAAATGCTATCCGAGGACTGGAACCCCTCGGTAATGATGACAAATGCGTGGGAATATCGTCCAAGAGATAGGCTGATCACACGTTCTCCACAACGGAGCGGTCGCACAGCCAAGGGCTGACCGATACAATGTTTCCGGTTTCTCGTTGGATTGTAACCTAACCTTCTCCCATCACCAAACTAAGAGCAAGTCTGCCTTTCGAGTTCTAAAATTGATTCGAAAGTCCTTCTCGTGCATTTCTAGAGATGACTTCTCCATAATTTCTGGTACGTACATCCGCTCTCTGTTGGAGTGCGGAGGTCAGATGGTGCAATCTGGTCCTGTCCGAGACCGTGAGATCCTAGAAATGGTTCAGAGGGCTTCTACCAAAGCATTATGGGGTCTGTCTCACCAACATCATGCCCTCCACCTTTCACTCCTCAACCTTTACCCCTTGCTTTCAGACGCACAACAGGCGATCTGCTTCTGATGTTTCATCTTTCTGAATCATGTCAAAAAGACTGCTTCTTCTCCGTCTGTCCAGTCTCTTCTCTCCGTGGTCATAGAGCAGATTTTTAAACTAAGACTACATGTCTCGCTACGAATAAACTTTTTTAGTTACAGGGTTATTATTCCGTGGTACGCTTTTCCGGAAGATATTGTTCTTTCGCAGAACAAACTACCTGTAGGAAAAACTTGGGCCCGTACCTTAGTCCCCCCCAGCAACTCTTTGTTCGACGACAGAAAAGGCGAAAAGCCTTCTACTGCATTCTTATTTCATCATATGTCCATTAATACTGCATCTTCATTCCTGTTAAGGCAGTGTTCATAGTGAGACACTGATTGATATCATTTACATTTTGCCTCGGTTCCCCCCCCCCTCCGCCTCCATTCACTCTCATTTCAGCTTGGTAAGTCCAACAGACGACCAAAGATTTTATCAAGAACCGGAACAACTGAGCTTATGGCCTCGAACCCGTGTAGTACGTCAAGACATCTATGCGGCTTTGACAAAAAATGTGGTTGAATAGCATGATACGCGAACTGAATGATGGAGAAACCCAGGACGAGATACTTTTTACCCTGAGGTAACTCACCTTCTCATCCTCCTGGATAGTAGCAGCCAAAGGCAGACCATCCGCCACCCTAGCGATGAAAGTGAAATGTATCATGGTCGAATCACGTTAAACGCACAATAAAACGTGGAGCTCTTTTCTAACCACGCGCTCAGATTGGCCCAGTTCAGTTCAGTTCAGCTTTCAGGACTTGACGGTGGCCTTCTATGTCGTCCAACTTCTGGCAGCAGCGAGCCCCTTGGTTCCCTTATTACGTCAGTGATCAGCCACAAACAGCTAATTCTTCTTTGCAGGCTTCTCAGGGCCACCCTGGCCTACTCGGTTCAAAATTTGCAATCTTCAAATTTCAGGTCAGGTCAGTTCTATAGATACCTGTACACTTCCGACCTTTTCCATGATCCTCAACGTCCTTTGGTGCAACACTCCTTTGTTGTACCGACGTTTTAATGTAAAACACACCTTCTTGATCATCATAACCGGAATGAATAACAAAAGACACCTAGGCGACGGAGCAAACGCGGTGGTGTTACATACTAACGAGTGTAGTATTAGGAACAAATGGGCGGAACTTGCCAAAACCGCTGACGAACAGAAAGCGTCAATAGTTGCCGTCACGGAGACGTGGCTTTCTGAAGAAGACCATGTGCCGGGCCTAATAAGTAACGGTTTTGCAGTCTACCGGCAGGATCGGGAACAAGATCGCCTTGGTGGTGGAGTAGCCATCCTCGTTAGGTCAGGTGCAAACCACTTTGAGTCCCAGACCAAGATGTGCACTCGCAATATCCAGCTATGCACCGTTACCATCATCCTTCCAGGCAGAAGGGTTAACGTCGTCTGTGTCTACAGGGCACCAAGCACTAACCACGAAGAGGACGTTTGTTTGCTGCGGACTTTGACTGAACTAGTTAAGGACGCACAAAATACCCTCATAGTGGGTGACTTCAATCTTCCGCACATCAACTGGGTGGCTGAGGTCTGCATGCCGGGATCGGAGGAGCAAACCTACTTAGAATGGCTGCACGATAATGCGTTGCATCAGCATATTAGGGAGAATGCCAGATATAGGACTGGATGCGTTCCATCCTTGCTGGATCTAGCTATAACGAACTTCCCCAACGATGTGGCTGGACTGCATTATTGTGCACCGCTGGGAAAGAGTGACCACGTGTGTGTCAAAATAGTTCTATGCATGCGGCAACCGAAGTTACCCTCAAGGCTGATTAGGAATTTCGGTAGTATGGACATAGATAGGCTTCGTAATAGGGCGATGAGTTTGACCTGGGACGCGCCAGAGGAGGCTGCTATGGAGGAGCGCTGGCAGGCCATAAAGGGATCCCTGACTGCCCTACAGGAAGAGTTCGCACCCTTAAAACGAAGGAGTGGGGAGGGCAAACCCATGTGGTGGAAGGCTTCAATAGCCAAGGCCATCAGACGTAGAAACCGCTCTTGGAACCAGTACAAAGCTTCCGGCAGTCAGCTGGCCTGGAACCGCTATACGAAGCTGAGAAACGAGACTGTAAGCCTTTTGAGAACTTCTAAGCGAGAATTTGAGCTCAAATTGGCCCAGTCTGTAAGACAACAGCCGAAGAAGTTCTACAGCTATGTACAGTCTAAAGGCTCAACAAGAAATGCCGTAGGTCCGCTATCCACTAGAGACTATGGTATTGTCACTGATGACCAGGGTAAAGCAGACGCCCTGGGGAAATACTTTGGTAGTGTACATAGGATAGATAGTGGGGTACGAGTAGATCTGGCCCTGATGCATCCTCCTCAGCTAAACGAGCTAGATCTCTCAGAGGAGTGCGTGCGTAGATACCTACAGGAGTTAAACAGCCACAAGTCCGCGGGCCCAGATGGCATTCATCCAGCTATCATCAAGCCGTTGGCGGATATCATAATTCCATCGGTGTGCAGACTGTAAGGATCCACGTTGGACCAGGGTAAGCTGCCTCAGGACTGGAAAGTCGCGGCAGTCGTGGCAGTACATAAGAGTGGGCCTAAGTCGGATGTGCAGAACTACAGGCCGGTAAGCCCAACTAGCATTCTCTGTAAAGTCCTCGAGAAGATCATCCGTGCCCATATCTGCCAGCACTTACTGCAGCACTCCATGCTAAGCCCGGCGCAGCATGGATTCCTGAAAAATAAATCTTGCCTCACCAATCTCCTGTGCTTCTTAGATGAAGTAACTCGACGACTGGACGAAGGTAAGCATGTTGAGGTATGCCACCTCGACTTTAGCAAGGCGTTCGACTCCGTTAATCATCGTCTTTTGCTATGCAAGATGGGGACTTTCGGTATAGGTGGGCCAGTATATAGGTGGCTGGAGGACTTCCTCTCCCACAGGACGCTTTACGTCAAAGTGGGAGACAGGTGCTCCAGTTTGGTGAACGTCACCAGTGGTGTACCTCAGGGATCCGTCCTAGGCCCGGTCTTATTCTTCTTATTTATTATTGACCTGGCATCCGCTCTTCAATCGCTCAGCTTTATTTTTGCGGATGATGTGAAGATTGTTGGATCTAAGGGTAGGGCGGACTTGGGCAGGGAAATAGGTACCGTCCTGAACTGGGCATACAAATGGGACTTACCTATAAACGCTCAAAAAAGCCATTTGTTGTCAAGGGCAACAGAGAGCCTAACTGTCGCCCATGATCAAGGGCTGTTCACCGTAGAGGCAGCCAGTAGGGTTAAAGACCTGGGGATCATCATGAAAAGTGACTTCAAATGGTCGGAGCAGTGCAACGCGGCTGCGCATAAGGCTCGTGGGGAGCTCTTTAGACTGCGATCAGCTTTGTCTTGCCGGAAGCCGGAGGTATTCGTACCTATTTACATGGCTATAGTACGACCTCACTTAGAAGGTAGCGTGCAGGCTTGGTCACCCTTCTACAAAAAGGACGCCACCTGCCTCGAGAAAGTCCAACGTCTCGTCACGCGAATGGTTGAAGGGCAGAGGGGTAAGACTTACGAGCAGAGACTCTGTGACCTGAATCTCTTCTCGTTGGAAAGGAGGAGACGTCGAGGGGATCTCATAGAAACGTTCAAGGTAATGAAGGGCTTTTCTGGCCTTAGACCCGATAGTCTATTCCAGTTGGCCGTAGACTCCAGAACAAGGGGACACGAAAAGAAGTTGATAAAAGCCCGATCTAGGTTGATGGCTAGATCGCACTTCTTCAGCAACAGGGTTGTGAACAGTTGGAACGGTCTGCCTGGTGAAATGGTAGATCTGCAGACAGTCCAATCCTTCAAAGGTGCCCTAGTTCGCAAGTGGTACGAGATCTTTCGTTGTAGTGAGCCTTGAGTATATCAACTAGATGGATGACGGGTAGCACTGTGGTCCTTCTGGAGTATGTTTGAGCGGACATTTTCCCTCATTGTATACTGTCTCAGTGAACGCTCACGATGCATAATGTCTCTCGCAGTTGATGTGCGATGAGGTTTTCCGTTTCTTTCTCATTTTTAGAGGGGATTCGACGAAATACACTCGGCAGTGGTGGGTGCATAACTGGTGTGCATACCATCGAAGGAATTCTGGACGCTCGATTGGCCGTGGCCATTACCTGTCCTGTGCAGACTGAACTGAACTGAACTGAAATACAAAAAGACCGTCAATAAATCTTTCATCCTGGCACGGTCTCATCTGATTTGGAGTGTCTTGGAACTGTGAGAAACAAAACATTATAGAGGCTTTCATGGCGTCACTTGGTACTTCGCTCAATACCATCCTGTTCTGCTCAACGAATAGCTGTCGGACCGAACTGAACTGAAGACACTGACGGAAACTGGCTCTTCGGCGCTCATTTCCTGATCACAAGAACAGCGAACAACTGTGAGTTTGTGCCACGCCTTTTGCTTCATTTTAATCTCTAATGTACATACCTTTTTGGCCTTTTTATCACCGCACGCTCCTCCGCCCATTTTAGTTTGCTAGTGAAGTCTTAGATATTGTTGACAATAATTTAGTGTACCACATAGACACGGTAGTACTCTACAGGTCACAGGACCCGCATCTCCAACCTAATTGCTAACTCTACATTATTGCATCTCTAAGGTTTATATGAATCCCGCCGCTGTGCTACCATAAAAAAAGACGGACGAAAGCATCCCGCGATTGTCCCCTCGTGAAATCTCTATAGGTTCATGGTCAGGAAGTCCTCCTCCGCACTGCCTCTAAGTTCAGGTCAAGACTTCGTTTTAACCGAGTGTCAGTTTTCTTTTCCGCCTTTTCGGCCGATACAGAGTTCAGTTTAGTCGACGAAAGCTTCCACAGCTACGGAAATGACTTCTCGTCAGTCTTTCCTCTGAAGAAAGTTCTCTTTTGATTCCGGACCCAAGTCATCACGAATGGTCTTCCTGAGATAGATTATGTCATTGCAAATTCGTGGACTTCACTTGTAGAAATCTTCAGGAAACTGTCGACCTGTAGGCCACTGACAAGTCTTGTTGTGGAGCGTTGCAAATTCGCCAGCTTCGAACTGAATTTTTGTTGTCGAACTGAATTTTGGTTGTGCCTTTACGGATGTACCACTTCCGATGCGGGCAATTAATTGTGTCACTAGTCCTACGAGACCCCCGGTATCACTCATCGCCCGCGATTGTGTCCTGTATCTCGTGTGTCTTCTTGGCTTTGTGCCTTGTTTGTTGTGTTGTGAGTCCACGTGGACCTGCGTCCCGTGTTTCTGTGCAGCTTGTTCTCGAATTTCTTGAAGTGGTGCAAGTATTTGAGACTCGAGCCCAGTTGATCCCGGATCTTGCACACTGTCCTCTGTTCTGGAGGAAAAAGTTGTTAGCTATCGTAGTGTGCCAGACTAGTTATGAAGAGAGTGTGATAGGAGGAGCAGATCGCTTGTACTGAGATTGGGTGACCGCAAGGCCGCGCGGTACAAAAATCTCGCTGTTTGACATCCGATGGATTTTCCAGGTCAGAATCGTTTGCGCTAATCAAGCTGAACGGGATGCCCACTTCCATTGTCCAGCGCTCTATCTTCCTGCTCACCAGCAATACGAGACGCAAGATGCAGTCAAGACTGGTAGTATGTTTTGATCGACGTTTTAGCGTGTTGTATACTCTCTCAGTGAAAGCTCAAGACGCATAGTGTCACTCGCATTTGATGAACGATGAGGTTTTCCGTTTCCGTCTCCTGTTCAACGGGGATTCGACGGAATGCAGTGGCCAGCGGTGGGTGCACAACTGGCGTGCATACCATCGAAGGAATTCTGGACGCTCGATTGGCAGTGGCCATCACGTGTCCCGTACAACCTAAACCGAGCTGAACTGAACCGTCGCTCCGATAGATCAGGGCTAAGTTGCAGACCGTCTACATTGATGTCTGGAAAGGAAGTGAGAGACCAACTATAGTAAGAATAGCCTGAGATTCAAAGTGCCAAATGGGCGAATTGTGGCGTCGAAGATGGCGCCGGAGGAAGCATAGACCCTAACCGCATAGACCTGAGTCTTGAGGGACGATGGGAAAATGACCCTAAGGACTCGTTTACTTAGTGATTTCTGGAGTGTTTTGTTCCTGGTGAGGCGCATCCATTTTAAGGGCCAAAAAATGAGTACGTCGTACTGATTCATCTTCACCTCTTTGCAGAAGCTCCCCTTCCACGTCCGACTGCAGGACTCAGCAGAGTTCAGTTGTCTGCATCAACAAGGCAAGTTGGCAGCAGACTAACTGCGTGAGGACAATGTAAATCAGAAGCTTCTGCAGCCCTTTGAGGAGGAGGATACTCAGGAGATCTTGATTTAGTTACTGCCGTGGAAGGCATCTTCAGGAAGTTTCGGCTTCCTACTTCTACGGAGTAGGTAAGACGCTTCAAGAAATTACAGCCACTGGCCGTGAACCAAACCTTCATGACCCATGTACCTTTGTTGGCGGGAAAGTTTGTGGCTTGTCCACCGGAGACAACACCTGCCCCAGATGTTGAGGTGAAAGCGGTTCCATGGGCTGCTAGAACTTCCCGAGTGCGGCCGTCAAGGAGAGGCAGGGTATCGTGACTGGGGTGAAACTCCGTTTAATGTCTGCGTGTGCGCCATTGCCCCAATGACTGTGCAGTCAAGGAACACGGGAGCGAAGGGGGTTGCAAGCGGTAGTATCATTTCCTGCTACCTGGCACAGCCGGAAGCCGGTCTTCAGGGCTTCCTGTCAGTTGTTCTGAAGCTGACACGAAATGAGCCTAGACAAGGTTCCCGCCATCGTCAACGGACCGTAGGGGCTTGTCCCGGTCGGTGCTTTATTCGACACAGGAATTGATGGCTCCCCTGCTCGGGCTGATCTGGACCGTAAGTCGTGTTTGGTCTGCAGGCAGTGGGGGTGAACTTAAGCATTCACATGGGCAATGCTCTCTGACAGTGCGCCATAGTTTCGTTCTGCTTAGAATCTTTTCGTTGCCTGGGAGGCACCAGCAAAGAAGAAAGATCCACGAACCCTTAGATTTAAGATAAAGTGAAGCGTATTGACTTTATCGTCATTCATGTATAAGCGGTTGATGTCTTGGTAGACTTAGACGTCCCGGATGCACACTGGATTTCTTACCAGCGAAGATGTCACAAGGGAGAAGGGTATGCCGATAATACCCGTTTGGGTTGGGTCCTCGAAAGACCACTGCGCAACTTTCATCCAGGTGATAAGAGTTCATTTTCCCCATTGAGCACCAGCTCGCTTAATTATGTGATCAGGATTTTGAGCAACAAGCTTCGTCTGAAACTGCTTTATCTGTGGAAGGCAAGAGTATCACGGTAAGATAGAAAGACGATTCAAACTTAGGACTAAACGTTTTCGTGCGAGCCAACCACGGAAGTATAACACTCTGAAGGGTTTCCGTAATAGAAAGCCGTCTTAGCTTCGTAAGCTGACACTCGGTAGAAAACTAAGAAAGGAGGTGGAATTAAACGAGAGATATTCGTCTGCCATTCATTGATATTTGAAGGGGGTCTATGCCATCTGGGCGGTCAGTAAGAGCGAATATTCTGGTAGAGTACCGTATTTGCCATATCATGCCGTAGTTCACCCGTGGAAACCTGGGAAGCCGAGAGTAATCTCCCGTCGCACAGCTGTACATCGGGGTGTACCCCTGAAAGATCACTTGTTAGTGGGCCGAAAGGTAGTGCCAAGTTTTCTGGTCTTCCGTCCGGGACCTATGGCCACCTCAGCGGATATCGACGACGTGACTTCGCAGGAATTTGTGACAGAAAAAGACCAAGAAGCACCTTGGCTCCTCTTCCGCGGATGACCGAGTTCGCATTAAAGTGCACAATGAACATGAGTAGTTCTTCTAAGGAAACCCTTCCGGTTAACTAACATTTTCCTCAGTCCTTTGGTGTGGGAATTGATCTGCATTAGCCAGACATTTACGAGATTCTTCTGCTCCGAAAAAACCATTTTGAAGTTTTTATTAGGAGAAAATCCCAGCTGTCATTATATGCCGAGAGCGGCTACTAGTTGCCCCTATCGCCGAGCAACCAACCACAGTCGGCTCAGAGGTACGAAAAGCCCCCGACCCCCCGCGCATTCGGTAACTCTGTCCGATATAAATAAGGATGCTGTTGCCAAATTCAGGACAACTGAAAAAATCTGGCACCCCTGGAAGCTAGGCATGTGCCATGGATAATGCACTGATCACCTCGTCGCCGCCCGGCAGCTATCGTTGATCATTCAGGATACCCGAGCACCGAAAGTTTACTGTAGGCTAGTCAATTCCTGGACTGAACTGCTTTCATAGTCTAATGAAGGAATAAACTTTTCAAAACCCGCTAGTCTACAGTGTCACAGGTCTTCTATCCCTTTTCTCCACCAAAAAATCGCAGGTTTTAGCTTGCAGCATTCTGCAACGCCAGTGCTACCGAAAAAGGCTCAGGAGGAAGTCATTGCACAACTTGTGTCTTCTTCGATTTTAATTCCGGAGAGAAAAACTTTCCATGGAGTTCATCAGAAAAAGGGGCTACCGCCAAATCCTTTCCATTTAAAAGTCCAAAAATTGTCACTGGAAGACATCTCTGCAGAGGCCTATTGACCGAAGCCTGCAAGTCCTGGTCAGTTGAGGCCCACTCTCTGGTTCACCGCCCATCCGCCGAACAACTGACTTTACCTCTTCTGAATGGAGCTTCGGAACATCAAAGTGAAGCGTAGCCCAAGTCCTGCGAAATACATATAAATACGGGAATACTCCGCAAACTTCATGGTACTGTTTGTGTGGTAAGATAAGGGTTCACGACAATCATACATTTTGCTGTTAGCCTCAGTCACTATCCAGGCGAAAGGTAGGCAAAGGTGGGAAAAAAGTCCGTACAAAGAGAATATTTGACCAGGTTTATTAAGCGGGAAGTACCTACTCTATGGTCCGAGCAAGGACGATAAATTCCGCACTCCTAATTGGGCCCGGCAAACAACTTACTGAGCACAACACGAACAAATTGAAGGTATGCAGTCCACCAGCAAGAACGAGAAAACAATACCAGATTGCAATAAAATAACCTTCCCTGAGTCGGCGCTTCTCATCACTACACCGAAAGTCTGCAAGTGTGTCCCACCAAGAAAGCACCGCCATGAGAAAAAAATTAAATGCCCTGATCTTAGAGGGAAATTCGACCAAAAAGCAAGGTCAGAAGGAGTAAGGGAAAGAGTAGCCCAAAATTCTCTAAGCACTTATAAAAAGGTACAGGATGGGAAATTTTTAATCGTTCAGGATGTCACAGGCCTTCTCTAGGTCGGAAACTGGCAGTCCTGCATCTTCACAACCTTCCGAACTAAAGCCACTTGGTCCACTATCACGATTTACCACTTTCGACTTAGTCACACCAATTTCGTCGATCAGTGCATCAACGATGAATGTAGGCCACCATCTCCAGAGCTACCTTTTGAACCTCCACTGCAGTTCCTAGTAAACCATGTGCCAAGCTCGTAGTATCTAATCCAAGTCTCACGGGTTGGAAGTCAGTTACTAGACTTCTATTTTGCGCTTTTTATCCCACAGCAGCCCCTGTATGTATCTCATCTGTTTACCTATGTCGACTTGGCCACGCCAAAAGGCCCTTAACCCCCGTTTCAGGCGAGCTCTCGCTCTGCGAAGTCGGCAGGAGGTATTTCACAGGGCCAACTAGTACAAAAGCAAAACGTTCGTTGTTTCCCTTATTTTCCCTGGGTTAGGAATGGTCCTATCGAGCAGCTCTGCTCCGGTCAAACCGACCCCATCGTTTCCTCTGATAGTCTTGTACCCTTGGACCTGCCAGCGCATGGTTCACACACAAAGCGAGCCCACTCCCCTGTAATTATGAACCGTAACCCACAAAACATCTACCCTGCTCGTCCTCTGCTCCAAACTGCCCCCTCCTCCTTAAAGAGACTTTTCTTGCCTTCTCAGTTGTTCCAGCGGCGACCAGCCACCCCGTTTACATCCAGTGGAGCCCAGACGTCGCTGGCTTTGGCTAAAATCCTGTCTCACTAACTCGCTTCCAATCTCCACTGGCCAATTTCATACTGACGACACCTCGCTCTATGTGTAACAGCCGGTCGAGGAAAATCCCCCTTTTTCCCTCGCCATTCAGTGTTTTTCCCAACATCACTCATTTCCATACACTGTTGACTTGTCTTTACGAACTGGTTGTTTTTCTGGACCAATTGTTGTTTGTTCGCGCCCAGAGCGCTACTTTGACACATCCTTGTTCAGGACCTGCGTGACGCACGTGCTGTCTGCTCACACGCTGCTATTCGGTTTCTCGTTGTTGAGTCCTTGTGATCGTATTATTGAGGTTTGTATATTGTTTATGTCATTGTTTATTTTAATAATCTAGTATCGTAGAATATCACGGATAATCGTCTTCTGATTTCGGGATCCGTTGCGAATTTGGCTACGCATTGCTCAAACGTTCGTAATATTACTCAATAGATCTATTTGGAACGAGGAAAAATCAAGCAAAATACCAAGAAAAGGATCAAAAGCAGTCGAATCCGGACAGGAAGTAATACGGCAAGTCTCCGGGGAGGTTTTGGGTACATATGATTCTTTAGTTAATGCTAGATCGCCTAGTCCTGTCAGTGCTAGCTCATGTGTTATTGAAAGCAATATTGATCGTAAGGATGTCGATTTATATAAGCTGAGAATACTAGAACTAGAGCAACAGTAACTTTCGGCTAGACTACAGGTGCATGAAACAGAGAAGTGTACACAGAAACAGCGAGAGCATGAGACCAGTGACTTCGACGCTTCCGATAGGTTAGAGTGCAATAAGGTAGGGAACCCCACGCCGGTCGCCGACTATAAACCACCATCAATTGATCTGCCTAGAGTGGAGTTACCGGTTTTCGACGGGCGAGCTGAGCAGTACTGCAAGTTTGTCAAACAGTTCGAGACGTTCGTTGAAAACAAGGTAAACGACCCTGGGCAAAGGCTTCTTTACCTTACTCACTACTGCCGAGGCCGAGCGCGAGAAGCTATCGACGGGTGAACCATGCTCGACCCAGAACAAGGCTACACAAGGGCAAGGAAGATTCTAAGGGACTTGTTTGGCCAACCTTTCAAAGTAGCCCGTAACCTAATAGAGGGCGTGATGGTAGAGGCAAAGAGAACCAAGGGCGACGTCTACACTATGGCCGACCTGGTGATTAAGATGCAGAACTGCTCAATAGCCCTTGACCATTTAGGTTACAGGGCTGACCTAGACGCCATGCACACTTTGGAAGGCATAGTCCGTCACCTCTCTCCCGAACTACAGGGTCGGTGGGCGGAAGAAGCTGAACGGATAAGCCGAGGCGACAGAGAAGCCAACTTCGAAGACCTGACTGAATACTTAGACAGGCAAACGAAGATAGCTGACAGCAGATTCGGCCGACTCATCCGGGACAGCAACCGAGCAAACAAGCCCGGTACTAGCCAAGTCCAAACCCCTGTACGGGAACATCCAAAGTACCAGCCTTGGACCAACACACACGTCATTTCACGAGATGCTACGGCAAAACCAAATTGCAGATCCTGTGGTACTAGCCATGGCCTACCAGAATGCCCCAAGTTCGGCAACGCCACAATAGACGAACGGTGGGGAATGGCGAGGATTGCAGGTGCGTGTTTCATCTGTCTCAACACCACGCACCGGGCAGCAGCCTGTAGAACAAGGAATTGATGTGGTTACGAGGGCTGCACGGGCAGACACCATCGGCTGCTGCATCAGGCGAGAGTAACCATATCCGAGGCGAGTGCCAAGCCCAGTGTGATTTGTTCAACTTCACAATCTGCCAGTAAACCGGTACGTTTAGGCGTAGTGGCCGTGGGAGTAGTGACTCCGACTGGGATAGTCAAGGCGTTGGCTTTCGTTGATAGTGGATCCGACACCACCTAAGTGAAAGAGCGGTTTGCCGACAAACACCAACTGGCTAAAGATGCGACGTCGTTGGCAGTGAGCACGGTGGGCGGAACACAGGTAATGACTGCCGGTAGATTAAGGCTGCAACTCATCTCTCTAGACACTAACGAAGAAATTGAACCAACGGAGGCCTTCACGTTAGCGGATCTCCCCATGCGAGCAACAAGGTCGGTCAACGCAATCTTGACTCGGTGGCCCCACCTGCAGGATATAACCGTTGTAGACTGGGAAGAAGATGAGGTGGATCTCCTCATCGGATGCGACGTGCCAGAGGCGCATTGGGTGCTTGACCAGAGAGTGGGCGACCGCCAGGCACCTTATGCCGTACGCACGGCTCTGGGATGGATGTTATACGGTCCAGTAGGGGTACGCGGTTCCGTGAATTACTTATCCGCCGAAACGGACCGCATAGAGTATCATCTGCAACGGCTGTATGAAAAGGAGTTTCATGACATTGGAGATGAAAGACCGACGTTGTCTCAAGAGGATCGCTTCGCTCTACAAACGGTGCGGCAAGGCACTAGAGGCCTCAAGAAACAGTTCGAGGTTCCTCTCCCATGGCGCACACCGGTCGACCCGTGGACTGACAACAGAAATTATGTTCTCCAACGATTACTACGACTAAAAGTATGGTTCATTCGAGACCAGAATCTGTGGGAACGATACGCCGATTAAATGAAGCGAAACAAAGCCCTCGTTTACGTTGAAAAGGTGCCTGTTAACACCGACAGCAAAAGGGGTATCTGGTATCTGCCTCACCATCCGGTTATCAACCCCAAGAAACCCAATGAACTGCGCGTGGTTTTCGACTGTGCGGCCAAGTTTCAGGGCAAGTCTTTAAACGATCGCCTACTACAGGGGCCTGACTGGACTACACCACTGATCGATGTTTTGTGCCGTTTCAGAGTGGGTGCAGTGGCTTTGTCTGCTGACATTAGGGAAATGTTCCATCAGGTGAAGATTCCGGTAGGGGAACGAGATGCTTTGCGTTTTCTGTGGTGGGAAAGGAGCGACCGGGACAACGCAGTGGTGAATTATAGGATGACCGTCCACCCCTTCGGAGCCATATCGTCACCATTTTGTGCCAACTACGCCCTCCGAGAATCAGCGAACAAACATGGCGATCTGGTACATCGGACGGTGGTAGAAAGCGTCAGCAGGAACTTCTACGTCGACGACTACCTTGGGTCATTCGATGATGTGGAATCAGCTCTAGAGCAGTTCAGAGGTCTGACGAGATTGCTGGAAGAGGGCGGCTTCCATCTAACTAAATGGATGTCGAACGCTTCAGAAGTGCTAAAGGTCATCCCGTATCACGAAAAGACCGAAAGGGTAAGAGATTTGGACGGCTCTTCACTTCCTATCGAGCGCACTTTAGGGATACAATGGGACGCGGAAACGGACGATTTTGTTTTCGAACTGAACGTTCCCGAGCTGCCAATAACCCGTCGTGGCATACTATCTGCCGTCTCAAGTTTGTTCGACCCGCTCGGTTTCGTCTCACCATGGCTGCTACCCGGAAGGATTTTGCTGCAGCGGCTGTGCCGTAAGAAAGTTGATTGGGACCAGTCACTGGACCGAGGGGACCGGCTGGACTGGGAAGAATTTCTGAACACCTTGAAGAAATTAGGGGACATAAGAATCCCACTATGTTTGATTCCTGGCCATACGACACGGACTGGAGAACTACATGCCTTTTCCGATGCATCCGAAGTCGGTTATGGAGCTGTGGTCTACGGACGATGGTGCGCAGGAGATGGACAATATACCACGAGGATCCTGTTCGCCAAAGCCCGCGTTACTCCACTGAAGTCGGTCTCAATCCCACGCCTTGAACTCAGCGCAGCCGTGTTGGCAGTCAGGGTGGTGCAAGCTGTGAAGAGATGTTTCGATCTCTACATTTGGTCGGTGAGCTTCTGGACGGATTCAACGATAGCACTTTACTATATCAACAACGTCCGGAGCCGGTTTAGTACTTTCGTTGCTAACCGGCTCACGATTATCCACGATGAATCAGCCACGCACCAGTGGAGTCATGTCAGGTCTGGCGATAATCCGGCCGACCTGTGCTCTCGAGGTGCGAACAACGTCAGGCAACTAAACGCGTGGACGAGAGGGCCAAACTTCCTGCAATTGCCCAAACAGGACTGGCCCGCGTTCGAATTAAAACCCCCTACGGAAGTGGAACTTGAGATCAAAGGCGTAGTGATAGTAACCAAAGTCGTCGAAGCGTCGTCCATTTTATCGCGACTGGTCAGGTTTTCTTCCTGGATGAAGACGCTTCGTTCGCTAGTTTGGTTAACCAGGTTCAAGATAAATTTACTAGTCATGAAAGGGCTACGGCCCTCAGGTCGGATACCGGTCGGCCCGATAGGTCCCGATGAGCTACAAGCGGCAGAGTACGATATTTTCAGAATGATACAACGCGAGGCTTTCGCCCGAGAACTCAAGAGGGCGGAAGAAGTGGGGCCGACCAATAAAGACATGCCATCTCCAAGAGGCGAGCTGAAGCGTTTAAACCCCAAACTCATCAACGGACTGCTGCGGGTGGATGGTAGGCTGACCAACGCACACCTGAACTTCGACACAAAGTATCCTATACTGCTGCCTGCGAGACAACCTGCAGTAGAGCTAATGATTCAACACGTCCACGCCATGGAGGGACATGCCGGGGAAAGTCACGTGACGAGCGTCATCCGAAAGCGTCTTTGGTTGTTGAGAGGACGAGAGACTGTAAAACGCGTAATCCGACGGTGTGTGCAATGCAGGAGACGCAATGCCACAGCAGGCAAACAACTCATGGCCCCACTACCAGAATGCAGGGTGACTACGGGCTAGTGGCCGTTCAGTGACACCGGGTTGGACTATTTCGGGCCCTTGTGGATCAAGTGCGGGAAAAGATTAGAAAAGCGATATGGATGTATCATGACGTGCATGAAGTCACGTGCGGTACACCTAGAAGTCGCACATTCGATGACGACCGATTCGTTTCTACGGGCCTTGCAAAGATTTATCAACCGAAGAGGCGTACCGGCCGATATATACTCAGATAATGGATCGAACTTTGTGGGCGCTCAAAACGGGAATTGCAGCGTTGGCACAAGAACGTAAACAGAGACGAACTGCAGAATCGAACCGTGGCCTACGGCATACGATGGCATTTCAACCCTCCACACGCCAGTCACCGAGGCGGCATATGGGAACGCATGATCCGGTTCGCCAGACGGATATTGCTGTCAATCATGGAGCAGCAGCCGCCCGACGACGAGAACCTGAACACCGTCATGACTGAGGTGGAGCGAATCCTGAACAACCGCCCCCTGGTTCCAGTATTGAACGGCGACCCCACCCACCTGGCGCTCACCCCGAACGACTTATTGACGCTAAGGTCGAACGAGGGTTTCCAAGGGCCGGTAAACCTTCGTCGGAGCTACCTCCACGGGTGGAAGCAAGCGAACTATCTGGCCAAGGTCTTCTGGAGGCGATGGCTGCGGGAGTACCTGCCGGCTTTGCAGACTCGACAGAAGTGGCTGGCCAAAACGAGGCCATTCAAAGTTGGGGATGTGGTTATGATTGCCGACAAACGCGCACATTTCAGCACTTGGTCTTTGGGAGTAGTTACGGAAACCATCAAAAGCACTGACGGAATGATGAGAACGGTGAAGGTGAAGACAGCTAACGGAGTGCTCATTCGTGACATACACAGTATTAACCTACTCGAGAGCGAAGGCGGAGGAGCTGATAACCCCGAGGCCCAGTAGTCCTTTTCACACTAGTCCTCGAGGTGGATAAAACAATACCATATTTACCACACAGTCTCCGTCAAACACGTTACAGTGCTCGCGGTCTTTCGCTGACATTGCAGAAGGTTCTTTCCGATATGTGGTGATGAATGCGATCCCATTGTACATCCCGACACATACACAAATGCACGACGCACTCTACACCCCGTAACCCCATGAGACATGTGACAGTGTTCGTTGTTTGCTTTTTGTTGACATTACCGAATGCCCCTTGCGTATGTAGAAGAAGCGGAGCTTAGGTCACACACATGCTACATTTTACTCGTTTTTTCTTGCCACACAGTCTTTTGTTGACACCGCAGAGAGTCCTCCTTCGGTGTGTAGTCATACCTGTGATTTCATTGTACACCCCGGCACACACACGCACACACACACACTCAAGCACGTACTTCCAGGACCGGACGGCTCCTTACGAGGACAACGTATATGCGACCATTCACGCCCGCCATCGGTCATTTGGTCTTGTGGAAGATGTAGACCAGCCTCACGTCTATGTATCCAATGGATTAGGTGCGACCAGTAGTAGAACGTTGACGACGAGCATTAGACGCGCGCACTGACAGCAGGGCCTAGGCAGGTAGGAAGAATCAGTATCTTTATACCGAACCTTTGACTCTGCTAAGGATCCAAGAGGATTTTGGTGGGCGGTGTAACAGCCGGTCGTGGAAAATCCCCCTTTTTCCCTCGCCATTCAGTGTTTTTCCCAACATCACTCATTTCCATACACTGTTGACTTGTCTTTACGAACTGGTTGTTTTTCTGGACCAATTGTTGTTTGTTCGCGCCCAGAGCGCTACTTTGACACATCCTTGTTCAGGACCTGCGTGACGCACGTGCTGTCTGCTCACACGCTGCTATTCGGTTTCTCGTTGTTGAGTCCTTGTGATCGTATTATTGAGGTTTGTATATTGTTTATGTCATTGTTTATTTTAATAATCTAGTATCGTAGAATATCACGGATAATCGTCTTCTGATTTCGGGATCCGTTGCGAATTTGGCTACGCATTGCTCAAACGTTCGTAACACTATGGGCTCCAATCCACATATACAGCAAATTACCCAGGGCTGTCCAAACTACCCCGTCGGTACCGGGACTAGAACACCGCCACCTCCATATACCCCAGCAACGATGATCGCGCAACTGCCTCGCGCAACAAGTCAAGAAGGTGCAAAATGTATATCTGTCCTTTTCATCAACACAAACCATCTGCCAGCAAAAATTCGCCCTCAAGGTGCTTGGATCCTAAAGTTCAGTCACGGACCAGTTTTCATCAGGGAAGCATGGCTCTCTCAAAAACGCCTCAATTCAGGCCTTTTCACTACTGGTTACGTGACTTCCAGCAATTCCGATATGACACTTACAGCCCTTTTCTATTTGCCTAGTGCAGCATCCAGTCTTTGGTGTGGCTGACGACTCAGCCTGGGTAACAGGTAAATCGCAGTCACAAGTGCCACTTCTAAGTTGCATCTGTCGATCGCCACAATAAATTGGGACAATACGGTCCCTGCCACTGGCTCCCTTCGCTTTGCACCTGCCTACACGACTGATCACAAGTTGATCAACGGCGACTTCGCCACTACGGAAGAGTTTTGGCCATCACCATCGGGCACATGAAACTATAAGAATTTTGTTACCTGTGCCCACCGTGGTGGTGGGACCCAAAGCATTCTGCTACTTACCGGAGATATCACTGCTCGAGATTTGTGTCCTGAAAATCTGGCAGAGTTGACTACCTCAGTAGAGGATGAACTTCCTGGACTTGGCCGCAGGGCAGTCCAGTTAGCTTTATTTGTACTGAAAGTTGTTATTTCCCCCAATACGTCCGCCAGGCTACATCTTTTAGCTCTTTGTAACATTCATCCAAATGTAGCCATACGTGAGCTTTGGAATGTTGCCTTCCTTTCGCTAGATCTTCAGTTGGTAAAGGGTAGACCATATGCTGTCCTCCACCACTGTTCAAACAATACCAACATTGCTGTGCAAGCCCAGGTGAACTCGAGAGCAAACTGACCCACCCGGCTGAAAGGCTAACTCTCCAAACCTCTTCGTCTAGTACTTTGAACCCGGAATCTGCCGGTTATATCCAAATAGGCAGAGAGCCATCCACCGTCAACCACAGTCAAATCAAAAACTAGACTGTTGCTTACTCATCGGAAGTCAAAAGCTCCGTGCCTCCCGAAAAAGATGAAAGTCCGGGGTAGGTTGATGAAGGCAAGAAACTCCCAAACCCCCTGGATTGTACCTTTCATCACTGTCAATAAATTTCATCTGGATAAACCGTAAGAAACAGCTGAAACCTTCAACACATTTTCGCTTCAACCTTAACGTCCAGTGTACCCACTAACGGAGTGCACTCTGCATACTCATCCAGTGAGAGTCTTTCAAGAATATCATTTCACAGTAATGATATTTTACCGCTTCTAGTTTCTTAGACCGCCTAACCGACCAGTCCCAGAGGGTATTCAGCCCGTTGCTTTTTCCCTAGGAGGTTCATGATCTTAAACTTCATGTCCGACTCACTCTAACTGTACAATCACCACCAGGTTCAACCCTCCCTGTCGAATATTCCTATACTCCCATTTCCTCCTTCAGTGGACTACCTCAGTGCAGTCCGCAACCTTGGCACAAGCTTCAACTTCCACCCCGCCCCCGGACCGCTCCCGTTTTTTCGTCCTTATCCCTCACTCAACCAAAATCCACGTATAGCATCAAGCCCCGGGCTAATGCACCAAATGTCCATAAGTCCTTACCACCTCTATCCCCCCCTAGCTCCTTCCGCGCCTCATTTACCCCCTCCAGGATTCGGCCGTTTCAATTAGAACCCCCTAACCGCTCTTCAAATTACGCCCAATTTGAAAGCCCAGCGGCGCATTTAGTCACAGGCACAAACTCTTCATCTGAAACGCGGTTAAAACGGGTCGAGCTTCGACTGCCCATCGTAAGCCACGCCTTATTTGACGATCCTTCATCACCTCACCACAACGAAATTACGGCTCAGTCTACTGAGAACCTATCCAAAAACACCTTGTCTCTCTTACTACTTAACGTCCGCTCTCTCCTCCCAAAATTGCCCCTGCTTAGAGAGCTTACATTAGACCTACACCCTGACATCTTACTAGTTACCGAGACGTGGCTGACGGATCACACCCCATTAAACCACGTATCCATACCCGGCTATCAGGCCACTGCCAACAGTAGATCTGACCAAAGAGGAGGCGGCTGCATCATTTACACCAAACACATATTCACGGCGAGTAGGTTCCATCATCCTATTCTAGACAACATTCCAGACTCGGTCTGGCTCACTATCAAAGAAGATCAACAACTACTTCTCGTAGGATGTATCTACCGTCCTCCAAACCAGGGCAGGCACGAGTTGACAGCAATAATAGACGCATTCAACTATGTTTCTAACCTCCCCGTAACTGCTAAAATTCTAGCTGGTGATTTCAACGTGCCTGAAATATGCTGGCATTCCATGACATCACCCCCAAAACTCCATGATTTCCTTTCGTGTATCCATGTGGGTAATTGGGTACAGCATGTTTTATCCCCCACTCGAGGAAGAAATACATTAGACCTTATCTTCTCTATTGGTATCAAGAATTTAGATACCCAAATCTTAAGTCGCTTCACCGGTAGTGACCATAAGATGGTATCCTGTGTTTTTACTGCACCTTGGCCTCACACTGATAAGTCAGCAGAAACACACCTTCCGACCACCAATAAGCAATACCATAAAGCTTGCTGGAATAGTCTACCCTCTTTTATCCGTTCCTTAAACTGGGACGAATCGTTTTTATCTAATGACCTAGAGATAGCAGCTGCCCAACTGTATACTAATCTTCACTACTGCCTCGACAAAATCAATCCAGCCTCGGGGCCTATCATACGCAAACAGCGGAACTCTCTAGATCGTCTTAACGGTAAACTAGCCAAACTCCAACGAAGATTCACTAAGACGAGGGACTTCTCGTCGTATCTTCAAATAATACGTATATCCCGTACGATTAAATTGCGCTTGGATTCTTCTAAGAAGAAACAGGAACGAGATGCCTTAAGCCACCCAAACAAGGTGGAAGCACTGGCCAGGCTAATGAAGGTCAGAAACAAGCAACCTAACCAAGACATCCCATATTTGAACTATAATAATAAATGCTTGCGTGACCCTCTTTTGATTACGGAGGCTTTCAGCACCTATTTTGCCTCCTCTTCAACGACGGATGACGCCACATCCTTCCCCGTTCTAGATCCGGTGACATCAGTAACTTTCTCGACGGTAGTGTTCTACCCTGAGGAGGTTTCAGTCCATGTTGCAAGAACAAGACCGTCCTGCAGGCCAGGTCCAGATGCATTACCACCGGCCATTTTTAGTCGAGGTGGCGAAGATGTTCCAATGTTGCTGACAAACATATTCAATTTGTCACTCAGGTGCAGTGTTTTCCCTTCCCAATGGAAAACTTCAACTATCATACCGATGCACAAAAAAGGATCACGTTTAGATCCAGTTAACTATCGGCCGGTGAACCACACCCCGGTCGAGTCCAGGATCATGGAGAGAATGATCAAGGAAAGGCTGACACGTCACCTTCTTAACAATAATCTAATCAACGCTGGTCAGCATGGTTTTCTGAAAAACAGATCATGTGCGACATGCATGACCGATTTCCTCAATCTGGTCACAGAGGCTGTCAATATTGGTAAATCGGCAATCGTGATCTTTTTGGACATGACCAAGGCGTTTGACCGGGTATCCCACGTCCGGTTACTACAGAAGATTAAAACTTATGGAATCGTGGACCCAATGCTCGCTTGGTTTGCGTCCTATTTAACATCCCGAGACCAGGTTGTAAGTATAGGTGGAAATTTGTCCGAACCCCGTCCCGTAACCAGTGGGGTGATACAAGGTAGTGTACTGGGCCCATTACTGTTCCTAATGTACGTTAACAATATATTTACCATTTTCCAACGGGGAGTTCCCTTCCTGTTTGCAGATGATATCAAAATCGTGTACACTTTTGATCCCGTGGCGTTAGCCTCTACCGTAGATGACATTACAAGGGAACTGCTTGCTCTCAGCTCCTGGAGTAATGATTGGAAAATGAGTTTTTCCGCCGAAAAAAGTAATATTATTACATATAAGTGTCACGTCCCCACTGGAAGATTTAGTATAAACGGCAAATTCATCCCCAATAACTCTCAGGTACGTGACTTGGGTCTACACTACTCATGTACGTTTGACTTTTCGGAACACGCAGCCATCCAGGTGGCTAAAGCACGCCGTACGATCGGGCTAATACAGCAAACATTTATTTTGCCAGAAAGTAAACTCAACATTTTTAAGTCCCATGTTAGACCTCTTCTGGAATACGGCTCAATCATTTGTTCCAACATGCGACAAAGGGACCGCATAGCGTTTGAGAATATACAGCGGGCATTCACGAAACAGCTCATAGGTTTTTCTACGCCCTCTAATTACATGGAACGTTGTGAGCGGCTAAAAATCGATCCCTTATGGCTACGCCGCGTAAGAAATAACCTGCTATTCTTTCACAATATCTTGAAGAATAGATCATGTAGTTCAGCACCGCAGGTAAGAACCCTTTCTACGTATCCCTTACGTAACAATGAGTTCTTGGTGTCTGTCCCTTTGCCGAAGCTTGCTCTTCGGTCAAACTTCTTCATTAACAAGTACGCTTCATTGTGGAATAAGCTACCACAACGAATTCGGGCGTTATCACCGACATCGGTGGCTTTCAAACAGGAAATAAGCATAGCCCTAACGGTGGACACGCTGACTATGTTATACAATCCGTATATTTCAAGGGCTCAGGCCTTTGAGGTAGGTATAGGGTACTAATAAGTCGAATAACCGCTCTGAGCAACCTAGGCTCAATTAGACCCGCATAGGGTTGGCCCCACCGCTGCAGCAATTACGAAACTCAGCGGTTCATCCATACGATCTAGGACAGCAAAAAAGTCCCAACTTTTTACCATCAACTTCTTCCTCCTGAA
Organism: Fasciola hepatica; assembly: GCA_948099385.1. Classification (NCBI taxonomy): domain Eukaryota; kingdom Metazoa; phylum Platyhelminthes; class Trematoda; order Plagiorchiida; family Fasciolidae; genus Fasciola; species Fasciola hepatica. The sequence continues at coordinate 1,933,665 of CANUEZ040000040.1, forward strand.
ATATGCAACCCTGTGGAATAAACTCCCAGCTGAAGTCCGTTCCGTAGATTCCCTGATTATGTTTAAGCCTGGACTACACGTAGCTCTGGACATCCAAAAACTGATCGCTCTTACGAATCCTTATATGTCTTTTGATAGAGCTTATGAGGAAAACGCTGGATACTAGCCTGAACCCTTGAGAATCTAGGATGTGCCACACCATACGCCGCAGTTGCCATCACCTAAGCGTAAACCTAACAGTTTACAATGCCTAAACAGAATAATTACCTCTAATCTATAACCACTGTCACCCCAATAGTTCCTTCTACTTGGACTCCTCAGTATAGAACAACCACTATACCGAAAAAGACAGTAACAGCGTAGCGCCACGCAAACAGTATGATAGTCCTACTCGCTCTGTCTGTTATTTCAAACCTATCTTATCGCCTCGTGCCAAACTGCGTTCTGCGTAAGCAAACGGTATTGAAGGTTATCATTACTAACCACGGGCAAACCATAAATCCTTTGAAATGCATACAGCTACCAAGCCTGTGTACGCAACTTCATCAGCCTGCAGCAGTATAGCTCAAATCCACTGCGAGCCTATTTTACCCATGCCCCACTCACATAGACCTAACCAATCCATTGTTTATTTTCTTCACATATTATCATAACCCACAGCTGGAACCACGTCCAGAATGCAATCTCCCTTTATTTCAGGTCGTTGTCTCCCACTATCTCAGTCGCCAAATTGGCTAACCAAGGAGGCCGCTTTGACTCGTACGGACAGAGACTCAAGTGGAACCTACCATGGCAACTGGGACAGAAATCCAACCACACAACAGGAGATACCCTCAATTGCTTATCAGATCGTTCAGCATTTTCTAACGCAACCAACACGAATTCCAGCTCACGCGCATGCCGCTAACATACAGCCACACTCGGCTGATTGACTGACACATACTTTGCCCTGCCAGATGAAACTTACGCATTCGATGTAGTACGTTACCAGAATAACACTGAAGGCAAATGCGTCATCACATACATATATATTTGTCATTGAAGCAGCATAACGCTGAAGTCCATGCGAAGATTTTCCCACTTTATTATCCGTTAACACAGGTTATCTTTTCTCCGAACCGTAGCCGGCTGGAATTTGACTCTCCATTTCTCGAAGACCCTCCAGTTGCGCCTTCTCATTTTTGAATAGTACATGTTACTGGCCCTGAATCTAAACTCACCTTTTTATGGACTGCTGTTTCTCCCACATCCACCGGTGTTCACTTTCACGAAACTGGCCTCAGGTCCCCCTGCTTCAAATCTCATTCCGCTTACAGAACTCCGGTAAATCCGTCATTCAGGGTCTGCATTGTCTTCATGGATCGCTATCCTCTTCGCATGCGTCGATTTTCCACCCTTTTTTTCTTGTTCAAAATTTATTCCATCTGCAGAACCTCAGTTGGCCTCTGGTTTCCTGGGCTTGCATAATTTTTGTTAATAAGGCCTCCTTAGCACTGCGCTAACGATTTTCTCAATATCTCCACCGCGCACCACTGCCTGATCCGGATTCGAAACCGGTTTAAAACTGCCGCGCAAACCATTATCAGAATGGTCCATTCAAACTTTTCCTGTCATTGTTTTTTCATCTCTAATACTCTCGACTTTCATACTTAGAATATGTGAACATTTCATCTTATTGAGTAACGTGTACACCATGATCATGCTTTAACGCGTGCGTCTCGACCATGGCCGAGAAATATACCAATATTATTATTATTATTACTATGGGCTCCAATCCACATATACAGCAAATTACCCAGGGCTGTCCAAACTACCCCGTCGGTACCGGGACTAGAACACCGCCACCTCCATATACCCCAGCAACGATGATCGCGCAACTGCCTCGCGCAACAAGTCAAGAAGGTGCAAAATGTATATCTGTCCTTTTCATCAACACAAACCATCTGCCAGCAAAAATTCGCCCTCAAGGTGCTTGGATCCTAAAGTTCAGTCACGGACCAGTTTTCATCAGGGAAGCATGGCTCTCTCAAAAACGCCTCAATTCAGGCCTTTTCACTACTGGTTACGTGACTTCCAGCAATTCCGATATGACACTTACAGCCCTTTTCTATTTGCCTAGTGCAGCATCCAGTCTTTGGTGTGGCTGACGACTCAGCCTGGGTAACAGGTAAATCGCAGTCACAAGTGCCACTTCTAAGTTGCATCTGTCGATCGCCACAATAAATTGGGACAATACGGTCCCTGCCACTGGCTCCCTTCGCTTTGCACCTGCCTACACGACTGATCACAAGTTGATCAACGGCGACTTCGCCACTACGGAAGAGTTTTGGCCATCACCATCGGGCACATGAAACTATAAGAATTTTGTTACCTGTGCCCACCGTGGTGGTGGGACCCAAAGCATTCTGCTACTTACCGGAGATATCACTGCTCGAGATTTGTGTCCTGAAAATCTGGCAGAGTTGACTACCTCAGTAGAGGATGAACTTCCTGGACTTGGCCGCAGGGCAGTCCAGTTAGCTTTATTTGTACTGAAAGTTGTTATTTCCCCCAATACGTCCGCCAGGCTACATCTTTTAGCTCTTTGTAACATTCATCCAAATGTAGCCATACGTGAGCTTTGGAATGTTGCCTTCCTTTCGCTAGATCTTCAGTTGGTAAAGGGTAGACCATATGCTGTCCTCCACCACTGTTCAAACAATACCAACATTGCTGTGCAAGCCCAGGTGAACTCGAGAGCAAACTGACCCACCCGGCTGAAAGGCTAACTCTCCAAACCTCTTCGTCTAGTACTTTGAACCCGGAATCTGCCGGTTATATCCAAATAGGCAGAGAGCCATCCACCGTCAACCACAGTCAAATCAAAAACTAGACTGTTGCTTACTCATCGGAAGTCAAAAGCTCCGTGCCTCCCGAAAAAGATGAAAGTCCGGGGTAGGTTGATGAAGGCAAGAAACTCCCAAACCCCCTAGATTGTACCTTTCATCACTGTCAATAAATTTCATCTGGATAAACCGTAAGAAACAGCTGAAACCTTCAACACATTTTCGCTTCAACCTTAACGTCCAGTGTACCCACTAACGGAGTGCACTCTGCATACTCATCCAGTGAGAGTCTTTCAAGAATATCATTTCACAGTAATGATATTTCACCGCTTCTAGTTTCTTAGACCGCCTAACCGACCAGTCCCAGAGGGTATTCAGCCCGTTGCTTTTTCCCTAGGAGGTTCATGATCTTAAACTTCATGTCCGACTCACTCTAACTGTACAATCACCACCAGGTTCAACCCTCCCTGTCGAATATTCCTATACTCCCATTTCCTCCTTCAGTGGACTACCTCAGTGCAGTCCGCAACCTTGGCACAAGCTTCAACTTCCACCCCGCCCCCGGACCGCTCCCGTTTTTTCGTCCTTATCCCTCACTCAACCAAAATCCACGTATAGCATCAAGCCCCGGGCTAATGCACCAAATGTCCATAAGTCCTTACCACCTCTATCCCCCCCTAGCTCCTTCCGCGCCTCATTTACCCCCTCCAGGATTCGGCCGTTTCAATTAGAACCCCCTAACCGCTCTTCAAATTACGCCCAATTTGAAAGCCCAGCGGCGCATTTAATCACAGGCACAAACTCTTCATCTGAAACGCGGTTAAAACGGGTCGAGCTTCGACTGCCCATCGTAAGCCACGCCTTATTTGACGATCCTTCATCACCTCACCACAACGAAATTACGGCTCAGTCTACTGAGAACCTATCCAAAAACACCTTGTCTCTCTTACTACTTAACGTCCGCTCTCTCCTCCCAAAATTGCCCCTGCTTAGAGAGCTTACATTAGACCTACACCCTGACATCTTACTAGTTACCGAGACGTGGCTGACGGATCACACCCCATTAAACCACGTATCCATACCCGGCTATCAGGCCACTGCCAACAGTAGATCTGACCAAAGAGGAGGCGGCTGCATCATTTACACCAAACACATATTCACGGCGAGTAGGTTCCATCATCCTATTCTAGACAACATTCCAGACTCGGTCTGGCTCACTATCAAAGAAGATCAACAACTACTTCTCGTAGGATGTATCTACCGTCCTCCAAACCAGGGCAGGCACGAGTTGACAGCAATAATAGACGCATTCAACTATGTTTCTAACCTCCCCGTAACTGCTAAAATTCTAGCTGGTGATTTCAACGTGCCTGAAATATGCTGGCATTCCATGACATCACCCCCAAAACTCCATGATTTCCTTTCGTGTATCCATGTGGGTAATTGGGTACAGCATGTTTTATCCCCCACTCGAGGAAGAAATACATTAGACCTTATCTTCTCTATTGGTATCAAGAATTTAGATACCCAAATCTTAAGTCGCTTCACCGGTAGTGACCATAAGATGGTATCCTGTGTTTTTACTGCACCTTGGCCTCACACTGATAAGTCAGCAGAAACACACCTTCCGACCACCAATAAGCAATACCATAAAGCTTGCTGGAATAGTCTACCCTCTTTTATCCGTTCCTTAAACTGGGACGAATCGTTTTTATCTAATGACCTAGAGATAGCAGCTGCCCAACTGTATACTAATCTTCACTACTGCCTCGACAAAATCAATCCAGCCTCGGGGCCTATCATACGCAAACAGCGGAACTCTCTAGATCGTCTTAACGGTAAACTAGCCAAACTCCAACGAAGATTCACTAAGACGAGGGACTTCTCGTCGTATCTTCAAATAATACGTATATCCCGTACGATTAAATTGCGCTTGGATTCTTCTAAGAAGAAACAGGAACGAGATGCCTTAAGCCACCCAAACAAGGTGGAAGCACTGGCCAGGCTAATGAAGGTCAGAAACAAGCAACCTAACCAAGACATCCCATATTTGAACTATAATAATAAATGCTTGCGTGACCCTCTTTTGATTACGGAGGCTTTCAGCACCTATTTTGCCTCCTCTTCAACGACGGATGACGCCACATCCTTCCCCGTTCTAGATCCGGTGACATCAGTAACTTTCTCGACGGTAGTGTTCTACCCTGAGGAGGTTTCAGTCCATGTTGCAAGAACAAGACCGTCCTGCAGGCCAGGTCCAGATGCATTACCACCGGCCATTTTTAGTCGAGGTGGCGAAGATGTTCCAATGTTGCTGACAAACATATTCAATTTGTCACTCAGGTGCAGTGTTTTCCCTTCCCAATGGAAAACTTCAACTATCATACCGATGCACAAAAAAGGATCACGTTTAGATCCAGTTAACTATCGGCCGGTGAACCACACCCCGGTCGAGTCCAGGATCATGGAGAGAATGATCAAGGAAAGGCTGACACGTCACCTTCTTAACAATAATCTAATCAACGCTGGTCAGCATGGTTTTCTGAAAAACAGATCATGTGCGACATGCATGACCGATTTCCTCAATCTGGTCACAGAGGCTGTCAATATTGGTAAATCGGCAATCGTGATCTTTTTGGACATGACCAAGGCGTTTGACCGGGTATCCCACGTCCGGTTACTACAGAAGATTAAAACTTATGGAATCGTGGACCCAATGCTCGCTTGGTTTGCGTCCTATTTAACATCCCGAGACCAGGTTGTAAGTATAGGTGGAAATTTGTCCGAACCCCGTCCCGTAACCAGTGGGGTGATACAAGGTAGTGTACTGGGCCCATTACTGTTCCTAATGTACGTTAACAATATATTTACCATTTTCCAACGGGGAGTTCCCTTCCTGTTTGCAGATGATATCAAAATCGTGTACACTTTTGATCCCGTGGCGTTAGCCTCTACCGTAGATGACATTACAAGGGAACTGCTTGCTCTCAGCTCCTGGAGTAATGATTGGAAAATGAGTTTTTCCGCCGAAAAAAGTAATATTATTACATATAAGTGTCACGTCCCCACTGGAAGATTTAGTATAAACGGCAAATTCATCCCCAATAACTCTCAGGTACGTGACTTGGGTCTACACTACTCATGTACGTTTGACTTTTCGGAACACGCAGCCATCCAGGTGGCTAAAGCACGCCGTACGATCGGGCTAATACAGCAAACATTTATTTTGCCAGAAAGTAAACTCAACATTTTTAAGTCCCATGTTAGACCTCTTCTGGAATACTGCTCAATCATTTGTTCCAACATGCGACAAAGGGACCGCATAGCGTTTGAGAATGTACAGCGGGCATTCACGAAACAGCTCATAGGTTTTTCTACGCCCTCTAATTACATGGAACGTTGTGAGCGGCTAAAAATCGATCCCTTATGGCTACGCCGCGTAAGAAATAACCTGCTATTCTTTCACAATATCTTGAAGAATAGATCATGTAGTTCAGCACCGCAGGTAAGAACCCTTTCTACGTATCCCTTACGTAACAATGAGTTCTTGGTGTCTGTCCCTTTGCCGAAGCTTGCTCTTCGGTCAAACTTCTTCATTAACAAGTACGCTTCATTGTGGAATAAGCTACCACAACGAATTCGGGCGTTATCACCGACATCGGTGGCTTTCAAACAGGAAATAAGCATAGCCCTAACGGTGGACACGCTGACTATGTTATACAATCCGTATATTTCAAGGGCTCAGGCCTTTGAGGTAGGTATAGGGTACTAATAAGTCGAATAACCGCTCTGAGCAACCTAGGCTCAATTAGACCCGCATAGGGTTGGCCCCACCGCTGCAGCAATTACGAAACTCAGCGGTTCATCCATACGATCTAGGACAGCAAAAAAGTCCCAACTTTTTACCATCAACTTCTTCCTCCTGAAATATGCAACCCTGTGGAATAAACTCCCAGCTGAAGTCCGTTCCGTAGATTCCCTGATTATGTTTAAGCCTGGACTACACGTAGCTCTGGACATCCAAAAACTGATCGCTCTTACGAATCCTTATATGTCTTTTGATAGAGCTTATGAGGAAAACGCTGGATACTAGCCTGAACCCTTGAGAATCTAGGATGTGCCACACCATACGCCGCAGTTGCCATCACCTAAGCGTAAACCTAACAGTTTACAATGCCTAAACAGAATAATTACCTCTAATCTATAACCACTGTCACCCCAATAGTTCCTTCTACTTGGACTCCTCAGTATAGAACAACCACTATACCGAAAAAGACAGTAACAGCGTAGCGCCACGCAAACAGTATGATAGTCCTACTCGCTCTGTCTGTTATTTCAAACCTATCTTATCGCCTCGTGCCAAACTGCGTTCTGCGTAAGCAAACGGTATTGAAGGTTATCATTACTAACCACGGGCAAACCATAAATCCTTTGAAATGCATACAGCTACCAAGCCTGTGTACGCAACTTCATCAGCCTGCAGCAGTATAGCTCAAATCCACTGCGAGCCTATTTTACCCATGCCCCACTCACATAGACCTAACCAATCCATTGTTTATTTTCTTCACATATTATCATAACCCACAGCTGGAACCACGTCCAGACTGCAATCTCCCTTTATTTCAGGTCGTTGTCTCCCACTATCTCAGTCGCCAAATTGGCTAACCAAGGAGGCCGCTTTGACTCGTACGGACAGAGACTCAAGTGGAACCTACCATGGCAACTGGGACAGAAATCCAACCACACAACAGGAGATACCCTCAATTGCTTATCAGATCGTTCAGCATTTTCTAACGCAACCAACACGAATTCCAGCTCACGCGCATGCCGCTAACATACAGCCACACTCGGCTGATTGACTGACACATACTTTGCCCTGCCAGATGAAACTTACGCATTCGATGTAGTACGTTACCAGAATAACACTGAAGGCAAATGCGTCATCACATACATATATATTTGTCATTGAAGCAGCATAACGCTGAAGTCCATGCGAAGATTTTCCCACTTTATTATCCGTTAACACAGGTTATCTTTTCTCCGAACCGTAGCCGGCTGGAATTTGACTCTCCATTTCTCGAAGACCCTCCAGTTGCGCCTTCTCATTTTTGAATAGTACATGTTACTGGCCCTGAATCTAAACTCACCTTTTTATGGACTGCTGTTTCTCCCACATCCACCGGTGTTCACTTTCACGAAACTGGCCTCAGGTCCCCCTGCTTCAAATCTCATTCCGCTTACAGAACTCCGGTAAATCCGTCATTCAGGGTCTGCATTGTCTTCATGGATCGCTATCCTCTTCGCATGCGTCGATTTTCCACCCTTTTTTTCTTGTTCAAAATTTATTCCATCTGCAGAACCTCAGTTGGCCTCTGGTTTCCTGGGCTTGCATAATTTTTGTTAATAAGGCCTCCTTAGCACTGCGCTAACGATTTTCTCAATATCTCCACCGCGCACCACTGCCTGATCCGGATTCGAAACCGGTTTAAAACTGCCGCGCAAACCATTATCAGAATGGTCCATTCAAACTTTTCCTGTCATTGTTTTTTCATCTCTAATACTCTCGACTTTCATACTTAGAATATGTGAACATTTCATCTTATTGAGTAACGTGTACACCATGATCATGCTTTAACGCGTGCGTCTCGACCATGGCCGAGAAATATACCAATATTATTATTATTATTACTATGGGCTCCAATCCACATATACAGCAAATTACCCAGGGCTGTCCAAACTACCCCGTCGGTACCGGGACTAGAACACCGCCACCTCCATATACCCCAGCAACGATGATCGCGCAACTGCCTCGCGCAACAAGTCAAGAAGGTGCAAAATGTATATCTGTCCTTTTCATCAACACAAACCATCTGCCAGCAAAAATTCGCCCTCAAGGTGCTTGGATCCTAAAGTTCAGTCACGGACCAGTTTTCATCAGGGAAGCATGGCTCTCTCAAAAACGCCTCAATTCAGGCCTTTTCACTACTGGTTACGTGACTTCCAGCAATTCCGATATGACACTTACAGCCCTTTTCTATTTGCCTAGTGCAGCATCCAGTCTTTGGTGTGGCTGACGACTCAGCCTGGGTAACAGGTAAATCGCAGTCACAAGTGCCACTTCTAAGTTGCATCTGTCGATCGCCACAATAAATTGGGACAATACGGTCCCTGCCACTGGCTCCCTTCGCTTTGCACCTGCCTACACGACTGATCACAAGTTGATCAACGGCGACTTCGCCACTACGGAAGAGTTTTGGCCATCACCATCGGGCACATGAAACTATAAGAATTTTGTTACCTGTGCCCACCGTGGTGGTGGGACCCAAAGCATTCTGCTACTTACCGGAGATATCACTGCTCGAGATTTGTGTCCTGAAAATCTGGCAGAGTTGACTACCTCAGTAGAGGATGAACTTCCTGGACTTGGCCGCAGGGCAGTCCAGTTAGCTTTATTTGTACTGAAAGTTGTTATTTCCCCCAATACGTCCGCCAGGCTACATCTTTTAGCTCTTTGTAACATTCATCCAAATGTAGCCATACGTGAGCTTTGGAATGTTGCCTTCCTTTCGCTAGATCTTCAGTTGGTAAAGGGTAGACCATATGCTGTCCTCCACCACTGTTCAAACAATACCAACATTGCTGTGCAAGCCCAGGTGAACTCGAGAGCAAACTGACCCACCCGGCTGAAAGGCTAACTCTCCAAACCTCTTCGTCTAGTACTTTGAACCCGGAATCTGCCGGTTATATCCAAATAGGCAGAGAGCCATCCACCGTCAACCACAGTCAAATCAAAAACTAGACTGTTGCTTACTCATCGGAAGTCAAAAGCTCCGTGCCTCCCGAAAAAGATGAAAGTCCGGGGTAGGTTGATGAAGGCAAGAAACTCCCAAACCCCCTAGATTGTACCTTTCATCACTGTCAATAAATTTCATCTGGATAAACCGTAAGAAACAGCTGAAACCTTCAACACATTTTCGCTTCAACCTTAACGTCCAGTGTACCCACTAACGGAGTGCACTCTGCATACTCATCCAGTGAGAGTCTTTCAAGAATATCATTTCACAGTAATGATATTTTACCGCTTCTAGTTTCTTAGACCGCCTAACCGACCAGTCCCAGAGGGTATTCAGCCCGTTGCTTTTTCCCTAGGAGGTTCATGATCTTAAACTTCATGTCCGACTCACTCTAACTGTACAATAAATCCAGCTATTTCCCTTCCACATGAAGGACCTCCACAATTATCTTCCTGCATAAAAAGTTTTCACTCCAGTTCTTAGAGTTTATATTTTTATCATTCACACACCGATTATCGCCCGAATCAAGAAAAGGTCGTTCAAAATAAGATAGTGAATCACTTTTCACCCAACGACTTCCTCAAAGTAGGTTTCCTAAAAAACCCTTCATGCTCCGCCTGTCATATTGACTTCCCAAACTCAGTCACAGAAGCCGCTGACATTCGTGCTCCAATGATTGTTGCAATCCTGGATACGAAGAGAGGGCTATTGACCGAGTCTGACACTACCACACATTGGGCTCCTGACACAGGTCAAGTATTATGGCACCTCACGCTCTTTACACTGTTGGTTTTTTATTTTTCCGACCGTCACCAGGTAGCCAATACAAATAGACACCATGCCAAGCCCGTATCTGCAACTAGCGGCGTCATCCGTGGCAGATTTCTGGGCCCTCCACTCTCCTTCGCGCACATAAACGCCGTTCTTCACTGCAGCATCCGCCCCTTTACGAACGACGTAAAGATCTTGTATACTTATGTCAGATAATGTTCGCTTCGCTTATCAGTGATAAACTACGACATCTGATAGCCCTTAGTTCCTGTCGCCCGTGCTCCCATCTCCTGTTTCGTCTACTGCTTGCCACAGGCATTTTATGTGTGCCTTTTGGACCGTTCTGCTTTTTCACTTGTAAACTCACTGTTTCGTCATGGTTCCCATTTACGGCTTCAGTCCGTTTGATCTGCCATTACCCTTTGGTACCCCTTTTGCTCATCCCCCTCCCACGCTGTTTGCCGTCACAGCTGCTGCATCTTGCACTACGGGCAGTTTCACCTCCCAGGTAACTTTCTCCACTTTGTATGCACAATCGCTCTGCGCTGCTTAGCCATCTCCATCGCCGCCATCTTCCTGCAGAATACTGTAAGCCCATTTATTAATGCTTCTCCCTTTCTCGACCGACACCACATGTCTCACCTGCATAAATCAGGTTATTTGATCCATTCTTACCTGTTCTCTTCGGTACTTTCCTCCATCTCCCCTTTTTTGAACTGCTTCTCAGTCTTCGTCTTTTCTGTGCTTCCGCATTCTCCACTCTCTCTGTTGATTCTCCAAGTTCACCTATCATGAAGATAATTCACCACGATATTCCAAAGTTAATTATACAAACATTCGACTTAACCTAACCTGCCCCTCCTAATAACTGATAATTTCTTTCTAGGTCTCCATTGTTACTGATCCGGCTTCTCTTATATATATATATATATATATATATATATATATATATATATATATATATATATATATATATATATATATATATATATATATAAACAACCGCATATATGTATATACGCATTCCCTCTGTATCCTGTAGTTATTCACAGGCCATCTCTCTTGATATCATCCCGCTGACCGCCATGATAAGCATCCATTCCTTCTACATCTATAACCCACATCTACTGTGTCCAATTCCTATGAACTATTTTTTTTTATCTCATTCACTTTTTACGTCTTACTTTTCCCCCCCCCCTGTTTTACACTGAGTTTTGTGCCCCTTTCGCCGACCATCTATTGCAGAGTACCAATGCTTCGTTGCTACCTAATCCCCGCAGCGAATCTCACTTTTTCTTCATCGTCTCCCGCCATTACAGTTTCTTATGCTGAATTCTTGCCTTTCTCATTTATATCAGTCAGCCTCCAAACGTCCCTATACTGACCAGCCGAATCCCCCACTTGACCTTGACTTTTCAGACTCACCGGGCTTCCATCTGAATCCGTCCGTGGGTCCATTTAAACCTAGTACATTTCCTTTGGTGTGCATACACTTGCCTACTTTCATCCCACGTTACTCCCCATTCTTAGTCCGTTTTTTCAACTCCTGTCATGCAAAGTTCCACTTTCTCAAGGGTTTTGTCTGTTTATTCCATCACTAGTAAACAGTTCATCATGCACCTGGCATGCCTTGGGCGTCTCAAAAATAAACCATTATTATTATTATTATTATTATTATTATTATCATTACTATCTGTGCAATTCTTTGCTGAGAACAGCAACATTACCACATTCAAGTGCCACGCACTTTCAGACAGAGTTAGTGTTGACGGTCATCCAGCTTCCAGTGGGATTTCGCTTTTCAGTGTTCGGGCCCTTTCAGCTCCTCAGAACCCATAACCGCTCACATTACGAAGGCTAGAAGCCAAGCGGGCCTTCTTCATAGAACACCTCCTTTAGAGGAATGCAAACTTATTACCTTTACGACCCATTCCAGACTCCTTTTGTACCTGTGCGTGCTTGTGACACTGGGTTAGAGTGGCCGCTGAAAATGTTCAGGTGCCAATGACAACAGGTTTGATCGTTTTTTTATTTATTTCAATAGAAGGCAACCCGGTGATTATTTGAAACAAGGTCCACCTTGTCGAAGAAGCAGTCGGCTAAACCTGAAATCATTCCGCGGTCGAGGGCAAAATGAAGTTCTAGCTGCGGCGCCATAGTTCGGGGACTTAATGGGTTCACCGATTTTTTCAGACCGAGAGACGGCACAGTTGTCGTTTCCATTTTCAGAGGTAATTCCAGAGACAACTCTTTTCTGGTCAAGCATGTGGATTTATTAAACACACTACCCCAGATCATAGTTTCTGTAAAACCATCTAAGACCCATGGGACCCACATAAGGAAATACTTCGAAGTGCAACCACGTGGGTGGAGAGGGGACTTTTGAATTTAGGTTAAGTTTCTCAAACCTTGTAGACTCCTCTGCTCGAGAAACTCTTCCCTCAATGCCCCAGCCGATGCACGGTCATTACCTTACATTTAGGTTTTCATCCAGTCACTTTGCTCTTCGTTCCCACCACATCATGATACACCGTTTCTGACTCCCTCTCCCAGCCGCACATGATGGAAAATCCAGCCTAGGAACTTTCGCTTGCTGTGCTCCTTTTTCGTTCTCAGCTTCAGGTTACAAGTGCACTGATTTTTTGTAGACTAACCTTCACCATCTAGTAGTAACATTCCACTTCGGTCATACGTGTAACCCCAAAAAATTTTCTCATTTCTTGCTGTCAAGAGTGGAAGTAGTTTACCGTTTGAACGAGCCGGCTGCAAGCTGCTGCAATAAACGTTGTTCTCTCCCATCGATGGTAGTCTGCTTCTCATGGGCGGTGGGGCACACCGCTTCGGTGGTCGTGGTGGTAGAATGCAAAGAATTAAAGTAATGGGCTATTGGTCCACTGGCTTTATGGAGGACTAGTTGATGCGTGTATTAAGGAAACGGGGTGGTAGTGTGCAACCAACCTGACACATTTTTGTTCCAACAATACTTGAAGAACTGTTTCCCCCAGGCCACTACATCGTCTTTCAACACTTTTTCAGCGATGTCCGGTAAGAAGTCCAGCTCTGGAAAGTTCGCCCTACGTGCGTGATTGACTAAGCTCAGCTTCCATTTATGACGGCACTGTTTTAGTTCACGCTATGAGTTGTAGCCACCATACTTCAAGTACTTCTGCCGGTGCATTTTTGACGGCCCGCAAACTCTACCTAAAACCTTCGCCTGTATGCTGCACCCGGGAAGTTTCCATTTTAGCCCTGGATTTTCCTCCAAAGTCTACTTCTTCGATGATTGTTGGGCCTCAGTTAGAGAAGGCTCACGCCGAGTCACTGTTATTTCCTTTCCGGACTCGCATTACGAGATGCCTGAATTCCATGATATAATCACGTTTCCAGGGCAGTCGAATTTCGGATCAGCTGGACCATTGCGCCGATGAGTCGATTTGCGGGGCGCTAAATCCCTGCCGATTAAAGATTTCGTATTCCATCACTATTCGCAATACGAACTACGGCTAATACCAACAATGCTTTATTTCGGAAGATCCCGAGGCTTTCTCTACCGCACGAGATGTTGGCACGGATTCCGATGAATCAGTGCAATAAAGAGATGCCAACATGATCAGAAGAAAAGGTGCTGATAAGATTAGGTGATTGGGGATGGTGCTGACTATGATAACTCCCGGCGAAGTCGGAACACGAGGTCAGATGACCAAGGCAGCTAGGGACACGTGAAGTCACTCTGAAACGTTGGATATATGCACAAGGGTGTCGAAAGTGGACATGGTAGCGGGGGAATACTGGAAACTCAAAAGGTTCTTTGAATCCATCTTTTTATAGAAAAGAGAAGACCAACACATAACGGGAGACGGGGTGGTTCGATGGAAGGTTGGAAAGAGGGTTAGGGATATGAGTAGAGAACTCAGAGATGAACGGGAATTGAATATCAGAAATAGATTAGAATAAGACGGTAAATTATCATACCAGCAACAAGTCAAATACGGGTAAGATTTTAACTGGCAGTGAGCCGACAACTTTGGGCGCATGGAAGAAGGCTAACACTTCATTTGAGGGAAAGTGCCAGAGTGGGGTCGAAGAAAATGACCAAAAAGGGTATTGAATCCGTGAGTGGATTACTTTACGATAGAACGGGCTTGGAGTATCCACAAGCAGATAGGAACACGGCAATTATTCAATCAGGGGAAAGTAGCCAGGGCGATCGTAGGGACTAATGGATGCGTAGTGGTAATAAGGGAGCATATGAAGCACACAGAAAGTGAGCTTTCATCCGTTAATAAACTTTTCAATGGAGTGGGGTTCATGTGAAGTGATCATGTGACAGGAACCAGCAGCAAGGCTGCACGAGGCTGATATAGGGCAAAGAATGGAGATAAGATAATCATGAAGGTCAAGGGCAAGATGGGCCAGTCGACAGAGCAGAATGATCTTTATGAGTGTAATTCGACGAAACCAAAAGCAAACCTGACAAATACTACATCTGGAGATAAAGAGGGAATACTAGGGTGCTGAAAGGAAGGGTTGCTGTAGAGGAAGTAGGGCAGCAATGATCACAATATAATGGACGGACCATGATACACCAACACAGAAGTGGTGAAGTGGATGATAGATTTATACGAGATGCGGAGCTACGGGGATTGCAGATTGAACGGCACACCTAGGTGGTGACGGGGTACATGGAGGGATAATGGTTGTCCTACGGCGACTATCTTTTGATGCGGTGGCAACAGAGGGATGGGATACAGTGCCAAAGAACATCCAGCGAGGGATGTGGCTAGAGCGACAGACATAGAACGAAATAAATCATTCGCTAATGCAAGTGATAAGGGTTGGCGGTTTTATGCAGACGCGGTAAACGAGCCAACGAGTGATACTTCTGGAGATGGAGGGTACTGCCAAAGTGATGATGAGGGAGGTGTCTAGAGGAAAGCTGGTAGGTGATCAGGAAGTTGATCACTTCACGGTAGGTGGGTGATGATTATACAACACGAAAAATGTAACCTGGATCTATTAACCCCGGGAGGCGGAGCTGTGATGGTTGCGGAGTCGATTGGCACACGAAAGTGTAAATGGAGGATATAGAGGCTGATAGTAAACCCATCGAAGTTTAGGTATATGGATATCCGGCGATAGTTACAGGGAGGTGAAAACGCGGGAAGGATGTACCGAAAGTGCGTATCTATGTTAGTGATACGATGCTCTGCAAGATAGAAATGAAGCAAAAAGAAAGCACTGTGGAGGAACACTGGGCTGACGAGGATTGCGTATAATCATCAGTTCAATCACTGGCCGCTTAGGGATTGCGGAGTTATGGCCCGGCGAGGGACTTCGATATGCTATCATGACTAGAAGATGAACAGCAACAATAATTACGCAAGCGAGTGAACACGTCAGGGGTAGCCGCAGCTTCCTTCATGAGGATTGGATATAGCTACGGTGGGACGGGTGAATATTCAGGTGGGAACCTTCAGGAGTGCAGGTGGGAAGGAATGTGAAGAAAAGGATGGACTGATTGTGAAGGCGATCACAATACATCAGTCAAAGATTCTGGTGGCCAGATGTAGGGGGTATGCGTAAATAATTTCAGAGGTGAAGTAAAGAGTTCACGCCGGGAGTAAAAAGCGGATTGGTAATAGCAACACCGACAGCATGCTTGACGAAGAACTAGTGGAGGTAGGAGATGGCAGTATTGATGGCATGTGTAAAAGCCGGTCGTGGAAAATCCCCCTTTTTCCCTCGCCATTCAGTGTTTTTCCTACCATCACTCATTTGCCTACACTATTGACTTGCCTTTACGAACTGGTTGTTTTTATGGACCAGTTGTTGTTTGCTCGCGCCCACAGCGCTACTTTGGCACATCCTTGTTCAGGACCTGCGTGAAGCACGTGCTGTTTGCTCACACACCCTGCTATTCGGTTTCTCGTTGTTGAGTCCTTGTGATCGTATTATTGAGATTCGTATATTTCTATGTCATTGTTTATCTTAATAATCTAGTATCGTAGAATATCACGGATAATCGTCTTTTGATTTCGGGATCCGTTGTGAATTTGGCTACGCATTGCTCAAACGTTCGTTACAATACTCAATAGATCAATTTGGAACGAGAAAAAACACGCAAAATGCCAAGGAAAGGATCGAAAACATTGGAATCCGGACAGGAAGTAACACGGCAAGTCTCCGGGGAGGTTTAGGGTACACTCGATTCCTTAATTGACGCTAGATCGCCTAGTCCTGTCATTGCTAGTTCATGTGTTAATGAGAGCAATATTGATCGTAAGGGTGTTGATTTATATAGGCTGAGAATACTAGAACTAGAAAAACAGTTACTGTCGGCTAGACTACAGGCACAGGAAGCAGAAAAGAAGTGTACACAGAAAGAGCGAGAGCACGAGACCAGCGACTACGACACTTCCGATAGTTCAGGGTGCAATAAGATAGGGAAACCCGCGCCGGTCGCCGACTACAAACCACCATCGATCGATTTGCCTAGAGTGGAATTAACGGTTTTCGACGGGCGAGCTGAGCAATACTGCAAGTTTGTCAAGCAGTTCGAGACGTTCGTTGAAAATAAGGTAACCGACCCCGGGCAAAGGCTTCTCTACCTTACTCACTACTGCCGAGGCCGAGCGCGAGAAGCTATCGACGGGTGAACCATGCTCGACCCAGAACAAGGCTACACAAGGGCAAGGAAGATTCTAAGGGACTTGTTTGGCCAACCTTTCAAAGTAGCCCGTAACCTAATAGAGGGCGTGATGGTAGAGGCAAAGAGAACCAAGGGCGACGTCTACACTATGGCCGACCTGGTGATTAAGATGCAGAACTGCTCAATAGCCCTTGACCATTTAGGTTACAGGGCTGACCTAGACGCCATGCACACTTTGGAAGGCATAGTCCGTCACCTCGCTCCCGAACTACAGGGTCGGTGGGCGGAAGAAGCTGAACGGATAAGCCGAGGCGACAGAGAAGCCAACTTCGAAGACCTGACTGAATACTTAGACAGGCAAACGAAGATAGCTGACAGCAGATTCGGCCGACTCATCCGGGACAGCAACCGAGCAAACAAGCCCGGTACTAGCCAAGTCCAAACCCCTGTACGGGAACATCCAAAGTACCAGCCTTGGACCAACACACACGTCATTTCACGAGATGCTACGGCAAAACCAAATTGCAGATCCTGTGGTACTAGCCATGGCCTACCAGAATGCCCCAAGTTCGGCAACGCCACAATAGACGAACGGTGGGGAATGGCGAGGATTGCAGGTGCGTGTTTCATCTGTCTCAACACCACGCACCGGGCAGCAGCCTGTAGAACAAGGAATTGATGTGGTTACGAGGGCTGCACGGGCAGACACCATCGGCTGCTGCATCAGGCGAGAGTAACCATATCCGAGGCGAGTGCCAAGCCCAGTGTGATTTGTTCAACTTCACAATCTGCCAGTAAACCGGTACGTTTAGGCGTAGTGGCCGTGGGAGTAGTGACTCCGACTGGGATAGTCAAGGCGTTGGCTTTCGTTGATAGTGGATCCGACACCACCTAAGTGAAAGAGCGGTTTGCCGACAAACACCAACTGGCTAAAGATGCGACGTCGTTGGCAGTGAGCACGGTGGGCGGAACACAGGTAATGACTGCCGGTAGATTGAGGCTGCAACTCATCTCTCTAGACATTAACGAGGAAATTGAACCAACGGAGGCATTCACGTTAGCGGATCTCCCCATGCGAGCAACAAGGTCGGTCAACGCAATCTTGACTAGGTGGCTCCACCTGCAGGATGTAACCGTTGTAGACTGGGAAGAAGATGAGGTGGATCTCCTCATTGATTGCGACGTGCCAGAGGAGCATTGGGTGCTTGACCAGAGAGTGGGCGACCGCCAGGCACCTTATGCCGTACGCACGGCTCTGGGATGGATGTTATACGGCCCAGTAGGGGTACGTGGTTCCGTGAATTACTTATCCGCCGAAACGGACCGCATGGAGTATCATCTTCAGCGGCTGTATGAAAGGGAGTTTCATGACATTGGAGATGAAAGACCGACGTTGTCTCAAGAGGATCGCTTCGCTCTACAAACGGTGCGGCAAGGCACTAGAGGCCTCAAGAAACAGTTCGAGGTTCCTCTCCCATGGCGCACACCGGTCGACCCGTGGACTGACAACAGGAAATATGTTCTCCAACGATTACTACGACTAAAAGTATGGTTCATTCGAGACCAGAATCTGTGGGAACGATACGCCGATTAAATGAAGCGAAACAAAGCCCTCGGTTACGTTGAAAAGGTGCCTGCCAACACCGACGGCAAAAGAGGTATCTGGTATCTGCCTCACCACCCGGTTATCAACCCCAAGAAACCCAATAAACTGCGGGTGGTTTTCGACTGCGCGGCCAAGTTCCAGGGCAAGTCTTTAAACGATCGCCTACTACAGGGGCCTGACTGGACTACACCACTGATCGACGTTTTGTGCCGTTTTCATGGTGGGTGCAGTGGCTTTGTCCGTCGACATTAGGGAGATGTTTCATCAGGTGAAAATACCGGTAAGAGAACGAGATGCTTTGCGTTTCCTGTGGTGGGAAAGGAGCGACCGGGACAACGCAGTGGTGAATTATAGGATGACCGTCCACCCCTTCGGAGCCATATCGTCACCATTTTGTGCCAACTACGCCCTCCGAGAATCAGCGAACAAACATGGCGATCTAGTACATCGGACGGTGGTAGAAAGCGTCAGCAGGAACGTTTACATCGACGACTATCCTGGGTCATTCGATGATGTGGAATCAGCTCCGGTGCAGTTCTGGGGCCTGACAAGATTGCAGGAAGAGGGAGGCTTCCGTCTAACAAAATGGATGCCGAACGCTTCAGAAGTGCTAAAGGTCATCCCGTATCACGAAAAGACCGAAAGGGTAAGAGATTTGGACGGCTCTTCACTTCCTATCGATCGCACTTTAGGAATACAATGGGACGCGAAAACGGACGACTTTGTTTTCGAGCTAAACGTTCCCGAGCTGCCAATAACCCGTCGTGGCATACTATCTGCAGCCCCAAGTTTGTTCGACCCGCTTGGTTTCGTCTCACCATGGCTGCTACCCGGAAGGATCTTGCTGCAGCGGCTGTGCCGTAAGAAATTCGATTGGGGCCAGTCACTGGACCGAGGGGACCGGTTGGACTGGGAAGAAGTTTTGAACACTTTGAAGAAATTAGGGGACATAAGGATCCCACTATGTTTGACTCCTGGCCATACGACACGGACTGGAGAACTACATGCCTTTTCCGATGCATCCGAAGTCGGTTACGGAGCCATGGTGCGCGGACGATGGGGCATGGGAGACGGACAATATACCACGAGGATCCTGTTCGCCAAATCCTGCGTTGCCCCACTGAAGACGGTTTTGATCCCGCGCCTTGAACTCAGCGCAGTCGTGTTAGCAGTCAGGGCGATACAAGCGGTAAAGAGATGCTTCGACGTCTACGATTGGTCAGCTAAATTTTGGACGGACTCGAGGACAGTACTGTACTACAATAACAACTTCAGTAGCCGGTTCAGTACCTTCGTTGCCAACCGACTCACGATCATCCACGACAAAACGGCCATGGACCTGTGGAATCATGTCAGGTCTGGCGATAATCCGGCCGACCTGTGCTCCCGAGGTGCGACCAACGTCAGGCAACTAAACGCGTGGACGAGAGGGCCAAACTTCCTGCAATTGCCCAACAGGACTGGCCCGTGTTCGAATTAAAACCCCCTACGGAAGTAGAACTGGAAATCAAAGGCGTAGTGATAGCGGCCAACGTCGTCGAAGCGTCGTCCATTTTATCGCGACTGGTCAGGTTTTCTTCCTGGATGAAGACGCTTCGTTGGCTAGTTTGGTTAACCAAATTCAAGATAAATTTACTATTCATGAAAGGGCTACGGCGCTTGGGCCGGATACTGGTCAGCCCGATAAGTCCCTATGAGCTACAAGCGGCAGAATACTATATTTTCCGAACAATACAACGCGAGGCCTTCGCCCGAGAACTCAAGAGGGCGAAAGAAGTGGGACCAACCAATAAAGACATACCACCTCCAAGAGGCGAGCTGAAGCGTTTAAACCCCAAGCTCATCGACGGACTGCTGCGGGTGGACGGTAGGCTGACCAAAGCCCACCTGAACTTCGACACAAAGTATCCCATACTGCTGCCTGCGAGACAACCTGTAGTAGAGCTAATGATTCAACACGTCCACGCCATGGAGGGACATGCCGGGGAAAGTCACGTGACGAGCGTCATCCGAAAGCGTCTTTGGTTGTTGAGAGGACGAGAGACTGTAAAACGCGTAATCCGACGGTGTGTGCAATGCAGGAGACGCAATGCCACAGCAGGCAAACAACTCATGGCCCCACTACCAGAATGCAGGGTGACTACGGGCTAGTGGCCGTTCAGTGACACCGGGTTGGACTATTTCGGGCCCTTGTGGATCAATTGCGGGAAAAGATTAGAAAAGCGATATGGATGTATCATGACGTGCATGAAGTCACGTGCGGTACACCTAGAAGTCGCACATTCGATGACGACCGATTCGTTTCTACGGGCCTTGCAAAGATTTATCAACCGAAGAGGCTTACCGGCCGATATTTACTCAAATAATGGGTCAAACTTTGTGGGTACTCACCGGGAATTGCAGCGTTGGCACAAGAACATAAACAGGGACGAACTGCAGGGTCGAACCGTGGCCTACGGCATACGATGGCATTTCAACCCTCCACAGGCCAGCCACCGAGGCGGCGTACAGGAACGCATGATCCGGTCCGCCAGACGGATATTGCTGTCAATCATGGAGCAGCAGCCGCCCGACGACGAGACCCTGAACACCGTCATGACTGGGGTGGAGCGAATCCTGAACAACCGCCCCCTGGTTCCAGTATTGAACGGCGACCCCACCCACCTGGCGCTCACCCCGAACGACTTATTGACGCTAAGGTCGAACGAGGGTTTCCAAGGGCCGGTAAACCTTCGTCGGAGCTACCTCCACGGGTGGAAGCAAGCGAACTATCTGGCCAAGGTCTTCTGGAGGCGATGGCTGCGGGAGTACCTGCCGGCTTTGCAGACTCGACAGAAGTGGCTGGCCAAAACGAGGCCATTCAAAGTTGGGGATGTGGTTATGATTGCCGACAAACGCGCACATTTCAGCACTTGGTCTTTGGGAGTAGTTACGGAAACCATCAAAAGCACTGACGGAATGATGAGAACGGTGAAGGTGAAGACAGCTAACGGAGTGCTCATTCGTGACATACACAGTATTAACCTACTCGAGAGCGAAGGCGGAGGAGCTGATAACCCCGAGGCCCAGTAGTCCTTTTCACACTAGTCCTCGAGGTGGATAAAACAATACCATATATACCACACAGTCTCCGTCAAACACGTTACAGTGCTCGCGGTCTTTCGCTGACATTGCAGAAGGTTCTTTCCGATATGTGGTGATGAATGCGATCCCATTGTACATCCCGACACATACACAAATGCACGACGCACTCTACACCCCGTAACCCCATGAGACATGTGACAGTGTTCGTTGTTTGCTTTTTGTTGACATTACCGAATGCCCCTTGCGTATGTAGAAGAAGCGGAGCTTAGGTCACACACATGCTACATTTTACTCGTTTTTTCTTGCCACACAGTCTTTTGTTGACACTGCAGAGAGTCCTCCTTCGGTGTGTAGTCATACCTGTGATTTCATTGTACACCCCGGCACACACACACTCACACTCACACTCACTCAAGCAAATACATCCAGGACAGGATGGCCCTTTACAAGGACAGCATCTATGTGGCCCCTTCACGTCCGCCATCGGTCATTTGGTCTTAAGGAAGATGTAGACTAGCCTCACGTCTATGTATCCAATGGGTTAGGTGCGACCAGTATTAGAACGTTGACGACGAGCATTAGGCGCGCGCACTGACAGCAGGACCTAGGCAGGTAGAAAGAATCAGTACCTTTATACCAAACATTTGACTCTGCTAAGGATCCAGGAGGATTTTGGTGGGCGGTGAAACAGCCGGTCGTAGAAAATCCCCCTTTTTCCCTCGCCATTCAGTGTTTTTCCTACCATCACTCATTTGCCTACACTATTGACTTGCCTTTACGAACTGGTTGTTTTTATGGACCAGTTGTTGTTTGCTCGCGCCCACAGCGCTACTTTGGCACATCCTTGTTCAGGACCTGCGTGAAGCACGTGCTGTTTGCTCACACACCCTGCTATTCGGTTTCTCGTTGTTGAGTCCTTGTGATCGTATTATTGAGATTCGTATATTTTTATGTCATTGTTTATCTTAATAATCTAGTATCGTAGAATATCGCGGATAATCGTCTTTTGATTTCGGGATCCGTTGTGAATTTGGCTACACATTGCTCGAAGTTTCGTTACAGCACGGTTGCAGTTGTAAAGCAAGAATGAGGCAGTGGATTATCAATCTGAAAACGGTGCTAATGGATAGAAATTATCGCGCCTTGGACACTAAATCTTAAAAAGGCCCTTGCTGACAGCAGCTAAAATCCGCCAGCCTAGGTGAGCCCGCGCCTCTTTGCTGATTTCGCCGCACACCCGATGTATGCCTGCCAAAGGATGGATCCGACCGTGCCCTTCACCCTTTGGAAGGAAGAGTGAGAGTTGTTATTTTTGCGTGTTGGACGGTGTAGCCGATGGGAAGTCGTGAAGGAACCACACGACCTAGAACAATGGACCAAAGGACTGATTTGCGGACAAATAAAGTGCTGTTATTCACATGTGATAGCCAGGAAAGAGACCGACGTGCTACCCAGAGTGACTGGACTTCGTTGAATAGTATATAAATATAAACAGAGAACTGGAAAAAGATGACAGAAAGAGAAACGCAGTCTGATGGTCCCAGCTGGGTCCGACACTCAGCCGCTAGTACGGAAGGGGTCTGTAAGAAGTTGCGCTGAGCGGAGGAATGGAGATTACTGACGGCAGCAGCTGTTCTTTTGGGGCCTGCGTGACTCACTTGCTTGTTTGTCGCAAGCCATGAACTTGGTTCACTTTTTTAGTCTCGGTGATTACAAATCTGAGGTTTTTACATATTTTATGACGTTGTCCATTCAGCAATTCATCATCGTAGAGGTTACGGATCGATCGTGTCTTAGCTTCGGGAACAGTATGAACTTGGCCAAGTATTGTTAAAAGCGCATTATGAAAACAAATCATAAACTCGGAGCTAGGAAACACGCGGCACGGCTGCAAGGAAAACCACACAATGGGAATCCGGACGAGAAGCAACTCGGTAATTCGCTAGGGAGGTCTTGGGTACGTTTGATTCTGCAGATAATGTTATACCTCCCAGCCCTGTCGTGTCAATTCGTTTATTACTGATGGCGCTGCTAATTCTGAGAATGTCCACCTGTTCAGCTCGGGGTTACTAGAATCAGAGCAACGGGCGAGGAATATTTCGAAGGATTCGTTTGGCCAATCTTTCAAATTTGCTCGCAATCTGATAGAGGGCCGAAGCAAGAAGCAAAGCAAACAAGGGGCGATGTTTCTTCTATGGTCGACCCTGTCAATAAGCTGCAAAATTGGTTTTATAGCTCTTGATCACTTGGGTTACGGGGCTGAGGTCGACGTGAAGCCCACATCAGAGGGGATAGTTCGCTGCCTCTCGTCCGAGCCACAAGGTAGCTGGGCTGGAGGGGCAGGAAGCATAAGCAGGGGCGACCCTGAGGCCAGTTTCGAGGACCCGACCGGTTATTTAGACACACAATCAGGAATAGCTGACAGCTGATTCGGTCGGCTTATTCGCAATAGTAAAGAAACAAGTGGATCTGGCACCAGCCAGGCTCAAATTCCGCGTGAGCATTCCCGAAAACCAGCCCTGGATGCGTATGCACGCCTTTTCACGACGGGCCATAACCAGCCTTAGCTGCAAGGCTCGCGACGCCAACTTGGGTTGTTAGACTGTCTGAAATTCCTCAAAGATACAGTGAATGAACGTCAGGAAATGATAAAAGGTGGGGGCGTGTTCAGCTTGCCTTTATTTCTCCTACCTGGCAGCAGCTTGCCGGAAGTGAGCCAGATGTGATTACGAAGGTTGTTGAAGCAGACGCCACTGACTCCTATTTGGCTAAATCTGGTTAGCAATAATCTTGCCGTTCCGCCAATTCCATCCCCGCTTTCTCCATAGCCACGGCATGGCCGTCAGTTACTTGCTTCCTGGCACTCATCTATTACCTTTTCTTTTCACCTCCATTAGATTTTGCCATATTACGCTCTAGTTACTTTACCAGTAGCCTAATTCGCAATTAAAAATCCAGCTCCAAGCTCCGTTAGATGAACGCCATTCCATTGGAAATCACCTGACGGACTCACTAATTTGCCCGAGGCTCGCGCTTTTGAATTCATTCCTCACTATGAATTTGTATGCCATACAGAGCTATATTTTTTACATAACGCTTGTCCTCAGCTGAACAAGAATTTTTGTCATCACGACTCATAACCAAATTTCTGCCCTACAGATTCTCTCCTTTATTCGTCAACTTTCGGCACACCGAACCCTTAGGTCTTTACTTTTCATCAGTTCTTACCCTTGGCTTGCGACTTACGGCCAAAGTTCATCGGTGTACCTGCGCCAATCGCCCGCTGCTACGGAACTAGCTGGCGGTTAGCCTCTGCAAAGCCGGTAATGACACATTTTCATTAACTCCTTCACGCATGTAAAGTTGCCCCATATATCATATTCCGCGATGCAGCCACCAGATGGCTGGCGTATACACTGGAGCCCACTCATCTCTGTTATTGGCAGGAGCAGGCGGTTGGGAGTTAGCCGTAGGGATGCCGCCGTTATCTAAGTGTTTGTTCCATCCTCCGTTCTTTTCTTTCACAGCTCGAGGCCGCAACACCCCCAAGGGTTATGTCTTCTAGTCTTGGGCTTTGCCACGATAAAAGAAAACAACAATCCCCTCAAGTCTGGGACCCAAAGGGGCCACGTGTAAAGAAGGGCCGGTCTTGGAAAGATGGAAGGTCTACATTACGGAGTAAGTTTTCTCCCCCGCTTCTCTGTTGAAAGAGGAGAAAAAATACACTTCTCTCTGGGAAGGTAGTGGAATAATGCCCCCTGTCGCTTTCATTACCAGATGGGTTTCTGAAAACATACCAGATCCGATCCTGCTTGTGGGAACCCTCAAGCTTTTGAAGCACCCTTCGGCTCTTTTGTCTTAGCCAGCGCACACTTCTCGAGCTCTCCATATATGCCTGCCAATCCCACCTTTCTCAGCTTCAACCATTTTGGGTTCCCTGTAAAATCATTATTCAGCTTGCTGATGCGTACTGAATGGTCACTGCACTGTCTAAATGATTATATCACGCTTCCTTGGCTCCGACGACACCTCGGCGCTGACATTCCCACGGTTCGCAGCTACGTGCCAATCCTCGCCTGTAGTGGTTGTCAGAAGGGGAAGGAAATCGTTGCACTTTTACAACCTGCCATCCACAACTTTACATTTTCCATGTTCCCCTCAAACCCAGGCAGCAATACCATTGTCCAAAGTTGGCGGAGGTTTGTCTGCTACGGTGCTGACTCAATCCTACACCAAAAATGCTTAACAGCATAAGCTTCCCTAACAAGTGGCCGTCTTCCCTAATAACACGTGCTCATCTTCAATTTATTCTCTTCCCTGGCTATGGCTCGGCAGTCTTACCTTCCTTTTACTTGCGACTTTCGGTAAACTCAAGTATTAACATGCAGATGATTATTCATCAGTGATCTGCGTTTTTTGCAAACACTGTACTTTGAGCATACCTCAGTGCAGCTTTTGTCTGCAATTCCACTTTTGGCCAGCCATCCACAAAGTCCGTTTTCTCAAATCGAAACTGATATATAATTACCGGGTTAATGACCCGCACTTCGGTTCACGCAAAAACTGCCCAGCTCCGTCTTTTTACCACTGCACTTGTATGAATCTTAAATCTAGAAAAAATATGAATGCCTCACTTTGCTGTTAATTGCTGTACTCTGTGATCATGCTTTGTGCATGTGTCTCGGTCACGGTCAAGAAATATTTCATTATAATTATAATTATTTTTTATAATTTCATTATTGATACACTAGGTAAAATAAGGCACTCCAGGCGAGAACAAAAAGCCTAGCTTGATATTTTCAAAATCACGGTCTACCAACAAACCAGTACCTCTGGGAGTGGTTTCTGTAGGATTAGCGACCCTCGATCGGGTGGCCAAATCCTCCGCCTTTGTCGACAGCGAATCGGATACCACTTAGGTAAAGGAGCGATTTGATGATAATTGCCAGATCGCGAAAAGCCCGACGTCTTTAGCTGTGAGTACGGCAGGCGGAACTCAGGTAAAAACTGCAGGCAGGTTGAGATTGCATCTCGCCCCTCTAAACACCGGTGAGCAAATTGAGGCAACAGCGGCTGTCACTTCGGTTGATCTCCCGTTGCGGGCGCCAAGGTCCGTGAAAGTAATTCTTTCTAGAAGGCCTCATTTGCAGGACTTAACTGTCGTAATTTGCGCAGATGGGGAAGTAGACCTCAATGGTTGTGACCTGCCTCAAGCGCTTAGGGTTCCAGACAAGAGTAGGAATTCGTCAGGCGCCCTGGGTCGTAAACACGACACTATGACGGATAATACGCGGCCCGACCCGAGGGCTTGGCTCCATGAATTAGGCATCAGCAGAAACGAAGCACGCAGAGCTGCGGCTGCAGTGTCTGTATGAACAACAGCTTCATGATATTGATGACAACCGACCGTCTTAATAGCCGAAGGACCTTTTAGCCTTGCAGACAGCTAGGCAAGGGACCAAAATGCCTAGAAAAATAAGTCGAGGCACCCCTCATGCGGGATGAAATTGCCAACCCTCTGGTTGGCAACAAGACTTACGCTCTTTTTAGGCTGCTGCGCTTGGAAGAACCTCCAGTCGAGATGAGTTTCTCTGGAAAAGGTACTAGGTGTTGATGATAGAAAACAAAGTGCTCGGTCAAGGCAAAAGGGTGCTTGCAACTACCGAAGATCGAGAAGGGATATAGAACCTGCAGCATCTCCCCGTTTTGCACCCAAATAAGCCCGAAAAACTACTGCTAGTTTTCCACCCGGCATCCAAGTTTCAAGGAAAGTAGTAAAATGGTCAAAAACTGCAAGTTCTGGATTGGGCACCATCGCTTGGTGAGGTCTCGTGTCTGTTCAGACCGGGCAGAGTGATTTTGTCGGGAGAAACCGAAAAGATGTTTCTTCGGGCAAAATAACCCGTAGGGGAGCCAGCTGCCTTGCGTTTTTATGGTGGGATGAGAACAAATTGAGCAAGTTGGTGATGGTTTATGGAATGACAGCTCGCCCTTTTGAGGTGATAACACCACCCTTTAGCGCCAACTACACCCCGCGAAAAACCGTAAACAAGCACAGAGCTTTGGTTCACCGGTTGAAAGTGGACAGTTTCAGAGGGAATATTTAGGTCAACGACTACCTTGGATCGTTCGACAACTTTGACACGGGTTTACTGTTATTTGCGCGTCTGACAGTCTTGCCAGTGAAGGGCGGATTCCACCTTACGAAGTGGATATCTAAAGCTCAGAAAGTTCCTGAGGTCACTGAGTATTACGAGAAGGCAGAAAAAGCTCTGGATCTGAATGGGCCACCGCTTCAGACGGACTGCACTCCAGGAATATAATGGAAAGCGGCAGCGGACGGATTCTTCATCGAACTGAACTTCCCGGACCAGCCAGTCACAAATCATTGCATACTTTCGGCCGTTTCCTTTCTGCTCGACCAACCCGGATTCTCCCCCTGGTTTCTGCTCGGTGAGACCCTGCTGCTGTGGCCTTGTCGGAAAATGGTCGATTGGGACCAGCCATTTGACAGAAAAGACAGTCTAGAATTGGAAGAGCTCCTATTTACCCTAAATAAATTGGGGGGCATACAGACTCCAAGTTTCCCGCCTCCTGATCATACAACACGGGCGGGGGACTCACTAGCCTTTCCTGATGCTTTCAAAGTTAGGTAACGGCCGTATTTTATGGATTATGATACTTTGGCGATGAATGCTACGCCACGGAGGTCGTGTTTGCCATAGCTTGCGTTACCCCTCCGAAATCGGTCTCGATCCCGCGCCTCCAACTCAGAGCAACCGTGTTCGCTGTAAATGCGGTATATGCGATAGGGAGGTTCTTCATTTTCCATGATTGGTCAGCCCCATTTTGGAAGGAATTGACAAATGTGCAGTACTATAACAGTAATGTCAGGAGCCGTTCCAGTACTTTCGTCGCCTACCGGCCCAGACCATGCACAAAGAAACGAATGTAAATCATTTTAAGCATACAAGGTCCATCGGTAACCCGGTAGACTTGTGCCTCCGAGGTGCTGCTAACTTTTGGCGGTCAGACACATGTAGAGGAGGCCCGAAGTTCCTGCACATGTCTGAACGGGGCTGGCTGGTTTACGAACTGAAGCCACCTCTTGATTTTGAAACGGAAATTGAAAGCACTTTATTAAAAGTCGCAGCCGCCGAACCGACATTTATCTTGGTGCTGTTGGTCGTATTTTCCCCCTGGACAAACTGGCCCCGACCATAGCTTTTGCCAACCAAATTTAAGAGACATTTATTGAGCATGGAGGGTATCCATCTGTTCAGCCGTGTACTTGTGAGTCCAAAAACTCCTGACAAGCGACGGTTCTCAGAGTGTGATCAATTCAAGATGATGCAACTCGGGGCCCTCCCCAGAAGTTTGAGAATCACGAAGGGACGGGTTGACGAGACGAAAGGACACCGCTTCCAAAGAGCAACATGAAAACGTTAGACCTGAAACTCATCGACAGACTAATAAGGGAAGAGATCAGGCTAATAAACTCTCATCTGGTGTTTGACGCGAAGCATCCCACATCATTTCCGGCTCGGCGACCCGTGATAGCCGTGCTGATTCAGAGTATACAAGCCTTGGTGAGACAAGCCACCTGACTAGTTTTATGCGGGAGCGGTTTTGGATAATGAAAGGGAGGGCCAATGTTAAACGTTTAATGTGGCACTGTGTACAGTGTAGATTATTTTGGACTCTTATGGACGAGGTGCAGAAAAAAGATGCAGAAGGGGTACGGGTGCTTCAAGACCTGCATGAGATCCAGGGCGGTGGACTTGGAAGGGGCACATATGATGAAAACTGACCCTCTCCTCCGGGCCCCACAGAGACTTGCCAACAGGAGAGGAGTGCCGTCGGACGAGCATTCCGGCAGTGGGTCGAATGATGTGGGCGCTCGACGGGAAATGGTTTGTAGCTTTCCGATGCCACCTCAATCCTCCGCAAGCCAGTGACCGCGGTGGGGCGCAAAAACGCCTAATTGGGTCCCCTAGAATGATATTGCTATCGCTAAATGAACGACACCCGCCAGACAGTGCGATGCTGCCCAAGTTGACGACGGAGGTCGAAAGAATCCTGAACAACCCTCCTGCGGTCCCAGTATCTTCAGACAGTCCCCTCCATCTGGCACTCACCGTTATTGATTTTATGACTTTAAGGTCAAACTCTGGGTTCTAGGGGCCGGCGAGCCTTCGTGGTGGCTGCCCACGCGAGTGGAAATACGCGAATTACTTGGCCGGGATGTTCTGGAATCAGCCGCTACGAGAACACCTGCCAATCCTTCAAACCGGGGAAAGGTGGCTCATCAAATTAAGACCACTTATAGTTGATGATGTAACCATGATCCCCGACGAACGAGATCACTACCTGGTGGCACTTGGGTGTTGTCATGATGTCGTTGGAAGTTTCGACCGGCTGATAAGAACGGTATAGGCTAGGACCGCCCAGGGAATGTTGACTCGCGATATGCACAACATCGGTCTTCTGGAATATGACGGCGGATCAGTCAACACCACGGGTTGAGCCACCCAATAAAACTCAACTGCAACTTTCAGACCCAAGGAACAGACCCAAATAACTTCATCATAGCGTACGTTTACATAGTAAGACTTCTTTTTACGTGCTCGCAAGAGGATGCACATAGGTTACAGAACACTATAATCAATTATAACTTTTGTCACCGAATATCTGTAGATTATCACAAAGCCCTGAGTGCAAAACTGTTGTTTACCGTCCACCAGAATTTTCCACAAATTGTGATTGCTGTTTTCTCACACGCTTATCCATTCATACTAACACACAAAGACGCATGAAAGACAAATAGTCCCATACTCTCATCAGGGCATGACATGGTCTCATGAGTTTTGTTGCTGTCATTGATGAGAACAATTCCGTGTGTGGTAATTTTTGTGATTCTCTCTCACACGCACTTGCAAGTACATGATTGCTTTCCCAAAGAAGGCACGTGGACTTGGAGCCTCTACCCATCATCTCTCTCCGTGCATGCGGTCGAGCAGCTGCCCTTGCGGACAGTGCAAAGGAACAACCCGGGTCAAGTGCCACCGTGCATATATGTGAGTGGATTCCGAAAGTCGGAAGTTGTTGTAAAATGCACAGACAACAGGTCCCAGGTAGGTATAGAAAATTGACACCCTTATTCGAAACCCTTTGCTCCGCTAGGATCTGAAGGGATTTAGTGGGCTGATTGAGGCTCGGTTGTGGAATGTCCTTTAAAAGCACTATAATATCGTGATCTGTTGAAAAAACTCGCCTACATACAACATCTGCTTGTTTTGTACAGCCTTCGTTTCTGCGAACTTATCTTTGTTTGTTCGCTTCCAAAGAGCTGCTTTGTCATATCCATTCTTGGGGCCTGCGTGACTCACGTGCTTGTTTGTCGCAAGCCGTGAACTTGGTTCACTTTTCTTAGTTTTGGTGATTACAAATTTGAGGTTTTTATATATTTTGTGACGTTGTCCATTCAGCAATTCATCATCGTAGAGGTTACGGATCGATCGTGTCTTAGCTTCGGGAATCGTACGAACTTGGCTACGTAATGTTCGAAGGGTGTTATAATTAGGCTGTTCAAGCAGGCTTTGTACATAATAGACGCTATCGCACGGTAGACTGTGCTGCAGGTTCAAGCACCAGTTAATTATGTCGATGAGTCTCTTGACTTTAGCAACCTGGAAGTTGATCTCCTATGAAGGACAAATAACAAAAATAGGGCAATCCAAAATCAGATGCTACGGGGCTGTTAGGCATGGGTTTTTGGCCGATGGCAGTGAACCTGGAAGTGACTGACACTTGTTGGGGATTACGGTACCTTTAAATGTTGAGGGTTCTATTGGCCGCAGACCGCACAAGTCACAAAGCAAGGTAGGATACTGTATGATGATAATAAGCGTGGAGGACAGGGTACCGACAGGTAAGGGGTACTCAGTTTTGGTTTCACCCACAAAGAGGGATGGAGCTCCATAGCGGAACATTCGAAAGATATCACCGATATGTACGAGTGAACATAACGGTCCGAGAAAACCACCTTTACGTACATGGCGTGTTATAGTCCTGGCGGATGATGAGTGGCCATCCACCAGTACTACCTGGGAGCGGGAAGACAGATGTGAATGCAGCCACGACGGAATCGGGTAATCTAGACTTAGAGATTTGAGTTTGGTAGATAAATGCTAGTGAGGTACTCGGCTGTTGATTGTTGGTCCTCAGTTGAGGAACACTCGGACCACGCCTCTATTATTTCCTTTCCAGACTCACCCTCCGCAAAGCTTAAATACGATGACGCTATTATGATTCTTGGACGATCAACCCCCGGCCAAACCATTGCACCGATGATTCGATTTGTGAGGCCCTGAATCCACAATGATTAAAGGTTTCATATTTCGTCACTGGTAACAACACGAACTACTAGATGTCTGCCGCTGAGATTCCCACTACGCAAAGACTAGGTGAATTCCGTCTAATCCCGAATTTGCGGAGTGCATTTAGTTTCGTCAATTTGGCAGGCGCAAATCGGGTGCGCGGGACGTCTGCAACAACGTGCGAGCGCAACTAGGCTGGAAAATCTCCTCTGCCACAGGAGTGGTCTTCAGGTTGGGCATCCAAGGCACGGTCGGCCCTAACCACTGGCACCGGCGGCGCATTGAATAACATCTCCGTGCCTTCATAGCTGCAAGCTTGCCTTCCATTCTGTGTCCCTCAGCTATCATCGTGTTGACTTTGAATTTCATCCTCATAACCTACCCCTTTCACCCGGTAGTGCTCTACTTCACCGACGCACTGCTCAGTTAGCACAGTCATCCATCATCTTTTAACTGTTGATAAGGACCGCGTGTGCAAATATCCATCAACTTCCTTGGCATTTGTTCCACGTCCCACCTTTTGGAGGTTCACATCAATTTATTCACTAGTCCCATTAGTAGACACACCAGTCCTCCGAGATAAAACCCGGTAACCTTTGAATCCTTTATTGTTGCCATCCATGTCCTACCACGACCACAAAAAGATATATCACTGCGAAG
Source organism: Fasciola hepatica (assembly GCA_948099385.1). NCBI lineage: Eukaryota > Metazoa > Platyhelminthes > Trematoda > Plagiorchiida > Fasciolidae > Fasciola > Fasciola hepatica. The sequence continues at coordinate 1,966,433 of CANUEZ040000040.1, forward strand.
TATTTCCTCCTGAGTATTTCAAAGGCAAGTGAGTTGGTTAGAGATAACTTGCTTTGTATCGGCTCAAGTGCCAGCTCAACATCCTGAATATGCGAGGCTCCACACTGTATCCATAGCTGCACACCTCGGATGCAATTACTCATGCAAATTCTTGGGTCGTCGTAATCAGGTTATCAACCTTTAAACACAAACATCAGTGGAGAGACATTTAATTTTCCTTTTCTTCATCTCTACTGCAATGACCTCGCCTCCGTTGCTTCCATAGCTGCGAATGCCACGTCAATCCATCATTCGACTCTCACTTTCCTTCTGACACACCTTGGACAATTTGCTTAAAGTTTACCTTCCTCGGCAATTTCTTCTATTATCACTCTGAAAATCTCTGTGTTGTTTGGTGATGGATGAGATACTCACAGACTTACAATCATTTTTTTCCTGATCAACGTCCACTGTACCCCTGGCCTTATAGCTAACCACCTCTCGGTCCACATCAATAGTCCTTTGCATACCCACATTATCAGCCAGCCACAACAATCGGAGGAGCCTCGTAAGGATGCTTTGCCTATTTGCTGTCCCCTCCCAATAACGCCCACCCACCCACTCCCGAAAACGCTTATTTCTCGTTGAAACCCAATTCATATCGCCATAGCATTCTAGAGGCCACGCTCCTGACGTCAGAGCTTTGCCCACCCCGAAGCAGAATAATTTTCTCCTAGTTCTTATAAACGCTAGATCACCAGCTAGGAAGATATCGCACCTGCTTTGCCTGTCACCTGCCTGAGACACTGATGTAATGCTAGTAACTGAATCCTGGCTCCCCGTATATGCCTTCCTTGACGTTTTTCGCATGGCTTGGTATCAGCTCCTCTCCAGCGCTCGCCGGATTGCGTAGTGATGGTTGCTCAGTCTTCGTCAAATGCACTGCCCAAGCTAGCGTTACTGACCGCTCCTGCTTCCTCCTTATTAAAAAACCACTGTGGCTATCTGATCACGCCCCCGAAAAAACCTCCCCGGCTGCTTTTCTGTCCCTCAGGATCCAGAGCTCCCTAAAATGGACTCTGTCATGTATGTTTTCAGTGCTACGCTTGACTACCCCGCTAGTGTAAAAGTTTTTGCGGGTGACTCTACCATCCTCTAACCTGCGGGTCCTCTTTTACCCGTCCTTCCACCCTCTACGACTTCCTTTCCTTTGTCGGCCTTGGTTGGTGCACCCAACATGCCTCCAGCTCTACAAGAGTAACAACGTCTTGGACCTGGTATTCTCCATCGGTGTTCCTGATACCACTACTCAGGTCACCGACCACTTCCCGGGTAGTGACCACCGTATTGTCTCATGTAAATTTAGTTGCTTCAGCTGCTCCCGTCCGAATCAATCCCCTCTTCCTGCCCCGACTTTCTACCCCTTATGTAACTGGCCTCTTGCACCTACAACAAGCCTTTTCCTCAACTGAGACGCCTTTTTCCCTCCCCTGATCCTCTAATTGTTGTCATCTCTCCCTACTCCAACTTCTTGCACTCCTCAGATGCCTCAAACCCATGCTTCGGTCCAGACCCCAAGTTCTGCAGCTTCATTTAGGGGGTAAGCTGGCTAAGCCACCACCTATGTTTGATAGATCACTCGAATTCACAATTCTTCTGCGCATCAACCAGTTGCTACGGAAGCCACGTCGTATTACCAAATCGCATCTAAGAAGCTCAGAGGCCACAGCTTTAGAGCACCCCAACAAAGCCGGCTACCTGTCTAACCTGACCAGTAAAAGGTCTAACCGCTCCACACTTGCCTTGCTTAAATTTCTCATCCACTGCTCATCTCCCGCTGATACCTCGGAGTATATTTCAGAGGCCTTCAATGATCACTTCCCATCCTCCCTTATTGACCACCCCGGTGTTCATCCCCCTCCTGTTCATCCCATCATCTCAGCCTATCCTTACCGGTTCCGTTTACCAATCTAGATGTTGACAAACTGGTCTGCACCATTAAGCCTTTCCCGAAACCGGACCCAGAAGGTCACCTACCGGCGTTTCTCCCATTTTGGCGGTCCCGAAGTTCCTTTGTTGTTACCCAGAGTATACACAACCTGAATGCTTTGCAGCCTTGTCCCCTCCAACAGGAACCTCTGTTATTACTCCATGATTCAAAATGAACGCACATCAAGACCCGAGAAACTATTGGCCTATTAATCTCACCCCAGTATTCTGTAAAATCATGGAAAGAACTGTCAAAAAGCACATGGTCTTGATTCTTTTAACTAACGACCTGCTGAACCCTGGTCAGCATGGTTTGCTGAATTTCCTCTCATGCTTCTCCTGCCAGATGGACTTTGTCAATGTCCTGTAGTCTGCTGTCGAAGCCAGCAGCTCTGCAACTGTCATGTATTTCAACATGCCCGAGACTTTCCATCATGTACCCCACGTGCACCTGATAGTCAACATCCGATCTCTTGTTATAACGGATCCTCACCCTTCTTGTTTATCCTCATATATTTCTCCCAAGGATCACAGGCCGCTTTGGTTGACGGACACTTATCTTCTGACAAAATCATTACTGATGGCTTCTCCCGGGGCAGTGTCTCAGACTCAATACTATTCTTCATTTATATCAACAACGTTCTATCTTCTATTTGACATGGCGCCCCACTTCTCCTTGCCGAAGGTATAAAAATAGTTTGCTCCTCCCGCCCTAATAACCTATCCACGACCCTTAGCAAATTATCGAGTGAGTTATCACCCCCCCGAATCTGGTGCACCCCGTGCCTAATGGAGTTCTTTGCGGAGAAAAGCTTCCTTCTGTCTGATGAATGTTCTGCACCACCCGGTCAAATCATTCTGGACGGCCTGCCTATCCCCATACACCCCATGGTTGTTGATCTTGGCAAGTGCTACTCCTCTTCCTTAAACCCCGGGGGACAAGCATCGTTCCAAATCGCTTATGCCAAGCTAACCTTAGGCCTGAGACATCGATATTTCTCACTACCCGCCAGCCGCTTCTCCATATATATCTCACACCTAAGACCACTCCTAGAATACTGCTCGATCACCTCCAGCCGCTGTCCACTTTCTTTTGTTATGCCTCCTGGGAATGTCCAGCCTGCCCTCACCAAGAAACCCTTGAGTGTATCCATAGCTCTATCATACCGCCAAAGCTATGCGCTCCTGCATTCCTGGCTTCTGCTGACTTTCCGCTTGAGTTTCTTCCTAGTGCTCTCAGTTGAGCTGATCCACAACCGACACTGTGCTCCCTGCCATATCTCTTGAGCTGACCCTAAACTTATCACCTTCGTCAGGTTACCTTTTCTCGCCCCGTCCCTCAAGCTAATCTCATTCCGACTTCCAGATTCTTCCTACCAGCTTATCCAAAAGCCTGGCCACTCATCTGTCGGATACACCCGGATAATAATGATACACCGTCATCCGCCTATTACTGCTCCTGTTGGCTCTGCTGTCCAAAATTTCTCAAAATACAGCTGTTCTGTGCTGGTTCATGAGCAGTTTAGTGGTTACTCTGCCCAACTGTATACTCATCGATGACCACTAGTGTCAATTCCCACGGTGCGGGATGCCGTCAGATCCGCTGCTTTGGCCGGCACACTTCTTGCATGCAGGATCTCTGCAAAGATGTGCCGGCACAACTAGGCTGACGGGTCGCAACCCCTGTCACCAAAACTGTTCTCAGGTTGGGTGCCCAGCGCACTGCCAATCCCACTCACTGACACCGTTTGCAGATTACAGAACATCATTTGTAGCCCGCTATGCTGCTGCCAACATGCCATTCGCTACATCTTCTGCAAAGACTGTTTCTTCCTTCGGCGTTGCTCTCAATATTGACATAATTACATTTATTTTCATTCCCGGCTTTGTTCATAACTCCATCTGAGTACTCATTAGCTTGCAGCTTTCATCCTCATCAACCAATTTTCATTCTCCCTGGCATACTATGGTTGCCTATATATCGATCTTGGAATGCACCTCAGGGACTATCTTCCCTGCTTTTCATGTCTGCCTACTGTCCGGTCTCTTCCTTAAACCTGTCTATTCTTCATGTTAGAACTCGCTGCTACTATTCATTCACTGGCACATTTACTGTCCCTGTTCTACCCTCCACCACAATCGCCAAACGATATTCTTCACTGAGATATTCACCGCAGTATTCCAGCAATGTGATAAGTGATCATTTGTCCTTTCCATCAGTCCAGTTGTTTGCTTTTACAGTGTCCTCCCTTTGCTTCAATATGATCTTGCAGGTCTGCATGAATCCTCCACACTCGTAAGTCTCAAATATGTTCACCATGCAGCCTCACCGTTGCTGTTATGTCAAGACGCCCGTCAGAATGGTCATCAAAATTTGTTCTCTTACCGTCTCCCCGCTGTAACGCCGCCGTTGCATGCCAATCGCCCATATAATTACTTTTCAAGGCATCCCAGATTGGTTTATCGCCCAACTGTCGCCTCCATGTTGATATCTCATGATCCATCTAGTATACGGCAAAAAACTGCCGAATTCCCGCTTGTCCCCGCCGGACTTTCTTTCATCACTTTGGCAGTCTCTCTGTTTCCCTCAAGCTGAGCCATTTTTTGACTCGTTTGATATATAAATTATTCCGTGAGTAACCAGATTTTATATTCCACCCCCATCTCCGATGCATGAATGATTTTATGTTGTAGCTGTCGTTACACTCCAGCCTTCTCACTTGTGTGCTGTGTCACTTCATTACCCCGTGATTATCGCACGCAACGTTCGTATCATCCAGTCTATTGTCCCTTATGCAAGTTATACAACTTTGTACTTGTCCAACCTTTGCCCATCTCATCTTGATTTATCCTCCTTTTTCTTTCGGATGTTCCGCGACCAACCCGGTATAGGCAAACAATCCACTTCAGGGTACCTGCTCTCCTCCGGCCTTCTTGTCATATTCACTCCAGCCTTCCCCTTATCCCCCTAGAGGTGTCTCTCTTCCGCTTTAAGAACTGACGCTGCCAGTGTCCAACCACCAACTTCTACTGGCCGCTTTGCCGACTGTTTTTATTGTTTATAAAATGGATGTCCCGTTCCTTTTTTCTCATCAGACTCACTGGTCTAGAGGCTGCTTCTTCATAGTTGTAATGTAATCCACCTATCAAAACGACCATCATGACTCTCGTCTACGCTCTACTCCATTACTACTCGTGCATGCTATTTGCCTTTACATTAACCACGCATAACATCCCATACAGATTTAGCGCCGTGATTCCGTACCCCTGCTGACCCTTCGTGGCATACCTATACTAATGTAAATAACTCGCTAAAAGCTTACCGGCTTGCCCCTGGCTATTTCTTTCATCACTGCTCTCAAAATTTCCCCCTCTACCTATCGAATTTGTTGCTCTCTTCCCTCGTGATTGAATACGTTGGCATCTCGCAATCCAATTTTACCGCCATATTGGCTGCTGATTCATTGCATTTCATCTCTGGAGATACTTTCCTATACACCGTCGGGTTTTCCACCTACATAATTTTCATGCTGTGTAGAATGCTAATAACTGCTAGAGTTCCCCTTGACGGGCTCTCCTTTTTAAAAGGGCTTAACAAATATTCTTTTATTTTACCCGAATTTCTAGGTATTAAGCTTCGAATACTGGCCTAAAATATTAGAAGAGACAATGATTACTTCTTATGCAGATGATTTTCCTGTTTCGACAAACGACGGCGCTGATGTTTTGACGTTGGTAGAAGGATTGTCGCAACTGGTAGTGCGACGTGGATTGAGGTTGTGCTAGTGGGCCAGCAAGAGTCTCACCGCCCTGAGTGAGATCAGCTTGCTGACAGGGAAAAGTCAACTAGGGAAATAGACATAGGTGCTTTCTCGAAGCAGAGTGCCTTGAGATTACAGTAGGTCGCGGAGGTTGACTTTCTCGTTTACCGACTCCAGACTATGACGCGAGGACTTTTGTTGGCTTTGTTAGCTGTGAAAAAAGACTTTTATGATGGCTCGGACACTACCTTTTATTCTTAAAGAGTCTAATTTAGAAACTTTTCGAATTAAGGTTTGGGAGGAGGTGCCGCTACGGTCTGAGATGCTTGGTCAGCGGAAACAGTGCGAAAGTATCGTTGATCGAAAACAAACGGTTCGCATATCACAACAGAACCCCCACGAGACTGAGTCCGACGACTCTGCTGAGCTGTGCTTATCTTAGGGCGCACCAAAGATCAAATATGGGGTGTTGGCGTATCCATGCTCCGTAGGTTATGCTTTTCCTTGACGATGCCTCTTGACAATAGCCAGGTCAAGATAGATACTTATAAATTTGAGGAGCATACCGCATCTGATGTTGTTTGCGGCCATAGTGGCAGTTGGGCTAGTACAGGTTGCTGAAAATGAAGCTAATTTTGCTTGAGATATTCTGCTGGACAGATATTTTAGCCCACCTGCGCTACATCATAAGTGAACAGAGACTTTAGGCGATTAACGCAGTTACCGGTGTCCATATTAAGCTAGCTTTTGTTTCATGAACACTGCCGACAGGTGGCTGGATGGGATAATACCGCTGATCTGTCCCGAAGGGGTATAAAGCCTCTGTGTTTCAGTACTTCAGGGTTTCACAGGCCAACATTCTTGCAGGCTTGAAGACTTGCTACGCTTGGTGGATGGTATGATTAGCAAGTTCCAGGTGAGTCACTAAAACTTAGGAAAAATGCGACGGTGAGCCTTCTCTCCCGCCCTTGAGTCTTAGATTACCTCGAATAGTTCCATTTTTGACATATGATACTTAAACCGCTGGGTCTGTTTCTATGGTTTCCAAGGAACCTTTCAATATGTGTAAGAGGCCGGTATGGAATGACGTTATTTTTGGGTGACTCAACCGTGCCACAGACCAAGAAAGGTTATAGGGAGGTGCTCAAATCAGTTCAACGGGTTGAATTCCCTCCAAAAACTGTAAAGTGGCCTTGTATTATTAAGCCTATGGAGATGAAGATGGTTTCGAATCAATCAAAAAACTCATTCCATTTATTATTAACCAAAAGTCTTTTGTCCGTGGGCGTTGACGATGGTCGGGTTTATATGAAATCGCTAAAAACCCTGTAATTTTGCCTAACTGTCGTACAGTAGCGGATTGAATCATAACACCATCGTGTTCTGGATGGCCACGTTGCCTGTACACATGTGCTGGCTGAGATTCCTCAAAGGTTTTGAATCTTACAGAATGAAGCCTTTGTTCCTCCGGGTATTGCAAACGTTTGACACGCAAGATGATGCTGCTCCACCACATCGCCAAAATTGACCCTTCTTTAATGGTGGCTTTCCAGCAGCCCCTTCCACACTTTGCGTGAAGTTTGTGCCTATAAATTAAGACTCATATGTCGGCAGTTAGAGAAAGGAGAAGAAACCTTATGGTCGCCTGTTTACGTGCCTAAATCTGAGAGCGGTGCATATCAAAGCAATCCGCTCGCTGATCAAGGAAACCATCATCATGCTGTACTAGGCTGACGGTCAGGCGGGGCAGCTTAGGGTGGCATGTGGGGAAAACGGTAGCAATTCTAAAGAATGTCAAACCAAACCACGTTTCCCCCTGCTCGACATCCGATAGACCGGAGTTAACAGTTTTGGTGTAACCTAGGGTAGAGTGGTAATCCAATCCGGCTGATGTCAGTCACTACGAGGAACACTAGGAGAAGTTGATATTGTCTGCTCGGAGAATAATACGATCAATATCTCAGGATCAGGGCATGACTGAAGAAACCCTTTCCAAGTTTCTGGCAGAGGTTGAAAAAATAATCAGCCACCAAGCCATGATTGCTGCGAAAGATGATCCCAAGGATTAAAAAGGCTCTGGGGCCAAAAATGTTTTTAGAGATAACGGTGGGCTCATAGATTATGTGGATGTTTCTTAGTCCTATGTAAGGTTTCGGCGGAGGATGAACTTGGTATATTCATATTTTTGAAGTTCCTGACGGAGGAATGCTTGTCATCTCATCAAAAGGACACGTAAAGCCGTCAGGAAAAATATGATGGAAAGTGGTTTGGTATTGTAGCTGTGGACGGTTTTCACAGATATCTGCCGCCGATGGGGGCTTCAGCATTAGGTTAATAGCTTCCAGATTCATGTTACTAGTTTGTTCGTCTCCAGATAATGAGCTTCTGCCGCCTTTCAAGAGCCATGATACTTTGGTCGATGAATGTGCCCTTGAATCCATAATGACTATGAGCTAAAATTGACTGTCATTGTTGGTTTGTATGCAAAACAGTTCTAATCCTTTTAAGGTTCATTAGTGGAAATCCTCTCTAATCTCCGTCACACACTTGCACTGTTCAGACCACGATTAATTCTTGCTTATCCTCGGACAACTGCAGCGCATGTCAACCGCGAACACTCATTTGTATCTCACTAGTGCGAGCGACTTTTTTTGACTTGACCTCTGACAGTCCCGGAGAAAGTATTTGAAAGTGGCTTTTGCTGGACTCTAGATCTCGTTGCTAAAGGTTTCGGCAGTACAGTTTAGGATTTGTTAATAATTTACACGCATATGGTTTGGTAATCTGGCACCGCAAAATCTCAGATTTATCCTTGTTCTGACTTTGGGATTCGGTAGTTCGGCTACGCTTCATTCACGATCAGAATAACTTTACAGCCCCTACCCATGCCGGCTTTCAGGTTAGCACAGGTCGGGTGTTCTTTTCCTTGTGACCAGTTCCGTATTTAGTGTTATATTTGTCTGCGTGCTCCCCCCAACAAAATAAGATAACCGAAGGGCAAAATGAGCACTGTCGCCCACCAGACCCACCCATGCTTTGCCACTCGGCGCTTTGTAGACTGGCTGTAGTGTCATCTGATACCAGGTGTAGCTTACGTATTTCAAAGCGGCCATCGCCCAAGTTCTGTGATTGGCAGAGACCTGGGGTCATTGTTCCTTGTCCAGAAGCACTACCCACCTAAATCAAAGCGAACGTTACTGTAGGCAACCTGAGGGTTGGGTTTACCAGCTATAGGTGAGTGTTTCGCAAGCTCCGCCCCGTATTATCCGCGTCCGGGGTGACCATATGTCCCTGGAGGAGCAAGAGAAAAGCTGTGTGCTACACTGGTGTGTAGTACGGAGGATTTGCTATTACACTGATGGACCAGTTTATTTATCGTCACTGATACGAAAACTGTCAGTTAATAAGTAAATGTTAACGGAATGAGCCCTGGTTCTGCCGCTGGAATTAGACAGCATGACAAAGCTTGGTGTCATCCGCCAGACTGAAATGTTCATCGCTAGTAGACCCCATTTGCTGGTAGATCTACGGAGGGTATGTTGGACGGGGTTTTAAGCAAACAGATTTTCTCCCCGCCTCAGGTTGTCGCGGCCGTTAAGCCACAATAGATGATCCGTTTGGACTGGATTTATATGAGAAACATCCTTTGCGAGTAGAGTCCATAATGCTGTCCGTCTATTTTTGGTCCAGTTCTACTGATCTACCCCTATAGGAGCTGTAGTACAGGTCGTCTCCCTTGAGTTCGACTTCCATTGCCTCATTATTTTCCGTTGGTTGACAGCTTAGTTGACAAAGCTCCGTCAAGCCATTTTGGAAAACTTCTTCACGGCTCGCCTGAGACGCCGCATTGTCAAGTGAGGTTTGTGCACACACATTTCTACTTGTGAACGAATATTTTAGAGAAGGCTCAATTCGGAACAGGGCCGGCATATCAATTTCCCTCGAGTCTGTGGTTCCCGTTTCGTAGATCGGCTTCGGTTGGACGTGCTATCTCCCGGATTCGGTGCATTTTTAGACCTCCAAGAACGAGGAGCCGTAGCAAACGGTGATCGTTCATAGGCCTGCTGCAATAGCTAAAGGAAACAAATCGAGAGAAATGACCGGGAAACTAATTATCCCATGTCAGCTGAAACCGAATCTGCCTCCTTGAGGAAACCAACTTCCCCCTAGCTGGCAACCCTCTCTCCTTATGCTCCTTCAATTTTCAACACTTATGTGGTGCTGAGCTTGGAACCACGAATTATAAGGTGTGAAAACCGGGACAGTGCGTCCCTCGTGAAACGACGCCGTTTTACTCAGTCAGCATTCTACTTACTGGCAGAGTTTTCGGGTGTTCCCTGGTACAAGTTCTGCTAGAAAGGTCAAAAGCACTTCTTACCTGATTTAATGCGGCTTGGCTAAAACCTTCCTTTGACCAGCATACCTTCCCACGGTATTCCTTCCGCTCTCTCCAACGTCCTTTCCTGTCTCCATCCTAGTAGGTGGACCCAAAGTATTGCCCAATCTACCAGGAAGGACCCCTTCTTTGATCCTGTATTCTTCGTCAATATTCGTGATGTCACCACACAGGTAAGTGATCACTTTCCCGGTAGTAACCACGGCATTGTTTCCAGTACCTTTGCAGGCCTCAGCTGTCCACTTCCGAATCGAACCTCCTCCCTTTCAACTTTCCGCCTTTCATGTAACTGGCTTCGCGTACCAAAGATTATCCGCTCACTTGACTGAAATAAAATCTTGCTTCTCCCTGATCCTCATGTTTCTGTCAACTTTTTCTACTCCCATCACTCACATAGCGTAAATGTAGCCTATCCGTGTGTCAATCCGCAGTTCCCCCTGCCTTTTTTCAGAGAATAGGTGGGCTAAGTTCTAACTTACCTTAACTAGGTCATGCAACTTCACTGTTCTCTTGCGCATCAATCGGTTGAACTTGGGGCTGTGTCTTAGGGCTGAATTGCTTCTGAGACAAAAAAGGCTATCTTTTGAGCGGAATTCAGCAAAACTGGTAACTCCACTGCCTGATCGGCAAGAAATCCAACTACCCAATCCGGTTTATTCCAAATTCTATATGCACGGCAAGGTTTCCGCCGATTCTCTAGCTTATATTTCTCAAGCCTTCATTTAGCACTCTTTCTTTCCAACCCATCACCTGCCCTGGTGTCTCTCTCTCTCCCATCAGTTCTATCACCTCAGCCCCTCTTTCATCGATTTACTCCACCCGTCCTGAGATCAATAAATTAGTCTCCCAGTGAAACCTCTCAGATCCCCTTTTGATGATCTCTCATCTCCCTTTCCGTTTGGGCGGTTCGATCAACCTTTGTCTTTATTTAAAACATACACGATCTCTACGCTCTGCAGTTTCATCTTTACTTAGCAAAAAACTTCTCCTTTCACCTCGACCTTCAAAGGAGTTCCAAAACAGGGTCCAGATAACCATCTTTTTGTGCACTACATCCCGGAAGTGTTAAATTATAAAAAGAACTGTCAGATTCAAATTATTGATTGTCACTTTTATCCAACAATCTGCTGAACCCCGTTAAGCATGGTTCTCTGAATCATTGCTCCTCCCCCTCCTGCCAGCTGAACACCATTATAGTCTTGTCGTCTACGGAATGAAGCTTGCAATTATATGATTGTCTTGTATCTTGACGTGTCAAAGGCTTTTGAAGGTGTCCTCATACGCACTTGAAGGCCATAGTTTGGCGTTTCGGCATATGGGATCATTTCTTCTCCTGTTCATCCCCATATTTCTCCCACAGATCAAAAGCTGTGTTGATCGACGGATACTTTCCTTCTGCTGGATTCAACACCACTACCGAATTTCAGGGTAGGCCCGTTATTATCCCTCATTTTAATCGGCGACATTTTCTCTTCAATTCGCCACGAAACTCCGTCCTTTTTCGCCGATAATATCAAATTTTGATACTCTCTGTACTTTACTGACCTGACTGCCTTTCCATGCTACAGATCGAGTTATTATCTTTTCTTCGGAGTTGGTGCATCCGGCGGTTCATGGAATCCTCTGCAGAGTGCTGCTCCGTTCTGCCTTACAAATAATAATAATAATAATTCATTTCAGAGAAGCTCGAAGCAGGCCTTAAGCATGATTAAAATTTTACAAGCAAAAAAAAAATGGCAGACAACATTCATGAAAACATTAGAAATAAGCTACACAAAGGGGGGTACGAAGAAATAGAAAGAAGAGAAGGAGAAGGAGTAGTGGAGGGAATTTAAGTGAACCCGGGGATGGATTCAAATTTGAGCCCGGCTAACTTGAAGGTCAAGGACAGATAAAGCAGCTCACTGGGCCAAGTGAGAGAGAGCGGAACTTGGGAGTTTTACTTGAGGAGGACTGAAAATCGGCATGAGAAACTATCGTTAAGAGAAACGATAAAGAAAAAATGAAAAGAGAAGAGAAGAAGGGAAGGACAAAAATTGAGTTGTATGGCTGGAGACTACGTAGACATGAGCTATGCACTATTGCGATAGAAAGACTGTGCTAAGTGGAAAACAAGAAGCTAGCGAAGCAAGACGTAAAGAGTGAGTCAGAGGGCAGAAATGCGGCGGAAGAATCTAGAAGCGGTGAACGCGGGGCACGGTTATAGACAAAATGGATGCATATCACGAAGAATGGCGGTATGGTGGTAAGAGAACCGGCCGACGAAGAAGTGAAGGAGGCAGAGGAAATATATGGATATATATATATGTATTTATAGATATATATATATACATATATATCAGAGCAGGATCAAATGGCAGTAAAGGGGCGGAACACGGAGGTAGCAGTGCTTGAAAGAGACAGGCGGGGTTGGGTCAAGTGGTACGGAATTAAACCGGATAGACCCTGATGAATTTTGTTAATGTCAAGTGAACCTGGGGGATCAACAGCGAAAGGGAACCAACTCTGGGAGTACAGAAGTGGTGGCTGTGAGCAGAAGTTGATAAACATGGAAATATGAAGGAGAGGATGGATGAACACAGCTGAGAGTGAATCTAACGGTCTGAATATTTCAGGTGTGACATGTGGTGAAGGCCGAAAATAAGGAGAGCATTAATAAATGGACGTACATTATGCAGCAAGAAGATGGCCGCGAAAGTGGCTGGAGAACGCAGAGGAAATGGAAGTACGTGGTGGTGTAATGATCACTGGGGAAGGGTAACTTGTAGGTTAGAAGACCCGTGGTGCGAAGATGCATCGTTTGTAACGGCGAATAACATGGAAGAGAAATGAGGAAGCTGATGATAATAAAGATCAGGTAATGGCAGGTCAAATAGTTTGAAACTGTAAGTGAAGGTGATGACGTTAAGATGACACCACACTGGGTGGAAAGCGGAAAAGCAGCCCAGCCTGAAAGGTAAAATAGCGATGCCTGTAGCGAGCAATGTACGAAGCAGACGAGTGTTGACCAAAGAGAACCAGGTAAGAGATGATGAATCAGATTGTTTCACTGCGGATGACACAGGATGATGATCGAGAAGAAGAAAAGAACCCTGACGGGAAAGCCTCTGATGGAACAAATGTGCACGAATTACAGTTTCGCGTCGGGGTTGGGAGAATGGAACTGGATAGGTACGTGCTTATGGACCATTGCACCAGTGGATTGAGCCAGAAGTTGCTAATCCGTCAACAGCCTAAGAGGACGATCTACCTCAGAATTACGGATTCAGACATGGAAAATATGGAGGTGGCAAAAAGTTAATAAATTTGGTCTTAAAAAATGCGAAGGTTGGAACGGCGAGTTCTTATATGGTGATTGGCCATGGTTACGGATGGGTCTGGTGCTTAACGGTGAGGGGTTTAAGATGGACAAAAAAGGATATCTCAAAAAGGTAGCTAGTGGGGTATGCCATCAGTGGGCTTTATAAGCACATGGAGGTACCAACTGGATACTGACTGGGAGCCGACATGGGCGAAATAGGTGGAAAAGAACATATTTCGGGCTTGGGCAGAGTAAAATGGATAGGGCAAGGGTGACATCATCTAGTGAGGGTTGTCATTGTGAAAAACGACTGGGACAAGAACAGGATGGATAGCTGTGCATACAGAGGTAGAGAGATACGGAAGGGAAGTGATAAGAATGCGGACAAGAAATATAGATGAGCGAAACTTGGCGGAAGAATGGTAGGAGCATGCGGTCCGCAACGGACAGTGATGAAAGTGGTAGGGCGGGGAGAGTTGGAGCTTGCGATCCGCAGCCGGGGCTAGTGGATGGGACCGACCGTGCACTGGACTTCCCAACCTGAAAACACTTCGTGAAGGAAACACAGGAGGTGTGATCCACCAGCCTAATTGCGCTCGTACATCGTTGCAGGCGGCCTGCACCCTCGGTGTGCGCCGGCCAAAGCGAATGATTTGGCAGCGGCCCGCACATCTGGGATTGGCTTGAATGACCATTGATGGTTGTACAGAGGGCTGAGACACCATGATAAATGTACGTAGTCCAGGATCAATTGGACGGGTTGTGGGAACTTGGACAACGGCGCCAACGGAAACTGCGGGTGGTAGACGGCCATACAGTATTACGGCCCAGGTGCACCAGCCATGGGGGTGATCAGTACAGTGCCCGAGGTGGTTGACCGGCATTGATGATTACTGGAGAAGGAAATGAGGTGGAGAGACGCAGTCTGGGTATAACCCAGCCGATGATCAACGGTTAACGGAAAAAAGAACATAGGTGAAGCACTGGCTCATCGATGCAGCGGATCTCGAAGACAAATTGGGGTCATGGGACGTGAGACTAAAAAAGGAGAAGCATAATTAAGAGCTAAGAAATTCAGTAGAGGGTTAGTATTTCACCTAGAGTAGTCGTTCAGCAGAAGAAAAGACTAAGCTCTGCATGAAATTATGGAAGAAACTTGGCTGGAGGATAGGGTGGGGACACAATTGGTGACGTCATAACTGAACGTTGAACTCAGTTAGTGAGCCGCTCCAAGTGAGAGAAACGATACTAGATTTTTAGGCTCAAAATCGCAGAGGTGATGACGGACGTATGTGTGGCGGGACCTGGTGTGGAAAAGAGGCAACGTAAACAAAAGGATGCCAAAGAGTGTCGAGCTAAAGCCCATCTTGTTGCCATAGGGGGGTAGACAGAAAAGGTGAAACTTTGAAGGAGTGAGACATATAAACATCGGTAAATAGATGAGGATTCGCACAAAAAGCCAGAACCGCGGGGTAGATAGGCCTCAGTAATGGTCCATTAGTAGATGGACTAAGACAAAGCTCGGTCTATGACACGTGAGACTAATAAAGGAAACGGTGCACTATGGATAACTGAGATCCATAAGATTCAGTGACGAGGCTGAGATTTGATCTAGAGTAGTTGGTTAGTAGAAGAGAACAAGTAAGCTCTGCACGTAATTATAGGAAAAGCTTAGCTGGGGGATAGGGTGGGAGCAGATTTGGTGGGGTCATAACTGGATGTTGAATTCAGTTAGTGAGCCACGCCAAGCGAGAGAAACGATACTAGACTTTTAGGTTCAAAATCGCGGAGGTGATGACGGAAGTATGTGTGGTGGGACGTGATTTAGAAAAGAAGCAACGGAAGCCAAGAGGTATCGAGGAGAGTCGAATTACTTACCATGCTTGTGTTATTACGTACAGGACAGTAATGAGTATATATATACACATACATATATATATAGCGGACCAAGAGATAGTTACTGATGTAGTCCCTGTAGCGTTGTTTAGGCTGGTTTTAGGGCCGCAGAAGTGATGCAACTGAATAAGGGTAATATATCGTGGAGCGGATGAGGCCTGTTGACAAAATGTGAGGAGTAATACGGTGGCCTCTCCGAAAATGCTAACGCTTCTGGAAAGACTAACTGAAATTTAAAACTGGCAGGATCCTATAAGTTTGTATGGGAAAACAATTAGTGGACCGCTGATATGCTTTGAATAGGTGGGTGGCGGAGTTTGAGGAGAATCGGTCAAACAGAGCATTTAGAACTCAAAAGCGGTGAAGTTATTCAGGAGGGAGTGGTAAAGCGAGAAAGCAGAGCAATGGCTTAAAGGTCAAGGCCTTCCCCGTAAGCTTGACTTTCGGTTATGTGAACGTTGGATGAGCGTAAAACAGTTGGGATGGAAAGGAATTTATCGACAGCATGCGAAAATACATATATTGACTGAGATCTGGCGTGCGAAAGAAGTTTATTCCAGATTCTGGAGTACGTGAACAGAAAGAACTTCGAGGGCAGAACAGTCCTCGCGGAGGGTGTAGTAATAGTATACTGTCCATTATGGAGTGAATTTACAGTACCCTGGGAGAAGCGCAACTGGTTGGAGGAATAAGATTGTTTAGTCAATAGGTAATACAGAAACACCAGGATCAGCTTGATGCTACGAAGCCACAATGTTTCGACTTTGAGAGATAAGCATCGTTTCCTGCAGTTTACGTTTGACGACAAACCAAATGTTGCTTTGCGATTCTTCTCCGAGTACATTCGATAATAATGTGCTGTACAACCCGAACATTACTTTGGACGTCCTTTCCATCCCCATCACCCCCGCTGGTATAGATTTTGGCTTATGCTTTCCCATTTCTTTTAACTTCTCGGAACGAGCATCATTCCAGATGGATAAAGCTCGAAGAACCCCTGGCCTGATCCACCGATTTTTCTTGCCTACCGCCAGTCCTACTTCCGTGTACCTCTCGCACGTAGGACTATAACTCGAGTACTGTCTGATTACTTCCATCCACTGGCGGCGCTCTTCTGCCGTTGTTCTCCAGGATGTCCAGCATGCCGTCAACACGAAGCCCATAGGGATATCCGTAGCACTATCATACCACGAACGCTGTGAGCTCCTATATTTCAAGCCTCTGCAGGCTTTCTGCTTGAGGCTTGCCCTGGTCTCCCTAATTGGGCTAATCCGTAACCAAATCTACACTTCCTGTCACATCTTATGGGCTGCCCGCCGACCCTGTCTTCCTGATCATCAAGCCCATTTCCTCCCTCTCCCTCAATCTGATTTCGGTCGGGGGTTTTGATGCTCCATAAAAGCCTATTCCAAAATATGGAATAAAACTCTCAGAATACTTAGTGCTCCTTCACTTTACGCCTTTGAGTGCACAATATACCCACTAAAGCTTTCGCAATACTTTATTTTTAGCCAATGAGCAAGCCCCACCAACCTTGTCCCTGAAAGAGACCCCAGTCTGCGACCTTGTTACCTCTGCTTCATGAGCCAATCCCGAAATCCCATGTCCAACCCATTTCATCTCCTGAGTAACTCCGGCTATGGCAATTTCCCTCCTCGATCAGCTGTGAACTTACCTCCCGCTTTCATCGCGATAGTCCCATCTGTCATCCATATTCATCCCCGTTATCTATCCTGGCTCCATTTGTCTCTGTCTATCACGCATCGTTACATTAATCGCATCACTCTTCCCCAACGCCGATGCCCCCCTTATCTATACACATGATCTTCAAACTTTTCCTAGGGACCCTCTGAAGTGCTGAGCTTTTGTCTTAGTTTTTTATCCTTAAACCTTTGGCCTCTAGCTGGGACTTACCCAAAATGCCTGTTTCTCTCCGCTTGCCCCTTTCAAGTCATCCTAAGCGACCTTCAGTGATGCCAAAAGGATTAGACCCCAGGCTAGTCTTTATCCCGAAAGGCGCATCAGAATAATGATAATACTCGGCGGTCCACCAATCACGGCCCTCGCTGGCCTCGCTCTACTAGACCTCTCGCAGCCCGTCAAACTGACAGTTGATCATATTTCTTTGCTTGTCTCCTACACACCCTTGTATAATCGTCGATGATCATTCAAGCCACTCCTAAGGGTTTGGATAGCCGTCGGACGCACTTCTCCTTCCGGCCCACATTGGGATTGCTGGGCTTCTGCAAAAACGTATGGATGCAATGAGGCTGGTGGAGCACACCCTAAGCGTTCATTGCATGAAATGCTTTCGGGAAAGGTGTCCAGGACACGTTCAGCCTTGCCTACTTGCACCGATTGCCTCAACTCTCATTATTCTGCTAAATTCAACACAGCCGCTTGTGGCTAGCATGTTTTCACATTTTTCGTTCTGCAACCTATGTTCAACTATAGCTCTGGTCATCACTCCCATCGTTTCCCCATAGTCTTCGTTCCGCCAATCGGTGCTCACTCATTCTTCTCTTACATCCTCCCATAGTTTCTCGTCGTGATAGCTCTCACTACATGTACCTACCGATTCCCTTAATTACTCCGCCCATGCCCGACAATATTTACCTTTCTAGCAGTATCTATTTTAATGTCCCCACATTTCTGACCCGCCGTTATCAATATTTACATATTCAGCTAGTTGAATGCATCCAAGTATTCCTAATACCTGTTTTTGTCAGCCCGCTCGTCTCCTCATCCCACGTCTCAGACCATGACTTACTCGTTCTCCAAACTTGGTGCGTCTCGTGGTTCATGAAATTCTCTGCGCAGAAAAGCTTCCTCCTACCATACAAGTGCACGCTACCACCCGGCCAAATTTGTCTGGACGGCCTGCCCATCCCCATACACCCCATGGTTACCGATCTTGGCGTACGCTATTCTTGTTCCTTTAACTTCTCCGAACAGGCATCATTCCAAATCGCTAAGGCTAAGCGAACCCTAGGCCTGATCAATCGGTGTTTCCTAATACCGGCCAGTCGCCTCTCCATGTATCTCTCACACGTGAGACCGCTCCTAGAATATTGTCCCATTACCTCCAGCCTCTGGCCACGTTCCTCCATTGTATCCCTTGAGAACGTTCAGCGTACCTTCACCAAAAGGCTGTTGGGCGTATCCCTAGTCCTAACATACCGCCAGCGGTGTGAGCTCCTACAAATTGAGCCTCTATAGATTTGTCGCATGAGGCTCAACCTGATTTTCCTCTTTAAGCTAATCCATAACCTGGCCTACACCTCTTATCCCATCTCATTCGCTGCGCCCTGCTCCTACCCCATCCGGCACCGTGCCTTCTCTCTCACTGTCCCTCATTCTAATCTCTGTCTGAAGTCCCGATTCTTTCTGTCAGCCTATTCCAAAATCTGGAATAAGCTGCCCCTTAGCTTACGCAGTGCCTCCTCAATGTTCGCTTTTAGGCGCACACTTTCGTCATACTTAACAGTCCCTAATGCTATATTGCTCACTAATGAGCTCGTCTCCGCCGACCTGGCCTTTGAAAGAGGTCTTACACTGTAACTCTACTACCTCTGCGTCACAAGCCACTAGGTACACCCCGCGAACTAAGGCCATTGCCTTCACTGATCCACAGCGAACCTACCGCCTGCCATCATAAGGTAACCCTATTGCTCACCTACGCTCATCTCTTATCCATCATATTCACTTTTTTCCCCTCAGTATCCGTTGATTCTCAGCTGGGGCACACCCAGACTGCGCTTCTCTATCCCTTTTCCCTCTCCAGTGATCCCCGCTGGCGGCCAACCACTTCGGGCACTGTACTTACCATCTCCCTGGCAGGTGCACCTGGATAATATTGCTACACGGTCGTCTACCACTTGCTTTTTCCGTTGGCTCTCCTGTCCATGGTCTCACGGCTTGGTCGATTGTTCCTGGTTCAAGCACCCCCATCGCGGTCGTTCTGTCCCGTGTACAATTATCCGTGAACACTCGTGCCACTCCCAACAGTACGGGGCGCGGTCAGATCCACCGCTATGGCCGGCGCACATCGGGCGTGCAGGCCGTCTGCAACGATATGCGAGCGCAACTAGACTGGTGGATCACACCTCCTGCGTTCACTTCACGAAGTATTTTTCAGGTTGGGTGCCCAGCGCACGGCCAGTCCCACCCACTAGCAACGGTTGCGGATGGCACGCCCTAACTTTTCTTGGACTACCGAATCTATTGTTGTCGGTTGAAAATTGCATGCTCCTCATTCTTTTTCCGCCACAGTTTATTCACCTCAAGCTCTTATCATCTGTTTCCACTTCCCGTTTTTGTCGCCCTACCACGGTATGCCCACCTTCCCGTTTTGTCCTCCCTCCTACCGCCTCTCTCTGCATCAACTTTCACTGCTTTGAGTCACTATCGTCCTAACCACTCTTCTCTGTCGACGCTCGCCAATAACTCTTTTCCCACCTTCCGTCATTGCTTGCTTCTGTCATCTATGCGCTTGGTGTTACCCTCTGCTCAGAACGCCCATTGATAGCTTCCTTAAACCTGTCGCCCTGTTAATCCCTCCTCGTGCCCCATGCCATGATGAACCACCCGCACCCGCACTCATGCCCAATCTGCATATTAGAACTTGCCGCTCCAAACTTCGCATCTTTTACAGTCGTATTTATTATCTAATCACCACCACCATATCTTCCTTATTTGGCTCCGCGATTCCTCTGTGGTTATTTCCAGTGTCCTGACTAGTATCCACCTGTGCAATTGTCTGCCGGCACACAGCTCTCCGGCTCCATTGCCCCAACTCCTTTGCGCATTCATTTTTTGTGGCCTTTTTGCTCTGTTACTGGTCCACTTATCTCGGGGCTTCCCGCTTTCTTGTCCGCCTCCTTCGTGTTTCATCTGCAGTAAAATGATCTGCTTGGTGATTTCTTGCCTGTGTCTCATCGGTCATTGCTTTCATCCCTTGATCCGTTTATTGCTCGCTACAGGCATTTTTCTGTACCTTCCAGTGTGGTCCGCTTTTCCATGTTCCACCATTGTAATGACAACGTTACGTCGTGACGTTCTTTTACAGTTTCAAATTGTTTGAACTGTCACTACCCGATTCTTCTGGTCCGTCACTACATCTTGCACCTGCGTTGATCAAATAATTAGACCCATTCTTACCTGTTTTTCCTTGATCCTGTCTTTCATCTTCACTCTTCCATGAACTGCTCCTAACAGTCTTCATCACTTCTGTGCTTCCGCATTCTATTTTTCTCTCCGTTGGGCTGCCACGTGCACTTGTCATGAAGTTAATCCACCACGACATTCCAAAGTTAATCCCACGACAAATTGATCTAACATTACCTACTCCTCCTATTGACTGATAATTTCTTTCTAGGACCCCACTGTTATTGCTCCTGCTTCTCTTATACCTATATATATATATATATATATATATATATAATAAATCTACATATATATATACATAAACTTACGCATTTATATCTATGTGCACGCGCTTTGCATCTTGCAGTTCCTCACCTGCCATTTCTCTTGCTATCATCCCAACAACCGTCATCATAGGCATCCAGCAAATATACATCTGTGCCTCACATCTACCGTATCCAATTCTTCTAAATCGTTTTTGTCATCTGATCATCCCTCTACGTCTTGCATTGCTCGCTGCCTGTTTTACGGTGAGTTTTGTGTCCTGTCCGCCGACAAATGCTTCATTGTCATCTAATCCACTGCAGTGCACCTCGCCTTTTTCTCCATCGTTCCTCGCTGCTGCAGTTCTTTATACCGATTTCCAGCCTTTCTCATGTTTACCAGTCTGCCTCCATATGTAATTGCCCGGGACCAGCCATTCAGTCCACCCGACCTTGAATTTCAAACTCACCGGGCGTCCATTCAAATCCGCTCTTGAGCTCATTTAAACTCCATGCAATCTCTATGGTGTGCATACGTTTATACTATATTCATCCTACATTATTCTTCCTTCTGAGCATTTTTATCCAATATTTTCATGAGAGTCTCCATATTTTCATGAATTATATCTGTCAATTCCATCACCCGTATCTACATGATCATGCACGCGGCACGCTTCGGGCGCTTCCGAAATAAACCATTATTATTATTATGAACCAGTTTTAAGGGCCGGTCTTGGAATGTCCCCCTAAAAACCCCTGAAGTTCCGTGTTACCTCGGAATCACTCACTTATCCACACAATTGTTTTGTGCATCATTTGTTTCTAGGACTAACGCTTGACTGTTCGCGCCCAGCGCGCTACTCTGGCATATCCCTATTCCGGGCCTGTGTGACGCACTTGCTGCTTGCTCGCACGCCACAATTCCGTCCTCGTTTTTCGAGTCTTTGTGATCGTAAAATGGAGGTTTGTATCTGTTTCGTGCTTCTGTTCATTCCATAAACTAGTATCATAGAACTTCACGGCTAATCACTTTCCGACTTCGGGATTCGTTGCAACGTTGGCTACGTATTGCTCAAAAGAGTCTCACATTACTCAATTGCTCAACTTGGAACGAGGAAGTACGCAACATGCCAAGAAAATGATCGAAGCAATTGGAATCTTGACGGTGAGTAATATGGTGAGTCATTGGGAAGGTTTTGGGGTAAGTTTGATTCTTTAGTTGATGCTAGGTCACCTAGTCCGGTCGGTTATAGATCATGTATTACTGAGGGTGATATGGACTGCAAGAATGTCGATCTATTCAAGTTAAAGATATTAGACCCAGAACAACAACTGTTATCGGCTAGGCAACGGGTCCAGGAAGTAGAGGAGATGTGTAGACAGAAAGGACGTGGGTAGAGGGCCAACGACTACGACTTATCCGACAGGTCAGGACAAACTAAAATGGGAAACTCTGTGCCGGTCGCCGAATATAAAACATCAACGCCACCAACGATCTATCTGCAAAGAGTAGAGCTGACATTTTTTGATGGACGGCCTGGATACTACTGCAAGTTCATCAGGCAGTTCAAAACTTTCGTCGAAAACAAGATAACCTACCGTGGGCAAAGGCTTCTCTACCTGACTCGTTACTGTCGAGGCCGAGCAAGAGAAGTCATCGATGGGTGTACCATGCTCGACCCGGAACAAGACTACACATGAGCAAGGAAGTCCTTGAGGGACCTGTTTGGCCAGCCATTCAAGGTAGCCCGTAACCCAATGGAGGGCGTGATGTTAGAGACAAAATGATCCAAGGGCGACCTAGTGATCAAAATGCAGAACTGTTCAATAGCCGTCGACCATTTAGGTTACAGGGATGACCTCGATGCAACACACGCGTTGGAGGGCATAGTCCATCACCCTTCTCCCGAACTACAGAATCGGTGGGCGGAAGAGGCGGAACGTGTAAGCCGGGGCGACCGTGAGGCTAGCTTCGAAGACTTGACCGAATACTTGGGAAGGCGACCCAAGAGAGCCGACAGTAGATTTGGTCGACTCATCAGGGATAGTAACCCAGTAAACAAATCTAGCACTAGCCAGGCTCGAACCACTGCACGGGAACATCTGAAATACCAGCCTTGGACCGATGCACACGTCATCTCACGTGAGGCTATAGCGCATCCAAGTTGCAGGCCCTGTGACGCTAGCCATGGGCTACCAGAATGCCCCAAGTTCATCAACGCCCCAATAGACAAACGTCGGAGAATGGTGAGGACGACATGAGCGTGCTTTATATGCCTCAACACCACGTACCGGGTGGCAGTTTGTCGAACGAAGACCAAGTGTGGTCACGAGGGTTGCAGAGGCGGACACCACCGATTGGTACACCAAGCAAGAGAAACTACCCCAGAGACGAACACCAGGCCAACTGTTATTTGTTCAATGTCACGGTCTGCCAGTAAACCAGTACGTTTGGGAGTAATTGCGGTGAGAGTGATGACCCCAACTGGGTTGGTCAAGGCGTTGGCTTTTGTTGACGGTGGACCGGACGCTACCCTGGTGAAGGAGCGGTTTGCCGACAAACACGGGCTCGCTAGAAGTACGACATCGTTAGCAGTGAGCACGGTGGGCGGAACGCGAGTAATGACTGCCGACCGGTTGAGGCTACAGCTCATCTTCTTAGACACCCAGGAGCAAATCGAGTCAACGGAGGCACTTACATTAGCTGGTCTCCCCGTGCGAGCACTAAGGCTGGTGAACGCAATTTTACCTAGGTGGTCCCACCTGCAGGGTGTAACCGTTGTAGACAAGTAGGATGACGAAGTAGACCTCCTCATCAGCTGCGACGTACCGGAGGCATATTGAGTACTTGGCCAGAGAGTGGGCAACCGCCAGGCACCTTATGCCGTACGCATAGCTCTGGGATCGATATTATATGGTCCAGTAGGAAGGGTGGTTCCGTAAATCACGTATCAGCTGAAGCGGACAACATAGAGTATCAATTGCAGTGGCTGTATGAAAAGGAGTTTCACGACATTGGAGTCGAAAGACCATCATTGTCCCAAGAGCACCACTTCACCCTGCATACAGCGCGGCAAGGGGCTAGAGGCCTTAAAAACAGTTCGAAGTTCCCGCCCCATGGCGCACACCATCTGACCCTTGGATTGATAACAGAAACCATGCTCCGCAAAGACTACTTCGACTGAAAGAACGCTTCGTTCGAGACCGGGATCTATGGGAACGACATGCAGAATTAATGAAGCTAAACGAAGCTCTTAGCTACGTTCAAAGGATACCCACAACCACCAACGGCCGGGAGGGATCTGGTATCTACCTCACCAACCGGTTCTCTACCCCAAGGAACCCGTAAAACTGCGGGTGCTAATCGACTGTGCAGCCAAGTTCCAGAGTAAGTCGTCAAACGATCGCCTACTACGAGGGCCTGACTAGACCGCGCCATTGACTGGGGTCCTGTGCCGTTTCAGATAAGTTAGAGTGGCCTTGTCCCCCAATATCAAGAAAATGTCTTACGAGGTGAAAACACCGATAGAAGAGCAAGATGCGTTGCTTTTCCTGTGGTGTGAAGAGATCAACTGGAACAAAGCAGTGAAAAATTATCAAATGACCGTCCACCCCTTCGGAGCCGTATCATCACCGTTTCGTACGAACTACGCCCTTCGAGAATCAGCGAACAAACATGAAGCTTTGGCCCACCGGTCGGTGATAGATGGCATCAGCAGAAACACCTACGTCGATGACTATCTTGGGTCGTTCGACGGTGTAGACTCGGCCCTAGTGCAGTTCAGGGGCCCAACAAGATTGCTAGAATATGGCGGCTTCTATTAAACGAAATGGATGTCGAACGCTTCAGAAGCACCCAAAGTCATCCCGTACCGCGAGGGGGTCGAAGGGGTTAGAGATTCGAACGACTCCCCATTCCCTTCCGAAAGCATGCTGGGAGTACAATGGAATGCGGAAACGAATGACCTCGTTTTTGAGCCGAACGTTCCCAAGCAACCAGTAGCTCCTGGTATGCTATCTGCTATCTCTAGTTTGTTCGATCCGTTTGGCTTTGTCTCGCCCTGGCTGTTACCCGTGAAGATCCTGCTGCAGTGGCTCTGCCACAAGAAAGTCGATTGGGACCAGCCACTGGACCGAGAAGATCGGTTGGACTGGGAGGAATTTCTGAACACCCTAAAGAAACTCGGAAGCATAAGGATTCCACGATGTTCGCTCCCTGATCATGCAGCAATGACGGGGGAACTAGACGCCTTTTCTGACGTATCCAAAGTCGGTTACGGAGCCATGGTGCGCGGACGATGGGGCATGGGAGACGGACAATATACCACGAGGATCCTGTTCGCCAAATCCTGCGTTGCCCCACTGAAGACGGTTTTGATCCCGCGCCTTGAACTCAGCGCAGTCGTGTTAGCAGTCAGGGCGATACAAGCGGTAAAGAGATGCTTCGACGTCTACGATTGGTCAGCTAAATTTTGGACGGACTCGAGGACAGTACTGTACTACAACAACAACTTCAGTAGCCGGTTCAGTACCTTCGTTGCCAACCGACTCACGATCATCCACGACAAAACGGCCATGGACCTGTGGAAGCATGTCAGGTCTGGCGAAAACCCAGCCGATCTGTGCTCCCGAGGTGCGACCAAATTCCGGCAACTCGACACGTGGATGAGAGGACCAAAATTCCTGCAAACGCCTAAACAGGACTGGCCCGTGTACGAACTAAAACCCCCTGGCATTGGAACTGGAGATCAAAGGCGTAGTGGTGACGGCCACAGTTGTCGAAGCGACATGCATTTTGTCACCATTGGTCGGGTTTCCTTCCTGGATGAAGACGCCCCGGTCATTAGTTTGTCAGACCGGATTTAGGAGACATTTGCCAGTCAATAAAAGGATCCGCCCCTCCAGCCGGATGCCGATGGGTCCGATAAGCTCCGGTGAGTTACAAGCCGCAGAACACGATATATATTCAAGATGATGCAATGGGATGCTTTCACCCGAAAGCTCAAGAGGGCGGAAGAAGCGGGACCAAGCGACAAAGGAATATCACCGAGAGGCAATTTGAAGCATTTAAACCCCAAACTCAATAATGGACTACTACGGGTAGATGGCAGGCTGACCAACTCCCACCTGAGCCTTGAAATGAAATACCCCATATTGCTACCGGCTCGACAACTTGTGATGCAGCTAATGATTCGACACATCCATGCCGTGGAGGGACATGCTGGGGAAAGTAACTTGACAAGCGTCATCGAAAAGCGCCTTTGGTCTCTGGGAGGAAGAGCGGCTGCAAAACGCGTAATCCGACGTTGTGTACATTGTAGGAGACGAGATGCCGCAGCGGGTAAACAACACACGGCCCCACTGCCGGATTGTAGACTGGCTCCAGGTTGGTGGCCGTTCAGCGACACCGGGTTAGGCTATTTCGGGCCCTTATGGAGCAAGTGTGGGAAGAGGGCGGAAAAACGAAACGGGTGTATCGTGACGTGCATGAAGTCACGTGCGGTACACTTAGAATTTGCGCATTCAATGACAACCGACTCTTTCCTCCGGGCCTTGCAGCGCTTTATCAACCGAGGCGGCGTACCGACAGATATATACTCCGACAATGGGTCGAAATTTGTGGGCGCTCACCGCGAACTGCGGTGCTGGCACAAAAACATGAACAAGGACGAACTGCAGAATCGAACCGTGGCCTACGGTATGCGATGGCACTTCAATCTCCCGCAGGCCAACTGTCGCGGCGGCGTATGGGAACAACTGATCCGGCCCACCAGACGAATATTGCTGTCGATCATTGAGCAACAGCCGCCCGATGGCGAGAAGCTGAGCACCGTCATGACTGAGGTTGAAAGAATTAGGAGCAACCGTTCCCTGGTTGCAGTAACCAACGGCGACCCCACCATCTGGCGCCCACCCCGAACGGCTTATTGATGTTAGGATCGAATGAGGTTTTCCAAGGACCGACAAACCTTCGTGGAAGCTACCTTCACGGATGGAAGCAGGCAAATTATATTGCCAAGGTTTTTTGGGGGCGATGGCTTCGAGGGTACTTGTTGGCCCTGCAAGCTCAACAGAAGTGGCTGATCAAAGCAAGACCATTCAAGGTTGGGGATGCAGTGATGATCGCAGACGAACACGCGCATTTCAGCACCTGGTCTTTGGGCGTGGCTATGGAAACCATCAAAAGCTCCGACGAAATGATGAGAACTGTCAAGGTGGAGACCGCCAACGGAATGCTAATCCGCAACATACGAAGTATCAGCCTCCTCGGGAGTGAAGACGGAGAAGCCGATAACACGAAAACCCAGTAGACCGATCCTTGTTCGCTTTTGGAATGGGTAAAGAAGCGTCTCACGTGTGCGGACATTTACGGCACACTGACGTATTGAAATAGCAAACGTCCTGACACACACCGATCACGCTCACATAATACACGTTTTTACTTCATGACCTCCATCAAAACACGCCGCAGGGCTGATGGTTCCTCGTTTATCACTGGCACTATAGAAGATAATTCCCGTAGGTGGTGGTCGTTACTGTTTGCCCATGTACCAGAGCGCGGCCTCACCCATGACAACCACACCCACACACACACAAGCACAAGCGGCCAAAGTACAACGGAGGATGCAGAGTAGCGTCGCGTCGATGTGGCCACCGGATCAATTACGATCGTGGGTAGAGTGTTTTAAGCAAAGGTACGAGGCAGGCGCACTGACGGCAGAGTCTAGGTAGGTAGAAAACATCAGTACCTTTAATCCAAACCTTTGATTCTGCTAAGATTCGGGAGGATTTTGGTGTGCGGTGTACGGACGGGTCGTAGAAAATCCTCCCAAAAACACTGCAATTTCATGTTTTCTTAACATCACTCACTTGTTTACACCATCGAATTGTTTTATGCATCGTTTGTTTTTGTGAATGGACGTTTGTTAGCTCGCTTCTAGCGCGCTACTCTGGCATATCCCTATTCTGGACCTGCGTGACACACGTGCTCTTTTCTCACACGTCGCAATTCCATTCTCATTTTTTCAGTCCTCGTGATTGCATAATTGAGGTTTGTACCTGTTTCGTGTCATTGTTCACTTGGTTATCTAGTATCGTAGAACTTCACGGATAATCGCTTTCTTATTTCGGGATCCTTTGCGAATTTGGCCATGCATTGCCCAAGCGTGTTGCAAACCAGCGTTATCCATACTCGTACCTAATCCCCAAGTTAGAACAAGCCACTCCCACTTTGTCATCTTTTACATCCACATTTACTATCACTACGTATCTCTACCATGTGTTCCTCTTTTGGCCCCGCAAACCTCCTCGGATCTCTCCATCAGCCAGTGCTTTGATTTTCATCTCTCGGCTGAATCCGTTCGTGCAACTGCTTGCAAGCATGCAGCTTCCCAGCTCTATCGTTCCACCTCTGATAAGCCTTAACTTCTAGGGCATTCTTTACCATCGCAGGTCCACTTTTCCTGATGCCTCTTCTTGTTTTGGCCTTCGTGCTCTTCAGCTGTGATAAAAAGATCAAATTAGCCTTCTCATAATTGATTCTCTTTGAAAGTATATTTCACTTCTTCCTTTATAAACCGTTTGTGACAGTCATCTTTCCCTTTCTTCCCAGGATGTCCTGCTCTTAACTTCCTTGTCCTGCTTCCCCAAGTCGCATTAGGGTAAAAAGTTGAAATCAAGGCAACTTGAAAATCCTGTGAAATACTCAAACATACGATGTACCATTAAATGAAATCTCCGGTATTTCTTATAATAAATAATTCCCGACATTATTCGCTGCGGCTTTCGCCACAACCTTTGCAACCCATTCCCATTTTTCCACCGATGATTTTTATTTCGTTGAATACTTTGAGCCGACGCCCGCTCTGAATTCCCCGAACATTTTCACCACAGCAATCGCTCTGATTCCGCTATGGCGTACATCATTTTCTCGACGGTTCTGTACTGGCACTGCATTCTCTCCCGGCAGTCATCATCCATAGTGCCACCTCAAGCGCTGCATAATAAATGAAAGGTAGGTCATGTGCATCTGCGGCCATGTTGGAGGTTGCCTGCTGAAGTCTGAATAAGGCGGAACGGGCATTCCCCAGAAATTAAAATTTTCGGATCTCACCACGAAGTAAATCTGCGGTTGGTTGCGTCAACCAGGCCCACTTAGGAAAAAAATCTAAAATTTATTAAATCGTTGAATCGTCGAGGAGTTACAAGAGATGGAGGTTCACGGTATTCGAAAATCGTTTGCACTTTGTGCTCTTTGGGTAAAACGCCTTTTGCTGACTCGCCGTGTGCAGGGAGAGTTATAATTTCTGGGCCAAATTGACTTTTCGCGAATTTGATATTTGCCCCATGTTCAGACAGGTTTTCGAAAGTTTCCTTAACTGCCTAGAATGGTCTTTGGAGGTTGCGCTGGCGAACAAGATGTCATCTACGGAGGTATTAGCTCCGCACAGACCTTAGAAGATCTGACCTTTAGGTCTCATTAGCTGTGACCAGTCGGAGGTGTGACATACTGAGGCCGTCTGTGGAGCAGGGTTGCAATAAGATAGGGAACCCCACGCCGGTCGCCGACTACAAACCACCATCGATCGATTTGTCTAGAGTGGAATTAACGGTTTTCGATGAGCGAGCTGAGCAATACTGCAAGTTTGTCAAGCAGTTCGAGACGTTCGTTGAAAATTAGGCAACCGACCCCGGGCAAGGGCTTCTCTACCTTACTCACTACTGCCGAGGCCGAGCAAGAGAAGCTATTGACGGGTGTACCATGCTCGACCCTGAACAAGGCTACACAAGAGCAAAAAAGATTCTAAGGGACTTGTTTGGCCAACCGTTCAAAGTAGCCCGTAACCTAATAGAGGGCGTGATGGTAGAGGCAAAGAGAACCAAGGGCGACGTCTACACAATGGCCGACCTGGTGATTAAGATGCAAAACTGCTCAACAGCCCTCGACGATTTAGGTTACGGGGCTGGCCTAGATGCCAAGTACACTTAGGAAGACATAGTCCGTCACCTTTCTCCCGAACTACAGGGTCGGTGGGCGGAGGAGGCGGAACGGATAAGCCGAAGCGACAGGAAAGCTAACTTCGAAGACCTGACCGAATACTTGGACAGGCAAACCAAGATAGCTGACAGCAGGTTCGGCCGACTCATCCGAGAAAGAAACCGGGCAAACAAGCCCAGTACTACCTAACCTCAAACCGCTGCACAGAAACATCCAAAATACCAGCATTGGGCCAATACACGTGCCATTACACGCGATGCTACTGCGCAACCCAATTGCAGATCCTGTGGTGCTAGCCATGGCCTACCAGAATGCCCCAAGTTCAGCAACGCCACAACAGACGAACGGTGGGGAATGGCGAGGATTGCAGGTGCGTGTTTTATTTTTCTCAACGCCACGCGCCGGCAGGCAGCCTGTAAGATAAGGCCCCAGTGTGGTTACGAGGTCTGCATGGGCACACACCATCGGTTGCGGAACATGGGGAGAGTAACCTTACCCCAGACGAGTACCGAACCCAGCGTTATTTGTCCAAAGTCACCATCTGCCAAAAAACCAATACTTTTAGGCGTGGTCGTAGTGGGAGTAGTGACCCCAACAGGAGTGGCCAAAACGTTGGCCTTCATAGATAGTGGCTCGGGTACCACGCAAGTAAGGAAGGAGTACGCAGAGAGATATGGGATCAGGGTGAATCAATCCTCATTAGCAGTGAGCACAGTGAGTGGCACCGAAGTCACCCAGTCGACCAAACTGCACCTACAACTCGCTTCCTTGGTAGGCAACGATAGAACAGAAGCCCTGGAAGCATTCACTATGAGGGACCCGCCGATGAGTGCACCTCATTCAATGCAATCGATTCTGACTCAGTGGCCGCATCTCGGCGGGATTACGATCGGGGAGTGGCAGAATAACGAAATTGACTTGCTGATCGGTTGTGATGTACCGGAGGGATGGGAAACCGCAAAGCATCCTATGCAGTAGGCACCATATTCGGTTGGACTTTATACTGTAGTACAGACGGCAGATGCGGCAAACAAATCAACTGCACTTCGGTAGAAACGACGAACACTAAACAGGCATTCCAACAGCTGTATAACGCCGAATTTGCCGACCTGGCCATTGATAGGGATGCCCCATCACGAGAAGATAGGGCGGCTTTGAGAACGGTAGCCGAGAACTCTAAGTATGTAATAGATCGTTTCGAGGTTCCTGTCCCGTGGAGACCCAACATGAAGCCTATGCTAAACAGCCGAGAAATGGCTCTGAAAAGATTATACCTCCTCAAAGCCAGGCTAATTCGGGAACCACAATTAAGGATAGAATACACGCGAGCCGTGCAACATAACATCGACTTGGGTTACATAGAAAGAGTGGATACAGCGGTTAGCAGCGCGAATTTGAGGTGGTAACTACCCCATCACCCTGCCTCTTGTGGGCTTGCGCTTTGCCCTGGTGCCCAACTTTATACGTGCGAGACGTGGTGCACTTTGTTGTCTTATTCCCGCAGTGATGGCGGTAGAGATACAAGTATGGGTTTGTAGGGCTTAGCTGCTGTGGACAGCTGAGGCTGCTTCCTCCGTGTGACTGGCAGTTTAATCGAGATGCTTTTGGAGCATCAACCTGGGAGGACGTTAGCCCTATCTTCTTAGCTAAACTCTCCAAGTTGGTAATACGGTCTACTCCAGGCTCGTTAGCTGTGTGCTGCACAGCGGGTAAGGCGCTTGTTACGCTCACTCAGCGGATTCCGTCAAATCATTCAGCGTTGATTTGATCTCAGAAATAGCTGAGATAGCTTAGGTGTCACTAGAGTTCACTTGTATCCAGAGCATGCGTAACTTTATATCATCCTCTTTGAGGGTGGAGACCTGTCCCCTCATAGAACGGAGAAGTAGCGTCGGTGTTCAGGTACTTTCGTCACCGAGCTTGACAATCGGCCCCAGCTGTGGTAGCCGATGTTCTGTCTGATGCCAAGCCTCCCCAGTACGGCATCACGCAGTCTAACACGCGGGCTCTCTCTAGATGGGAAGCATAAGATATCCCTATCGGCTGGGCCAGAGCCGGTGGCTAGTGCCCCATCAGGTGCTCAAACTTGGTAGATTGGTCGCATAAGATAGTGTCCAAACATACAGGCTTAAATAGAGCCCGAATGAAACTGTGAAACGGTTGGAACAGATGAATCGGTGCCCGTAGAAAATGAGAGTGACGTGAAACTTTATAGTGTGATTCCTGTTTGAGTGTGTGTTTTGACAGTATATCAGCTTTATGATCAAGGTCATCACTGCAGTTGGCCGTGATGGCGTCCGGTGCTGCGAGTGTCGCTGTGGCCGGTGACTTCGGAACACGCACCCGTTCGGTTCTTGATGTGTAGACAAGTCTTCCAGATTTTGATAGTGATTTCGTAATTTTAAGAGGTACCTTTGATTTTTCTTCATATTTATTATAGGGAAAGTGGTTCAAAGTGGATGCACGTGCATCAGTGGACCTGTATAAAAGGACCGACCAGGTCCAATGCTGCAAATGCTTCGGTGGGCTCATTACCAGTGTGCCCATTTTCGGAACGAAAAGAGCTATCCTTGTGTACATTACATGTCGCAGCCACGTAAGTGCCACACAGTTCAAGAGCACCAAATAGCTCTTTTGCAGTTTGAAACCAGCTAGACAGCTTGGAGAGGATAATTTTTCAGTCGAGTACTGAGTAACTGACCCAATCGGTCTAGTCATGAGGGACACAGTCATTCCTTAAATCACCTCAAAGCCACCGAGCAAAAACACTTCCACCTGGAGCTACCCAGTTGGTTTTCCGCTCACTTTGCGGCCTTCTCTCAGATAAATAAATAAATAAAATCTTTCTCATTCACTGCGCCGCTTTTTCATTGCCCTTGAGCACAAGTCGAATCTTTTGGTTCGTTTTCCGCTCCATAGGCCACTGGCTCTGGGTGGTTCACAATTGTAGTTGTAGTGATCGCCATACTAGACCAAAAGAGCTTCAGTACAGTCAGTCCAGCTGATGAAAGTGGTGGTTCAGTCGGCTTCACGGAACAATTTCCATGCGGTCAACATATGTATACATACATATACACGTACATATATACGGACATATATATATATATATATTTAATGTACATATATACTTATAGACAAGTATATATGTAAGTAAGTGAGTATACATATATATATATATACATATATGCAATATATATATATATATATATATATGTGTGCACAAATATATATTTATATATACGTGTAAATATAAGGATATATATATAGATATGCATGTACCTCCATACGAATACACTTCAGTATACGTGTATATATGCACCCTTGTAGAAAAAACGTTCACATCGGTTTTCTTTCGGCCGGTTAAGTAGGCATTCTACGCGAATCAAAAATTTGTAGATACGAAGGTAATGAAAGATCACAGTAATGTGCAATTCTTCCTTGGCCCATGATTTAAACATACACCTACATATGTGTATATGTACATACGAATTCATCGACGCATACCTTTGTGTACTTATGCGTCATTATACATAAGTGTATATAAATATACCTGCAAACGGTTATATATATATGCAGTTATCGGCGTATAAACACTTGTGTATATATGTATATATATATATGCTTATACATGTAAGTACATACATGAAAACGAATATGTATACATATTCATACGTGTACATATACGCACATGCACATGCGTGAACACATATGCAATTTTATATATGTGTATATTTGTATATATACATATATATATGCATATATGTATATACTGATATACGTACGCACATGTGCATACACATATACGTATACAGCGGGCCACACTTTCTTACAACAACGATTTCCTTTACATCTACAGGAAAATAACGTGATTTCCTTTACTATAGGCACATCGGGGTTTCAAGCTTGCCCGTTAGCAGTTATCTTGAGTTGTCTGTTTGCAGTTATCGTAGAATGTAAAACTCACCAGAACAGGTGTCAGTTATCACGTGTGTTTAAAATATGGGCCAAAAGTAGCGTTTTCCCAAGCCCGTGTGTTTAGTTTATACCCGTTGGATATGCGGGCCGTTTGAAACCGTTCCTTTACTTCAACCGGTGGAAAATCTTGGCCCACGGGTATAACACAGGAGTCGTCACATGTATGGAGGATATGCCCGAGTGTCCTGTCTACTACATCTACTACGTCTAGTAAGGATGTCTCCAGCAAATGAGATGTTTTTAGCAATGAACTGACCTTAAGTCGACTTGAAGCTTTACGAAAAATGATGGGGCTAATCAGTTGGATTCTTAAATATTTTGCCGAATAATAAGGTCGGAAAACATGAAAATAGGGGGAACGGACGAACTAACGTCAGTGGTAAGAAGTTCTATGGGAAATTCAGAAGGCACATTCATGCTGAGATCACCTCAGGCTTATCAATTTCGCACTCAGTGTCAAAGGGGCAAATAGCCTACGGGGTGTTGTGGATAATTACAGTCACGAGTTGGGCGGTGCTCCTCTAGCAGTCATGAAACCAAAGCTGAGCCACAGAGACGTTTAGGCAAACCTGCGAAGCAAAGAGTAAAAGATCAGACGGACATTCAATAGTTCGTGTCATATCAGTGGTTGAACAAAAAGTAGCTTTTGTCAGAGTGAAGAAACAAACATGTGCCTGAGGTGGCACTATGGATGATGAGTGCCGGGAGAGAATGCAGTGCCAGTACAGAACCGTCGAGAAAATGATGTACGCCATAGCGGAATCAGAGCGATTGCTGTGGTGAAAATGTTCGGGGAATTCAGAGCGGGCGTCGGCTCAAAGTATTCAACGAAATAAAAATCATCGGTGGAAAAATGGGAATGGGTTGCAAAGGTTGTGGCGAAAGCCGCAGCGAATAATGTCGGGAATTATTTATTATAAGAAATACCGGAGATTTCATTTAATGGTACATCGTATGTTTGAGTATTTCACAGGATTTTCAAGTTGCCTTGATTTCAACTTTTTACCCTAATGCGACTTGGGGAAGCAGGACAAGGAAGTTAAGAGCAGGACATCCTGGGAAGAAAGGGAAAGATGACTGTCACAAACGGTTTATAAAGGAAGAAGTGAAATATACTTTCAAAGAGAATCAATTATGAGAAGGCTAATTTGATCTTTTTATCACAGCTGAAGAGCACGAAGGCCAAAACAAGAAGAGGCATCAGGAAAAGTGGACCTGCGATGGTAAAGAATGCCCTAGAAGTTAAGGCTTATCAGAGGTGGAACGATAGAGCTGGGAAGCTGCATGCTTGCAAGCAGTTGCACGAACGGATTCAGCCGAGAGATGAAAATCAAAGCACTGGCTGATGGAGAGATCCGAGGAGGTTTGCGGGGCCAAAAGAGGAACACATGGTAGAGATACGTAGTGATAGTAAATGTGGATGTAAAAGATGACAAAGTGGGAGTGGCTTGTTCTAACTTGGGGATTAGGTACGAGTATGGATAACGCTGGTTTGCAACACGCTTGGGCAATGCATGGCCAAATTCGCAAAGGATCCCGAAATAAGAAAGCGATTATCCGTGAAGTTCTACGATACTAGATAACCAAGTGAACAATGACACGAAACAGGTACAAACCTCAATTATGCAATCACGAGGACTGAAAAAATGAGAATGGAATTGCGACGTGTGAGAAAAGAGCACGTGTGTCACGCAGGTCCAGAATAGGGATATGCCAGAGTAGCGCGCTAGAAGCGAGCTAACAAACGTCCATTCACAAAAACAAACGATGCATAAAACAATTCGATGGTGTAAACAAGTGAGTGATGTTAAGAAAACATGAAATTGCAGTGTTTTTGGGAGGATTTTCTACGACCCGTCCGTACACCGCACACCAAAATCCTCCCGAATCTTAGCAGAATCAAAGGTTTGGATTAAAGGTACTGATGTTTTCTACCTACCTAGACTCTGCCGTCAGTGCGCCTGCCTCGTACCTTTGCTTAAAACGCTCTACCCACGATCGTAATTGATCCGGTGGCCACATCGACGCGACGCTACTCTGCATCCTCCGTTGTACTTTGGCCGCTTGTGCTTGTGTGTGTGTGGGTGTGGTTGTCATGGGTGAGGCCGCGCTCTGGTACATGGGCAAACAGTAACGACCACCACCTACGGGAATTATCTTCTATAGTGCCAGTGATAAACGAGGAACCATCAGCCCTGCGGCGTGTTTTGATGGAGGTCATGAAGTAAAAACGTGTATTATGTGAGCGTGATCGGTGTGTGTCAGGACGTTTGCTATTTCAATACGTCAGTGTGCCGTAAATGCCCGCACACGTGAGACGCTTCTTTACCCATTCCAAAAGCGAACAAGGATCGGTCTACTGGGTTTTCGTGTTATCGGCTTCTCCGTCTTCACTCCCGAGGAGGCTGATACTTCGTATGTTGCGGATTAGCATTCCGTTGGCGGTCTCCACCTTGACAGTTCTCATCATTTCGTCGGAGCTTTTGATGGTTTCCATAGCCACGCCCAAAGACCAGGTGCTGAAATGCGCGTGTTCGTCTGCGATCATCACTGCATCCCCAACCTTGAATGGTCTTGCTTTGATCAGCCACTTCTGTTGAGCTTGCAGGGCCAACAAGTACCCTCGAAGCCATCGCCCCCAAAAAACCTTGGCAATATAATTTGCCTGCTTCCATCCGTGAAGGTAGCTTCCACGAAGGTTTGTCGGTCCTTGGAAAACCTCATTCGATCCTAACATCAATAAGCCGTTCGGGGTGGGCGCCAGATGGTGGGGTCGCCGTTGGTTACTGCAACCAGGGAACGGTTGCTCCTAATTCTTTCAACCTCAGTCATGACGGTGCTCAGCTTCTCGCCATCGGGCGGCTGTTGCTCAATGATCGACAGCAATATTCGTCTGGTGGGCCGGATCAGTTGTTCCCATACGCCGCCGCGACAGTTGGCCTGCGGGAGATTGAAGTGCCATCGCATACCGTAGGCCACGGTTCGATTCTGCAGTTCGTCCTTGTTCATGTTTTTGTGCCAGCACCGCAGTTCGCGGTGAGCGCCCACAAATTTCGACCCATTGTCGGAGTATATATCTGTCGGTACGCCGCCTCGGTTGATAAAGCGCTGCAAGGCCCGGAGGAAAGAGTCGGTTGTCATTGAATGCGCAAATTCTAAGTGTACCGCACGTGACTTCATGCACGTCACGATACACCCGTTTCGTTTTTCCGCCCTCTTCCCACACTTGCTCCATAAGGGCCCGAAATAGCCTAACCCGGTGTCGCTGAACGGCCACCAACCTGGAGCCAGTCTACAATCCGGCAGTGGGGCCGTGTGTTGTTTACCCGCTGCGGCATCTCGTCTCCTACAATGTACACAACGTCGGATTACGCGTTTTGCAGCCGCTCTTCCTCCCAGAGACCAAAGGCGCTTTTCGATGACGCTTGTCAAGTTACTTTCCCCAGCATGTCCCTCCACGGCATGGATGTGTCGAATCATTAGCTGCATCACAGGTTGTCGAGCCGGTAGCAATATGGGGTATTTCATTTCAAGGCTCAGGTGGGAGTTGGTCAGCCTGCCATCTACCCGTAGTAGTCCATTATTGAGTTTGGGGTTTAAATGCTTCAAATTGCCTCTCGGTGATATTCCTTTGTCGCTTGGTCCCGCTTCTTCCGCCCTCTTGAGCTTTCGGGTGAAAGCATCCCATTGCATCATCTTGAATATATATCGTGTTCTGCGGCTTGTAACTCACCGGAGCTTATCGGACCCATCGGCATCCGGCTGGAGGGGCGGATCCTTTTATTGACTGGCAAATGTCTCCTAAATCCGGTCTGACAAACTAATGACCGGGGCGTCTTCATCCAGGAAGGAAACCCGACCAATGGTGACAAAATGCATGTCGCTTCGACAACTGTGGCCGTCACCACTACGCCTTTGATCTCCAGTTCCAATGCCAGGGGGTTTTAGTTCGTACACGGGCCAGTCCTGTTAAGGCGTTTGCAGGAATTTTGGTCCTCTCATCCACGTGTCGAGTTGCCGGAATTTGGTCGCACCTCGGGAGCACAGATCGGCTGGGTTTTCGCCAGACCTGACATGCTTCCACAGGTCCATGGCCGTTTTGTCGTGGATGATCGTGAGTCGGTTGGCAACGAAGGTACTGAACCGGCTACTGAAGTTGTTGTTGTAGTACAGTACTGTCCTCGAGTCCGTCCAAAATTTAGCTGACCAATCGTAGACGTCGAAGCATCTCTTTACCGCTTGTATCGCCCTGACTGCTAACACGACTGCGCTGAGTTCAAGGCGCGGGATCAAAACCGTCTTCAGTGGGGCAACGCAGGATTTGGCGAACAGGATCCTCGTGGTATATTGTCCGTCTCCCATGCCCCATCGTCCGCGCACCATGGCTCCGTAACCGACTTTGGATACGTCAGAAAAGGCGTCTAGTTCCCCCGTCATTGCTGCATGATCAGGGAGCGAACATCGTGGAATCCTTATGCTTCCGAGTTTCTTTAGGGTGTTCAGAAATTCCTCCCAGTCCAACCGATCTTCTCGGTCCGGTGGCTGGTCCCAATCGACTTTCTTGTGGCAGAGCCACTGCAGCAGGATCTTCACGGGTAACAGCCAGGGCGAGACAAAGCCAAACGGATCGAACAAACTAGAGATAGCAGATAGCATACCAGGAGCTACTGGTTGCTTGGGAACGTTCGGCTCAAAAACGAGGTCATTCGTTTCCGCATTCCATTGTACTCCCAGCATGCTTTCGGAAGGGAATGGGGAGTCGTTCGGATCTCTAACCCCTTCGACCCCCTCGCGGTACGGGATGACTTTGGGTGCATCTGAAGCGTTCGACATCCATTTCGTTTAATAGAAGCCGCCATATTCTAGCAATCTTGTTGGGCCCCTGAACTGCACTAGGGCCGAGTCTACACCGTCGAACGACCCAAGATAGTCATCGACGTAGGTGTTTCTGCTGATGCCATCTATCACCGACCGGTGGGCCAAAGCTTCATGTTTGTTCGCTGATTCTCGAAGGGCGTAGTTCGTACGAAACGGTGATGATACGGCTCCGAAGGGGTGGACGGTCATTTGATAATTTTTCACTGCTTTGTTCCAGTTGATCTCTTCACACCACAGGAAAAGCAACGCATCTTGCTCTTCTATCGGTGTTTTCACCTCGTAAGACATTTTCTTGATATTGGGGGACAAGGCCACTCTAACTTATCTGAAACGGCACAGGACCCCAGTCAATGGCGCGGTCTAGTCAGGCCCTCGTAGTAGGCGATCGTTTGACGACTTACTCTGGAACTTGGCTGCACAGTCGATTAGCACCCGCAGTTTTACGGGTTCCTTGGGGTAGAGAACCGGTTGGTGAGGTAGATACCAGATCCCTCCCGGCCGTTGGTGGTTGTGGGTATCCTTTGAACGTAGCTAAGAGCTTCGTTTAGCTTCATTAATTCTGCATGTCGTTCCCATAGATCCCGGTCTCGAACGAAGCGTTCTTTCAGTCGAAGTAGTCTTTGCGGAGCATGGTTTCTGTTATCAATCCAAGGGTCAGATGGTGTGCGCCATGGGGCGGGAACTTCGAACTGTTTTTAAGGCCTCTAGCCCCTTGCCGCGCTGTATGCAGGGTGAAGTGGTGCTCTTGGGACAATGATGGTCTTTCGACTCCAATGTCGTGAAACTCCTTTTCATACAGCCACTGCAATTGATACTCTATGTTGTCCGCTTCAGCTGATACGTGATTTACGGAACCACCCTTCCTACTGGACCATATAATATCGATCCCAGAGCTATGCGTACGGCATAAGGTGCCTGGCGGTTGCCCACTCTCTGGCCAAGTACTCAATATGCCTCCGGTACGTCGCAGCTGATGAGGAGGTCTACTTCGTCATCCTACTTGTCTACAACGGTTACACCCTGCAGGTGGGACCACCTAGGTAAAATTGCGTTCACCAGCCTTAGTGCTCGCACGGGGAGACCAGCTAATGTAAGTGCCTCCGTTGACTCGATTTGCTCCTGGGTGTCTAAGAAGATGAGCTGTAGCCTCAACCGGTCGGCAGTCATTACTCGCGTTCCGCCCACCGTGCTCACTGCTAACGATGTCGTACTTCTAGCGAGCCCGTGTTTGTCGGCAAACCGCTCCTTCACCAGGGTAGCGTCCGGTCCACCGTCAACAAAAGCCAACGCCTTGACCAACCCAGTTGGGGTCATCACTCTCACCGCAATTACTCCCAAACGTACTGGTTTACTGGCAGACCGTGACATTGAACAAATAACAGTTGGCCTGGTGTTCGTCTCTGGGGTAGTTTCTCTTGCTTGGTGTACCAATCGGTGGTGTCCGCCTCTGCAACCCTCGTGACCACACTTGGTCTTCGTTCGACAAACTGCCACCCGGTACGTGGTGTTGAGGCATATAAAGCACGCTCATGTCGTCCTCACCATTCTCCGACGTTTGTCTATTGGGGCGTTGATGAACTTGGGGCATTCTGGTAGCCCATGGCTAGCGTCACAGGGCCTGCAACTTGGATGCGCTATAGCCTCACGTGAGATGACGTGTGCATCGGTCCAAGGCTGGTATTTCAGATGTTCCCGTGCAGTGGTTCGAGCCTGGCTAGTGCTAGATTTGTTTACT
Organism: Fasciola hepatica; assembly: GCA_948099385.1. Lineage (NCBI taxonomy): Eukaryota > Metazoa > Platyhelminthes > Trematoda > Plagiorchiida > Fasciolidae > Fasciola > Fasciola hepatica. The sequence continues at coordinate 2,006,749 of CANUEZ040000040.1, forward strand.
GGGTTACTATCCCTGATGAGTCGACCAAATCTACTGTCGGCTCTCTTGGGTCGCCTTCCCAAGTATTCGGTCAAGTCTTCGAAGCTAGCCTCACGGTCGCCCCGGCTTACACGTTCCGCCTCTTCCGCCCACCGATTCTGTAGTTCGGGAGAAGGGTGATGGACTATGCCCTCCAACGCGTGTGTTGCATCGAGGTCATCCCTGTAACCTAAATGGTCGACGGCTATTGAACAGTTCTGCATTTTGATCACTAGGTCGCCCTTGGATCATTTTGTCTCTAACATCACGCCCTCCATTAGGTTACGGGCTACCTTGAATGGCTGGCCAAACAGGTCCCTCAAGGACTTCCTTGCTCATGTGTAGTCTTGTTCCGGGTCGAGCATGGTACACCCATCGATGACTTCTCTTGCTCGGCCTCGACAGTAACGAGTCAGGTAGAGAAGCCTTTGCCCACGGTAGGTTATCTTGTTTTCGACGAAAGTTTTGAACTGCCTGATGAACTTGCAGTAGTATCCAGGCCGTCCATCAAAAAATGTCAGCTCTACTCTTTGCAGATAGATCGTTGGTGGCGTTGATGTTTTATATTCGGCGACCGGCACAGAGTTTCCCATTTTAGTTTGTCCTGACCTGTCGGATAAGTCGTAGTCGTTGGCCCTCTACCCACGTCCTTTCTGTCTACACATCTCCTCTACTTCCTGGACCCGTTGCCTAGCCGATAACAGTTGTTGTTCTGGGTCTAATATCTTTAACTTGAATAGATCGACATTCTTGCAGTCCATATCACCCTCAGTAATACATGATCTATAACCGACCGGACTAGGTGACCTAGCATCAACTAAAGAATCAAACTTACCCCAAAACCTTCCCAATGACTCACCATATTACTCACCGTCAAGATTCCAATTGCTTCGATCATTTTCTTGGCATGTTGCGTACTTCCTCGTTCCAAGTTGAGCAATTGAGTAATGTAAGACTCTTTTGAGCAATACGTAGCCAACTTTGCAACGAATCCCGAAGTCGGAAAGTGATTAGCCGTGAAGTTCTACGATACTAGTTTATGGAATGAGCAGAAGCACGAATTAGATACAAACCTCCATTTTACGATCACAAAGACTCGAAAAACGAGGACGGAATTGTGGCGTGCGAGCAAGCAGCAAGTGCGTCACACAGGCCCGGAATAGGGATATGCCAGAGTAGCGCGCTGGGCGCGAACAGTCAAGCGTTAGTCCTAGAAACAAATGTTGCATAAAACGAGTCAACGGTATAGATAATTGAGTGTGTTTTAGGAGGGTCTCCCGCCACCGGTCGTTACGATGGTAAGTACTTTAGAGTTTAAGGTTTAGGAAAAGGCACTACAAAATCTCAAAGTTTGCCATATTTCTTACGGTTGGGATGCAAGATCTGAAGATCCATCGCCCGCGAATATTTTCGGTCTAGTTCAATCTGACAACGGTTCGTCGAACCGATCATGGTGGTGTTTTGATGAGTGCCTAGAGGTGCTTTGGAATTTTCTAAAACTTTCAATTTTTTACTGGAAGTTCAGGTTGTTATAATTCCAAGACACTCCACATCAGGTGGGGTTGTGCCAAAGTGAAAGGTTTTTTGTCAATCGATTTTGCATCGCTCGATTACGTTCGTGTTGATGTGTATTTGCTTGTTTTACAACAAAACATCGGCACAACAAAAGACTGTCGCACCAAGGAAAGTTGAAGATCTCGGAAGAAAATCGAAAATGTGCAGGCACTAGCAAGCCGATTGCTTTCCTGGCACCATCAGCGGAGGCATCAGATTCGGCTGTTGGTGCGGTTTACAGCAACAAAAGCAAGGCCCCTGGCGAATCAGTGCTCTCCCTTCCAATCGTTTGCAGCCGGCCGTATCTGAGTACACTACACACAGTGGGAAGCTCCTCGCAGTTTGCCCGGTCATCTTCCATTTCGGGCATGTGCTGGGAGCTACCGTGTGAGCTGTCCTTAAAGGCCACAAGCCAAACATTTCCGCTAAGCTTCAATTACGGACCGGCAGTCGCCCAAGGAGCCCGATCACCTGGATTGTATCAATCAGTTCACTGGGGATATACGACACATCTCAGTTGAACATGACTCCTTGGCAGATGCTCCGTCTCTCATTCATCTCATTGCACCAGCCAGTGTCTCTGACCTGGCAGCCTTTGTTTCAGCGCACTTCCATGATTCAGAGGGGGAGCAGCTTTGTGGCAGAGGCCTGCTGCAACTAGAACCGGCGATATTCACTTCATCGTAGGGCGCGATCTAGGGCAAGTTGTCGCGAAACACTCTCCGTTTACCAGAAATATTAGCATCCGGGAACAGCGTCCTCAGGACTTTGCACGGGTTGTCACAATCTGACATATGAGCCCCGGCTTAACTCGTGGGTGGGCTTTTCTTGTGGCAAAAACTAAATGAAGAAATACGTGTACGGGTAAGTGGTTCCTGGAATTTCAGTGGTCTGAAGTTCACAGGCACAGAGAAAGCCCTGCTAGCGCAAGTTGAGTAGAATACAAATTACCAGCTATAACGCCCTATACATTGCTGGTTGTGCGTTTGCAAATCGTCAGCCACAGGCAAACCTACCACCAACATTACACCAGCCGATCAGCATTGTATGAACTTGACGAACCCAAGTAAGTGGGTGGATACATTTTCTACCCCCTCGTTTACTGAGTTATGAGAGACGGAAACGATATTGATGAGAACATCAACACCCTCCCCGGACAGCGTTCCTCCCCACCAACTCTACCAGAGCCGCCAATATACTGGAGTCATCCAGTCGGGTGTTCCCTACAGACACTGTTCACTTTTCTCTCCCTTGAGCAGAACTCAGCCCTGAACAGCAATAAATCTCCTTATTAAATAAAGCAATACAGAGAAGGAAAAAGTTAAGTGACGAAAATTATATTACAGTATTTATGGTAGAAAGGGTCACTGCTTATATCCACGTTGAAACCCTGACTGCTCTCCTGTGAAGGAAGAGAACAGTTAATTAAAATGCGGTGGCCAACTTACGATAGTGGAATAGCGAGTGAGGTTGGGATCCATAGAATGGAAATACTTTTTATGGCGAGAAATGCCTTCAACTTCTCTGGGGCATCGAATGTGGGCTACTAAGGGGCCCACTGTGGAGCCAAATAGTTGGGTATGGCACCGCACGTGTACCTTCAACATGGCCACGGAGGGCTGTTTTCGGAAAAGAGTAACTGTTATGTGCTCAGGACTAACCGGTATATGAGGAAACTTGGCACCTCAACATACACGGCCTTAGTGATAATACAAAATAAACAACGTGATTTAGGGATTTCCCCAAGTTGAGTCAAGACCTGCTCCCGTATAGAAGGGCTATACCACCGTGTCCTCGGTTTGTGACACAATAACGATTATACTCCGCAGGGCGCAAAACAACAAACCTCGAAACGCAAAAGCGGGACAACTTGTGTATTGGAGGGACGCAGCGGCGTGCAGACGATGTGCACTGGCGGAGCAAGTGGCGCCACCCAATTCGGCAGTTGTTCAGATAGACAAACTTGCTGGTCTTTATAATCGTGCGTCCTATCGGTAGCACCACAGGGGTCTCCCCCTAGAAGGTCGACGTAGTTGGGCTTCGACCCGTGATTGGCACGTCGGCTTCGGTGGCCAGAGACGTTTTCCATGCCTCCCTCCGCGATCGACCACAACAACGAATCCCGCACAGTCCATTCTCCATGACTCACACTGGTTGCTATACGTCGATCGCAAAGTTGCGTCCTCCTTAGCACCGCATCTGACTTGGGTAGATCCTGCTCGTCAGCTGGCAGTGGTGACTGTCTTGCAGGGTTGGTGGTTGTCGGCATACCCAGAAGTTCCGTTTGCTTGTGGTTGTTGTTGCCTTCGTAAACAAGCCAGCCCCCGGCGTCAAATGAGTCCGGTCAGGATCCAATGAGCATTGTGTTTTAGCCATACGAGATCTTGGAATTCCATGTGATCCCCTCCCACGAGACGAGCTGGAAGGCAAGAAACACAGAGAAGCTGCTTCTTGGGGTGCGGGCGGACATTTGACTGAGGGGGACATACCGGCACAACACAGGCTGCCGCTACCCTTTTCGTGATAACCACACAGTCGTGCATTTATGCATAATAAAACTATGTGCAAGTGGAATACGAAGAGGAAACTTTATTATATACAACTGCAGAAAACTCAGAAAACCTCGATGGTTGTTGCAGCTCGCGGCCGCGTTAATTCCTTCTGTTGGCGGGTGCAGCTGTGTCATTTGTGGAGTTTGGTGTTGCAACAGGTAATGGAGACTCGTTAGTGGGAATAACAGGCACCGACTCAGGACGACTAACCAAGGGTTGTGAGCAGGTGCGGACATTTGGCGGGTTGTTCGAAGTGTGTTCTACTTCGACGAAGGCCGGTTTAGGGCGGCCTGTACTGATGGACGATTCCTGTCTTCGACGTCAACCACGTGTTTTTTCGCTGGACCATGCGGAACGAGCCAGAGTAAGCAGCTTGTAGTAGTGATGGCGCCGCATACGCCTGAACAAACACACGCCTGGCGGTCGCTGGAGTGATAGGTATGTAAGTGCTGAGCGTTTGTTCTCGTGGTGGGATGGGCTTCATCACCCGCATTCGGGGTGACAACCGTTTTGCGTAATCCCGGCCAACAAAACACACAGGTGGTAGTGGAGAGGCCGACTCACCTGGAAGTCTTAATGTGCAACCGTAAACCGGTCCAACCGCCGTAACACCCACGCTGGCTTTACCGGTATTACGCAGTCCTAGGAGAACCATCGGTAAAAGTTCACTCCATAAAGGGCAGCTTCCAGCTGGGGATGGAATCACTCCACCATGCCATTAGCCTGAGGATAAAAGGCCATCGTCATGTTGTGTCTGCAACTGAAAGCTTTTAGTAGCTCGTGGAAGGCACCGTCAAAATGAGAACCGCGGTCAGTGATCACGATAGCGGGGCAACCAAACTGACTTACCCAACCAGCTAGAAAAACTTTTGTTGCTTTCCTTGAGGTAAGATGGGGAATGGGTTCGGTCTAACGCCAGCGAGTGAAAAGATCTACACAAGCGAGGATGAAGACGCAGCCGTTGGATGGTGGAAGGGGCCAAGCGAGATCCACATGCACCTGGCGGAAACTTGCGTCGGGCTCAGAGAATATGCCTAATACAGATCTACCGTGAAGACGTATTTTTACGCGTTGGCACTGAGGACGAGCGCGGGCCCAAAGATGTATGTCACGTTTGACGCACGAACGGACGAATTGCTTGGTGACTAGATTCACTGAGGTGGTTACGCCAGGATTCGATAAGTTGTGGTGGCTTATTAAGACTTATCGGATCTAACTAGCAGAAACTAGTGGTCGAGGCCGACACTCCGACACATCGAAAATAAAGGTTACTTGCGAAGTTCGAAGAGTCACCGGCACTAGATGCAGGGAGCTGCTGTTTCTGGGCTGCTCGACCTCAGGATCTGTTGCCTAGGCTTCGGCAATTGCTTCCAGGTCTACGCCCGTGGGTAGAGTGTCGTCCATATTGTGAACGCGTGAGAGCGCGTCTCCTACGGGACCGTGTGCTCCAGAGATACGTCGAATGTCTGCAGTAAGCTGCGAAACATAGTCTAGGTGGCGAGTCTCGCGTGGTGAATATCGATCAGAAGCTGATCGGCAGGCGAAAATTGGTGGTTTTTGATCCGTGAACACTGTAAACGTCTGGTCCTCAAGTAAGTGCCGGAAATGTCGGATACTGAAATAGGTTGCCAGTAGCTCTCTGCTGAACGTACTATACCGGGATCCCGCAGGCTGGATATGCTTGGAGAAGAAAACTATTGGTTTCCACGACTTGCTGACGAATCGTTTCAACACTACCCTAACAGCCGTGTCCGAAGCATTTGTCCCTAGTGCCAGGGCAGCAAAAGGGTCGGGTTGGTAAAGGAGTGCTATGCTTGGCGATAGCCTCCCTGATCGAAGTAAACGCTGCCCGTGCCGTATCGGGAAAAATGAATTTCCGCCTAACTCCAAATAAAAGGTCTGTTAGAGGCTGCATTATTTCGGCGCATTGTGGGATAAATCGGCGATACTAGTTAACCAAGCCAGAAAATTGGCGCGTCTGCCCGTAAGAGTAAGGCTCATGATAGTCGCAAATCGCCGCCACGTTGTCAGGCAGGGGCTGTGTGCCCGAGGCTGAGATTTCGTGACCTAGGGATTCGATAGCTGTCCTACCCAATTCGCATTTGGCAAGAATGATAGGTACACCGTGTTGGTTAAGGCGCTTAAAAAGAGTGGGCAGGTGTGCCATTTGCTTTTTTCTGATGAAATTGACACAAAAATATCGTCTAAGTACAAGCAGACATTCTTCAAACCGCGTGTTGCTTCATGCATAACCCTTTGAATAATTTGGGCTGCATTACTGAGCCCAAACGGCACGCGAAAAAACTTCAGGCAGTCCGAGTGGAGTGGTGACGGCGGTTTTAGGGATGTCAGCCTCAGATATCATGATTTGGTGGTGGGCTCTAACGAGGTCGGTTCGGTTGAAAACAGAACAACCAGATAGGGAAGGAGTTATATCTCGAATATGTGGAAGTGGGGTGCCTGTCTGGTACAGTAGCTTGGTTGAGGACCCTATAGTGGCCGCAGGGACGTCAGTCGCCATAAGTTTAGGAACCGTGTGAAGAAGCGAGGCCCAAGGACTACTGGATGGGCGTATTATGCTTAAAACTAAGATGTGGTAGACCTCAGCCTGTGCTACGCGAGGCCTGTCTATTGCCAGGCGACGTGATCGGCTAAGTGCTGGTGGTCCTGTGGCGACAGTATGGTGGGTGACGCTCGTTGTCACCGTAGACAGGAGTCTAGATTGCCTTAGCATTGCCGGGTAAGCTGGAGGGAGGTCTGCGTAGGGGTATTCAGCCTCAGGTTTGCTGTGTAGGGGCGTGATGCAATTCACGGGGGAGTATGAAACGGTTACGAAAGGAGAGGTCTGTCGGTCGGCAACTTTCCGGCATTGTGCCTGAACAAAAAGTTGAAATAGTCAAGGAAATCGGTACCTAGAATGGGATAGGGGACGCCTGCTGTATAAGTACCCAGCGGAAGGCGAAACGTGGGACTAAGTTGAGCGTGGGTGACTTACGACCGTAAGTGGCTATGGGAGTGCCGTTGGTAGCACGTAGTTGTTGGGTTGATGGAAACGTTGCACCAGCTGCTTCCTTTGGAATGACACTAAAGGCTGTATATGTGTCAATTAGAAACAGGTTATTGGAAACCGAATCTCGAGCACGCGACAGACGACTGCTTTTACGGCTTCCAACCGCGTCAGTCGTCAAAATGCGTCGGAATTTCAGCTTCCCTGCCTGGCTCCTGGGAAGGTGCAGCCAGCTTTGCAGCACCGGGCTTTATCCCCAAGCCGCTTGTGGTATCGATAATATCTCGATCGAGATGTGCTGACGGGGCGGTCAGCGGAAGGGCTTCTAAGGCGTTCACGTCGGTCACAGTTATGACGAAGGTTATGGTCTCTACAGTGAATACAACTAGGAGGGGAAAATCATCTCAAATCCTGCTCAAAGGCAGATGTCAGAGTGTCCTCGAAGTGTGTTCCTACGGTGGGGGCGGTAACGTGGGGGCTACTCGAGTTTGTTGCGGCAGTAGTTTGTGGATGGTACCGTTCCATAACAACGTCCGCTAGTTTTGCATATTCTGTGAGGTTAAGATGGCAAAATCCTCGATCAGAGTTTGAATATTGGCTGGGAATCGCTGCACTTACAACTATTTAGGAGTTTTTTCCTCTAAACGTTTTTTTGCTAGCTGCTGCATTTCTCTCAGTAATGTTAAGGGCTTTTGCCAACCAACATTGTCCCTTGGATCAGCCGTTTCAGTCTTGACGGTTTTAAAGGCAAAAGACAACAGAGTACCGCGTCTCTAAAGGATGTGTAAGAGTAGTTATTGAATATTACGTCGTGCATCTGGGTAGCAACGTCACGGGGAATACGACCAACAGCCCAAAACTAGTGGGAACGCTAGCTTGTGGTTCCATGTGTGTTAACAAGTTCAGGACACCCCGTTTCATACATTAGCATCCATGTTACAAACGACATTTTCCATCCGTGTGAACTATCTTTGCCGGAATTCCGGTTGTTTGTTTATCGCTCTAGATCTTTGTCTCTAACCGGACTCCCACCGTTGCCTCGGGCGTGAGTCGCCCAGCTGGAACTTCGTCGTGACTGTATTCGTTGCTGATTTGTTGTTCAATTTGGAGCGTTAGAGCCCAGAACGAAGGCTATTGAGGTTCGATTATTGTAAAATTAATTAATCTGTTGTATATAGTACCGTACCTATTTGGAATCGACCTTGTTTTCAATTGTGTCGAAATTGGTTGCTACGCGTCGCTCGAAAGTTCCGGTGGCTGGACTTTACAATGTGGTTCAAACTCTGCCTCTAACATGGAACTGGAGTTGATGGTCATCAATGAAACTCAAGGGCGGCTAGAGAGACTGTCGAAACGAATGGTTCCGGATCAGGCTGACAGTCATTGCTGGCCCAAAAGTGCAATGGTATATCAAACGTAAAACGACATATTTAGGGATGAATTCAGCAGCCGCGAAACACTTATAATATGAATATGAGAAAAAATAGAAGCCGAGCGTTGTAGCAGACATCGGAATTTACCGTTAATTTGTCGGAAAAAGCGTGCATAGACGAATAAATTTGATTGAATGATTTACGAGTGTCCTTGGTGGAATGAATTTGTCGTTTTGGCTCACCAGCTTACGACCCACCTAGGTTAAGTCAGGGCCTGCTCCCGTATGGAAGGGCTATAGCACCATGTCCTCGGTTCGTGACACGATAGCGATTACACTCGGCAGCGCGCAAAACAACAAAACTCGAAACGCAAAAGCGGAACAACTTTTGTATTGGAGGGACGCAGCGGCGTGCAGACGATGTGCACTGGCGGAGCAAGTGACGCCACCAAATTCGGTGATTGTTTAGAAAAACATTTGTTAGTCTTTATGATGGTGTGTCGCATCGGTAGCTTTACATTTTCGGCTATGTAAGATGCTGGTGCAGCATACTGTTTTAACGGAGAATTTCAAACTAAGACTCACAAACCAATTCCACGATCTTCTACTTTACACAAGCTTCCTTCAAGGTCTTCAGCTTCTTCCAAAGTTATCAGTGGGAACACATATACTCCGACGGTCTTACTCAAGTGGGACGTTGGACAGCTCTTGATAGTCGGTTAATTTTTTCAAAGGCTTCAATGATGTTTTGAGATAAATTTTTCATGAACCTCGTCGTGACTTCCTCTTTGGAATATAATGGGTTATAGGTCAACAGCAAATCAATCTGCTATTTTGAATCAGCTCTCCCCAAGTTTTAAACCTCTACTGTGGGTTTTTGGTTTGCGTCACAGGAGCGTACATAATATTTAGGAGCCTCCGAGGAAACGAAAAATAATATGCACAACGGAACAAGCTGTATGACGACGAAGAATGCGTCAGAACCGCTAGTTGGAAATTGCGCACGTCACGTTTCTCCCTCGTTCTTGAACGTTTATATACTCCATATCCTTATCGTGTTAGCTTTCACCCACGAGGAAAATGAAACCGACCGTCAGCCATTGTAACTGATGGCTGTTTTGGAATTCAGCAATGACCGAGTTTGTTTTTAGTAGCTTTCAGCCCTGGTTATATTATTCAAAACATAATACTGTTCATCTGAACTCGCGCCACCAAGCGCGGTGACCTTTCGAAAGTTGCCCGTGCACACCACGCGCACGCGTTTCCAATATACACTAACCACTCTTTATCAACCTATTGTGTTGGAGACAGTTTGGATGGATGATCCGGGGCTGCGAAACTCCTCCTCCAGCACCCAAAACAAAGTGGCGGTGAAAACCGCAGGTTATCTGTCCAGCCATGAGCATCCCCAGACCAGCACCCCGTTGGGCCTATATAAACGACTAACGCCCAGCTTACCCCATTTTTCCACCCCATGTTCTCAAAAACCCCTGACCCATTGCAGCTGGGCAATATGACTGGGACGCCACCTCAACTCTTGTTTTTTATACGCAGTCACTCTTGGAACCCGTTCGCTACCCGGCATTTCCCCTATCGTTTTGTCTGTTTCTAGTACATCCAATCCCCCTTCCACCCTCCATATTTTACCAAATCCATTCCCACCAGCTCCTGAATCTAATGTATCTTCAGTCTCTCACGGGCTGTCGGTACGGTGTCTCTCCACTCACAGTCTCAGCATTCTCAACAATGTGCTGGAATTGAGACAGTTTATGGCCGGCCAGATACCTCACTTGCCGCCACTGAGACATGATTCACATAAAACGACCTTAATGGCGAAATATCTGTCAGCGGTTACACACTGGCCCATAAGGATTCATTGAGAGAGCGATCAGGTGACATGGTCCTTTTCTCGGTTCCCTGTTTCCCCAGTCCTAGTCTTGCATTAAGTCCCGTTCCTTAAATAGACTGTTTGTGGCTCGGAATTATCTTATCTCCTGGTGACGTTCTTTTATTAGGAGTCATTTACAGGTCTCCGGCTTGCACTGCCAAAACTAGCAGTGCGCTCATAGAACAGGTGGGTGAAACTAGGGCCCAACACTCGTTTGCACATCGTTCATTACCAGGTGATTTTATTGCCCCTGGAGTAACCTGAGTCAGACTTCACCCTTCGGACAGCAACTTTGGAGAGTCTTCAGTTAGGCTGATAGTGGAGTGTAACTGGGATGGGCAAGTTCCGCTTAACACCAGGTACAGACTGGGACAAGACCCATCTCCTTGAAGTCTTATCATCACAAACGAGCGTCACTTCGTGGACGAGGTCCCTCATCTCCCACCACTTGGAAAGGGTGACCACGTAGTGCTGAAACTTGACCTTGTAACTAGATGGCCCAAGTGTGATTTGTTGAGTGTGAGCTTCAGATCCCTCACTTGGACTGATTTTCAACAGATCAGGAATTACCTACAGATCCTGTCCGAGAGCATCAACCGGGAACTAGAAGTTGACGAGGTCAGTGGGCTAATCGAGCAGTACTTTGGTGCTACTGATCATCTACTTGTTCCAAGAATTCCCCAAGCTGATGGGAGGAGAAACCCACTCCCCAGAAGAATAAGGCGACTATAAGAAGAGCGTGCGCAAATACTAGCAGTTTGCAGGTCAGCAGATATAATGACTAATGCAAATAACTCCATACAAATCAAAAATCTGTGGAAACCTAGGATCGTGCATTAATTAGGAAGCCAGACAAGAGGTGTGGTTGCTCGAGCGCAAAGCAATAAGTCCATACTTTACCTACACCCAAAGCGTGCCCGGCATACCTCGCCCTCTCCTCTTGCCTTTTAGTCAGCCCTCACGAACACCGAATTACAATAACGACTAGTCCTCATTTCACTAAGACAAATGTGCCTCATTTCCAACCTCCGTGCTCTTATCTGTTATTTTGCTCACGCTAACACTCAGCTAGAAAATCTCGTAGACGGCGATTCTCTCTTTTTCAATTTCAGAACCACCTGGTCATCAAGTTGCCTGGCTGTAATGTATCGCGCAGGCGGTTTATCTTTTTCCCTACCCGTCTACAACCGCACCAAAGGCCGGCTACCGCGAATACGATCTAGCCACCGGGTTTCATTTACAAGTAGTCCTGATATTGCTGCATATGGCCCTTTGAGGCTTGCTGAGGAATTCTCACTGCAAGACTCTCCCGATGTCGAGGCCATATAATCCACAGTGCAAGGACTCCTAATTAAACAGTGATCGGTCCAGATTCAGTGATGCCCTCCTCCTTCCCGCGATGAAACAGCGAACACAAACCGCAGCCAACCCTTGCACAAAAAGCCCAACGAGGACACACAAGAAGCCATAAGAAACTCAATAGAATAATGTATTCGTCAATTTACCAGCACAACCTGGCCTATTGCAAATGTTTTCACCCCTGTATTGCCTCATTTTGTGTCTCCTTGACAAGGCATTCCGACTATTGATTATTCCTTCCTGGAATTTCATCCGTCATTCACCAGCTGCGAACTGTCCTTACTAGATGACGCACACTACTTTTCATGATAGTTGTCTCACCTTTCAGGGGAGCTATTCCTCTTCACATCCAAAAATCCATGAAAATTAGTATTCCTCTGCAAACCCTCATGAAATTCTTCCCCGCCTCCTTTGCTCCAACACCGATTTCCTTCCTAAGTAAACATGAGTATGCGTTACTGGCCATTTTCTTGCATCATTCTAATGAATATTGTATTTTCTGCGTCCTAAGCCAATATCCGTCTGAACTTTCTTGCATCCGGCCGATTCATTACCATTGCCGCGGTTGACTCGAAATTAACTCGCACCCGCCGTGTATTCTCTTGTCGCTTTGCTTCATTTAAACTCTCCTCGGCCTTATTCCATTTTTGCTGTGATGTGCCAGTCCCCCTTCGAAAGTTGTGAATTTTTCACCTCACTCAGTAATATTGTAAATTCTGACCATGCTGACATGCGGGCCTCTCTACACGGTCCAGAAATACACCATTATTACCAGGTGGCTTTCCAAACTCTTCTCAAGAACAAGCGGTGGGATCCTTCAGGTTTTACTACAGCTTCATCTTCAATGTTTCTTCCACGATTGTGCCTCCAGTGATTAAGATCCCTATAGTTCACCCATCACTGGAACATATAAAAGTCTCTTTCGGTGATATGCACAAAAGCTACGTCTTCTTAAGCCCCATAGTTTCATGGGTCCGGGAGTGATCCACTCTTGAATTCTCAGGGAAACAGCCAAGGTTATGTCTCTTCCCGATGCTCTGCTTTTCCGCAAATGCCAACACTTGGGCGTTTTCCTCAGTATCTGGAAGAAAGCAATAATAGCCCATATTTTTAAAAAGGAATCCGTCATTTTCCGGATAGTTACAGACCAGTTTGCCTCACTAACGCGCCCTGCAAGGTCTTTGAAAGCCTTCTGAAAACTGCCATTTCAGATAAGTTTGAGTGAAATGGACTGCTTAGTCCTTCCAAGCATGGTTTTCTACCTCTCTGATCCTGCATCATTATAATGCTAACCGCAATGGACAACCTGAAGCAAGCACTTGATGATAAGAGAAAACCTCATGCTATCTTGATGGACTTTCTAAAGACTTTGACAGAGGGCGCCATGATCTCCTGTTGATAAAGTTAAAAAGGTGTGGCGTTTCGAGTCAGCTAAACTCAACTATCAGCAGCTTACTTGCGGGTCAATCTTTTGCGGTTAAAATAGGGCCATCTTATTCCTTTTCATCCTCGGTCTCTATTAAAGTGGCTGAGGGATCAGTGCTTTGATCTCTTCTTTTTCTCATCTGTAATAATGACCTACCTGATGTCATTCTCTTCAACATGGCAGTGTATGTGGACGGTGTGACAATATAGGGATCCGATTCAGGAGAAGCGCAGTTGGCCATAGATGCAGAAAGAGCTGGTCTTCTAAATAGAGCCTGCCAGTGAACGGCGACAAATTTGTCTCTGTGACATGTGGCAGAACCCCTGGCCATCCTTTCTGGGTCAGTAGTGGCACTCACATCCGAAAAGCAGACCAAAACAAATTACCAGGATTTTTGCTCCACAAAAGCCTTCCTTCTTCTTCCCACCACGGTAGAGCCAGCAAATCTGGTTCCCACATTCTCTATATGATTTGGTGTTCCTTCCCTTATACCAGAAGAGGACTTCCATCCCCTCCACGGAACTTCCTCCCTCCCTTGCCGGGATACGGAGGTCAAGTAGTGCACTCCGGCCTTATCAAGTGTCCAGACCTGCTGGAAAGAGTCCAGAGAAAGGAAACAAAGATGGCCCAATGCATGCAGCACACCTCCAACCCAGCTCCTCTGATTGAACTGAATCTCTTTCTCCTAGACGTAAGAGGTATATGAGGAGACATTTCCCTTACATACTACTTATTCTCTGCTGATGCAGTGGACCAATATTTCTACACTTCTAAGCCTAGAAACTCACCTGGGTGGAGTAACAAACTGTTTAGCCCCGTTGTCGCGCGTTCTTGCTCCAAACCTTCTTGACCTGCGGGGTTATTTCTTTGTGGAATAATCTCCTAAAAGAAATGATAGCGTTATCATCCATAGCAACCTTGGAGGCTGTTTGAGATGCTCACCTGGGGTTAGGTCCCGCCCTACTCCCAAACTAATCTGTTCCTCCAGTTAGCAATGCATTAGGTTTGCTTTTTGTTTTTGCTTTTTTGTTTTCGGTTTTTTCTTTTTCATTTTTCATTCCTTTCCAATAATTTTGGAAGTGGAGGGGGGATTTTTTAAAAATTAAAATAGAAACCTTTTATCAACAAATGCGTACTCATTTGTTTTCCCATTTTCTAATCAGTGACTTCTCGATCTTGCTCGTGCTTGCAATCCCATATTGTCCAGGTTCTTTCAGTTCTGCAATGAAACGAATAGAAGAGAAACGCAAGATCCGGCACCACTTGGGCTCAAGCCTCGTTCCCTAGAAATAATTCAGGACTTCAAGACATAGCGTCCTCCTTCTCAACGGTTGTGGGAAAAATTGCCTGCAGAGCACCACTGCAACGGACAAGTGGTCCAAGTATAGTGGGGAGGACTATCAAACGCATGTAATAAGGAAACAGGATGGTAAGGTGTAACCGTTCTGATATGCTTCTGTAAATTCGTGACCAAAAATTACCGCAGACAAACATAAATACTAACCACTTATCACGCGTACACTATCCAAGTCTGCCACTGTAGTTTGACAACCACTCAGACACAATGGCACATGTCCGAAGAGCGAGCGTAATATCAGGGGACTTCCATTAAGTGATTAATTACGTTCAACGCCGCGACTAGCACTCATCGCCTGCGATTGTGTCTAAATAAACCCATCTTTCAGTATCTCTCTTTTCTACTTTTCTACGAACAGCGACAGAATTGAAAGTCGGTTCTGTCTGTTATCCTGGTCAAACATCTGCTGGCGCCCCAGGTGCAGTTTCCTTCCGTTTTGTCTTCTCTTCAAGTAGATTCACAGTTACACTGACTGCATCCATTTCTTTGCCGACTTCTGGTACGTTCAAGATAACCACCTACTGTACAACAGCATGACTGGTTAGCTTGGCGTTGGAGATGGCAGGTGGACGCGTTGCAGGATGAACTTTGAGGGTGCAGATGTTAAACCTTCACCATCAGTCACCCGATGTCACGCCATGAATGCGAGGGGCGATGTACGAGGAGTACCAGGGCTGTCGAGACAACTGACCCACGTCCAAAATCGAGGCGCAACTTCGTCAAGCCTCTTAGAAGGGCTTTTTGTATTGGCGTTCAACCCTGGTTATCTTGTTTAACACACACCAATGTTCATCTGAACTCGCGCCACAAAGCGCGGTGGTTACTTGACCGTTGCCGGTGAACACTACACGCACGCATTTCCAAAATACAATGACCAATCTCTCCCTACCTGTAACTTTCCCTTTCTCATGGGTTGTGGCAAACATTGCCTGCGGAGCACCACTGCAACGGACAGGTGGTCCAGACTTAATGGGAAGGACTATCGAAAGCAAGTAATAAGGAAACAGCTTGGTAAGGTTTAACCAACTTTCCAGGCTCGCGTAAATTCGTGACCAAAAATTACCGTAGACATACATAACTATTTGGCACTTAGCGCTCAGCAATTTCTTCGTAGTTCGATGCCCCAGGGCCGTCGGTTGTTCGTCTGTTTCCCATGAGAACATTCGGTTGAAACGGGTCGAAAAACACTCATTTGTTCTACACGCAAACGGGTAAACTATGAGGTTCTTTTGCTAGTATGGCGTCCATTGCCGCTCTAAATCCGTACCGTGATACACAGTTTTAACAAAAACCGTCCTTCCTCTGTTCCACTTACTTATACCGTTCTTTCCAACCTCGCATTTTTTGGCCAATTTCTCATTCCTTAGGCCATTTTTGTATATATTTAGCACCTGGTATATGAAGAACTAGCTTGCCAAGCTTTTCTTCTTTTCTGACTACATTGTAGATCTTCGAGTACCGGTACACCATTTTAATAATTTGAGTAGGTGGTGGCCCGGTTTTTACCCAGTTCTTCCGCTCTCTCACTGCACAGGTTTTTTGGCTTTTTCGAATCGCTTCAGTATGCTCTTCCATTTACAGTACGCACCACCGCAAGTAGTCGATGCTGAGGTAAATGCTGAGGTCCGTCTTTATGCACCTTCCAAGGTCAGTAAACCTAGGGCCTGGCTAGCGCGGTTGAAATGGGTTTTTATTCCGAAAGCTGCGACTAAGGAAAAAGGTTCATTTCACCGCGTGGTAGCAGTTCTTCCTCTCCACATCGTCGACCGAGCACGAGGTATGTTGCCATCAGAAGAACCAAACCCCTACGAAAGCATAAAAGCAGTGATTTGAGGTTGGTTACAACTTACCAAGCTGTTGTTTTAGTAAGCGCCTTCAAGAGTCCTTTCCACTATCCACGCACCGCTTTTTCATTATTGGCACTGTTTTAGTGCTACCATTACGGCACAAGATTATAAAGACTAACAGGTTCGTCTACCTGAACAAGCACCGAATTTGGCGTAACTCCCGACCTGGAAGTTCTGAAGACTTCATCGTCGTCATGCAGCTTGTTCCGTTGTGCATATTATTTTTCGTTTCCTCGGAGGCTCCTAAATATTATGTACGCTCCTGTGACGCAAACCAAAAACCCACAGTAGAGGTTTAAAACTTGGGGAGAGCTGATTCAAAATAGCAGATTGATTTGCTGTTGACCTATAACCCATTATATTCCAAAGAGGAAGTCACGACGAGGTTCATGAAAAATTTATCTCAAAACATCATTGAAGCCTTTGAAAAAATTAACCGACTATCAAGAGCTGTCCAACGTCCCACTTGAGTAAGACCGTCGGAGTATATGTGTTCCCACTGATAACTTTGGAAGAAGCTGAAGACCTTGAAGGAAGCTTGTGTAAAGTAGAAGATCGTGGAATTGGTTTGTGAGTCTTAGTTTGAAATTCTCCGTTAAAACAGTATGCTGCACCAGCATCTTACATAGCCGAAAATGTAAAGCTACCGATGCGACACACCATCATAAAGACTAACAAATGTTTTTCTAAACAATCACCGAATTTGGTGGCGTCACTTGCTCCGCCAGTGCACATCGTCTGCACGCCGCTGCGTCCCTCCAATACACAAGTTGTTCCGCTTTTGCGTTTCGAGTTTTGTTGTTTTGCGCGCTGCCGAGTGTAATCGCTATCGTGTCACGAACCGAGGACATGGTGCTATAGCCCTTCCATACGGGAGCAGGCCCTGACTTAACCTAGGTGGGTCGTAAGCTGGTGAGCCAAAACGACAAATTCATTCCACCAAGGACACTCGTAAATCATTCAATCAAATTTATTCGTCTATGCACGCTTTTTCCGACAAATTAACGGTAAATTCCGATGTCTGCTACAACGCTCGGCTTCTATTTTTTCTTATATTCGTATTATAAGTGTTTCGCGGCTGCTGAATTCATCCCTAAATATGTCGTTTTACGTTTGATATACCATTGCACTTTTGGGCCAGCAATGACTGTCAGCCTGATCCGGAACCATTCGTTTCGACAGTCTCTCTAGCCGCCCTTGAGTTTCATTGATGACCATCAACTCCAGTTCCATGTTAGAGGCAGAGTTTGAACCACATTGTAAAGTCCAGCCACCGGAACTTTCGAGCGACGCGTAGCAACCAATTTCGACACAATTGAAAACAAGGTCGATTCCAAATAGGTACGGTACTATATACAACAGATTAATTAATTTTACAATAATCGAACCTCAATAGCCTTCGTTCTGGGCTCTAACGCTCCAAATTGAACAACAAATCAGCAACGAATACAGTCACGACGAAGTTCCAGCTGGGCGACTCACGCCCGAGGCAACGGTGGGAGTCCGGTTAGAGACAAAGATCTAGAGCGATAAACAAACAACCGGAATTCCGGCAAAGATAGTTCACACGGATGGAAAATGTCGTTTGTAACATGGATGCTAATGTATGAAACGGGGTGTCCTGAACTTGTTAACACACATGGAACCACAAGCTAGCGTTCCCACTAGTTTTGGGCTGTTGGTCGTATTCCCCGTGACGTTGCTACCCAGATGCACGACGTAATATTCAATAACTACTCTTACACATCCTTTAGAGACGCGGTACTCTGTTGTCTTTTGCCTTTAAAACCGTCAAGACTGAAACGGCTGATCCAAGGGACAATGTTGGTTGGCAAAAGCCCTTAACATTACTGAGAGAAATGCAGCAGCTAGCAAAAAAACGTTTAGAGGAAAAAACTCCTAAATAGTTGTAAGTGCAGCGATTCCCAGCCAATATTCAAACTCTGATCGAGGATTTTGCCATCTTAACCTCACAGAATATGCAAAACTAGCGGACGTTGTTATGGAACGGTACCATCCACAAACTACTGCCGCAACAAACTCGAGTAGCCCCCACGTTACCGCCCCCACCGTAGGAACACACTTCGAGGACACTCTGACATCTGCCTTTGAGCAGGATTTGAGATGATTTTCCCCTCCTAGTTGTATTCACTGTAGAGACCATAACCTTCGTCATAACTGTGACCGACGTGAACGCCTTAGAAGCCCTCCCGCTGACCGCCCCGTCAGCACATCTCGATCGAGATATTATCGATACCACAAGCGGCTTGGGGATAAAGCCCGGTGCTGCAAAGCTGGCTGCACCTTCCCAGGAGCCAGGCAGGGAAGCTGAAATTCCGACGCATTTTGACGACTGACGCGGTTGGAAGCCGTAAAAGCAGTCGTCTGTCGCGTGCTCGAGATTCGGTTTCCAATAACCTGTTTCTAATTGACACATATACAGCCTTTAGTGTCATTCCAAAGGAAGCAGCTGGTGCAACGTTTCCATCAACCCAACAACTACGTGCTACCAACGGCACTCCCATAGCCACTTACGGTCGTAAGTCACCCACGCTCAACTTAGTCCCACGTTTCGCCTTCCGCTGGGTACTTATACAGCAGGCGTCCCCTATCCCATTCTAGGTACCGATTTCCTTGACTATTTCAACTTTTTGTTCAGGCACAATGCCGGAAAGTTGTCGACCGACAGACCTCTCCTTTCGTAACCGTTTCATACTCCCCCGTGAATTGCATCACGCCCCTACACAGCAAACCTGAGGCTGAATACCCCTACGCAGACCTCCCTCCAGCTTACCCGGCAATGCTAAGGCAATCTAGACTCCTGTCTACGGTGACAACGAGCGTCACCCACCATACTGTCGCCACAGGACCACCAGCACTTAGCCGATCACGTCGCCTGGCAATAGACAGGCCTCGCGTAGCACAGGCTGAGGTCTACCACATCTTAGTTTTAAGCATAATACGCCCATCCAGTAGTCCTTGGGCCTCGCTTCTTCACACGGTTCCTAAACTTATGGCGACTGACGTCCCTGCGGCCACTATAGGGTCCTCAACCAAGCTACTGTACCAGACAGGCACCCCACTTCCACATATTCGAGATATAACTCCTTCCCTATCTGGTTGTTCTGTTTTCAATCGAACCGACCTCGTTAGAGCCCACCACCAAATCATGATATCTGAGGCTGACATCCCTAAAACCGCCGTCACCACTCCACTCGGACTGCCTGAAGTTTTTTCGCGTGCCGTTTGGGCTCAGTAATGCAGCCCAAATTATTCAAAGGGTTATGCATGAAGCAACACGCGGTTTGAAGAATGTCTGCTTGTACTTAGACGATATTTTTGTGTCAATTTCATCAGAAAAAAGCAAATGGCACACCTGCCCACTCTTTTTAAGCGCCTTAACCAACACGGTGTACCTATCATTCTTGCCAAATGCGAATTGGGTAGGACAGCTATCGAATCCCTAGGTCACGAAATCTCAGCCTCGGGCACACAGCCCCTGCCTGACAACGTGGCGGCGATTTGCGACTATCATGAGCCTTACTCTTACGGGCAGACGCGTCAATTTTCTGGCTTGGTTAACTAGTATCGCCGATTTATCCCACAATGCGCCGAAATAATGCAGCCTCTAACAGACCTTTTATTTGGAGTTAGGCGGAAATTCATTTTTCCCGATACGGCACGGGCAGCGTTTACTTCGATCAGGGAGGCTATCGCCAAGCATAGCACTCCTTTACCAACCCGACCCTTTTGCTGCCCTGGCACTAGGGACAAATGCTTCGGACACGGCTGTTAGGGTAGTGTTGAAACGATTCGTCAGCAAGTCGTGGAAACCAATAGTTTTCTTCTCCAAGCATATCCAGCCTGCGGGATCCCGGTATAGTACGTTCAGCAGAGAGCTACTGGCAACCTATTTCAGTATCCGACATTTCCGGCACTTACTTGAGGACCAGACGTTTACAGTGTTCACGGATCAAAAACCACCAATTTTCGCCTGCCGATCAGCTTCTGATCGATATTCACCACGCGAGACTCGCCACCTAGACTATGTTTCGCAGCTTACTGCAGACATTCGACGTATCTCTGGAGCACACGGTCCCGTAGGAGACGCGCTCTCACGCGTTCACAATATGGACGACACTCTACCCACGGGCGTAGACCTGGAAGCAATTGCCGAAGCCTAGGCAACAGATCCTGAGGTCGAGCAGCCCAGAAACAGCAGCTCCCTGCATCTAGTGCCGGTGACTCTTCGAACTTCGCAAGTAACCTTTATTTTCGATGTGTCGGAGTGTCGGCCTCGACCACTAGTTTCTGCTAGTTAGATCCGATAAGTCTTAATAAGCCACCACAACTTATCGAATCCTGGCGTAACCACCTCAGTGAATCTAGTCACCAAGCAATTCGTCCGTTCGTGCGTCAAACGTGACATACATCTTTGGGCCCGCGCTCGTCCTCAGTGCCAACGCGTAAAAATACGTCTTCACGGTAGATCTGTATTAGGCATATTCTCTGAGCCCGACGCAAGTTTCCGCCAGGTGCATGTGGATCTCGCTTGGCCCCTTCCACCATCCAACGGCTGCGTCTTCATCCTCGCTTGTGTAGATCTTTTCACTCGCTGGCGTTAGACCGAACCCATTCCCCATCTTACCTCAAGGAAAGCAACAAAAGTTTTTCTAGCTGGTTGGGTAAGTCAGTTTGGTTGCCCCGCTATCGTGATCACTGACCGCGGTTCTCATTTTGACGGTGCCTTCCACGAGCTACTAAAAGCTTTCAGTTGCAGACACAACATGACGATGGCCTTTTATCCTCAGGCTAATGGCATGGTGGAGTGATTCCATCCCCAGCTGGAAGCTGCCCTTTATGGAGTGAACTTTTACCGATGGTTCTCCTAGGACTGCGTAATACCGGTAAAGCCAGCGTGGGTGTTACGGCGGTTGGACCGGTTTACGGTTGCACATTAAGACTTCCAGGTGAGTCGGCCTCTCCACTACCACCTGTGTGTTTTGTTGGCCGGGATTACGCAAAACGGTTGTCACCCCGAATGCGGGTGATGAAGCCCATCCCACCACGAGAACAAACGCTCAGCACTTACATACCTATCACTCCAGCGACCGCCAGGCGTGTGTTTGTTCAGGCGTATGCGGCGCCATCACTACTACAAGCTGCTTACTCTGGCTCGTTCCGCATGGTCCAGCGAAAAAACACGTGGTTGACGTCGAAGACAGGAATCGTCCATCAGTACAGGCCGCCCTAAACCGGCCTTCGTCGAAGTAGAACACACTTCGAACAACCCGCCAAATGTCCGCACCTGCTCACAACCCTTGGTTAGTCGTCCTGAGTCGGTGCCTGTTATTCCCACTAACGAGTCTCCATTACCTGTTGCAACACCAAACTCCACAAATGACACAGCTGCACCCGCCAACAGAAGGAATTAACGCGGCCGCGAGCTGCAACAACCATCGAGGTTTTCTGAGTTTTCTGCAGTTGTATATAATAAAGTTTCCTCTTCGTATTCCACTTGCACATAGTTTTATTATGCATAAATGCACGACTGT
Source organism: Fasciola hepatica (assembly GCA_948099385.1). Taxonomy (NCBI): domain Eukaryota; kingdom Metazoa; phylum Platyhelminthes; class Trematoda; order Plagiorchiida; family Fasciolidae; genus Fasciola; species Fasciola hepatica. Next base: position 2,028,684 of record CANUEZ040000040.1, read on the forward strand.
ATGGTTATCACGAAAAGGGTAGCGGCAGCCTGTGTTGTGCCGGTATGTCCCCCTCAGTCAAATGTCCGCCCGCACCCCAAGAAGCAGCTTCTCTGTGTTTCTTGCCTTCCAGCTCGTCTCGTGGGAAGGGATCACATGGAATTCCAAGATCTCGTATGGCTAAAACACAATGCTCATTGGATCCTGACCGGACTCATTTGACGCCGGGGGCTGGCTTGTTTACGAAGGCAACAACAACCACAAGCAAACGGAACTTCTGGGTATGCCGACAACCACCAACCCTGCAAGACAGTCACCACTGCCAGCTGACGAGCAGGATCTACCCAAGTCAGATGCGGTGCTAAGGAGGACGCAACTTTGCGATCGACGTATAGCAACCAGTGTGAGTCATGGAGAATGGACTGTGCGGGATTCGTTGTTGTGGTCGATCGCGGAGGGAGGCATGGAAAACGTCTCTGGCCACCGAAGCCGACGTGCCAATCACGGGTCGAAGCCCAACTACGTCGACCTTCTAGGGGGAGACCCCTGTGGTGCTACCGATAGGACGCACGATTATAAAGACCAGCAAGTTTGTCTATCTGAACAACTGCCGAATTGGGTGGCGCCACTTGCTCCGCCAGTGCACATCGTCTGCACGCCGCTGCGTCCCTCCAATACACAAGTTGTCCCGCTTTTGCGTTTCGAGTTTTGTTGTTTTGCGCCCTGCGGAGTATAATCGTTATTGTGTCACAAACCGAGACCCCCACTTTACGGGGGCAGGTCTTGCCCTAACTCAGGAGGATCCTATACTCTGCAATATGTCACCACGTTTATCAGGGCAATGTTTCCCCCAACTCACGATTAGGAGAACGATATAGGTAGGGAGAGCGTGGTTATGTATATTGTAAATGCGTGCGTGTAGTGTGCGCGGGCAACTTTTAATTGGACACCGGGCTTGGTGGCGCGATTTCGGAGGAACTGTGATGTGTCAAACAAAATAACCAAGGCTGAGTGTCAGTACGCATAAGCCAGATTAGTATGTCTGATAAACAGTCAATTTTCCATTTGTTCGCTGGTGCTGAACTCGGAGATGACCAACCTTCCCAGTTTCCTCGACATGTGCGAACTCCTAGGAACTGCTCAGATCAATAATAGTCTCCTGAAAGAGATATGGCTCAAAAATCTTCCGACGGATATGCAGGGGTTTCTTTGCGTGTCCTCAGAGTGGTGTTTCAATAACCTGCCGAGAAGCCAAAAACATTAGGGAAACCTACTAGCCGAAGTTCAGTCGGGTAACCTCCTCACCAACTAAGTCTGAGACTGTCAATTTATCAGCCGCTATACACCAACTTGCCAAAGAAGTCCAGAAACTCATCGCGTCGTCAGTTGGACGCCCAAACAAGGCATCACCTGGAGACATTTTCACCCGAAGGGATCGACCGCCAGCACATGTACAGGGATTGCTTTTTATTTTAGATGCACAAACGATCCTGCAGGCAAAAAACGGGCAAAAGGCACCGGTGAAATTCGAGCAAGCACTGGAATTTTATCCGAATTGACCATACGGCAAACTGATTGGTTGTTGAGATGTGAGAAAGAAACATGCTGACCTGTTGACAGCAACTACGACCAATCACGTTTGTTGCGCACCTGACATGATCAACGCACTTCAGCAACGCGTTCTTGGATTACGCATCAGCAAAAGAACACTGCACGTGTAGGTAGTGCGGTCGTCAACGGCGTGCTGTGCGTGGCTGCGTAACTGTTTCTATAACCTCACGAACATGACAGTTAATTTATTCACGAACATGCTACTATAGTAGTATAAAGACAAACAGTGAAAAAATGTTGTACGCAAAAGGCGTGTTAAATGGAATAAATCAGTCCTTAACAAATGGATGACGGGATCGTTTCAGGTAGTAAAGTACTGAATTACAGTCCTGTCAGTTGGTCAAGTATCGCATTCGGCGGCTCTCTTGTTAGTAAATAGGTAGTGCCGAGAAAATACCAGACTTTGTTGCAAACGAAGGAATCACTTTGCGTTAGTTGTATGGTAAAATGTCCGCTATCCTGTGTAAAATACTGGGCTCCTTTCAATGTTCCGAAATTGCGCAGCTATCACGCCAAACAACGTCCTGTTAGCAATTTCATTTTAGACAACGTACATGATCATGGAGAATGAATGCTCGGTAATCAAGAATTTCTCGACAAGCCGGTGGCATTGTACAAATGGGCAATACAGTTTTATCTACCAGCTAATGAATTGTTCCCTTTCCTTGTGTTTTTGCGCTGACTTCATGTAATAAACATGGAATCGAATAAATCGACAGTTGCCTTTTGTAATATGTGAATTTCACCAAACAAATAAAAGGAAAAATGTGGTAACGGTATAGTTGCCATAGTCAAATTGGTGGATATAATTCTAAAAATGCTACGTGTCCTGTGATGCTCACGTTATTCAGATTTGCGGTGATATAAGGGAAGACAAATAACAAAACAAGCTTCACATCTGTGAGCAGATTGGGTGACAGGTAGCTCATTACCGTCGTATGATCGAAATTTTTAAAGGTAATACAAGTATAAAGCTGACTGATACAATTCGGAATATAACACAATAAGAAAAAAAGGCTCCGTAGTAAAATTGGACTTCACTGTTTACCACAATACCTTTGGGAGTAGAGATTACCAGGGACCTGTTTGTATTTGAGCCCCATTTGGATAAGTGATAATGAATTTGATCCGAAATATTAAAGTTGATTCGAACTTTTCCATAAGCAACTCAAAGTGGCTTTAAGAACTCATGCTAACCCGATGTGGCACAAGACTCTTTCTCTTGTCACCGAGACACGAATACCTTGTCAGCTGTCGGAAAGCGTTTTTTTTATAATGAAGAATGGCATGTTATTCACTTGCATTCGCTTAGTCCGCCGTTTTTCACGTTTATTATCGGGTCCAAATGCCACATACGAGTTCCCAAGGATGAATTCAACTGACAGTGGTGTCAGCTTTAATTCTAAGTGCTAGCTCATTGTGTTTTGAGGAGTAATGTACGTGTTGGTACACGTAATCTGAAGACAAGAACATAGGGGAGTAAAACACTTCACCCTATGATAATAAATGTTCAACGGTGAATGAATTCTATTTTATTCCTATAGCGAGTGCTATATTGGCAAACAGGTCTGTTTTATAACCTCCTCCATGGGGTCTCGTGGGTCAGAAGTAGCCGAGGGTTATCCGCATATGGAGTCTGTCATACCGAACGTACTTGCTGGCAGGGAATTTCTTGACAAGAGATTTTGTGGCAAAATTAATGAATTTTCCAATGTGTCATTGATAGTTACACTGTGTGGTTTTATTATGCCGTAAACCAACAGTATGTGGTATTCATGTCAATAACGAAAACATTTGAAACATCGAGATATTTAATGGAGTACTTACCACTGTAACTTTATGGATTGTAAGTTTCCAGTTAAGAAACAACCGGTGTTTCAGCTTGTAATATGAAGGTGCACCTAAAACACAAGAAAGGTTATAAAGTATACTTTAGGACGAACTAACTTCATACTAGGTGACATATTTTGAGGGAACATTTCACATGCGGCTTACTACGTGTAAACAAATTCACACATGCTCATCGCCACCACCCAGAATCAACAGTGTGCATTATTACGAATTATATCTGTTTATGCAGATCTTGTATTGTTAACATATTTACAGACAGCTATTGGATAAAATACTAATGTATCTCTAGCGCTATTCTTCAACTACAGTGTGGTATTCCTATTTTTTCTGTTATGCTGTGACCTTTCCTACGGCTCAGCGACAAGAATTCAGTGTTCGGTTTCACAGTTGAACGGTCATCAGCCTTGATCTCCTTTAAATAAATGATCAGCCAATTTTACATAAAGTTCGTTGTAACTGCCCATTGGGTAGAATACCGGTTAGTCATTTGATAATTCACATAGAGGGAGTCCCCGGATAACTGCGTTATCTATTCGTCAATCCCCAAGGGCATCCATCTAAAGTGCATAAACATTCACTAACAATGATATTCGCATTCCATCTACACTTTGACCAGTCGTACATGACTAACGCTTCTGGGACCTTCGTTCATCGGTTTCACGTGGGTTCAACGATTGCCTTCAAAAAGCCACATTGTAGTCGATAGTTGCCAGAACAGAAGAAGGCTGCATGCGACGCCTTAGAAAGTATAGCTTCTTATTTGAACGCAAGAATTTGGCAAGACCCTTTTCGGTTGTTCATTTTGAGCAAATAAGTTAGTGGACAAGCATTTTCCCAAAAATGAGGGAGGTAAACGGATTGTTATCACTTCGGAATTAGTTCACGGAAAGCTTTTAAATGTATGGACGAAATTCCACTCTCATGTTAGACTGTGAAATGTTTCCTGATTATTCGGCTGATGTTGCGTGATATTTTGAGGGGAACCAGATGGCAAATTGCAACATTTTGACATGCACGTGACGAAGGGGAGTGTAAGTGAGGTACGTGTGGTGTGTCTTCCAATGACCAGTCCAAGCATCCAACCGAACCTTGTTTTTACTGATGTACACGTTAGTATGCGCCGTGCCATGGGCGTACTACCGGTAGCAAACAACACAAACTACAGCCCAAATGTTCGTGTATATGGGCAATCACGTTTTGCATCGAATATAGCGGTAGTGTGCGTGCGTCAGTGTTGGTAACCTTGAGTAGGGTTTGCGACCATTGGCCAACCGGACGTATATAAACGCCAGTGAAAAAATCCAGTTAACACTGGATTTCGAGCGTTTTCACTGTATGCGCTGAGCGCGCAGTCGCAAAGTACTCATCTTCCTCGTAAGCCGTGCAAAAGAACGCTGCGTCGTCGATGGCTACGTTGGATGAAACAGTTCTGCATGCCAGTGACTGTCAATGATCTAATGCGTACCAGCGCACAGCCAAACCAGTGATCTGAATGGTCCACTGCATTAACGTCCATGTACATCGATATATGCGGATGCGATCACCTTCCAACGAATAAAATGAGCAGACCCATAGAAATTGATGGGTTTTGATAGTCACATTAGTTGTCCTGTGGAGCTGACAGGCGATGGGAGGTTAAACGGGCTGATGACCAGAGCTGACGAGCCATAGTGAGCCTTGTTAACAGAGCCACGTCGGTTAAGATGGCGATACTCCTCTGTAGGACAGCACCAGGTGGACACAAACAAGCAGATCGCAAACAATCAGCTATTGAAGGAACTGAGGCTAACCTAAATTCCTGACCCACTGGCGGCCTAGCATTAACCTTGGTTGATGGGCCATACATTTAAAAGCTTTCCGTGAACTAATTCCGAAGTGATAACAATCCGTTTACCTCCCTCATTTTTGGGAAAATGCTTGTCCACTAACTTATTTGCTCAAAATGAACAACCGAAAAGGGTCTTGCCAAATTCTTGCGTTCAAATAAGAAGCTATACTTTCTAAGGCGTCGCATGCAGCCTTCTTCTGTTCTGGCAACTATCGACTACAATGTGGCTTTTTGAAGGCAATCGTTGAACCCACGTGAAACCGATGAACGAAGGTCCCAGAAGCGTTAGTCATGTACGACTGGTCAAAGTGTAGATGGAATGCGAATATCATTGTTAGTGAATGTTTATGCACTTTAGATGGATGCCCTTGGGGATTGACGAATAGATAACGCAGTTATCCGGGGACTCCCTCTATGTGAATTATCAAATGACTAACCGGTATTCTACCCAATGGGCAGTTACAACGAACTTTATGTAAAATTGGCTGATCATTTATTTAAAGGAGATCAAGGCTGATGACCGTTCAACTGTGAAACCGAACACTGAATTCTTGTCGCTGAGCCGTAGGAAAGGTCACAGCATAACAGAAAAAATAGGAATACCACACTGTAGTTGAAGAATAGCGCTAGAGATACATTAGTATTTTATCCAATAGCTGTCTGTAAATATGTTAACAATACAAGATCTGCATAAACAGATATAATTCGTAATAATGCACACTGTTGATTCTGGGTGGTGGCGATGAGCATGTGTGAATTTGTTTACACGTAGTAAGCCGCATGTGAAATGTTCCCTCAAAATATGTCACCTAGTATGAAGTTAGTTCGTCCTAAAGTATACTTTATAACCTTTCTTGTGTTTTAGGTGCACCTTCATATTACAAGCTGAAACACCGGTTGTTTCTTAACTGGAAACTTACAATCCATAAAGTTACAGTGGTAAGTACTCCATTAAATATCTCGATGTTTCAAATGTTTTCGTTATTGACATGAATACCACATACTGTTGGTTTACGGCATAATAAAACCACACAGTGTAACTATCAATGACACATTGGAAAATTCATTAATTTTGCCACAAAATCTCTTGTCAAGAAATTCCCTGCCAGCAAGTACGTTCGGTATGACAGACTCCATATGCGGATAACCCTCGGCTACTTCTGACCCACGAGACCCCATGGAGGAGGTTATAAAACAGACCTGTTTGCCAATATAGCACTCGCTATAGGAATAAAATAGAATTCATTCACCGTTGAACATTTATTATCATAGGGTGAAGTGTTTTACTCCCCTATGTTCTTGTCTTCAGATTACGTGTACCAACACGTACATTACTCCTCAAAACACAATGAGCTAGCACTTAGAATTAAAGCTGACACCACTGTCAGTTGAATTCATCCTTGGGAACTCGTATGTGGCATTTGGACCCGATAATAAACGTGAAAAACGGCGGACTAAGCGAATGCAAGTGAATAACATGCCATTCTTCATTATAAAAAAAACGCTTTCCGACAGCTGACAAGGTATTCGTGTCTCGGTGACAAGAGAAAGAGTCTTGTGCCACATCGGGTTAGCATGAGTTCTTAAAGCCACTTTGAGTTGCTTGTGGAAAAGTTCGATCCAGCCTTTAGCAGCTGCATGGTTTGCCGTAATTCTCAATTGTTTGCATCCCAGCCCTTTCGTCAGAGAAATCAACGAACCTTGGGAGTGGGTTCCTCGATCGGTGGTCGCAATAGTGGGGTGTCCCAATGGGGTTACCCACCATTCTAGGAAAGCACGTGCTGTTGTTTCGAATAAGCAATCGCCTATTGGTATCTCCACAGCCCACCACGAAGAAAAAATTGGTACATGGTAAAATGTAAGTGAATCCCTTAGAGGAAGGCAGAGGACTTACCAGATCGACGTGCACATGACGAAAAAGTGCATCTGATGTAGTGAGCTTGCCGAAAGGACTATTCCCCAAACTAAACGGATTTTAAAACACTAAACAAATTCAACTGATGGTTCTTATCTGGAATCACTAGGCCAGAACATCTGTAAAAGGCAAGGAATTCCACACAGGCTACTTCACTTGCGACTAGTGCACAAAACATGCAGTGTACTACGGGCATAAGCTTATTTGTCTTCCGTTAACGATCCTTTGTTATTAAACAAAATATTTCGTAGAAACAGTATTTGTCAGTCACCCGTTGAATCTTTGAAAGTAGACATGGTCAGAAATTCTCCCACTGATTGTATGCAGTGTATTTGTTTGTGCGTGAACTAATTCTCCTTTAAAAGGGCTCACCAATGGCCAAAGGGTTTCGTCTATCTAAGAAGCAAACAACAAATGTTACTGATCAAATTAAAGGCTCTCTTCTCAGCTTCCGCCCGAGTTTCGCCGCATGTGCCACGGGCTCGATGAATATCGATGTTAGAAAGCTACCGAATATCATCAATTCTTATTGTACTTGGGCGTAGTTTGTTTAATGGATGAATGATGAATTCATTTTTATGGTCATTTTCTCAGATTATCTATCGCCACTCGCATTTTAGCAAACCCGAAGAAAAATGAAGGCAAGGATTTAGTCCGGTAGATGATGATTTCATTCGTAAACACATATCGTGTAATATTTGGGTTGGGTGAAATTTCTATCAGTAAGTATTCGTTAATCCATTTGGTTGGTGAGGCTGAATGCCACGATCCGGTGAACAGTTCCAGTGCCTTCCCGTCTGCGTACTTGCTATTTAAAGTTAGACTTGCGATCAACGGCCCAAAGAGTATATCGTCCCAAATATTCAGATGACTCAACGGAGCTTCTTCTTTGGTTTCTTGGATTCAAGGAAGACCAACGAAGATCAGATATCAAAGAGGACACGCCTATCTTTCCAGGGGCATTTAAACGATTACAACGTCTGCACCGGATAACATTTTCATGATTCACGGATCGCCTGGATGTATCGATGCATGGAGAAATCCGTTGATGATGGAGCCTTAATTCGATTTTCACTATTATTGCAACAAAAAAACTATTTGTATTCCTGAGATCAGATAGAAGACGTAAGTCGCGAGATGCAAGCATTTCGTTTACTCTTGTCGACAGCGGACGTAAAACGTGTCAGTATATATACATGGTAAAGTAGAGGGTTAGTGCAACAGTAAAGCAGGCACAATCGAAAGTTCTTACAGTACGTATTTTAATTCCCCCATACATTCCGCACACCAGAACATTCATTTTGCAGAAGATATTTCATCCTTTGTCATGAAGTGTGAACCAAACGCAAATGATCGTAAGTGCATTGCGCTTCAGGATTCTCGTAAGTGAAGTCAGGATCTGGTCCCGTATAGAGGGGCTATAGCCCCTGGTCCTCGGGTAGTGACACGATGACGATTATACTCGGCAGCGCGTAAAGCAGCAGAACTCGAAGAGCTTGAGTGAGATAACGTGTGTATTGGAGGAACCCAACTGCGTGCTGACAGTGTACACAGGCGGAGCAAGCTGCCACTCCTAATTGGGTAAACTTCCAGACAAGTAAATTTATTAGTCTTTGCAACTTTGCCTCACATTGGTAGCAATACAAGTGAACCAGCTCGCCCCGGAATACATTTCACGTGTGAGAGAGGCATCCTCACGATAGCTGAAACATCCAGGTGGGGTACTCCCGTTGTAACTCCCACTCACATGGAACACAAAACCCCACGGATATGCGTTGATTATCGGTTGCCCCCCAACAACAGATTACTTCAGCGCATGTGCACTACCAAAGAACCAGAGGAGGTACTCCATCGTCTTTCAGGTTCCCTAATCCTTTCTTAGATTGACCTCAAGGATGAATATTTACAAGTGTCACTTGATGGAGAATCTAGTTTGTTGATGGTTATCAGTACTCCGTTTGGTCTTTACAAGTATCATTTTCTACCTTCTGGTTTGGATGGGTCAACTACTAAATTCTAATAGTCTCCTAATTTACCCGTCACCAGTATCGATGGAGTTGAATCCTATCAGTTAATGGCGCTTTGGACCAACTTTCGGCTACATCAGTAGAAAAGTTGGGCAACGTTACCTGCGCCCAGTGTTCGAAGAAATTGACTGGAAATGGGTATCTATTCTTTTCCTAAACCATTTTTGATGCCCGTTTCTTATTACATTTGCCCAATATCCATCCTTTTGATCGAAACTCCTAATTTATCACTGCTTAAAAAGGCCTTGTGAAATCAAACAGTTTATTATAAAACGGTATTCTGGGAACTTGTACAAATTTGCAGCTGCAAGACTGCTTCATCTACTATTTTTGGAAGATATTCATTGCTTTTGTGTTACGTGGCCATCGGATCTGAAATATAATTATAATATAAGGTGAGACGGTTATACTCAAGGAAGCTTTGGACAACAAAACTTTTCCACGTGCAGGTTTCAAAGATAACCTGGTTGGAAACTGTTTTCGTCGAAACGGAGTAATATCTGATAATTTACTTATCAAAACAACTATAGTCAATTAAATAGGGAAATATCAAATAAACTGTGAAGTAAATCTGAGGAACATGTAGGGTTTGATTTACGACAAATTGTTACTAATCTTCAAAATGCCTGAAGAGGGGTTGATTAAACCAAATGAATAAAGTCATTCCTAAAGAGAAATGAGCATGAGATTTATTCCGAAGGAAATGATAATTTTAGTATCTGCTTTCTCGACTTGCATTGCCTTGAATTCTAGTGTTGATAAACGAACGCTTTGTGTCTTTCAACCACAGAAACGGGTTCTTCTGCGAACCTTGGGATGGAACGAACAGCGTCTGGAGTTTAGCCAAGAGCAACGATTTTTCACTGACTTGCTCTTGACAGCAACATTAAGCCTGTTTTGAACGGCTTTTCGTTGCGTACTTCCAAAACAGCAGCCGGGTAAGGCCACTCCGTGTCCAACGGACGCCATCTGTAGTCACACTGAAAGACAAATGCGCAGTCTAGAAATGTAAAGTTGAAAAATACAAATCTGGGTGACGGTATGCAAAATTAGAACGGTGGCATCATAGGAGTTATTGAGAAGCGATAAACATTTACAAATGATTTCGTGAATGGTTGCAGTGAGCGAGTCCAATAATACGCTATCCATGGACAGACGATTTGATGGCAAACCATGAGAAAAATTGCCCAAAACGTTAGAACATAAAAAGGTCCATTATCAGCCAATTTACAATCTTTGCAGGGCTTTTGAAGATGACCGTAATTTTATCTGGTTTCATAGTGGAGTAAAACACACACGGATTACAGGATGAATGGTTACTGTATGAACAAGAATGAAAATATCGTCCGGAGCAGCTGTACCTTCGTTTTGGAACATATGTTGCTCACTTCGTGAATTCTTCGGTCTAATGATTCCTTTGGTCTTGCGGGTCTCTTTATTAACGACCTGAGTTTTCCCAAATAAATATCATAAGGGAAACCGACTACTACATCTCACAACCGTGGTGTACGAGATGTTAACCTTGGGTAACGCAAAATACCTGGGAAACGATAGCTCAGAGCGTGCAGCACATCACGACGTTGCCTCGTAGTAGCATGGTGGTTGTAAAATCATCGGACAAGGTCTGTGACAAGGCATACAGGTTGATTTCGGTTCACTTGGTTCTTCTAAGCTGTATTTCTCTACCGACTGGAAAAAGAAATGATCTGAATGTACTAACCTGCATGAATGATCGACTTTGATGCGCCAGTAGTGAGCAGACCACGACCTAAAAGATCCACAGACCCCAAATCTGCTGCTGGCTCAATTCTTGTGGCTCTTCTCCAACGGCATGGACACCAGGGGGGACTATCTATTATAAACTGAGATTAAAGAAATATAACATTCGCTTTTCTTTAGAGTACCAGTTGACTGTGATTTAGGCCATGAAAGCCGTGCTCTCGTAATGCGGCCTCGCCACAAATGAGGCATTTCGCCCTGAGGACCCTCTTGTGCCTCCAATGACTCTCCCACCGGGTCTCTCTGGGCACAACAATGTTTTCCGGTTCCTAGAATCTGAGAATGACTGATCAATGTAGCATAGAGTTTAGTACTAAATGATGCATGGATTTCACAAAAAACAACACCACTCAACGATTACTTCAATGTCTAAGGATATATATTTCATGTAAACATATATATGTATATATATATATATATATATATGGTATATATATATATATATATATATATATATATGGAGATAACAATATATCTGGGCTAAAATAAATCGTAAAAATGCACATTAGTTATCTCTTTAAGTCTTGAATCATTTTTGTCCTTAGAAAAACAGGACAGCGGATCCTATCGGCAGCGGATAAAGAAAACCAGTACGGCACCGTTTGGTCACAAGGGCATTCAAGAAAACAAAAGGTGCTAGTCTAGGAGCGCAGATAAATATCAATAAATATTACAGTACTCTTATGAAATTTCACGAACTTCTGTGCAAACTTTCAGGGCACATGTCGGGAGTCATTGAGGCCCAGCTGTAGCCCAGAGTTTGCCCAAAGGCTTTGGATATTGCGCTGCTTGGGTTGGCGAGGCCTTTGTTCATACTCTCAAAAATGCTATACATTCTATCAATCCCCAGTCCTTTAATAAAATAGACCGAGCTATTGATAGTTTCTTGAAGCAATACTGAAATGCTTGTCATAGCTCCATTGGTAAGGGTTCAGAGCAGTTGATCAAATGTCGTTGTTTGAGAACCTGTTTTGAATGCGTTTCTCCTGCTAAAGTACGCTTTTTCAGAGGGAGTGATATGCGGCCATCCAGTTGCATAAATCTGGCACAAAAAGGTAACCGAATGGTGACTATGCTTAATTGTCATGATTTATCAAGTCATCGAAGACAAATAGATCACGTACAGTTAGACACAAAAGGTCAGTCTGAGAACAATTCCACTGTTGTTATGCCCACTAATACTCCCATCCCAGATACTGACTCGCAATCTGGATCCAGTGAACCAACAAAAGAATCTACTTTCAGAAGATCAGCAAGGATACAAGCAATGCCTGCCAAGGACTACAAGAATCCGGAGCTAAATTCAACGTGTGAAGAATGCGGTATTCATGATTAACCATATATGTGACTGTTACCGTTTCTGTTGTATTCAGTTAATACGATATGGTACATAGTTGTGCGCTAGGCAGAAATACTTCGGTGCTTTGTGTGCAATATCCGTAATCTTATTCCGTGGTATCATGTGCAGGATAATACTATATTAGTCCATACAATATTACAGTGTCCTTTTCGGTTGCCGGGGAAACTTGTTGCACCATAGCCTTCGCGGCCTTTGAACTATTCCGACTTCACCCAACGCCCAACTCAGTAAATGCGTGACGTGAACACAGCATCGACTAGGGAACATAGCATACCAGTGTACATGCCTAAGGAGCTGTTCACGTGCACACAAGTCTTCTTTCTTACGGATAGTACACGACACCCTTTTTTATTCTCCATATTTAGGCCCGCATCGAGTTCTTGAGCGAAAAGAAAAGTGGTATATCGTAGAACTTAAGGGTGAATGAGAAACGGTTTCCATAGAAAGGTTTAAACTGGCTTTCACGGAAGTAGAGACACCATTAGATTCATTATAACCATGTCCAGCACCTACGGTCATACTTGCACCCGGATTTACAGCATCGACAAGCACGGATCCAACAAACCACGAAACTCCGGTACAACGCGACCGCCGCGGTCGGGTAGTGCGAAGACCCGTACTTTTCGTAGACACCGTTTCCATTACATCCAGTAGTCAGTAGGGTTTTATTGTTATCGCTACTATTTTTTCTGAAAAGAAAAAAAAACACAAGACAAACATTTTCGCTGTTTCTTTTAGTTTTCTGTGCACGTCAGGGCTTTTAAAACGATCACTTATGCACTTGTTTACTGTTTTCCTTGCCTCTTGAGTTTCTTTTGCGGATTAGAATTCTTCTGTCAACAATTCATCTCTCTACTACAAGGATGGGTGTATGGAGAAGAGAAGGCCACTCTTATCCCACCGACTGTACGCATGTGCAGGTTTTGGCACACCTAGCCTTCTTTCTGGAAACCCCGACCAGTTTCTTTTGCTAGCAGGCAACCCGCTGCTACGGCTCTGCACACCCGATTCAAGGAAGAACATATTTATTTACCATAAGGGAATCCTGCAGACGGACAAATGTACCATTCCGAATCTTCTCTCCCTATCTTTAACACTCAGCAGACTACTGTTTGTCCACACCCTATTTGTTATTGTTATGTTTTTCCAATTGTGACGCTTTCTTTAGAAGAAATGAGCTCTGTCACAGCTTGATATTTCGAAGGCATCTCCCTCAGTCTTCCAGGATGGAGGTTGTGTGGTGATACTGCATTCATTTCTGGCAATCATCATTTTCATTGCCACCCCATGTATAAACTTTGTTTCACCACTCTAAACCAAGCTGTTCTTGGTTCGGCCGCCAGTAGGACACGCTCTTGTGAGTCCTATCTGCTCGTTTCTCTCTCTGTACTCTTTGTTCTTCAGGTTTGCATAAACATCTCTGTGGCTCGACTTTGGTTTTCTGACTGCTAGCGAAGCATCATTCAATTTGTGACTGTAGTTATCCACTACGTCCGTACGCCATTCGTTTCGTTAACCTTGCACGCTAAATACTCGTAGGTGCATGAGGTTTGTGCGTGAAAGGTGGAGTCCAAAGGACATTCAGCCAACAAATCATCATCAATCCCATGCGCTACTCGCAAGTAATTGAGGTTTGCAAAACTACTGTTTCTATGCTCGCGTGGCAACTGCAGTCATGTCATCCTCTCCTCGAACACGCTGCCAGTTTCACTATTATCACTCCCTTTTTTACTCTTGGCTAATATTTTCTACTCCGTCCATGAAATCATTAGTACACACCTTTTACATTTAGCTACCTCCGTCTCTTCTTTTTGACGCACACTAATCTCCAGTCTTTTTGACATATGCCCTTCTACTTGTATTCCACGAGATTCGTGCCTAACTAACCACTATTCACGTCCGTAATCATGCCCATTCCTCATGACGAAACTTGATGCTACTACCGATGTATTCATTCATTTGCACAGTTATTGTTTTTGTCTATTTTGTTGTCATAATAACCGATGGACATCGCTCACTGAAATATCTTTCCGTAATCCTTCAGCTGTCAGTCATTTAAATGATGATTATCCGCAATCTTCGTCAATCCATGTGTTTCTCAACACAGTGCTCTTCCTTTCCTTTATCCTGATCTTGCAGAGCATCATATCCTCTCCATATCTGCGCACTTCAAGTATATTCATCCTGCAGCTTCATCTCTCCTTTGCTATCGCATGATACCTATCAAAGTAATCACTAATAAATGTACGCTTGCCTTTCATATTCTCCAACCTCTTTTTCGTATGCCAGTCGACTCTGTAATCGCTATAGCTGTGCATCCCAGACCGTTCCCATGTTAGCATACCATCTCCCACCTATTGTAAAGTGACCAATTTGCTGAACACTTACAAATGTTCCTCCAGCAACCTCCTTCACCATTACTTTGGCTGTCGCTCTCCACCTCCAAATGTGTCATTCGTTTGCCATATAACTAATTCTGTCAGCTTCTAACCGCCAGTACTTACCACTGTCTTCGTCGGATGATTTATTTTATTATGTATCCGACACTCCAACGCATTCTTCGCATCATATTCTTTGGTATCGAAGTTTGCCTCTCTGTTGCTATTGCCAGTTCGAACTATAAAAATTTGTCCTTAAAAGATGTTCACGAACTTTCCGATTCCTCCTCCACAACCTTTGCTCGCCGTTGACTCTGTAATCAATATAGCTTCACATCTCAGATCGATTTATCATCCACTTCGCCATTTCCACGTTGGTATATTAGGGAACACCTATTATACTGGGATCATTTGCTGACCAGCTTCTCCTAAGTGAGTCTGTCTGATCACTCTGGCAGTCTCTCTCCATCTCCAGATATGTTAGTAGTCTGATATATATATATATATATATATATATATATATATATATATATATATATATATATATAATGATTCTGTCAATATGTATATGTAAAATCACTGCTACCATCTTTGTCCGCGGGTCCATTTTATTTTTATTCGACATTGGTTTTCTCATCTTCGCTCTTCATTCAAGACCGATCTCACGCAGCTTTTTTTGGTAGTTTTGCATGACCACTGTATTGAAATGGTCATTATCAAATATACATTTAACCTCCATGTGCTCCACATGCTCTACTACCGCCTTCACAAGTTGCTGATCGTCATAATTGCCCTGGCTACATGCCAAAGATATTTTTATCACCATATTCTTATCTACATATTGATGCTTCATGCCTCTCTATCATCACGGATCTAATACCTGTCTTCTTTTGGCCATTTCCTTCGTCATCACTGTAGCACTCTCTCCGCACGGGATGTGTTGGCTATCTTCTATATGACCGGCGCCGCCAATGTTGATTCTGTTCTGTAGAATCATATTCTTATTTTACTTCGTCTGTTTTTCCACTCCAAACGAGCCAGGTAGGGTCCCAATAGTATTCGGCTTTTCCCTCCTGTGTGAGATCACTCTTCGGATTGCTTCCCTCCTGTATGCAGCCCATTGCTGTCTTTAGGAACTCAGACAAAGCCGCGGCTGTCTTGTTATCCCCGGTATGTTGTGGACTATTGTTTTATTCAATTGTGTTCCTGATGACGTACTACATTTCGGTGCCTTTGGGTAACTTTACCGACTAGATACCTCACAATATGAGATTTGCACAGTTTATCGAATCGATCATTTAGGTTACTAATAGTACAGTACTGCAAGATTTTTTCGGCTTATAATTTTCCACCGACAACGCCGTGCTACTGACGTTATACCTCATTTTCGGTTTCTTTGGACTGGAATGTGGACTTTAAGCCAAAACTTCTTTGTTTGGTCAGGACTGGGAATAGTAATCGTAAGATAATCTAATTCAGCTAGGGGAATTAACAGTCAATACATTTCCATCAAATTTTACCTGTAGACTTTCTCACTGCCTCATTCTATTTAGGATATTCCATCCTCGTGCATTGTTAAATTCTCTATCCTTATCCCTATCATTATTTGTAGCCTACTAATGACTCTTTATATCTCTCCTTTGTGATAATATCATCTTTTCAAAATAAACCGTGGTCATCACTATATCCCTTGATTATTTTGTATTTCCCAGCTACTACGATCATTTCCGGTAAATTGTATTCATATTTCTCACGCATAGAACTAACTACATACGCCACCAGCCGGCTTTATGATCCAACCTTGATTTTTAATTTTGGCGACAGTTGTTATCATTTTATTCCATTCAGACATTCTCCCTACTCTTTCATAAGCACACATCTGTATTAGCCTAATGAAATCTCTGATTTCATCGTCACCTGTATCATCTGGTCATATACAGCAGCATGCCTCGGGCTTTTCCGAAGTAAACTGTTATCATTACAAATACACATTGTTCAAGGTAAAAAAATACAAACTTTAAAAGAAGGATCTGTGCTTTTTAAGAACACCATAAATTCTCAGGATGAAGTTTGAATGAAGTAAAATGAATAAAAGGTTTACGCGATAAATACGAATCAGTTTTGAATTGAAATTCGGGCAGTGGTTCGTGTAGTGAGCAGGCTATAGGTTGCCATATTTGTGTTAGATTAGTGTAAGTCTAGGATCCTGTTGATGCACTTAATGAGCCTTTGTGCTCATGCAGTTCTCTGAGTTGTTGTATTTTGCAGATGGAACACGAGCAACCCCCACGGAAGACACTGATCCCTGCATACTACAGTTAGGATACGGTTAAAAATGAACACAAAGAAAGGTAAGTTCCCATGTGGCCAATCACCCAGAAAGCGATCGATTTTCGGCCTGTTTTTGGTCGGCCTATGCTTTTACCACGATCGGTTTCAAAGCGGCTTACGACCGATTCTATGAAACCCCTTGTATACTCTGTTGTCCTCTCCCATTTCCCTAAAATGTACTTTCAATAGAGTGGTAGGCGATCAGATTTGTATATAATATGATTCATCATGCAGCTTGAACTCTCAACTCACCATTGAAAACCATGGAAGCGCTGTACAGATGTTTCATCCTTGTTGGCAATCATCAGCAGTGCACATCCACCGAGCCCCCACGGGAACTCGAACACGGGGTGAACGATTGTGAATCGAACACCTTAACCGTTCGAGTCCCCGTGGGGGCTCGGTGGATGTGCACTGTTGATGATTCCCAACAAGGATGAAACAGCTGTACAGCGCTTCCATGGTTTTCAATGGTGAGCTGAGAGTTCAAGCTGCATGATGAATCATATTATATACAAATCTAATCTCCTACTACTCAATTGGAAATAGTAACCAATCTCTGTAGGTTTTTTATAACGGAATGCCTTCATTGTACTTAGGCCCCTATAGAGAAGTCATCCATCATAGGAGTCGATCGCTGTGTGGGAAGCGGGTTGTTACCGTTCAAGAGCAAGTTTGGGAAGGGTGCTATATCATGTAGTGTAGATGTTCAACAAACCATTGAGAGCCAACCCGGATAGCCTTGCGGTTAAGGTGTTCGATTCACAATCGTTCACCCCGGGTTCGAGTTCCCGTGGGGGCTCGGTGGATGTGCACTGCTGATGATTGCCAACAAAGATGAAACAGCTGTACAGCGCTTCCATGGTTTTCAATGGTGATTTGAGCGTTCAAGCAGCATGATGAATCATATTATGTACTTTCAATAACTCTGTTATTCCATTATCACGATGAAATCATTTCCGCCGTTTCTTTTGTACCTCCCTTTACCGGAGCGTGAAAGAAACCGGCTATAAAACAGAATATGATAAAATATATATTGAAATGAAAAGGAGAAATATGAAAATATGTACAATATGTGCAGGACCGCCGTGTTTCGTCAATTCATTTTCAACCTGTGGATCGGGAGACGGAAGTGAAAACGTGAAATAAAATTTTGTGCAATAAGCAAATTGACCGAAAGAAAATATGTTTACCAAATATAAACTATGTTTATTGGTAAACTAACTTACCCGACAAATCTCTTAAGATTGGTTTACATGGCGCCTATACTAAAGTATATGCTTACAGATGTCAGTTTACCTCTAATGGGTTGATAGTAGTCAGTTGCGCTACGGAATTTTTGACTGCGCTGCCGGCTCAACAGCACTTTATAGACAAGTCATTAGAAAAAACTGCGGCAAACATTTTCTGATCGAGTCATCAGCATTTTCTGTAGTTATTCTAGACAGACTGTTAACCCGGGACTTTATTAGTACTGAGAGAACATATTAAAGGGTGCCTGTGGTTGCCACCGATCTTAGATCTTCTTTCAGCTTCATTAGGTCATAACACCTGTGCAGTTGAGAATCGTATTACCGCATGATACCACGTACTCAGTACATCCAGTGAAACGTGAGAAACTTTAACAGTGATGAGGTACAACCTCCAGATATCCCAAATCACGTGACGCGAAACCAAAAGACTGTTGTGACCGACTTCCAGCACTGACAGCGATACGGCTGACATTGATCCGTTTAAACAAAGCTTTCACAAAAATGTAAAGCAATTTATGGTCATATTCCCCCACTATTTTTATATTTTTACGACGGTCCCGCAATATATAATTTTTCTTTGATAAGATTACTACTAAACAAGTAGACTGAAAACCGGCTGAAAATCGAAATCACAAGTGGGCTGTGTGCTACACGAGTTAATTCGGAAATCAGACGAAGCAATATACACAAGGATGATGTAAGCAATTATTTGTGCATGATTACTTCCACTAAACGTAGCAGTCAACGGAGTCTACAAGGATCAGTGTTCCAAGTGGGGGCGAACATCATCACAAGAAGAGAAAATCCAAGGCGTATAAAACGTGCAGCTTGTATGGAAAAACTGCCAAAAACGGCTGTAGTGAGATCGATGGTCAAAACTGATCTCATGCTAATCTAATATCATGTGCAGCCATGTAAAATGAAAATGAGTCATTTTGAACGAAGAATTAGAGAACGGATAAAAAAGACCGAGTGGTATTAAGAGAAATGAGCGGATGCACGGTCGAAAGGATCAGTATCCAGGAAAGCGGAATAATCAGTTATCTGAAAAAAGCGAGTCATTTTGGAGAAGAAAACCCTCATAGGATGGTCAGCAATGCCGGCGGCATTTATAACAGTTTATTTCCATTTGCGTCGCTTGAACAAACCCCTGAGTCAGAGGACTGGAGTGTAAACACCTGATTGTGTGACCATTAGGAACGTGAGAAAAACCGGCGATTGACTACAAGAAACCACTGCTAGTGTTTATCAGACCCACGTTAGGCCCTTGCTGAAATATTGTTCCATAGATTAATTAGATACACACCATTGAAAATTGACAATCTTCATTTTCTAAACTTTTGACACGTTTTTCAGCGAGCAATACCCAACGGTGCTGGTCCTAGCAAAAACGAATATGCCAATGTAAATCAAGCCGAATGAGTAGTGAGTTACGCCGGTTGTGAGTAGCGATAGATAAACCTTGGAGCACCGCCTAGCCTTGTTGTCACCAAATCATAAAAAATCAAGTTGATCCATAACATAATAGGCATTGTTTGTCATACTTCTGGAGGTGAGTCTTCGTCACTGTCCAGCTAATATATGGCCAAAATAAAGAACACGATTCTGTGCTTGAAAAAGTTGATATCAAAAGAAACAATCGAAAAGGCCTTTTCGACAGTTTTGATAGAAAAACAGAGTTCTATTCGTTTTGTCAGGCTTATCAATCAAATTCCTGAGCGTAACAGCGAAAAACGCGGTCGGTGATACCGAAATTCAACGGGCAGTCCAACAAATTGATTGAGCGAAACCGAACCGCGAAAAAACAAACTATTTCAAAGCAGTCTACCTCAGCATCGGAAAACTGACCAATAGGTTTGGTCAATAAGTAAGCTCGGAGTTATAAAATTTAATTATGCTGGTTGGGAAAGAAAAACGTTCCGGCAGAGGAATCCAGTGTCAGCAAATACAATTCTAGAATACCCTCACAGATAATCAACTAAGGATAAATAGCAGAAACAAAAAAGTGTATTTCCACTTTCATTTGACGATATATCGGTCTCTGAAATTTCTCGTGTTGCAAGCAGTCCTGATCAGTATTCTATCCAGGTCCACTTTCATTTCCCACGCTCCCGAAATACCGAGTTTTATGGGCCTAACAGCGGTATACCTGCTAACTCCCTTCCCTGCAAAGCATATGGGAATCAGAGCAGTACTTCTGAATACCACTTAACCCCCCCCCCAGGATACTGGTTGGCACCCTCCACCTCCCTGCCTTGTGTCCCCTCAATAGCACCAATTGTGGCTATCCATTCAGTTCCATCTTTATCATGTTTAGGCTATTCATGAGGACCATTTGCGTCACGTAGTTGTTTCCGAAGAGATCAGCACCACATCATCCCTGAGATTTCGGCTTCTTGACAGACACTTTTGTCCTATTTTTGGAGTGAGAACGTACGGTATCGTTCATTGCCACCAGAAGTTATTCTAGAAGTAGTTAGCCCGATTCCAGCGTTTACAACAGTTACGCCTCCTGTCAGAACTTGCGAGTATGCCACTAGCATCCTTCAGTGGCTAGAGGCCTCTTGGCTTCAGTGTCAAGCTACTGTGGTTGTCGGCAGAGAGGGGCACTATTGGCCGATTGTTCGAAATTCCTTCAACTTTGACGAAGCAAGCTGACAATATCTTCTAATTCGTAGTTTGATCCTTTATTGGCATTGATGGCAGTCTGTGTATCTAATTAACCATTCTCTTCTACACACAACCACGATGGATCGATGTTTGGGGAATAAAAAGCCAAAGTGAGCCCTGACCAGTGATTTGATCGGTTATCTGCAGTCGTACCATCGTTTCAGTTGATTCTTGAGCCCGAAAACTACACCCAAGAAATTCCAACAGTTATCAATGCAGGTCTCTACTGGTATTCTCCTCTACTAGTAAATCGAGTACGTGACAATAGAAACTAGTCTGTTTCTTCTCTAGTAGTCATTTCAACATCGTTAGCTCTAGTCTGCAGGCATATGAATAAGCAACTGTATATTTTCCCGATCATGGGCAAGGATAAACCGAAGTAGTTTATTCCGACAGATTTAAAGCGAAACCATCATTTTTCCACACGACAGGGCAGAAGAGGGGCCGTCGACTGCTGATCTGTGACGGTGGCTGGTCGACGACAAGTTATGCACCACTCAATCACATATTTAGCCAAGCCAGTCCCCGTAACAATCCAGTGACTCTCGCAGGTTACTACCAAAACTTGGGCCGTGCCACTATGGTGATGACGAACGATAATTCCAGCTATGGTATGTTGGTTGGGTAGAAGAACAGGATGCTTGAAAGCATTTGCTTAGTTGCTGTAACTCAGTCGCCTACCGACACATCACAGACCATGTAGTATCACCGGACACCGCTCTCTTAGATAAACCTGAGTGCCCTTGTATGGTTCATCCGCAATATCATTCTGTATTAGCCACCCCCAAGACTTGTTCTTTTGCAGCTCGGTTAGCACACTCATTCCGATGTTATCTATTTCGTCGGCAGGAAGGTTCCCCAAGTTCAGCGCACGTCTACTCTTCGATGAATATATAACTTAGACGCAGGAAGTGCTCCGGCCGCCGAAGCACCGTATTTGATCAAGAACAGTTTGCCCACAATTATAAGGCTCCATCATCATTGGAGCTATTCTTTAGTTTCCGTGCATTTATTGATTGCATTATTCAGCATGAATTGCATTGGTGAGCGTTCGAAAATGCTGGTTTCGACGAATCTGCTGAGTACTTTTGACGTACCCATTTGTTAAGGACAATTTGCCGTTGTTTGAGAAGGCTTGCAATCAAGATTATATTTCTAGTTTATATCACTGATATGAGAACAAACAACAAGAGGAACAAGGTTATTTTCAGTTACGCGTACTTATGCGAACATAGAACGGTACGCATGACCCACTTGCAGAGACAAATTTGGATCATTGCTCCTCTTCCTTATTTTGTTTCATATATAGAGTCGTGTTCTAGTGGGAGCACGAATAGCTGAAAAAGAGCTTGTTCGCCAAGTTGTCTGTTCTTAATGTGTTCTGGGACTTCTCAGACAAATAATGTTATGACCCGACAATATAGATGAGCACACTTCTACCATCCACAGTTTCTTCTGTACGACTTTTCGCATGATTGATGTACTATCGAACGACTTTTTCTGCTTCATGCCATTTAACTCGAGCTGAAATCGCGAAGCTTCCTAGCGAAATGCACGCGTATTGGCAGCTCTGAATCCGGCTTCGGTAACAGTATTTAGCCTAACCACTGCTGAACGTTTCTTCAGTCATTAGACGATTTTCATCAGCACTTGTGGAATTACATCCTCTTTCGAACCTGTTTACGTGATATTCCTTTTTCGCTTTTACAACTAAGACTTCGAACCTTAAGTTTTCAACTCCTAGTAGATTCGAGTTTTGAACCCTTGACTGCTTCTTTTGATTTTCGTTGCTGCGGACGAAAAACAAAACAATATTAATTAAAATAATAATATAATAATGTAATAGATGTGAATCATCAGCTGATGCAGCAATGACAATGCCCTCCGATACGTTTCCTGCTTTGTGTTATTGTAAGTCAAATGTTGGCAAATAGGTGAAATTATAACTGAAAAGTGCTCAGCCTGTTTCGATCCAACAAAACCTTCCTACCTCGGTACTGTCTTCTTCCATCATTTCCTCTGCGTTTCTTTTTTATTTAAACTTCTCTATCTTACCGCCATTCGATTTTGTAAATGAACTAGAGAGCTAGGAAAACCCACGGTCATTCTCACAAGCATAACCACAGCTGTCTAGGGATCTGACGAAACTAAGCGCCTCCGTTTTGTTACTGTCACGGGCTGTTTATCTTGTTATCAGAGATCTCGCTCAGTGGAGTTTGGGTTCAGTTGTACTACTGTTGGAGGTTTGCAGGGGGAAGAAACTGAATTGCGTGGTCATGGAAAATCGGAAATCTCAATTGTCAAGATTACTGGAACGTGGGAATCCTCGGCGCATGGGGTGTGGGAAACTAGATAGAACTTTGACTCAGAATTCCATATGCTGTGACTTGGTTTGATAGGAACCCAGAAATAAAACGCCAAATAACGAAGTAGAATTTGAACTCTACTGAGTGGACTGTGAAATACTCGTAGTCTGTAATACTACTAAACAAATGAGTCCGCATATCGTTTGCAGTGATCACACAGCGTGAAACTTGGCTCACCATTATCCTAATAGTGATGCAAACATACTATTTTAACATACCAGAATCCGAAATTTAAGAACTTTGAAAAAATTGGTTGGAATGTTGTATGGATGAACCCCGTTGTGAACATCAGAGTAAAACTGTCCACTGATCGCTGATTTACGTATCAGAGAGCAGTGTGAGCGTAATTAGTTCCGCAAATGATGTCTAACAATATGAAAAATGCACCACAAGTAAAATAAACGAAGTCGATAGAAGGTGGAAGGTTAAGCAAGCTAACGACCGCAGCCCACGAGTCAAGGTGCGCCAACTTTCCAGTAACACTTCCAATGAAACCGTGGTGAACCAAGATTGAACGACACCAGGTTCACTTAAACAAGCAGACTTCAAACAATCGGTCGAGTCCTAGGAATGAAGCTAAACTAGGTTCTTAATATAGCAATGACACTAGTCGGCATAAGGATGACTAGTGTCATTTACTTTGAGGTGTGATGGATGAAAGTCAATCCTGTCATGTAGGAATTCCGTACCAGAGCTATCTGATCTGGATATCGTTAAGTGTCTTCTATATGGCTATAAGACTTCTTATGACTATGCTGTCCTGTAGTTCGAGTCGCCATCTGGACTCTGTTGCAGTGAAAAGAAGACCTGAGGCTGGAACCAAATGAACTCCTGAGGAGCGACCATCATTCCCATAACAGAATTCAGATACTTATTTGTAAACAAGACGCATTCATGCTCCAGGTCTGCAATCGTATTGTAAAATGAGTTTGATATTTTGGTGTCAGCAAAGAACCGCTACATCGGCCGAGTAGGAGAACTTTGACATAAGAGAGCATGGTGAGTTGAGCCAAAATCCAGCCGAGTAGTTCAGTTGGAGGAAGACTGTTCTCCACGTCAGTGAGGTGATCTAGGGATTGTTGGGCTATACACGGTCACAATGGGGTCATTCCCAACCCAACTGATGATGTGCTGTCCTGGCGCTCTGTATTTAGAAACCTTGAGCGGGACTGGGACGTGCCAAAACTAAGTAAGAGGCAGGTAACAGGAAAAATACAAAAATGGTCATGCCCGGAAAATGACAAATATCTGTTGGTAAAAATTCGCGAGATCCTTCCACGGTAGTTCGACTGAACTTGCGAGGGGTCGGATAAACTAGGGAAAGTATGCAAAGAAAAAACTTGGAACTTTTGTGAAAACAATAAAACAAACAAAATATATAAAAAAGCGATTTCGCTTATCAGACCCAGAAAAACGCACCGAAGCTTGACCGGTAACCCACGCTAGTTGAAGCTAGATGCGTTTGGAGTGTGGTCAACATCCGTGGATTGGTCCCCGATAGGAGTCAACTTAGCTTGATTCTCTCAGTTGACGAAGGCCGATTTGATGCAGCCGATGCTGACCATTTTCGGATCACCATTAAGGTCGACGATGGAAGCGTTCTCTGAACGCTAGATGACTTTACGCGGGCTGGACTAGGTTGGACGCAATCGGTGACGGCGCGGCCTGTGCAAGAAAAGGTGAGCGCAAGTATGTAGGTGACTGAGGATAAACGACGGTCGGACAGCAGAAAGAACAGGAATACCAACATTTTGGCGCATGCGGACCTTGAGGCATTCAGTCTAATCCCCAAGGCTCGAGAATGATCCGTTCACTTTGTGTGCAAAGAATTCATCGGAGAGACCAGCGGTGACTTCGAATGTCACTGATACAAGAGTCAATGCAGTGTCACTTTGCAGCTTGTTGTGGATGTTCATTAGTAGTGAGAAGTTGATCTTTTGGGGATTACTGTGGGCACTGAGCGACACTTTGAATTGCCGATGAAAGCGTTCAACCAGTCCATTGGTTTGTGGATGATTAGTTGTTGTGCCAATACGTTTGGTGTCTGTCATTTGGAGGAGATCGTCGAAAGAAGTAGATTCGAATTGAGCTCCTTAATCGGTAATGACCGCGGTGGGATAACCAGAACGGAAAAAACAGTGTTACATGAACGCACAAGCGACAGATTTACCGGATTAAGTATGGCCTCGGGCTAACAAGTGAAACGATCAATACAAGTGATAGGATTGCTCATACCTCATGGTGGTGGCACGGGGCCTCACGATGTCATCGTTGACGTGAGTGAATTCAGCATGTGCAGTCTCAAGTGATCAGACCACGCTGGCAGTGTTTCGTTAAATTCTGACTCACTGATGAGCATTGATGAAAAGTGCCCACTGGGAAACGTCACGGTCCATGTTAGGCCAAACATATCGGGCGATAATGCCAGGATGGGGTAGAGAGATCAAGCATCGATAACGGAGCGGTGACATGAAAGAAGTGCTATTGGCATTGGGAAGTCTAAGGTGGTGTCGCAGAAGACAATGCCAACCGATGACTGAAGGGACAAAACCTGTACTTGGGGACTGGTTTCGTGCATTGCCTGTTGGAATTCGGGATCCTGTTGGGCACGTACCAAGTCCTCTAGATAGGTACCCGGAGCGGCAGACGGTACGACAGTATGGATCCCGGAAGGAGTATCTGTAGCCACGTTGCCTGAATCGGAGATGTGATGAGTGTCAGTAGAAAACTGTGATATGAGATCCAGCTGCCGAATTTCTCAAGGAGAATGAAGATCCGATGCATTTTGAAAAGTATAGATTAAGGGCAAGTGATCTGTGAAAACTACGATTTACCCTCCTTCCAGGGCGTGGCGAAAGTGACGGGTGGCCTCGTAGACAGCAAAGAATTCACGACCAAGAGCGCTGTATTTGTTTTCTGCAGAAGGTAGGTGGTTGAGTAAAGGACCAGCGGCTCTCAAATGCCGTCCAAGGATTGTTGGAGGACGCAGTCAACTGCAACATCGGAAGCAACGAAGGTGGTGCAGACAAGAGCAATGGGATCCGGAGGGCGAACAGGATCATCAGACAACATGGCTTGCATGAGCCTCAAGCAGGCCTCCTTGGCTTGCTCGGTCTAGATGAGTGTCCGTTTCTGTGGTTTTTGAATCAACGTGGTGCTATGTGGAATAATCCGGCCATTATAGTTAGCAAGTCCGCTAAAGCCCCTTGAGCTGTTTAGAGAACTTCGGCAATAGAAATTCACCAATATCGTTAAATTTGGTTTCATCCGGACGAACGCAGTTGGCGTTAATAATGTGACCGAGGAGGAGCACCGAAGTCCCTCCTGATTTGTTCTTGGCAGCTTTGATGGTTATACCATGCTCTGTCAAATGCTTTAAGATCCGTCGAAGATGCAGCTGATGCTCGGCGACTCTGGAGCTGACGACACGTATATCATCAATGTAAGGATGGACGAAAGGTAGCCTGAGGGAAACACAGTCAACAAAACGCTGGAACATTTGAGACGCGTTGCACAGGCCAAATCGTATATGTGGGTGCTCGAGGAGACCAAAAGGAGTTGTGATAGCTGTTTCTAGAATATCCTCTTCAGCGGCCGGAATTTGATGATAGATTCAAACGAGGTAAATTTTGCTGATGACGGTGGATCAGCCAGAGCAGATGTGATGTAGCGAACGTGGGGGACAGGATAACGGTTTGTTGTTGGGACCTGATTGACGCAACGATAATCACCACACGGACACCAGTCGTTTGAAGAATTTTTCTGTAACGTATACAATGAATACGACCACGAGCTCGCTGACAGACTGACGATGCAAAGGTCCCTCATACGCTGAAGCTCACGGCGATTAGTGAAGAGATTTTCTGAAGCCAGACGACGAGGACGGGCAAAACCGGAGGTCCAGTGGCACTGATGCGATGTATGACTGCCGGGCGCACCTCGGGTAAGCGTCTCGAAGGCCAAATGAGGGACGAAAACTCGAACGCGATTTCGACGGAGAACTCACTGGCGTCAGAAGACAAGACCGAACGTCAGAAAATGTTGATCAAGCACACAGACCCAACAACAGCACGATGAACCACCGAGTTGGTTAACTTACGAGAACCTGGATGTGACGAAGGGTTAGAATTATGCAAAATACCGACATCCAGTATGGGATTGGACATATATTCAATAAGAAACGTTCACTGAGATAAGCCACATAGGCCCAAATCAAATTTGAAAGATTCAGTACTAACAGCAGATATGTGAGACCAGTTGTCAGCTCGAAGCTCTAAAGTGTAGCGGTTATAACGCTCGGAGGTAGTGGGAAGATGACTCTGAGCCGTGGGCCAATGTCAATCAAAAACTGAAGCCGTGAGTTGTGGTCTTTTATAAAGAAGAGACGGCAGGGTGACGGGAGGCCAATGAGAGCCAGCGGACCTACGCGTTTGCCGGCGAGTTTTTCTGGCCATCGAGGAAAGTGCACCGAGGCATACACTTTCGGGTGCCTGCACGATACTAGCGGTGATACCTGCACTATACCCCGGTATGAGCACCGGAATAAGCCAGACGGGGAGGATTACGGATGGAAACGCGATGGCGAGAGAGAGCCGGGGAGCGCTTGTGAGTAGCCGAACGTGACGACTGAATAGCAGTCACATCCACACGAAGGGCACTTAGCCGTGCAGTTGTATCTGTCAACGTCACATCCTTGGTGGTCGTGGACGGATGGACTCACTGACTAGCTTGAATGGAGGCGGTTGCAGTGAAGCTGTCCGCTGCCGAATCCAGCCTGTCTAATGATACTTCGTCTGCGAGAATTGCGCCTTTTCGAGCAGCTTCTGCATCCACAATTGTCGCATCATCATATCACCAGCTTGGATAACCTGAGCCATTTGCCCCATTCGACGAAGAAGCCGTGAAGAATTCTCATCGCCGGGGTAAATGCCACTAAGATGCTGACAAAGTTGGCTTGAGTCGGAAACACTGGTACGTTTAAGGATAGCCTGGCTAAGAACATCATGCGGCTTGTTTACAGGTGGCTTGAAGACTACATATCCAATATCTTCAGGGATACTCAAATAAAGTTCAGCAGCGAGTTGCACATACTTCTGCTGGTGAGAAGTGATTCTGGAAGCAGCTAACTGTGTCTCCAGATTGATGAGCCAAGGGCAAGGTTCCCCGGGATAAACAGAAATGCTTCCACTGGACGAGCGATAGAAAACGTTTCAGGCACCGCGGGACTGAGCATTATCCACTTGTATTGATCCGTAATAAAAAGACAAATTGAAGCAGTTGCCGCTAAAAAAATATCAATGCGCATGTGCACACCGAATACTGCGATGAATGGGAAACAAATTTGAAACGGGTTGACCAATTTTGATGCGCGAGCGATCTGTGCAAATAAGATTTCCACTTACCGGCTGAAATGAGAAGAAAAACGGGCTTTGACGGATTCGATAATTATTTTAGTTTTCCTGTTGAGTTGACAAGAGATTGAATGCCAAACGAGGCAAGGGCCGGGACCGACGAGCCAGAGTGAGCCAAGTTTCCGGAATCGCTTGGAAAGAAATTGAGATGAGTCAATGCAGGACGGCACCAAGCTGGTATAAACAAACAGGCCTCAAACAGTAAGCTGATTGAAAGGTCTAATGCTAACCTGAACTCTTAAACCGTCAGAGAGACTGGTCAATGTATGATTGACCAGTTACGTACCTTAACAGATGGATGATGGGAGTCGCCCGAATGTCATAGACAACCTTTGAAAAGGACATATTTGTCCTGCATGTGGGTATACACTTTGAAGTACAATCGCACCTGGCTGTAACCCACTTAATGTGACTAACGAATGGTTGTTTGAGTTAAGATGTAAAACTACCCATAGATAATTGAAGACTTGCAGTTGGAATTGGATGAGCTCCTGAGGAGCGTGTAGCTGGAATCAACTTTGTTTATTTGTTTAACATACCCCTGTTTATCTGAACTCTCTAGCAAGCACCGTGGCCGTTTGACCGTTGCACGTGCATGCTGTAAGCACGCTGTTGCAGTATACTCTCATCAGTCTCTCCCATCGATAGTGTTCTCCTTCTCAAGGGCTGTGAGAAACACTACTCTGGTGATCATGGCGGAGTAGGGTGGATCACCGCGGTGACGGACTGGTGGTCAGCGCACAGAGGGAAGGGCTAGAGAACGGGTTCAGTTGAAGAACAGCATCGTAAGGCTTACCCGACCTTACAAGCAGTTATCTGTCTGATGGGATACTTAACCACAGATGCCTATTCATAAACAAGGTGCACCTAAGCTCTAGGCTCACAGCTGCATTTTAAATGAGCTTGGTGTCTCTGAGTAGCGGCTGCACTACAATAAGCTCAGAAATTTTACCTTAAAATAGATATTTAAACCTTTGAGGCAACAAAGTTACCAGTAAATATATAGACTTTTCATGCAACGTGCACCTCAAAACCTGAATATAAATGAACATAATCCCGTAGAAACAGAGAAAGTACATCAGGAATATCTGAGGTTCGTGATGTACGTACACACTACTCCTGGTTAACCAAGCCCAAAAAAGAAGCGAAACTCTAAGTACTGATAGTAATTGACAATAAGGTTTCAAACTGTGGCGGGCGGAAGTGAACCATGGGTTAATTGGTGGATGGCAAACTCAAAAATGATACCACCGAAGTGCACGCGTATTCCCAACGCTTTTCTGAACACTAGACGATGGCGCAAGAGTGAGACAATAGCACAGTATTTTGCACAGCTTAACAAATAATCACATCCCAGATTAGGCGATTGGGGGGAAAGTGGGTAGATATCTGAGTTGGTAGCAACATTTTACACGACTGGCGCCAGCAGGGTCGTCGAGGGTGGAAACGAACCATACGAATTCAGGAACTCGGATATCTAATGGTATGCAGTTCCAAGTTTCGAAATAAAGGAAATGCACACAAGTAAACATCGGCTCCAGTTTTAACAAAAGACTTATATCAAGTAACTCAACTTCTACTTTTAAGGGGGTTTGACCTAAAACGTTTGCGAAACTCATATTAAGGTGACGTTATAGCCCTATGATACACCCTGAGCTTTACCTTTGCACACCCACATACTGTGACGATTCTCTACCTATTTTACATACACACACCCACATCGGTTAATGAGCTCCCATTAGGTATAATGATCGTTCTCCGCATATTCTACATGTACGCATACCAACGTTGACTAGTTAAATCTCGTTGTAAGCAATCTGTACTTTTGGGGTCGAATTCTATTGTATTCCGTTGTTATCTTACGAGTTTCCAAGTAATGTATGACATTCAAGTAACTGATTTAGCACGTTGCAAGTCTTGTTCCAAGTGCACTCACTCACAGGTACACACACAACCAAAGGCCTATTTCTCTTGACTTTTCTTGTGAATTATGAACTCTTGCACTCTTTTGCTAGATGCATCAGTGAACAAGCACCCATTATCACAAACCATGATAACTATGAACTACCGGTGAGAAGAGTAATGATGATCACTGCAAAGGGACGACTTGTAGATCTCACTAGTGAGTTAAATGTAATTGTATCTAGGGCATATTTGAACAGCTTCCAGACTCCATCGTCCGTAGGGACACGCACTGATAGCAGAGCTTAAACAGTAGCAGGAATCAGTACCTAAATTCTATGCCTTGGCACTGCTAGGCTCAGACGGATTTTGGTCGGCCGTGTAACTACCAGTTTTAGAAAACTCCGCGAGAAAGCCAATGCCCCGGAACTTGTAAAATTACTGAATTGCACAGCTTTTATGCCTTATCCCACCCACATCTTTGTCCACGAACTTTTGTTTCATTCGCATCAAGGTATACTTTTTACATGACTCGTACTGGAATGTCTGGCTCAAACACTTGTTTTACCATATCGTGAATTTGGCCTCGTTTTTGATTCCTTGTAATCGCATATATGAGGTTTGTATGTGTATGTAAAGTTGGTATTTTCATAATACACTATCGTAGAAACCACGAATCAACCTTGTTTTGGGTTGGAGACTCGCATATGACGACCCACTGCTTTAAAGAATCATGCATCACGTATTTGGCTGACATAGATACACATGACACTAAGTAAAATAAATACACAGGCCGACTGTAACCCGTAGCAAAATAAGTGGGTTCCAAATCAGAACAAGTTTGACCCAAAAATTCTGCTGTACTGGATTCATAGCTTACAAACATATAAATATACGCAAACCTCAAATGTGCCGCCAAAACATACAGCAAATGAAAATTAGATCTGACTAGGGACGAGTACAAACACCAGTATCACGATAAAACCGATGGCCAAGTTAGAAATATCTGGAGTCAGAGTAATCACTCCAGACCAACAGGGTCAAATACATTCTATGTTATGTGGTTTGTCGTGAACCCCAAGCAGCAAGCTCGACCTGTTAAAAATCCGCCGGAAATACGTGCTTCTTCCTTTCCTAATCCATCTTAATTTCCCGTTTCTTAGTCTGTGTCCATTATCTATCCTTTCGATGGAAACCACTAGTTTACCATTTATTAAAAATGTTTCTGAAAACTAGTAATCTTGTTAAAAATGGTCAGGTCAGGTTGCACAGGACTGATGGTAGTTGGGGCCAATCGAGCGTCCAGAATTCTTTCAGTCGTGTGCAGAGAGATAGGCACACGCAACTATGACTTCGTTAATTCCTTCCAGTTTTGTTTCATGAAGAGGTTCATTCCTCCAGTTTGGCTGAAAAAGAAAGGAGTAGAAGCACTCTTCTCGCCTTGCAGGTGAAAGCCAATCGTAGCCTGCGCGTTCATTCACACTCACTGCCCCAGATTATAGGCACCTACACTGGATAATTGAAAATCCTTGAGTAAATTATAATTGCCCCCTAATCCTTAGTATTCTACTTCTGTTAACAACTCGTCCCACTTAGCATCTAGCACCTTTTTATAATGCCCTACACCCTGTACGCAAGCTATTTCTTCAGTTAATCTATTCCACATTCCACTGCTCTATTGCCGAAGAATTTTGCTGGCACATGTAGCTTAGAGCGTAGCTCTCACAATTTTATGCCACGTACTTAAACAGATGTTTGTTTTTACGTACATGCTCTCGTTCCACTACTGGTTACCGAATGCAACGGGTGCTTCACTTATATCGGTCTTCTATTATTTAGCCAAATCAACACCACCAATCCAACCACGTGGTAAATGTATTGTTTGAATACAAAGTTTATTCCAGTGGAATGCACAGAAACTGCAAGCATTGTGTGCACGATCATTTGGACGTATGGTTTAACTTTTGACGTACTTCATGTTGCCTCTCAATTAGCACTAGAACACAATATACACACTTAACTTGTTGTCAGGCTGGTGTTGATTTGGCTAATCAATAAAAGGCAGATCTAAGCTGAAGAACTATGGTAGGTGTCAAATTGGAAGACGATGGAGATAACTTTGTACTTTTCGTCATTACTTTAGGCAGTCGTAAAAGCCGAGAAGACTGATGAAAAGATACTAATTTTTCCGCATACTTAAGTGATCAGTAGCGTGTCCAACCTTTTTTCACGACTTCGAAAACACTGCATAACAAATGTTGACAAGAGATTTTCTTTTTCCGCCATCTCAGTGCATAGCTTTTGTCAGTTTCTGAAATTCTGTGGAAATTAGTATGAAATATGAACTATTTCATTGGTTCCATTCAGACGACGGTTTGTTTTACTGTATAAGCATATTATCGTGTTCATGCTAATCAATCATTTGTCCTTACGCACCCACTTGAGCCACTGTTAGTGGAACTGAACCTCTTATGAAGTGCACATTATCCAGATACACACACTTTGCTGGCCATCATTATACTCCTACAGTAGCACATTTTGAGAAGTATATTAAAAAAAAACGTTTTTCACAATGTACTGTTTCACGGGACCGGCTGAAACGCAAAAGCACTTGCTTCCCTGGATAAAGGGGAATAAAACCCCCTCGTGGTAAACACTGTCCGAGGCCATAAGTCTTCCACTAAAACTCAGAAACGGTATACATTATGCGTGTGCGATCGCTATTGGCGAAAAATGTGAAACGCATCCTCACTGGTCATTGTTTTCTTCACACGACAATCTGAAGTGTGATCACTAGTCACTGTAGCCGAACGACAGTCAGTCAGAAGTGTGGTGTAAGAAACCGTGTATTGCACGGATTACGCACAGACAGTGCTAGTAGAATGACACTAACTCCATATTTAGGACCTTTTATTCAAGACATACCGATAGTGTTTCACATGTACAGGAGGCAAAATGATCATAATTATCAAAAAATGTGAAACGCCCTTATTGGATACTCAGGGAATGGCCGAGCGTTTTTCTCTGTTACCTGGGTATTTATTAGTAATTTTATCCAGATCTGTGGGGGAAGATTACGTTTCAAATAGCACATATTGTTTAGACGAATGAAGGTGAACCGTGGACTACTGTATTGAGCAGGTTGTTGGCAGCTATATTAGTGCTTTATTAATGTCAGTGTGGTATCCCGGTGATAGACTTACTGTGCTTTAAGCTCATGGTTTTTTTCCTGTTTTTGTGTTTTGCGGATCAAGCACGAGCGTGCTAGATACATACCACACTACCATAATGCTAGTGCTTGTGTCTCTAAGATGGGCCCGTCGACCAATGAATGTAGGGAATCTGCCATAGTGACCATCCGATCACACCCTACCTATCACTTTCGACTGTTGACATTAGATGCAGGTATGGGCCCATGCACTGACATCCCGATTCATGTTGCGCCAAACATAACGGACTCCGACGAGTTTAGTAGAGGCCTTTATGCCTGGTTGGGACAAACCGTGTAAGGTTTTGAAGGCCTGTCTCCTAAAAGCTGACGGTACTACTGGTCTTGGGTGGCCTTTGGACATGTTACACAGTATGTAACCTTCGGCTGAAGGGATGGAAACCGACTGGAGCTTCAGCGATGATGTGATACGGAGCTGTTATGTTTCAGGATCGTCTGTTTGAGCGGATACAATAGCTTCGAGGTTGATCGAGCCAAGAGTGCTGAGGTCCAGGTTGTGAATGCGAGATAGCACGTCTGCTACATGATTATCGACGAGAGAGAGAGGGGGGGGGAGAGAGAGAAGATTTTCCTGTGGTGGCGCGCAATGCCTGGATCATCGATTTATGGTCGGAGTAGACCGTGAATTCGCGTCATTCCAAGATGTGTCTAAAGTGACCGATTCCTAGGTAGATAGCGGGAATTTCGCGGCCAAAAGTGCTATACTTGGATTCAGCCGGTTGTAGTTTTTTGGAGAAGAATGTAACGGGTTGCCAAGTGTCGGCTAAGTATTGTTGCGGCACCGCACCTACGGCTTTGTCTGATACGTCTGTGGTTAACGCAATTGGGGAAATTGATTTCAGGTGTGATAACGAGGCTATGTTGCTGATAGCTTGCTTCAGCATAGTAAATCCATCTCGTTGGGATTCTGTGAAAATCAACTGCTTCTCTTTGCCTTTCACCAGGTCTGTGGGCGGCTGCCTTAGCTGAGCGCATTGTGGGATGAAACGACGATAGAAGTTGACCAACTCGTCGAAACGCCGTAGTTGTTCGAATGGCCTAGATTCTGGGTAGTTCAGGATAGCCTTCAACTTGTCCTGCAATGGTACGATCCTTGTGGAAGTAACCTTGTGGTAGGCGGTCGCGAAATGTACAGTCAAAGAAGTGATAGGCATGGTGTGATCGCTGATCACTATACTGGTTCTAAGGTCCGAATTAAGTGCTATAGTGTCTTTGTGATACTAAAAGCATTAAATTGATTGTACACCGGGTGGAACTCGCAAAATATAAGAACTTCAAACCAGTACTTTTTGCAGTATATAATTTCATGCATCTTTTAATGTTCAGATGCGTAGCTGAATAATAAGAATATAATAACGTAATGTAGAATGCTTAATGTTCCGTATCACACCAGCCAAAAATGGACTGAGGAGGAGCGTTTCTCTAATCTGTCGGTGGCACCGGAAACATTCTTCCAGATCTTCTAACTGTTGTCTGTTCCAGGATATATTCGGACTCCGGTGTAAATAAATCATAATTACCAGTTGGTGCAACAACTAGCGAACTGACATCAGACCGTTCTTTCGCGTGGAACTGCACGTGGTCGTAGTGACTTCTATGATTGGACGAATCGTTTTGACCCAGAACAGTGGCCAATTGGTTTCCGTTCGGTGAGGTGACAATTCCAAAGAATGAATAAGGACTAAGATAATGAATTGCACTCCTAAGCATTCACGTATGTCTCTGGAATACCACTGAACTACGTTTCACGAGCAGCAGTGAAAATGTTTACAACGGAGACCTTCCAATCACTCGTCCAAGAGTTTACCAGCGAAACGTGGGCCTCTACCGGTAAATGGCACAAACGAGAATCCTCTGGTTGAGCGAATTCTATCTTAAATGAAGTTGCTAAGCATTTCAATGATTACGAGAGTACAGCTTTTATCCAAGCAAGGTTCAAAACAGTCCTGATGTACGCGTTATCACGCCACATATAACGCAGACCAACGGAGTAACTTTGATGATTATCAATGTATTTTACGTCGGAACTGGTCGCAGTCCTCAGTAGTGCGCACTAAATCTGTACCCAGGTTCCGTCATTAGCATGAAAGTTACGCTAGTGACTTCATTTTATCAACACTCAAGTTTCCTGAATGTAGGTCTGCCAATACAGCACAACGGAATGCAGGAGAATCACCGGACGATTGCTGGAACACAATAATTCGTCTGAAGTTCTTCATAAGTCTTCACTGCGAAGGTAGAAAGCAGAGAATCGAAATCCAACCCTAGTTTAGAGCTGAAACCACTCAAGCAAAATACTTTTTTGCATCGAACACAAAGCCCTCACGCCTTGTCGTGAGTGGCTGTGTTGACAGACCATCATTGGTGATTGGTGGGGCAGTCTAGACGGACAATCTGCATGTTGTATGTGTTTGACAACACGATGCACAATATCGTATTCATATGAGCTGAGTGTGATACTCTATCTATGAGCAATCGCCGCTGATGATTAAGAAAGCGATCAGTTTGGATGATGACCTAGTTAAGGTGCTTTAAGATCGGCAACAATAATCAGCTTTTGACCAAACAAATAGTAATTTAAACCGTTGACGACCCTGTAAACTGCCAGGACTTCACTTGGTGTTTGTAAATACTCTTCTTTGGCTTTTGCGAGCCTCGTTGAGATATAAACAACTGGCCTTTTGCGCTGTTTAGGAATAGCACCAACGTCAACAGGTGACGTATCAGCAATAACATTTGAGTGGTCTGTCAGAGAAAACCTTCTGAGAATAACATCCCATTGTGGATGAGACAGAAGTTTACGGAACATCTCATAAGCCCGATTCCAGAAGGGGTTAGTGGATAGAACACAGAACGGACAACTGATATGTTGGGAAAAATTTGGAATAAAACGAACATAGTACTGAGGACCACCAAGAATAGAATGTAACTCGTGAATGTTTGCGGGTGAAGAAACGTCAATGACCGGGGCTAGATCCTCTCAATCTGGAAAGAAAGTCTTAGCATTAATACTGTTACGAAGACAGGGCAACTCAGAAACAACAAAACTGTTCTTGATTTGATGGACGGAAACATGTAACCTGGTGGATTGCTTCAACAAACAGCAAAGGTGGTTATCGTGCGTAACTACACTACTTCCCGTAGGTTGGGTTATTTATCGTCATCTCCTATACTCTCTGTCCCACTCCTCGTGTAAATAGTGGAACATGGGCTGTTTTGACCGACGCGTATCAGCAGTTGTTTTAGCGGGAATCTGAATTCAAGGTGGTACAACACAGGGTTTTCGGGTCAACACCAGTACAGTACCTTGTAGTCTAACAGGACTGTTAAGCCAAAGGTACCGTACGCGCATAAGGAAACATTCAATTGCTATGATATGCAATCGTTGCTTTTCGATGTCGGTGAAACCTAGGAGCGTGCTTTACCTGCTCGGGGTACGACGTGATCAAGTGGGCTCGATGTGCGCAAATGGTTAATCAGGTGACGCGATGTAAGCACCACATTGGAGGGCGCACGACAGTGTGATAACTAACCATTGGCTTTGGGCGGCTGTTGGTCGTCCGGTGTGTTTCAGCTTACCATAATAGTGTAAGGTTAGGCAACTGTGTCATTCGTAAAGCGAAAAAGGTGGGACAAAGATGTTTGCTGAGGAAGTGGCAAATGAGACAGAAATAATCGAATTGAACCCAGAGAGCGAAAGTCCTGTACGCAGAAGAAAAACTACCAACAACGAAGATCGCCGACGCATTGTACAATGTGCCGAAACGGTGACGATTTGAGGCTGATTTGTCCACATCTCGGAATAAACAATAAAACATAGAGAGTCACTGCCGAAAGAGATCAAGAAACTGGGCTAAAACGAGGCCACAAGAAAAGGAAATTTTCGAGTGATATTCTCGCTACGCTGCTGAACATTGTGGGAGAGAACCCTTCAATAACTGGCGCTCGCATAAGGACAATATTTGGGTACGAAAGTTCCGGGTTGACCATTAGCGCAACCTATATTGATCGGCTCCTTGATAACCATGGCTACTGCACGAAAACAAGTACAATCCTGCCTACTGGGCGTAACGTTATTGATGCCAGGACAAAGCGTGCCAAATATGCAAAATGGTTACAAGCGCAAATAAAACATATAATCAACTCTCTGAAGACTTTCATTGAGAAACTGTTGAATATATCAGGCGATGCACTCAGACCAAAAGGTAAAAAAGCTTCACTAGAAGAAACCGAAAGAAATACTTAAGAATAATAACGCATTTGAACCCTTATCCGCAGGTATTTGCAAGTATGCACCCTTTAGGTTAATAGCTGAGAACACACTAGATCCTGCAAGCTATTAAAGCAATTCTTCGAGTTCCTCTGTCGTTTATGTGCGCCGAGGTAAACGCTTACTTAATGACAGTTGATAGTCACCTCAGATCCGTGGTATCTTCCTATCCGCCTTTGCCGAAGTGATAACCGGCGTGGCCCAGTTAGACTACTCCACAGGAGTAATATTTCCCTTACTATACACTGACCGTAGTGCATGGTGAATAGGTACTCTCAAGCCGAAAGGAATCATTCCTCAATTAAGAAAAATGGGATTACCAGGTACATCTATCTTCATTCCAGGAAGTTGTCGCAAGACTCAACTTCGTCCATTCATTCAACACATTCCTGTTTAATTAAACGCTGACTACCGAGCGCGGTTGAGGTTTGACCGTTGCTGTTGCGCACTTCTGGCATGTACAGTAGCAAATACGCACTAACCACTTTCCCTCCCGGTCATATCTTTCTCACGGGTTGTAAGAAGCACCTTTCTGGTCGTCGTGTTCACATACTGACAAGCATTAAAGTTGAAATGATACACAGATGGCTAGTAGGTAGACACAATAGAAATAACAGGTCGCGAATAGTAATTCGCAAATACCATATCTTGAGACATGATCGACAAACTACACTGATTCAATACACATTGCCGTTCACCTGTCGTAAAGACTTCTCACCGTATTTGGCAACAGTTGGAAATTTCGGCCTCTTCTCCTTCCTCTGGTTTGGTCTCGGGATCCAGTTACTACCTGGTAGCTGGGATTCATAGAGAGTAATGGACAGTTAGTACACACTTTGCACAAAGCACTAACGGACGCATTTAGCACTAGCTCATGGAAATGAAAACTTGGCTTTACACTGTGAGGTCGTGTAAACCTCACCTAGCTGTTTTCTTATTCTACACGTTCGTTAGTCTTTCTTACTATGCACGGACCACCCGTCCGTCACTGTGATGTTTCGCATAACCCCGACACGACAACCAGAGCACTGCCTCCCACGACCCATCGGATGGAGAACACGGTTCATAGGGAGGAAGTGGTTAGCGTGTACTGCGAGAGCATGCATGTGCAACGGTCAAATGGCCATCATGCTCAGCAGAAAGAGTTCAGACAAACAATATGTTAAACAAATAAACCAAGTTGATTCCCGCTACGACACTGAACTTTTAAGATATTGGCCGCCTGTCGGATGATTCCGTAGAGAAGCCACACAAAGTCACCGAAGGAGTGACATTTGTGAGGTTACTTACGTACTGGTCTCGTTCACAGTCATCAAAGATTTTATAGAACAGGTTTCGGCAACAGTATTTGCAGCAACGGGGAACAATTATTGGTTGTGATAATTCGATCTAGAAATAGTTTTCTCATTCCACTTAATTGCGCTATCCGGAGCACTAGGCCTAGTTCCACCCACAGGTGTGCGTGTCCGCACATTTTGTCGCTAGAGACTTGGTCGCTGGACATTTGGTCGAACGGGCATTTAGTCGCTAGACATTTGGATGATTGAATTACGTTACATTCACTTAAGTCTGTCAAACGTCACACTTTCAAAAAGTGGTTTAGGTGTAGCCCGTCCCCTCGGCCGTTCCCGGGATTTATGGTTTAGACGTGGTAATCCAGAATTATAAAGGAATACATTGATCACAAGTCGTTGAGCGAAAAGGCTTGCGTTATGCTGTTATGCAAATGCATTACAGTCAAATTATTTAGACCGTTGTGACCTCACAACAGCTTCACATTGGAGTTCCTAAAGCCGAAGGCTTGAAACTAAGGTCAGCTGAAATGGTAGTGCGGTCTACCGCGACAGGGCCCGGTGAATCTAGAATTCAAGCCTGTTCTTTTTGAGATGTTAGACACTTGGTCCATTTGACTACCTTACTATTTGAACAAAATGAATCACCTTAACCATTATATGCGGCAGACAAAACAGGATTCACCACTGGCCTTGTCATAACCTATCGGGTGATACTTTTGAGAGACTGAGGTTGGTTTGGGCGATAATATGAACATCATACAGACTGGCATTTTGGAATTACTACATTTCAAGGTTGAAAACCAATGAAAAAGGTTTGGGACCAGGTTTCTGCTACTTTCTGAGAGTGTGATATTTGACAGACTTAAGTGAATATAGCGTAATTCAATCATCCAAATGTCCGGCGACGAAAAGTCCGAGAGCTCTATCTGTGTTGTAGGTAGCAAATACAGACCAATACACATGCATACACCTACAAGCACACACATTCTTGCATCCACCGCAAATGTGTGGTCAGTTGTGGTCCACTCATCACCTGCCTCTCGAAATAACTCAACCCTTCCCGGCAATGAACAAATCCCATAAAATTACAAGAGATTAAACCGGTCCGTTCTCGTTGATGCGGTTAATCAAATGGTCGCAGTGGTGCGTACTTTAGTGATGTACATGAGGGAACAATAGTAGGATAAAACTCGGGGAAACAACGAAGGCTGGATCTTTATCAGTGTTCGATGCACACCGCTCGCCAACATCCGTCCACCACCATTCGATCAGATGCGACCCGCATGACGAATCACGTAATACAAAAATCGAGTCTCCTTCTGTTCCACGAAGAACATCAAAAATCCGGACACCAGTTACTACCTAGGTAATTAGCATCCATTTTTGAGAAGACTGATCATGCGTCATAAACAGCACACTACTGAAAGCCTTTGAAGCACCTTCGGGTTGCGGTACACCCTTGGAGCTTCGAATTACTAATATTACTACTGGGAACGGTACCAGTAGTTAGATTTTGACTATTTCTGAAATCTCATGAGAAAACTTGCTTGGCGTTATCCGCTTGAGAAAGCGGTGAACAACACCGCAATTCGCAAATTATACATACAAAGGTGGTCGTTCAACCTCAGAGTGAGGGGACAAAGCTGTCTGCGCAAATCGAATGGACTGCTAGTGGTGTATAAACCATCATGAACTCCTTCGTTGTGAATAAACGGGCCATGTTTCTCATGAGAATTCAGAAATAGTCAAAATCTAACTACTGTTACCGTTCCCAGTAGTAATATTAGAAATTCGAAGCTCCAGGGTTGTACCCGTTCCCGAAAAAAACTGCAGTTAGCTGTTTGTAGCTCAATTTGATAGTTTTCAAAGCTCCTGACCGCTGACCTCAGGGTTTAATTCACTAATTTTCCAACCATAGCAGAGGCAACATCTCCAGCGAGTACTGCACATTCCTTGAAGCAAGACTTATACTATGGAAATTGGTTCAAGCATCCCAACTCCGCTGGACGAAATTAGACCAAGTGACGTATGAGCGCAGCACTGATCTTAACCAACCTTCGCCTGTTGGGCATTCGAGTCACTTGACTGGGTTTTTCTCTGCTCAAGTTTATCCGGTCGCCAGCTTGCTACTCAAAACTCATCATATGAATCGAGCGAGGCATCAATAACTCTGCAAACTGTTTCCAAAAAGTAGTTCAAATGACCTAGGAATGAAATCCTCGAAAACATGAGCTCATTTCGCGACCGGAATCAAACTACACTTACTGACATTGTGATGTACACCAAAAGCATGAAAAAGGAGAACAACAGATACACTGCTCCGTCCTGCTGGCCACCAACATATTCCGGAATCGTGAGAATTGACGAAGAAGCACTGGGAGTAAAACGGGATGAAACTGAAAGACCGACTAAAGTGGCTTGCACAAACACCTCATCCACCAATGAAAATCAGTGATCGTACACAATTATCATATGTCACTAGCAGTGCACATCCATCAAACCCAACTTGGAACTCGAACCCAGTATGTCGGATGAGTTCAGAATTTAGGCCATCGATCCACTCTGACTTGATGTCTGTGAACACCGTGGTGAATGGAGAATGTTGATTTGGTTCGGCGATAGTTCATACAGTCGCAGCTCGAATCCTTTACTACTGAAAACGATGGCTATCCCTAATAGCACATTCAGACTCTAGGACAATAGAGTACACAACATACCCGTTCCACTGCATTTACGGGAGTGTGGAATGAAAAATTGAATAATCAAACGTTAAAATCTGCTACTATTTACTTTTGTTGCCGCTTGGGGAAATTAGATGGGGAATCACATCACAGAAGACGGTCATTATGCGGGCAGCGTCCTGAATACGTCTAAAGTCAATAACGGATGGGAGGTAAACCATCCAACGTAAACATGAAACAAACCTTTGATAACAAGGCACAATAACATAAACGTTAACGTATTGGACTCATAATTGTGTATGCCGAATTGGTGTTCTAGTTGGAACTCCGCTGATGAGTCCTAGCAAGCAAAATCAAAAGGCTGTACAATAGTAAAAGTAATGAGAATAAATTTCGAGCCCCATTTAAAAGAAGATAACTACCTTCGCAACCCTTTACCTCTCACATTTATCATTCGGCAACGTACAGTATTCCTGGGAGGACGTGGCTAACGAAAGGCTGCTGAATGAAGAAATCGCCGGCAATTGTAGTGATCGAACCCGGAACATCGAAATCTAAATTCCATGACCAAAAAACTAAACGCAGTAACATTTCATAGCAACTTATTATTAGGTTTTGAGTAACAGTGCTGGATTAGAGCATTTCAACACATACATTATTATAAAATATCAATCTAAGGAAATAATTAAGTTTAAAAGAAAAAACCCTGACTGGGCTAGTCATCTCAAGTTAAAAACCTAGAACGAAGCAAGGAAACGTGCTGCCTCATATGGATCAAACACTTGGTCGACCAGATAGGAATAAAATTGTCCATCGATCACGACGGGATAGAGAGTAACTAAGTCAAAACAAACCGACTGCCCCAAAAGTCAACTGTAGGAACTCAGGGGATAAAGCACTTAATTGCATGCTCCCGGTAAGCATGAACCGTTAAACGTGATTTCTAGAAGTTCAATGAAGCAGTTGCACAAAAATTCCAGTTCGAATACGAGCTCCGTCGCAATGAGTTTTAATACCGCATGTTATTTTTTCCATCAGTTCAACATCGGAGTGAATACCCTTTACCACACGAAACTCACGTAGGATCTTAGTTATCTAGGATGGAAAACTGAAGACTAAATCGACTCAGATGTAGGAAATATACGCAGACGAATTCAAGAGAGTCAGAAAAATACTAGCGATATCTGTGGAATCATGACAAAGTCACGTGAACAGAAGATTTGGACGACATATTTGTGACAGTGGTCTCGTGACAAGAAAAACCGATCGATAAATCATTTGAATTGTTTGGTAGCATAGGGGTAGAGGAGGCGTGGAGGTAGGCGTAAATGTTGCGAGCATAAAAATGTCCAGCTCCAAACGCTCGCCAAAACAATCTCCCCAAAAGGGAGGGAAAAGTAGTCCGAGCAAAAAATCGTCTAAATTTACCGCGGAAGATCAGGCAGCATGCGAACGCTTCTTTGCACGAAGACGTTACGAGGATATGGACGCTGTGTTCAAGCAACGAGGTCCAGTTATTACAATCTACGCCCGCAGTATTCACTTGTACGAGGTCTGGAACTGTTTACCACCGTACGAACAATTCAATTGCAGCGCATCGCCCAAAAAGAGTCCTAAATCTGAGAAAAAGTCTCCGAAAAAATCTCCCAAAGGCGGAGCATCCAAATCACCCGGTGCCGTAGAAGAGAGCACCAAACCAGAATTTGAACCGGCCGTGATGACCGGTATTGTATGCATTCATAAATCCCATTTAGGTCCGGGGAAAAAACTGTTTGCCGAAGTAACTGCCGAGTTTCGTTACTATGGCCATTCGAAAGTCCCCCCGTATCCTGATAATGTGATTGCCAGGTGTCAATGTTTTCGTGATATTCAACATATTTATCCAGTGACATTTGACGAGGAAAAAGATGTGTCCAATTTTAATCAACAACTGATACATAAGTTACGCAGAGATTTGGGAAACGGATATCGATTCATTCAATACGTATTTGATGTAACACGGAAACCAGACTCATTATTCTTCACACGACCATATTATCCAGATTTTAGTAGCGGACTTTTCTGGAAGTTACGCGTTTATATTGCACCAGAAGAAGGTTGTGACCCGCTGCCTGGCCAAGAGACAGTGATGGAATTCTTCAAATATACCATCTGTCCGGCACTGACTCCG
Organism: Fasciola hepatica; assembly: GCA_948099385.1. Lineage (NCBI taxonomy): Eukaryota > Metazoa > Platyhelminthes > Trematoda > Plagiorchiida > Fasciolidae > Fasciola > Fasciola hepatica. Next base: position 2,072,990 of record CANUEZ040000040.1, read on the forward strand.
TTCTGTTTAAGGGAGACAGAGCCAGTTACATACAAACGTTATTGTACTCAAGATGATACGGGCGACTTGATACTTGAAGCTCAACTGGATAGAGATATTTACTATCATGGGCAGGAAATAAAAGTGAAGATAAATATTGAGAACAATTCAGGCCGACATTTGATTGATACGATTGCAGTTTTTGTGGAACAGACTTATCGTCTTTTTCATCAATTTCCACATGACAACAGTATACGTTTGAACGAAGTACTCATACAAACTGGGGACCCGGGTATGCCTATACAACCACGAAGTAAAAGTTTCACAAAAGATGTACTCATTAGGCCAGAATATGACCAAACTAAATATAATTTAGCCATCGATGGAAAAATGTCTATGGATAAAAAAGTGTTTTTGGCCAATAGTACAATTATCATGCATGCAACACAAGTGGCCATAGCCACAGTGGAAGAGCCAGAACCACCTCCTACAGCCAGTGGGAAAAATAGTCCCAAAGGGTCGCCGGTAAAAAGTGGCTCACCGAAAAAAGAAAAATCCCCGGCCAAATCTGGATCTCCAAAAAAAGAGAAAAGTCCACCCGGAAAAAATGCCCCGACCGCTGCACCGGCACAGAATGCACCACTTGACGAACCGGAACCGATCACTGAGCCCAGGCTGGTGATAACTATTAGTGAATTAAATCAGTTGACAAGCAAACAAGCTTGTCGTAGCGTGTTTATCGCGTACGACGTGGTTGTTCGACTGAATTTACGAACTCCACTAGGTGATGAGGCTGGTCACCCGGAGGTGCGATTGCCATTCATTCTCACTCGAGAGACACAGTATTTGGACAAACTATCGAATCCGCCTCCACCGCCTGTATGGGGTACCATAAAACCCCATTGAAAGGGACTGTGACACGTACCTATACACATTTATCTGAAGCACCCAAAACTATTTCACAAAGCAATCGTCCTATCATGGGTGCAATTCAAATGAGAACAAAAACAATACAGTGTGAGTGAAATTAAACGTTTTCTTCTGAATCAATGGGAAGGAAACTGGGGGTGGACATCAGTTGTTGGACAATTTTGTCCGTTCGATTCCATTCTGACAACTGGTCTTCAGATTTCCATGTCATGTCGGGCATCAATTTGTAGGCGCCCAGATAAATGTTTGGACAGGAAGGGCCCCATTCCTATGGAAAGTGAGAGTAAATGAATCAATTAATTCCTTTCACGAAACGGTAAGTCTGGTATACCTCGGGAGATAGAAGACTCAGGTAGTTTGAACCGTCTGGTCGCTGATATACGTAATACGTGTTTCCAGGTTTCTTTACAAAATTGCACGGCAATTTGTGCACTTCCACGTCACGTTGACACTGTGCGAGAATCTCCTCGGCTTGTTTCTGTGTGTGGGATAAACAGCGGGGGATAAAATTAATGACTAGAAACTGACTTTCAAATACTGCATTTGCTTTACAATCAAATGAAGACGTGAACAAGCGTTCGCTGAAACATACTGTTCACAATCCTGAATCTGTTTTGCTATCTCCACAAAATCCGTAGCTGTAGCAATTTTTACCGCCTGCTGGCTTAGCCTAGTGTCGGGAACAGTTGAACTAGGCTGGCAATTCGAGGTATTGTCGTCGTGCGAATTCATTCGGACGGGCCAGTCGTCCAGTGGTTTCAATGCATCAGGCAAATCTGTGAATATAGAAAGACAATGGGAAATTACAATGACCATTTCGCACACAAAACAAATTATCAGATCAAATACTATAGATCACCAAGCTAAGACATACATGTAACGCAAGTGTGTACGATTGACAGAATGAGAAGCCAGAAGGCAATAACTGATTGAAAGACACTAATCGGCTAAAAAAACGAGACAAGCGAAATGTTGACATGCAAAAATGGGAGCGAATTGCTAAACAGATGCATAGCAGCAAATATACGACATCCACTGCCACTTTTACTTTTCCGCGACTATCTCCTGCTAGAGGATGAGCCAGTCCAAGGAATATGACGCATAATGGCACGGCAGTTGGAAGCGAGTTCGGCGCAGATCGCGATCCAATTTTTCTTCCATTAGCACGCACCGACCGTAAGCCTAGGAACTCTACATCCATCCCGAAAATGTTGAACTAAGTTTTGAGCTGGCCACCAAGGCGACAGTGCCATCCAGGACAGAGTTCAAGACGGAGTGTTTGTTTGGTTAGTTCCGTCTCGGGCCACCGTAGGATATGACCCAGCCTCCGCAGTTCACGACATTGGGGGAAGTTTGAGAGCTCGTTAGTTTCAAAAACACTGTCTCTTAAATTCATCGTTGGATACTCTGTGTCGCCACTTTACTTACAAAATACGCCGCAGGTATCATTTGTCGAAAAACCCAAGCCCTCTGTAATCCTCGGCTCTCAATGGCCAGGTTTCGCAGCGGTAGCTGAGTACGAAACGTATAGCAGCACGATAGATACGTACCTTAGTCCTTAGTCCACAACACCCGTCGAAGCCGGAGTACTACTTTCCTGGTGTTATCTATCTGAAGCAATACTTCCTCCTTCGACTGACCGTTCGGAAGCAGTGTAGAACCTAGATATCTGAATGTTGAAAAGTTCTCGATCAGTTGGTCATTGCTGGGCAGCTGCTGAGTTGATGGCCCTGGGCAAGTTGGCATGACTTTGGTTTTCGTGGTGATTTCTAGCCCGATGGACTTTGGGAAGTTTATTCGGTCAACGACTGGATGAAGCGTGACAGGGAGTCCGCTAGCACAACGATATCAGCCGCGAACCGTAGGCCTGAGATAGGCATCTCTTGACTCAGCCGGATATCAGGACAGTCAGTCAGTGCTTGTCTCATTGTCCAGTCGATCACGAAGCTAGGTAGCACCGGTGAAAGAGGGAAGCCACGTTGGACGTCAGTAGAGAGCATGAACTCCGAGGATTCTTCACCACACATACGGACTCGCGTCCTAGTGGACGAATAGTACCATTTTAGAAGTCTTGCGAGTTTGTCGGGCATCCTGCCTGAGTCCATTATCGCCCAGAGACACTTCCGGTTAACTGAATCGAAGGCGACTCGGAAGCTAACGAAACAGGTAATCACTGGCTTTGCTGGAACTTGTAGCGGTGCTCCAGAGTTCAACGCAGTATGAAAATTTGATCCGGGCAGCTGTGTTTGCTGAAGTGGGTACCGGTGGGAAGATGAGTAAGAGTGACCAGTTCAGGACATGAAAGGAAGGTATGAAAAAAACCTAACCAGTGGACTTGACCATGTAGGATGTGTTAGACTTCGCGGGTGAGGTCCAAGAGACCCTCCCACTGCCAACACGACGAGACTGCAACCTGGCGTGAAGTGATGGCTTGCGTGCCTCCATGATTCAAAGAGCTATGCAGGATGGCTTCCCAAAGCTTCCCCAAAGCCGGAGATACAATCATGCCTGACAGGTCAATGGGCAGGGACCAGACGAAGTCCAGCCTGTGAACCGGTTGATGGGCAACATCTGGTTCTAACCACTATGCCCCTGGAGAGGTCACTCCAGTTATTAAACATGGAGAGAAGCAGTTTACCGGTCTAAACAACCCTCCATTAGATGGACGTAGGAGTGGAGTACCTGGGGTTTCTCTCGACGGTGGGAGAAGTGATGACACTTCATTGGACAGCTATCACCCGCCTAAGCTGGGCAGCCCCCAGCCCAAAGGATGCTGCCCCGTCCACGTTCCGCTTGCTCCATCGGGTACATGGGGTGGAGGGCTGAATTCGAAAAGCGGATCGATAACGAAGCACCAGCGAAGACAAGACAAAACGCATACAGTAATCAGGTCCCATGTGACAGACCACAAGTTTCTTTCACGGGTTCCTCGGTCACGTTCCCGTGCTGGGATAAAGCCTCACTGCCTTGTGGGTCAGACTTTTGAGTCAAAGGCTCCGGTTAGGGTTCCCAAAGAAAAACCCCTTCTGTGGTGTGGGCAGCCGCGAAGTATGATGTGCCCGGAAATCTCCAGCGGTTGATCGGGAAACATTCCTTATCTCTCTGCTCTTCATCATTCATGTTCCAATTCTAAATGCGCATGAGTAGCTACAATGAGTCGTGACTGTGAACTTGTAGCTTTCAAAAAAAAGTAGCAAATTAAGGACCTAAGCATCCTTTTCACTTTGCTACTTTCAACGTCCGCACACTTTGCCAAACGGGGCAACAGGCTGCCCTAGCTAGAACTCTTGAAACCTTTAACACAGACGTGTGCTATCTCCGAAACAAACTTTTTTCATCGGTCTGATACTATTATTTGTAGTTTTCCTGTTACTGCTTTCATACTCTTTTCTTTTTCATTATTTATTTTTGAGGTTGCCACTAGGAGATAGCATCCAAAGCCACCACACCCAATGCATGGTTAACGGTTGTCTGAACTGAACTGGGCAGTCGAGATGTGTCCCACCCAGTCGCAAAGACTTTCCCCGCAATATGGATCCCTGTTAACAGTCGTTTATGTGCTGTGAGACTCCAAGGGTCAGTCGGCGTTCGAAAAGATAGTTGTGTTAAACTCAATTTGTTCGTGATCTCGGCGTACGCCCCAACCGACTGCAGCGAGGAATGAGGAAATGTACAGCAGACTTAGGAAAAGTAGGTGCTTCACGTCTTCGTGGTTGGGGTCAAAAAGATCAATCTACCAGTTGGCTAGAGACACTGAAGGATATGGCTGCGAACCACGAACAGTGGCGATCGTGTTGTCACTTTCTATCGAATCAGAATGACTGATCGACGTGCGTTTGTACAGTTAGACTGTGTATTCCGTGTGTTGGCTACTAGGGCATTCTTTCCTTTTCCCACCCATGTAGGTCCAGTCCCTGTCCATCTTGTATATTCATACTTTCTAATTCAGCGTGCAACATGGTGAGAAAGGCAGTGGTCAGTGGGGCTTGCCCTGTTTAGCGCTGTACGATGATGATGATGATGATGCAATATGGAGCCAAATAGTCTTTCGAACAATGACGACAGGCAGTACTTGTATACATCCGGTGTTATGATGCCTTCTCCAGCGGCTTTTCTGTTCTTCAGCTGGCTGATGATTGGGACGATTTCCGTTGTACCCGGTGAATCGCAACCGACACTGTACGGCTCAGCAAGAACTCAGGGTTGTAGTATTGGAGGGCACACTCCCTCAGCTTCTACGATCGCGTTCGTCGAGGAAGTCAATGAGAAAAGACCGTGGAGTGCCAACCGCGTGTATACTCACAGGGCCTGAGTACGGAGACCGTACGCTGGCGTGTGCCGAGGAAGTGAGTCGGAAGCAGCGCTTAACGTTGCCGCTTGCGCGAAACGTACAGTTAACCGAGTGATAGACAGGGTATGCTCGGCTGGTCACTATAGTAGGTCAGTCGTGTGGTCTGATGGTCGGTTGAGCAACCGATCGAAGTGCTCTACCCATCGTTCTATTCATCCTTTCTGCCCGGGTATGGGCTGACCTGCTGCGTCACGCAGGGGCGATTCATGCTTCCAGTATCTCTCCGACGCGTTTTGAATGAGGCAGAGTAGCCTGCCGAAGTCACCGATCCTCGGTAAAATCTCCATCTTGTCAGCTACTTTTATCTAATACTACTCACAATTAGCCCTAGCAAAGCATGAGGCTTCCAGTTGCAGTCTGCAGCGTTCGTCACTTCCTGATACTCGAGTTTCGTGTGCTTTGGCTGACAGTCGAAATGTGCCCTCCGAGATCCAGTCTTTCGAATGTCTTTCGGTTTTCCCGTTTTCTTAAAGCAGCTTCTTTAGCTGTAGATCTGATTATCGTCCATTGTTACTCTACTGGGGCTGAATCCGGTGGAACGTTGGTTACTGTAGGTAATCGGGTGGCGATCGCACATGACAGCGCTTGGGATTTCTCAGGCGTTTCCGGAGCTGCGACGTTGATTCAAGTTGGAAGAGAGGATTTAAGGCGCATGGGAAGATGGATTCTGAGGCGTGCACGAAAAACAACGTGGTCTGTATCGTTTGCCTTTGCCGTCGCTGCGCCACGGTACGCTAAACGGTTTTCCACAGACGAAGCCCCGCTGGGACATGGTTGATTCGATGCGCGGTGCGATCCTCGTTAAAGTACCATGTCAGTAAGTGCTTAAGGTGCTAGAAACGTGTGCTGCAAACGACGATTGTTAGAGTAGGCCAAAGTGACCAGGCGTGTTGTGTTGGTGCGCAAACCTCTGGATTATCCCCGGTCAATGACTCCTCAATCGTCCAGTCCCAGCGGAAAAGTAACCATGAACAAGTGCGGAAACTGTATTCAATTGTAACCAAAAGTGAACACTTTATATAAGATGAAGCAAGGAATGCATGAACACATATGGCATCGTTATTGATTACCCAGCTTGGTGCACAGATGTGATTGATTGAGTCGGATCACAGAATGTCAGAAGCCTGATTGGTTGGCGGGTTGATGTGAAAGGTAGGTAGTAGTTTGTCCGTCAGTGGTCGGTGTGAACAATGACGTGTGATAGACTGATTGGCTCATGGGCACACGCGTCACGGCTGCACAGCTGTCGGATATGCGAGTCTTGTCACTGGTTAGCGTTCACAAAGCACCCTGTCTGTGGATTGGGAGAATGCGGACTGCAGCCTTGCAGATGACGTGTTTTCAGGGAGATTTCCGACTCCCTGACAAGGCGGTCACCATTCTCACAAGGCTGACTAAGGCCAACTTTTCCCGGGACCTGCCGCGTTGACTCATCCGAAGGGCCTGTGCGAGCGTTCTAGTCTCCGGCGATGGACATCATGGCAAATCTCTGGACCCAACTGACAACCATTCGGAGACTGCCATGGAACTCATCTTTCGTTTCATTGTTCGCCGCGTCGGCCATAGCCTAGACCGCAATCACCGTCAAGTTCTGTAGGGAGCCTTTGAAGCGTGCCAAAGCAAATCTTGCGGAAATCGGCACCCAAGCGATGATTGCGCCATTGGCTTTATTGTTAATGTCGAATCTGACGCCGCGGCACCCGGAGTTCTGTCGGGCGGATATGATAAGGCCAGTAAGATGTCCCCTCTCCAGGAACCTATATGCACCGTGTCAGAGTTAGATATGCGGAATTCTGATAAACAAGCCACGTCGTTGTCGCAGTTGTGCAGTGTTCTAATTGTGAGACTTTGGCTGCTCATATTTAATAGTGTCCGTACATTCCAACAAGCTAATATAAGCTTGTTTCCTGCGATTGAGTATTCCAATTTGTTGTCTTGACACCATAAAGGCCGCAGTATGACGCACGTCGCCTGCCAGGAACGCTGTAGCATGATTAGAGCGCATATATCCAAGATATTTTATAAAGATTCTCGAGAAAACAGTACAAGGCGGTGTCCCCAGAACTGCCCCGGACTGTTGAACTATTCAATCGTCCAGTCCGGGGTAGGAAATAAGCTGACGGTGCACCATCCAACCTTTTTTTCTAAGATGCACCTCTAGTCTTTGCACAAACAGGTGAGAGCTGCAAGGCAGAAGGGTTGTTTCAGATGAGTTGGCGGCCTGTGTGGTTCATTCGCCTCTTCCAGAATACTAGGTTGGGTAGGTTGGACAGTTTTCCTTTGTAGCCGTTGGATCAGTAGATCTCGTCCATTCAGTAGAACTTTTCTTCATATACCGAACACCGTCTCACCGAGGTTCTTCGACCTTGGTTACCCTCAACCTGGTTTAGCTTGCCTATCGAGCAGTCTGCCTGGGTGTGGTCGCTGATGCATGCTTCAGCTTTGTGGAGCCACAAGTGAGAACTGGGTAAATGATGGAGACCAAGGAGATGAAGGATGCCAAAGGGACACGACAGTCTGCCAACTCAGAGGTGATACTCCTCTCAGGTACCCCATACACCCCTCATTGTTGCTTAAAAAACAAAGATTAGTAGAAGGTATTTTCCGCGTAGTCTGCGGGTAAGGAAAAGATAATTTCGGCAGTGATTATCGATGAATGCGTTGTTGTACCTCACGGTTTCGAAGACAATAGGACCTCACTGCTTGTTGTTTGAACAGAAGGTTTTCAACGTTTGTTTTTGGAGCACCAAGAAATTCCACCGGGTCAAAGATAGCTATTCGCGAATTGGAGGTATATAGGGTGCCATTAACTGGGGGGTTCTGCAAGAGTGTAAAATGAAGACAGATGGTTCTAAAGTCGTTCGTTCTACGGGAGCAAGGTGACGAAGTGATACTGTTTTTTCGCGTCCAGCAGGGAGATGCATGTGCGCGTACTTGTGGTTTCTCACGAGTAGTTCGATTTTCTCCTTTAAGGAATCATACATCAACAAGCGGATGTTTTTTATATAGCACTAGCCTAGGTGTTAGTACCTACTGAGGCAAACTGGTGCTAACAGCAGATTTTCGATGATGAATGAACACACGTTCGTGGGAATTTGGATTGATGGGGTTACGCAGAAATGACCCCATAGCATGCAGTGCATCAAGTAGTACCAATCCCCACTGACAAACGGATCGATCTCTCGAACGTCCGAATCGATTATTGCTTTGAGGACTTTGGCTTGTAGTTCTGCTAGTCGTGAAGAAATGTATTCGATTCCTGCGACATAAAGTAGGCCCCTTGGCCAGAATGCGGACAGTACGACATGCCAAATACAAACAGTTGTTTTAAGCGAGAAATAATGGTAAAGGCAGTTATAAAGGAAAATAAATGGAAGTGGAGAAATTTCATCTGCGATTGTCAAAATGAAGCGATTACGGGTAGAAGGGATGCGTCCTTTGGAGTCAACACAAAAGTTCAAATGGCTGTTGCTCTAACACGTGGGCCATTACAGGGTTTGTAGAACTCCAGTTTAGATGGATACAAACAAAACATTGTCGAATTGTCGCCTTGACATAATCGAGAAAGGAGAGCTTTTTTCTTTGGACGAAATAGTACGGACGAGTAATACCGAGATGACTGAAACTGTCATGAAGTTGCTTAAGTCCATAGATAGAACCAGTGCATGCACAAAATGCTCGTGATAAAGTATTGGCTGTGGGATTCTCTGAACCTAGGCGATGTATCACGTCATACAAAAACTGACAAAGTTCAATACACTATCGTTGATTTGTACGTCGTACATAAAAGCGACAGATCGCTGGACCGTAGTCAGCTGGAAATGCACCCCTAAGAAACGATGCAGCCATTTTTGAATAGCCTCGACCATCGTGTAAGAGTCCTTTCCTACTACCGATTGACTTCTCTCCATAGGTGACTGAGTATGCGAAAGAAAACTACAAGACGACCACACTGACTGAGGGTAGCAGAAATTGCTGTCGGAGGCATCCGTTTCAACCACGAGCAATGTCTTTATCGAATGCAAACGATGAAACTTGGATTAACTCAGGCTTCAATGATTCACAAGAACAAAGTACTTCTTTTGGAAAAGGAAAAGTCCTGCCTACGATTAACAGATGAGTTTTATCTAGAAAATGAGAGTACTAAGAGCAGTATGAAAACACTTCCTACTCTTTTTTGTCCTTTCAAATCCTTGGGAGTAAACAATTTGAGAAGAAGATCAAAGTGTTCCGGGTCACGTTCGACCATTGGTTTGGATATTTTATGGGTCATCAGTTGAACTACTGTAGTGATGAAGACACTATCTGTGAGTCAAAGTTAACCCATAATTCTCAGCCGTTTTCAGACACCGTCTCAGAAGGACATTATGGTCTGTGGCATCCGTCCCACAGACAATAATGTTGTCAATGTAAACAAACTTTCATTCGATCTATTCAGGTCGGAAAAGTTCGTCCAAAAGGCACTAAAAACTTTGCTGGCTACTCCAAACGGCACTAAGAGGCTGTTTTACACCTTGAAAGCTGCTTACTTTCGTTCGTTTTGCTTGACAGAGATCTAATGGTACGCGCTCTGTGGGTCTGAGTTGATGTAAATTCTGAACTTTTTTCTTATTACATGCTTGCGCATGAGTGTAGTGGAAGGGGATTTACCCCATAGCCACGAAGGCCCACTGCACTATTGGGGATAACCGGCAACCAGACCCTGAGACTTGGAGTGGCGAAGAGCCACATAAGGTCCCAATAGATCAGGTGTGGTAGCGATCCAGACGACAGTGGATTACTGTCTACCACCAAAGTAACCGGTGATAGCGGGGATTCGAACCTCGATCTTTCGAGGTAGTAAGAAAACGCCCTGACCCACTCGACCACCACCGGCCGAATACCGGGTAGCGGATAGGCATCTAGAAAGGTGAATCGGCTGATTCTTTGATTGTAATCGATCCCTATCCAACGTTTCTGGTGTCTATTGGTACTAACCAGGACCTGTACCCACCACGGTGATTGAGATTTGATTATCCTGTTGTACAACAAACTAAAGATATCTGGTCGAATAAAAACCTCATCGCTGTACCTCTCTCCTGGGTTTCGCGCAACTGGGACGACAAGAAAGATTTAGATGTGCGAAAAGAGAGAGTTGGAAGGTTAGCTACAAAAAAAACCACAAAGCAAAAAGGGTGGTTGAATTCCGTGGAAAGGTACTTCTAAGGACGTGTCGTTGTAAAACGTCATACCCCATCAGTAGGTCAACACTGAAGTCAGGGGAAACCGACAGTTTGATATTTTCGTACCGGGAACCGTGCAGTAACAAGACAAAACAGTGACCTTTGGTACTGCTGGTCATGGGGGTAGAAGCAAGGACAGTTACTTTCGGATGTCACTGCTGGCCACTGTTCCGTACCATAATCTCCTCGTAGACAACTTTCTGAGTTTCCTGTACCTATCAGGGCTTGTAGTGCTACTCCACTGACTACCACATCAATAATTCTAAATAAGGATAACTGAAGCTGCTGCTGTGGTAATCGAGCAAACAAGAAGTGGCGAGGTAGTTGCGGTATGCTTTGCGTTCATAGATGTCTAGTGGACCTTTCGAAAGTGTCCGCGTTTACCACGCCACTTTGTAGCTGGATCTTCCACAGGACATGTGTGACGAGGACGATTATCATCACCACAAAATAAACGCTTGGTTCGGGATGCAGCCATTGTCACTTCGGACTCTTTATCGGATACCCAATTATGGGTGCTCGAATTATCTATCGCAACGGCAGTGTAGGTTGAAGGTGGTGTTTTTATTGAACGTCTGCGACCGCTGATGAGCTAGATCTAGAGCTTCAGCTGGGTTGTACCCAGGTCAAGTTTAGTTTTCCAGAAGCCGGTAACGGACAACGGATGAGATTTCACTGACGACCGCATCGCGAATGGCATCCTCTCCACTTTGTATTGCGCCGACATCGCTAAAAGTAAAATCTCTGGCAGGGTTCCTAGGGCATGAACTGATCAATGGTCTCAAGAGTATTCTGCATCGATGTTGTCGGAAGACAGAGCACAAAAATTTCGTTTTTGGTTTGCATTTACACGGATTGAATGGTGGTGACGGCAGGATCACAACTGGTACACCAAAAAGCAATACTGTAAACAGTAGGAAACAAAAAATTGCATGAGGGTATGAGTTTGTCTGGTTGATGTTCTTTGACTTTGTAAACCCACATTACCAATGTTCCCAGTAGTCAGCACTACTTGGTGAATCTGATTCAGCGTCAAAGCAATCTGGGTGCAGGTGTCTGCTCATTGTACAGGCTGATCAACTTACAACGTAATTGTGTACTATTATCAGAATGCCAAACTAGAAGACAATGCCTGACTCACATGCTTTAATCGGCCAAAAACGAGGTATACGAGCATTAACGACACAAGCGAAGCGTTACAGCATGCAAACGAAGTGGAAGCGTATTATGAAACAGCAGCACAGTAGCAAATCTATGACAATGAGCTGCCCATATCCACAGATAGACGTATTCAGAATATTTTTTCTGGGATGGTTGAAAGATCGACAAGGGTGGCTAATTCATGACTTGAAAGAAGGGTACGAGGAAACCGACCTGTGGAATCGACAAATTACGCTTTGTTAGGGTTCCTGAGTGGGATCCAAGAGATCCATTATATTGGTTCAGTTTAGTTCAGTTCAAGTCACCATTAACCGTGCACTGGGTGCAGTTACTGCTGGAAGATAGCAAACAGGACAGCCGTATCCTATGGACGGTCATCCATTGTTCAGATTGAGTGGATAAAATAAGTATGAACACAAATCAGGCGCGTCTTCACATAACTTTTACCCTTATCTTTCGCAGCTATTCACGGTCATACTCCTCCAATATGAGTGATTTATAAAGACGTGTCCTGAGTTGGAACATCCTTAAACTCAAAACAAAGTAATTATTTAGAACGATTCATTCCAATAGGGTGTATGGGGTGTCTTATAGGAGTAGCTCTTCTGAGATGGTAGACCGTCGTGCCTTGGGATTTGTTCCATCTTTTTGAACTCCAGTTACCCAGCTCTCGCCTGTTGCTCCACGAAGTTGAAACGAGCAACAGCGACCACAACCCGGCAAACCGCTCGATAGGCAGGCTAAATAGATTGAGGGTAACCAAGGTTCAGGAACCTCGGTGAAAAGGTGTTTGAAATTCGAAGACAGTTACAGCTGGATGGGTGGACGAGATTTACTGTGGGATCGAAAGGCTGTGAATAAAGTCTGTCGAACTAACAAATCTGCATGGACCCCTGGGTTGGGTTTAATTCAATCGAATGACGAGCGAGGTCTTAGGGAGCCACCAGCAATCATGGATAAAAACGTTGCCGCCTTGCAGCTCGTACCTGGTTGTGCAAATGCTATTGGTGCGCTCTCAAAAACGCCGTGACGTTGGGGACGTCTCTTGTACCAAAAACTCATGAACTTCATCCACGGGCTTTGTCATCCGTGCTGGCTATCGTTTTCGAAGACACACCAACTGGGTCTTCGTATGGTGTACGGCACTTGCCATTGGGAACTGAACTGGAGCGACATCTGTAAGGACCTTACCGCCAACCGTCCAGCATGGACAGCCGCGGTCAGAGACATTCATGAAGCCGGCTTATTCTCTCTGAGGAGCCAGCTGCAGTAAAGTAGGTAAGTAGGCATTCATCCCAACAATTTGCAATTAAAAGGTGAAAGAAATGAACACAGATTATTACCTGGCCATATTTCCTTTTGTGTCTGTGAATAAACTCTTTGTTTTGTTAAACATACTGCAATTTTGCCTTGTTTTTGTTCAATTATTTGTCAAATCATGAACGAGAGAGAAGGCCGATGTTCAATCGAAAATAAGGGTCAGTTCAATATCAAGTGTACGATAAGATAAAAGTGCACTTTGTGAACGCCATGTACCCAATTGGTGTTACCATACCACTCCATCGGCTTAGTTGACTAGGGCACGTGCTACGTATACCACATCATCCACTCCCCCGCCACGCTATATTCGCTGAGCTAAAGGTTGGCTGGAAACGACAAAATGGAGGCAAAGTCATGATATGGCTTCGACCCGTTAAGGGGTTACCGTCAAGACTTGCATCTGCCGGTTTCTCACGCTTAAGATACACTACACATCTGGCTGGAATTTTTGTCTGATACGGCTCAAAATCGTGCTCAGTGGGGGCTATGTTGAGACAACCTGTTTAAATTCCTGAAAAATTTACCCCTTGGTTCTTCTCGTTTATTTTTGTTTCATGTTTTTACATCACACCACGCCTTCGTACTTTGTACCCGGTTACTGGTGATATATATATATATATATATATATATATATATATATATATATATATATATAATGTGTGTAGGAACAAAAATAATACAAAGAGATACTACCATTCATCCATCATAGAAATTTTGTTTCCTTCTGCTTCTACTAAATAGATGAAAGCAGAAAGGAAGCAACGAACTACATCTGTTACTGAAGTTAAGTATGAGGTTCTAAACATCAGCCGAGGTTGAAGTGGATCCATTTCGAAATAACACTGAAAATTTGAATAAAATACAGCCGAATAGGCGATGACTGAATTGTCGAAAGCTATCCTGACAAGTGGGGAAAATCCAGCAGCAAAATCCAAGCTGAGGACCCATGGTGGATATGCACTTATCTGTGCTCCAGCGGGACAGAATAAATGGAGAAAACAATGAAGCGTCTTTCCGTCAGAGATTAAGAACGCCTTTCCATATGGTTACATAGATGAATCTATGGCACGGTCATCAGCGCGATACGGGCTACTGTAAATCCTCTCCAAGATTGAGATGATCGCGATCAGGTCACACAGATCTGTTGTATGTTCGCAAGACACTGTGAGGCACTGCATAAACTAAGTGGATGATACAACAAAAACACAGGACTGTAGAACATACCATATGAAAGACTTTTTCTTAATTCGTTTATTTACCTCCTCATCAGTAGTAGTCCTCTCAGCAAGAAACACAAGCTGGGACCGCTCGAATTGTTTCTTTCTGAGAGAGAGAGAGAGAGAGAGAGAGAGAGAGGGATGGTCGAAAGGAAGCACTCACACAAGTAGTAACATTTTTATAGCGGAGTTTGTTAGAAATGTCTTTCAACCATGCTACAGAATGGATTTGGTCAGAAGGACTTCATAACCTGAAGAAAAACTGGGGAAGATTAGTGAGCGAAATGCTTGTTATTACAATGCCTCACCTCAAACTTAATCAAAAATCTGAGCAAAGACGGCTTACTAGCATCAGGATTATTGTTCACCCTATCAGCGTCCAAGTTTCATGAGACAGAAACCTCTCCAGTCAGAAGCAACTAGTCTCTGAAATCATTGCTCTGACCCAGATAAAACATAATCAACATAATTCTAACTCACCGAACTGTAAGGCTGGTTGGACCTTACCAAGCTGTTTCGTTATTACGAACGTTCGATAGTCCTTCCTAATGCGCATAGACCACCTGTTCCTTACAGCGGTACTCTGCAATTCGCCACCACGGTCACCAGAGCAATGTTCCCCACAAGCCATGAGAGGGAGAACACTACATGTAGGGAGGTAATGGTTAGTGTATATTGGGAAAGAATGCGTGTAGCATGTGCGGGCAACGGTCAAATAGCCACCGCACTTGGTGGCGGGAGTTCAGGTGAACAGTAATGTGTGTTAAACAAAATAACCAGGGTTGAATGCCACTACAAAAGGCCCCTCCTAGAAGTCCGACGGAGTTGGGCTTCGATTTTGGACGTGGGTCAGTTGTCTCGACAGCCCTGGAACTCCGTGTACATTGCCCCTTGCATTCATGGCGTGACATCGGGTGACTGATGGTGAAGATTTAACATCTGCACCCTCAAAGTTCATCCTGCAACGCGTCCACCTGCCATCTCCAACGCCAAGCTAACCAGTCGTGCTGTTGTACAGTAGGTGGTTATCTTCTTGAACGCACCAGAAGTCAGCGAAGAAACGGATGTAGTCAGTGTAACTGTGAATCTACTTGAAGAGAAGACAAAACGGAAGGAAATTGCACCTGGGGCGCCAGCAAATGTTCGACCAGAATAACAGACAGAACCGACTTTCAATTCTGTCGCTGTTCATAGAAAAGTAGAAAAGAGAGATACTGAAAGATGGGTTTATTTAGGCACAATCGCAGGTGATGAGTGCTAGTCGCGGCGTTAAACGTAGTGAATCACTTAGTGGAAGTCCCTTGATATCACGCTCGCTCGTTGGACATGTGCCACTGTGTCTGAGTCATTGTCAAACGAAGGTGGCAGACTTAGATGGCGTATGCGTGATAAGGCGTCGGTGACGAGATGGTGCTCCAGAGACTTATCGCATGTTCACAGTAATCTGGACGGCGAATCTCGCGAAGTGTGTAGATCGAAAGCGGTTTTTAATGCATACCAAAGGCTTGCGATCTATGGACACCGTGAACGGACACCTTTTAGTGTATGTCGCAAATGACGGATGGTTAGGCAGACGAGCTATGATTCAATAGCAAACGTGCTGCATCGAAATTTGGCTGACTGCATGCAATTATAAGAGGAAACCACCAGAAGCCTAGGTTTAAAAATGGTCCAACGATTTAGGATGAAAAACTGATAAATGGCTGAGGAAAAATAATATCACACGCACAAGAAGCAGGAACACCATTTTTATCCCACAAAAAGTGAACACACCGGGAAAAAACAGGACGACAATAGGCGAACAAAACGGAACCTCACATGACCTTGGCATCACGTCGGACTCACCAAATCAGTTCGGTTGTCTTGAAGTCTTGAGGTACTACACGGGTTCGAGGCTTTGAGCCCAATTGTCCCGGTTCTTTAGGAAATCTTTGATCTTCTGTCGGATTCACCGAGCTGAAACGAGAGTAAAAAGAAGCGGGGGGGGGGGGGGGGTCGGGGGTGGCAGCGAAAACAAGATACATATAACCTCATTCAGTGTCACACTGTGGACAGTGCCTTAAGCTGAGTGGGGGTGCGGCATTCATGAACATATACGCGATAAAAGACAAGTATTTTTTTTTGACAAAGGGAATTATTGGGAGAGACCCAGGTAGAGGTCTAGCTTTTTCTTGAAGATAGTTTTGTCCTGCGAGAGAACAATATCTTCCGGAAGTGCATTCCACATGGTAATAACCCTATAGCTAAAAAAGGTAATCCTTAGTGAAGTGCGTGGCCTCGGTTTGAAAACTTTTCTGCTGTGACCACGGAGAGAGGAGGCTGGACAGACGGAGAAGAAGTAATCGCTTTGACCTGTTTCAAAAAGGTGAAACATCAAAAACAGATCACCTCTTACGCGTCTCACGTCAAGGGGATAGAGGTTGAGGAGTGAGAGGCGGACGGCATAAGGTAGATGGGATAGACCACTTACTGCCTTAGTGGAGGCCCGCTGAACTCTTTCTAGGATCTCACGGTCTCGGACAAGACCAGAGTGCACTATCTGACTACCGTACTCCAGCAGAGGTCGGATATAAGTGCCGAAAATTATGGGGAAATCATCCTTAAATATGCGCGGGAAGGACCTTCGAATCATGTTTAGAACTCGAAAGGCAGACTTGCTCGCAAGTTCGTGATGATGAGAGAAGGATAAGTTACAATCTAACCAGAAACCGAGCACCTTGTGTCGGTCAACCCTTGGCAGAGTGGCTGCTCCATTAATGGAAAACGTGTGACCAGTCTCTCTGCCGAAAGACATGCTCACGCATTTGTCATCATTAACTGGGAGGTTCCAATCCTCGGACCAGCGTTTTGTTTCATAAACTGCAATTTGCAGGTCTTCAACGCTTGAACTCCAGAGGGTTACATCATCTGCGTACATGGCAATGTTCGCAGGAAGGGCTGTCGGTAGATCGTTTATATAGATCAGGAAAAGAAGAGGACCTAAGACCGAACCTTGGGGGACCCCAGTTGTTACTGGGGAGGGTTGAGACAAAACATTCCCGACTTTAACCACAAAGGTGCGGTCGGTAAGGAAGCTACGTAGGATGGCCAACATGGAGCCTGTGATCCCGTACGTCTGCAGCTTATAAAGAAGAGGAGCATGTGGGACCTTATCGAAGGCCTTAGCAAAATCGATGAATACAGCGTGTGAGAGCTGGTCATCATCATAGGCTATCGTTAGACTATCCATGACAGTAAGCATATTGGTGATGCATGACCTGCCAGGAAGAAACCCGTGTTGGGACGGGGAGAGGATCTTATTTCTATGAAGATGGGAAAGAATCTCACTCTTAAGAATTCCCTCAAAAATTTTGCTAGGGATGCTAGTGAGGCTTATGGGTCTGTAACTAGAAGCAAGGTGTCTACTACCCTTCTTATAGATGGGTGCGATCACTGTTTTTTTCCAGTAACGGGGGGAAACTCCATCGTCGATACATCGCTGAAAAAGCGAGGCATAAGGAGCAGCTAATGTATCCGCGGCTTCCTTGAGAATACGGGGGTGGATTAGGTCAGGACCCATAGAGCAATATTGGTTGAGCCGTCGGAAACCTTGAGCGACTGCACCAATGGGAATAGTTACGCGGTTAAGGGTAGTGGTCAAAGATAACGGGTGCATAGTAGGGTGGGATGATATGGGAAAGGAGCTAAAAATTGTACGGAAGTAGGAGCCGAATGCCTCGGCTACTTGGCTAGGGGAAGTGATTGGAGATCCGGCACTATCTTTGAGAGCTAATGGCGTCGGAGCTGTGCTCCTTAGACGGCGCATGTACTGAAAGAAAAATGCCTTATTGGTCCGTGCTCGATCAAGTACAGATCGCTGGACTGCATTCTGATAGGACCTAATCTTGTCTTTGCATATGTTCCTTATAATCCTGAAGTCTTCTGCATCACGGGCAAGGCCTGTGGCTTTATATCTAGCAAAGATTCGTGCGCGTTCGTCTAGAATGCGCCTAATGGGGCGAGGGAGGGGTCGCTTAGCGGTCTGTGGGCGACGAATTCTGGGGACAAAAAGCCTATCAGCTGGGGAGATTAAATCTCTGAGATTCTCTGCCATTTCATCCGCAGAGTTACCTGGGTTAGTTAAATTTAGCTGGGAGCGAAAAAATGCACAGACTTGGTCAAAGTTGGTCCTTTTGAAGGATCTCAAAATTTTAGTTTCTGACGGAAGAGGAGGCCATTTCACGATATAATCGAATCCAATGAGAATGTGATCACTTTTGCCGAGGGGCGGCAAGTAATGCACCACATCTATTAGGAACCGATCATTGGTGATGACCAGGTCTAGTAGGGACGGAGCGTGGCCTGTGCGATATCTAGTCGGATCTCTTACGTTCTGCACCCATGAGTTTTCAGTACGAGATCAAGGAGGGGTTTACCGAAAGTGATATCCGGGGCGTCAGCTCTTTGCCAGTTTGTACTGGGAGAGTTGAAGTCACCAGTGACTAACAGATGGGTGAAGTCTGTATAGCTTTTCAGGGAACCTAATAAGTCTATGAGACCTATGCTGTCAGTTGAATTGCATGCGGGAGGACGGTAGACAACACCAAGCAATAGGGTATCTGTCCTAGAGAGGTTAAACACGGCCCACAGACAATCAATACATGAAAAGGTTGGTGTTGTCAGTAAGGTGAGAGGAGGGACCGAATTATCGTAGTATATGATGACCCCGCCGGCACGACCTCTACTGGAGTCCCGCCTTACTGTGAAGTATCCCGGAATGGATATTTCGGCATCAAGTATGTCAGGGGTGAGCCAGGTTTCTGTGAGGGCTATGATCTGAGGCTCTTTATCTACTGCAAGCTGCCGAAGCTCCGGGATCTTATTCAACACACTCAGGCAATTGCTGTAAAAACACTTGAGCATATGCTCAGGAGTTGTTGCAGAATCGCCAGAGGCAGCTGGTTTTGGGTTTGAGGAGGGGGAAAGAGGGGGATTTGAGGATGGAAAGGAGGTCCTGGGAGAGTCGGGGGCTGAAGATATTGGGGGGCTAGAGGGTAAGCAGACTGCTGGGGGGACCGGTAGGTTTTGATGTCTAGTAACCTGGGGGGTATCAATCCAGGTGGACGGCCTACATCCTTCGGTCTCCGAAAAGGGTGGGCTGCCTTTTGTGGTTTGCCCTTCTGCGCACTGCTTGATGCCCTATTCTGAGTTCTCTTGTTGGTGAGCTTATTTTTCATGACAGCACCAGATATATTATCTGGTGCTTTAACCACCTCACTGCTTCTTTCAGTAGAAACAGGTTGCAGGTTCATGTCTGGGCTCAAGGATGAGTGAGTCTCGTCCGTTGAAACAGTCTTGTTGGCTATGATGGGGCCTGGGATGCTTTTCGTAGGCGACAGATGTTTAGCGGCACTAGGCCTACTACTGGGAGTACTTTCGGCGACGGGAAATGGTGTCAGTAGGTAAGCGAGGGATGGTGGGCATGCAGCTCGGTCCTCAAGGCGAGTTACCTGGACAACTGGCAGCACTCTGAGCTTAGGATCAGCTTTTTGTGGAATTTTTGGCTTAGTCTTCTCACTGCGGAGCCTCAGATGAAGTGGCTTATCAATGGATACGCCCTTGAGCCCTTTAATTTCTTCCTTGAGCTTTGCGGCCAAGGAAACAATTCGTTTGGCTGCATCTGTGGAACCCATTACAATGAGAATACCGTGAACCCGGTTGGTGTGTTTGGTTACCAACCAAGTGGACCGACCTTCAAGTGGGAAAGGGAGCTTAAGGCGGTTAAACACCTGGGCGTAGGTGTCATGAGGGTGATCTGAACTGAGGAAGCGGCCCCAAAGGATGACTCGCTTGGAGCAATTCTCGGTATCTTGTAAAATCTTGGCGGCGTCAAGAATTTGCTGCTCAGAAACTCTACAAACCTGATCGGCTGCCTGGGACACCGGGAGGGATTTGATTACCAAACTCCTCAGGCTGGACAGCTCATCCTTAAGGGTGTGGACGGTGGCCCTTAACTCGGCTATCTCTGCAGCCTGACTTTGGACTGCACGTTTTAGTGCATCCGTTGCCAGCGCATTATGAAGGACCGTTTCGTCCGGATTGAGGAGTGAGGCATTGGCCACGGAGGGGGAATCGCACTGCCTCATGGGGAAAGTAGCCTCATCTGAGCAAGCGGTTATATCAATGGTGGGGGGCATTGACATTATTCAGGATCCAGTCAGCACAGATAAAGATAAACTTAAATGGAGGAGGACGAGCTGTGTGTTCTAAAAATTTCAAAAACAGCTACACTCACCGAGGGAGACGACCGCACCGCTGGTGTACCGCAGTTCAGTTCAGTTTGCACAGGACTTGGTGTGGCTAGAGCCAATCGTGTGTCCAGATAGTTGTGTTGTCGGCGCGTTTCCGTAGCTCCCAACACTGCGTGATTTTCTTTTTCTGAAAGGCAGAAATTTTGTGCAGTATCAGCCCTGGCAGAGTAAGGTGGAAAAAATAAGTAAATTGCATCGGACCCTAAAAGCTGCTTAACATAACTCGGGGTATACTGCCACCCAACATAGGTCTACTGCTTTCTTAAAAGCCTTCACTGTTTTGGTATTTATGACCTCTTCCGGGAGCTTATTCCAATAGGGTACCACTCTATTTGAGAAGTACTTCGCCCTAATTTGGAGCCTCGAATGTTTCCTTTGTAATCTAAGGCTATGCCCCCTTGTGCCTCTCTCGGGGATCAGAGAAAAAAGTCTTCTGGACTTATTCCTGACAGTCCTTTCATTACCTTGAAGGTTTCTATCAAATCCCCGCGAATGCGCCGTCTTTCCATCGAGAATAGGTCTAGGGCACGGAGACGCTCTGTGTAGTTAAACCCCCTTTGCCCAGCCACCATTCTAGTGGCTAGCCCTTGCACTTTCTCCAGACAGTCGATATCTTTCTGGTAGTACGGTGCCCAGGCCTGCACGCAGTACTCCATATGCGGCCTAACTATGGCCTGATATATCGGAACGAATATCTCCGGATCTCTGCACGACATAATGGATCTAACTCGAAAGAGTTCTCTCCTGGCCGTGTTGGCTGCTTAGGTGCACTGCTTTGACGGCCTAAAGCTGTTGTCCATTATAACTCCTAAGTCTTTGGCCTGCGAGACCACTTGCAACGAACCCACACCGTTCTCACTAGCCCCTGTATTTGTGGCCAGGCATTGACACTTGGTGAGGTTTAGTGGAAGGTCCCATTTGCGTGCCCAGTTTTGTATTGTTAACACATCAAGTTCTATATCTACTCCAGCTATCTTGACGTCATCGGCAAACATAAAGATGGGGTTTGTAAGCCCACGTGCTAGGTCGCTGATGAAGATGAAGAAGAGCAGAGGGCCGAGCACCGAGCCCTGTGGCACCCCACTTGTTACACCTTCCGGTTTTGAAACATGACTCCCCACCTTAACACCAAAGGTTCGCCCTGCTAAGAAACTACTTATCTATTGTCTTGCCTTTCCAACAATTCCCATGGACTGCAGTTTGACGTCCAGAAATCTGTGGTTCACGGAATCAAATGCCTTGCTGAAGCCCAAGTAACAGACCGCAATCGATTGCCCTTCGTCCAGACGCTTGGTTACCTCATCGAGGAACAGCAGGAGATTCGTCAGACAGGATCGCCCTGCCAGAAACCCATGCTGAGCATTTGATATGAGGTTGTGTTGAACCAAATGCCTAGAGATCTGCTTCCTGACTATTCGCTCCGGGCACTTACACAGTACCGAAGTCAAGCTAACCGGCCGGTAATTTTCCGCCATTTGCCGGGGCCCACTCTTGTAAATGCCTACCACTGTTGCTCTCCTCCAGTCTCCCGGCACAATTCCCTCTCTAAGTGACGTTTCATACAGCTTCGTCACCGGAGCCTTCAGGACCTCGGCCAGAGGCTGAACGATTGCTGGATGAATCCCGTCTGGACCTGCTGCTTTGTTTCTATTCAACGATTGCAACTCCGCGTACACTTCTACTTCTCCTACAGTAAGTTCGGGTATTGGAGGCGCCTGTGGGCCCTCCATTCTTTCCTCCAAACTATTTTCTCGTCGATATATGCTCTTGAAGAATTCCAAGAGCATGTCAGCCTTGTCTTCGTCGTTTAGAGCTAGTCGTCCCTGCGCTCCTTCCAAAGTTGCTACGCTCTCTCTCATACGTTTGTGAGATTGCACGTAGGCGTAGAATCGCTTTGGGTTTGTGCGGACCGACGCAGCTAACCGACGCTCGAAAGCATATTTCTCCACTCTTTGGATCTCTTGAGCCCTGTTCCTAGCCATCTTATAGCTATTCCATGCCCCCTGAGTTCTGTACAGCTTGTACGCCGCCCATCGTTGCCTACGAATAACTATGGCCTTGCGGACCTTTGACTCCCACCATGGGGGTAGACTTCTACTGCTTGCCGCCATCAGGGGTGCGAACTCATCTGTAAGTTCGAGTAGCCCCATCTTGATGGTCTCCCAACGTTCCTCTACGGAGGCATTTGTCTGTCTCGGTGTCCACTGAATTTCCTCCGCCGCCTTCTTCAGTTCACCTATGTTGATTCTCCCATAGCGCCGACGTAACACGATTTCCTTCGGCGCCTTGCTTAATCTTAGTGTGACCCTTAGGACTACATGATCACTTTTTCCAAGTGGCTCTTCCCACTTAATTTCCCTAACGTCCTGATGGTGCCGCGTTATGATTAAGTCAAGGAGAGACGAGTGCTGTCCACCTCTGTGTCTAGTGGCCTGTGTCACATTCTGCGTAAGTGCATGTAACTGGACCCACTGCAGAAACTCGTCGCCCGTTGATCCCCTTGTTGCGATCCCGCTTTCCCAGTTAATTTCGGGTAGATTGAGATCCCCTAGTAAGATGAACTCCTTTGTCTGTGCCAGCACCGCATCCAGCATTTGGAAGAGCTCAACATCTTCCTCATCTGTGGCTAGCGGTGCCCTGTAGATACAGATAGTGCATACTGTACGCCCCTCGATCCTAATAAAGCAGGATCTGACCTGTACATTACCGGAGACTAAGTTGAACGGAGCCTCCCAATGGCCTATGTCGGTCCGTATTAGAAGTGCCACTCCGCCCCCCTGCCTTCCATCTGTTCTATCCTGTCTGTAGGCAGCGTATCCCTGGAAGCGCATGTCAGTATATGGCTTAAAATTTATATCAATTTGGACACAGTTTTTGTAACAATACAGATTAAAGATCTCGGAAATAGAGGTGTCTCCGCAAACGGTCAACAAGTGCTCGTTCCGCAGTTCCCCTATTTACCAAACAATGTCGTGTCGTATGCTAACTTGGAGTTTCGACAAGTAAGCCCATTGATAATCGCGAGCAACTTATCAAATTAAACACTGATGCACTTCAAAGACTGTGTGAGGGGTTGGGACCTACAGAAGAACGCGCGAGGGACAAATAAATGAATTCGGCTTCAGTTGGCATCAGTGAGCTTGGTTTTTGCTTGGACTGTCTCGTCGAAGTCGCCCTCGACACCATCAGCTGCCAGTTGGCTCGCAAACGTTTTATTCTTCGGGAACTGCTGTGCGATAGGCCGCCTTTTTGGTGTTGTCGTATATGTAACGTACATGCACGGAAATCCTCACCAGCCGTTGCCACATACGTGCATTGTTGAGACTATGCTCTTTATCTTGTTGACCCTCGAACAAATACAGCATACATCAAACACTACAACTGAACAATTGTTTGTATTTTGCTCACGTGAACTGGCATATTTTTATTCGAACTCGGACTGCAATGACGTTTTTACCTGACATTGACCGCTGTTGAACACTGGTCCCCGTTGCTAAACGTTGCGGCCGTACAGATGGGGTTTGTACATATTAACATGCTTATAATTTCTTAACCCAGTATCGTAAGAACTACAAATCAATCTTGTTCTGGTTTTGGGATTCGTTTTGAGTTGGCCACGCGTTACTCATAGTCGGAATAACCGTTACAGTATTGAACTTTGGAATCTCTACAAGAAAGTCAATCAGAAATGCCAAGCAGAGGACAGAGGCAAACCGTAGCTGGACAGAAGGTAACCCGCCAAGCCCCCAGGGTATTTTTGGGTGATAATTATTCCTTAGATATTGCAAAGTTTGCTGGCTTAGTCAGTGCAATTTCATGTATATCAGATAACTGTATGGAATATAAAATTGATGCTGTCTATAGACCAGGGATAGCAGAATTAGAAAACAAGATGGGGCAGGCGAGGGAAGAAGCAGAATCAGCCAGAAAACCAAATACAAAGGTGGGAGCGAGAGGCGGTCCTGGAAACCACAGTGCATGTGGCCATTCGGACCAGCGATTCCGTGGAACGACTGAAGCCGACTTGTCCTAGTGTAGCACACTCTATTGACTTACCAAAGATGGAATCGTCCCCCCTTGACTGGAGCGCGGAACAGTATTGCAAGTTCAGTAAACAAAAAACAGAACTTTTTAGATGCATCAGAAGTAGGCTACGGGATAGTGGCTGACGGCTGCTGGGCAGACGAAAATGGTGGGCGACACAATCAGGTAGAATCCGCAAGGTGAAGAGTAGCTCCACTGAAGATGGTGTCTATTCCGAGGCTGAAACTGACTGCAGCGGTACTGGCCGTGAAAGCCGCGACGCTGATTAGAAGATGCTTCGATCGGACAAACTGGGAATCCTACCTTAAAACGGACCCAGCCACGGTACTACATTACATAAACAACATTACCACTCGTTTTATTACCTTCGTGGCCAACAGACTCACTGTGGTCCACGAGTCGACTAGGACCGATCGACAGCACTATGTACAATTCTCCAGTAATCTGGCCGGCTTCCGCTCAAGAGGCCTAAATACGCTAGAAGGACTTCTGGTGTGGACAATGGGGCCGGAATTCCTGAATTTACTGAGGGGGTGTGGCCAAAGCTACTGACACCCAAACCTGATGATGGCAATATTGGGACCAAAAGGCTGATACTGGCACAAACTTCATGGGAAGCGTAAGCCTATTAGAAAAACGGTGCCACTTCCCCGATTGGATAAAAATGTTAGAAGCCGTGGTCTGGTGGACATGATACAAATTACTCCTATTGACTTTGAAAGGCGCACGACCACAGAACACATTACATGTGGGGACGATGGTACCGGGCGAGCTGAATCAAGCCGAGCTCGAAGTTCTACGCCTACTACAACTAGATGCCTTCCCGTTCAGGACCCACCAGCTGGCCAAGATAAGAGATAACACCAAGGGAAGCAGGCTGTTGTAGAGCAGTACACAAAGACCAAACCCCATGCGTGCCAATGGACTACTGAGAGTTGGAGGGCGGCTGACGAGTTCAAATGTGGAGTACGAAAAACTATCCCCCATAATAGTTCCTGGTGACCACTACATAACGAGGTCCCTGATGGACCACATACATCGAGAAGAGGGACACTCAGGTTTGAACCATTCATTGAATATTATAGGTCGACGATTTTGGGTGACAAATGGACCGGCGACGGTCAAGCGAGTCATAGGCAACTACATCACTCTTCGTCGCCGGAGGGCGGTAGCAGGCCAACAAATGATGGCCTTTCTTCCAGCCGTGAAAGTTCAACCGGGATAGTGCTTGCTCGCAGAAATTAACGTCTACTGCTTCGGCCCGTTACTTGTACGACAGCAAAGGAGCAACCAAAAGAGGTATAGCTGCCTGATAACGTGTTTTCAATCCAGAGCGGTCTATCTTGAAGTGGTGCGCAATATGACCAACGATTCATTTCTGATGGCCTTTTAAGGGTTCATCGCGAGGCGGGGCTTTTCCAAGAACATATTCTCAGACAGTGGCTCGAACTTCTTTGGAGCTCAAAAGTAGTTAGGGAAATGGTGGAACCGCCTGGACCACGCCAAAATACAGAATAAGACCGTACCAAGGGAGATAGAATGGCCCTTCAACCCACCTTATGCCAGTCATCGCTGTGGCGTTTAGGAAAGGCTAATGCGATCGACTAGGACAATACTCACGACTCTGACCTCACAAAAAACCTCGATGACGTGATGCTGACTACTTGACTAACAAAATAGAAAGCATATTGAACAACAGACCCTTGGTGCCGGTCGTCCCAGACCCGGAAGGCGAACCGGCCCTCACTCCCAACCACCTGTTAATATTGCCGTCAAAGGTAGGAGCAATCACACCGAAAACCCTGCGTGGAAAGTACATCATAGGATGGAAACAAGTAAACCGTCTAGCACAGGCTTTCTGGGAACGTTGGACGGGGGAATAATTACCGGCCCTGCAGTTTCGGAAAAATTGGATCTCCGAAGAGAAATCGTACAGACGTGGCAATGTCGTCATCTTCGCGGTGAGCCACTTACGTAAAGGCGGAGGGGCGACTGGGGTGGTCAAGGACTGCCGTACAGAAATCGATGGCTTTGTGAGCATGGTGATGCTGAAAACGAACAAATGAGACGTATTGCGAGATATCCGTGAGATATGTCTGCTTGAAAGTGACAATGTTGAGGGCGACGTCGAAGCTAAAGACCAAGCTAAAGCCAAGTCTACTGATACCAAACGAAGCTGAATTTGTTAATTCAACCCTCATGCATTCTCCTGTAGGTCCAAGCTCTTCACACAGCCTTTTAAGTATATCTAATTTCATACGGCGTTCACTATTTACAGCGGAGTTAGTTGTCGAAAGCTCAGTTCAGCATACGACACCACATTGTTTGTGAAGTAGCGGAAACTCTTGAGCTAGCAAATGTAGACCGTTTGTAGAACCATCTCTTTTTCCAAGACCTATTTGTATTAATGCTCAACCTGTGTTCATGTGGATATAAGTTGTGAGTCAAACGTACTTCTAATGTGACAACACCACACGTTGAGCCCCTGATGTTCGAGTACCCTGTAGCCATCTCGATTCTTCATCGAGAATTTCCAGTCTCCATTTTATCACGTACTTTTAATCGGGTAGCCTTCTTCCTCTACATTCAGTGATCTGTCTACACATCCCGATTTCATCGAAGGATATTTTTATGTGCGGATAATGTCGTAACGTCTTCAGACGAAACTCTAAGATATCGAGAGATGAAGCAAAACCTCAAGGAAACATGCAAGCGTGTCTGCAACTGGCCAACGATAGATGAAGCCCACAGCGACCTGCGTGTGCACTGAATTTAGGGTCTAGGCAGGTTAGGGTGAATCGGTGACCCTATCTATTTCATGAGTGTTGACCATTTCATGGGAGGATTTGGTGGGCAGTGTTAACTACATGTGTGGAAACCCTCCCCAGCCGTTGCCACATACTTGCATTGTTGAGACTATGCTCTTTATCTTGTTGACCCTCGAACAAATACAGCATACATCAAACACTACAACTGAACAATTGTTTGTATTTTGCTCACGTGAACTGGCATATTTTTATTCGAACTCGGACTGCAATGACGTTTTTACCTGACATTGACCGTTGTTGAACACTGGTCCCCGTTGCTAAACGTTGCGGCCGTACAGATGGGGTTTGTACATATTAACATGCTTATAATTTCTTAACCCAGTATCGTAAGAACCACAAATCAATCTTGTTCTGGTTTTGGGATTCGTTTTGAGTTGGCCACGCGTTACTCATAGTCGGAATAACCGGTACAACATACTCTAGCCACCTCATATTTCTCAAACAAGAAGGCTGCTATTTGCAGCAGAGGTAGCAAATCCAGTTAGGCTTAGTTCGTCTCGCCCGGTGGGATCTTCCCCATGTGTAACCTGTCTTGTGGTTTTGCTTTTAAAAACGGTAGCAATATTTTGTATTTTGTCCACCAGGCCACGGTTCCTGACACACTATGCACTCGCGGAAGTGACACGGTTTTCCTAATAGGCTTTCTCTTCCCATGGAGTTTGTAACCAGTATCACTGATATCATCTTGATATCGCCATCCTCAGGCTTGGGCATTAGTAATGTCGGCCGCATCTCTTTAGGTTTAACTCAGAAGTACGGTCCCATTTTCCGTGTCTACAGCTTTCTCGGTGCCCTTGGGCCCCGCGAACAGACGTCACCCGGGTTCCTGACCGCCACAGATCGGTCCTAGTCGACTCGTGGACCACAGTGAGTCTGTTGGCCACGAAGGTAATAAAACGAGTGGTAATGTTGTTTATGTAATGTAGTACCGTGGCTGGGTCCGTTTTAAGGTAGGATTCCCAGTTTGTCCGATCGAAGCATCTTCTAATCAGCGTCGCGGCTTTCACGGCCAGTACCGCTGCAGTCAGTTTCAGCCTCGGAATAGACACCATCTTCAGTGGAGCTACTCTTCACCTTGCGGATTCTACCTGATTGTGTCGCCCACCATTTTCGTCTGCCCAGCAGCCGTCAGCCACTATCCCGTAGCCTACTTCTGACGCAAGTGAATTTGAGCGTCGCGTGTCCACTTGATTCTTCTCAAGCTTCCTAATGTCTTGATCTCACCAGGTTGGTTAGGGCTGTGCAACCAGTCGCGCCGCCACTTTTCCTCCTCATCCTGAAGAGATTCATCCCGACCCGTCCCTCTCTAGCACAGCGATTGCAGCGAGCACTTTCCCGGTAACAACCATGGTGAAACAAAACCTAAAGGATCTTAGAGGCTTGAGACTGATGATAGGATTCCTCTTCGTGTGGCTGGTCTTTTGGGTAGGTCGAGAGTGAATGTGAACTCGTTACCTTCGGACTTCCATCGAACTCCAAGCGTGCGCTCCTTTAGTAAACAGTATCCCAAAAGCTCTTTCGCGCACTCAATTTTCCCGAGCTTCGGAATAACGTTGAGAGTCTCATAATTGTTTTAAGTCCATTTTGTGAGGCTGAAGCCTCCTGCCTTTGGAGTGGCGGTCAGCTCGGTCGTATATAGAAAAGCAGTACTGAGGTCGTCAAAGGAATACGGAAAATCGTCCAAGTAGAAATGGTCCACTGCTCCTCCCAGCGGATTGCTGGTACTGCAGAAAAGCCTGAGGGTTATCGGAGGGCAAAATTATCGCAGAATGTGGATGATGCCGTCTTAAAGATATGAATGTTCAGCCTGTGCTCGTCTGGTGTACAATTTAAGTGGCTTTCAGGCCACCACAGCGGACAAGCGGCGTCCCCTTCTTCAACGGGCATCTTCATTTGTGGAAATATTTTACGTATGTCCGCAGAGACGGCCACTTTTCCTAGCCGAAAACGACATAAAACCTCGACTAGCGGCGTTACCCAGTATGGGCCTTGTGGTAAATGGTTCTTGGGTGACACACCCCGACCTTGTGCGGCGCAGTCCAGGACCACCTTGACCTTCCGCGGATTCTTTGGGTTCACAACCGGGTGATAAGGTGGGTACCACCTCAAACTTGCTCTGATTACCGCTGTATCCGCTCTTTCTGTATAACCCAGGTCGATGTTATGTTGCGTGGCTTGCATACATTCTATCCTTACTTGTAGTTCTCGAATTATCCTGGTTTTGAACAAGCATAATCTTTTCAGAGTCATTCCTCGGCTGTTTGGCATAGTTTCCTTGTTGGGCCTCTACGAGACAAGAACCTCGGTGCGATCTGTTACATAATTTGCGTCCTGGGCTACCATTTTCAGAGACGACCTATTTTCTCGCAACAGGGCATCTCTGTCAATGGCCACTCTGGAAAGTTCGGCGTCATACAGCGGTTGGAATGCCTATTCAATGTTCGCCACTTCCACTGAGGTGCGGTTGATTTGGATTTGCTTGCCGCATTTTCCGTTTGTACTGTCGTATAAAGTCCAGCCAAATATAGTGCATACTGCGTAAGACGCTTTGCGGCTTCTTATCACTTGGTCCAGAACCCAGTACGCTTCCGGTACATCACAACCAATCGGCAGATCTATTGCTTTATCTTGCTATTCCCCGATCGTAGCCCCGTCGAAATGCGGCCACTGACTCAGAATCGATTGCACAGACTGAGGAGCTTCCATCAGCAGATCTTCGGTGGTGAGTGCTTCTAGGATTTCTGCTCTGTTGTTGTTGTCCAAGGAAGCGAGTTGGAGGAGCAGTTTGGTCGACTGGATGACCTGAGTGCCACTCACTGTGTTCACCGCTAATGGAGACTGATCCCCCTGATCCAACATCTCTCTGCAAATTCCTTCATCACCAGAGTGGTATCCGAACTACTTTCTACGAAGACTAACGCTCTTATCACCCGAACCGGGGTTTCTACGTGGACTGCTGTTGCTCCCAGGCGGATGGACTTGTTAATGGAACGAGACACTAAGCGGATTGCACTTAGCTTCGGGACTTCTTCGGCATTCAATTTCTTGGTTTGTGCAGTAGGTAACGGTGTTCCCCGTGGCAACCATCCTGACTACAACTCGTTTTCATTCGGCTAACCGCTGCTCGATGTGAATCGCTGAGACAGACAAAACACGTGCCCAGTGTCTTAGCCATTGCCCAATGTTTGTCGACGTCTACGTTACGGAAGCAAGGACATTACACTAGGCGATGAAGCGAACCACAAACCTTATACACCGGCAAATTTTCACCTTCGCGGGATAGTGCATGCGTGCTTTCCTGCGGTTGGCTTCTATCTGGTTCCCCGGCCTAGCTTTGCGTCGTCGTATTTCTAGCTAGTTTGCTCTTCTCGCGCACAGGTTGACCGAAACAACTGTTTGTTATTCGGGCATGGCGGTCTATAAACTGCGTCCGGCCCTCAAATGTAATTTCTCGTCCAAACCTACAGATCCCCTCGGCTTCCCTAGCCCTTCTACTCTGTGATTCCATGGGTAAACTGCGCACTATGGTCTCCAATGTGTGCACTGCGTTTGGGTCTGATCGAGAATCTAGGTGATTCAACGCGATGCTGCAGCTCTGCATATTTATCACCAGATTAACTAGAGAGCCAGACTCGCCTTTGGAACGTCTTGCCTCTGATAGTACACCATAGATCAAGCTCCGGGAGACCTTAAGTGGTTGTCAAAACAGGTCCTTCGAGATTTCACGTGCTCGGGTCTAACCCTCTTCGGGGTACAGCACCGAGGACCCGCCGACTGCCTCCCAGGCTCTTACACGACAGTAATATGGCAGATACAAAAATAACTGTCCTGGATCGGTTACTCTTCTTCATACAAAGTTCTATTATTGTTTAACGAATTTGCAGTGCTGTTCTGTGGCTCCACCACTTGAGGACAACATTTTGGTGGGCCTATTGCGTGTGACCCCCCTGCACAATTCGGCTTCAATCGTTCCATGGAGCTGCTAGGCTGAATGGTCGCAAGCTCCGTGGTTTCCAGGACCACTTCCCGCTCCCATCTCCGAAGTTGTTCTTTCCTGGCTGGCTCAGATTCTTCGCTAGCCCGCCTAAGCTGGCTTTCTAATTCTACCATTCTCAGTTAATAAGTATCACCACGTTTAAATTCTGTGTCATTAGCTGGAATACATGAAGTTGCAGTGACAGAATCGGTAAACCTAACCACACCTGCGGAATCAGTATCACCCCAAAATACACCAGGGATTTGACTAGTTACTGATTTTTCAAATTCCATTTGTATTTGTCCTCTGCTTGCCAATTCTGATTGACTTCCTCGTGGAGATTCCGAAGTTGGGCACTGTAGCGGTTATTCCGATCGTGAGTAATACGCGCCTAGTTAATGAACCCCAAGTTCAGAACAAGATTGATTCGCTTATTCTGCGGTTCTGAACTACCACGTTATATGCATATAAATATGTACAAACCTCAACTGTACGGCCACAACGTTTAGCAACGGGGACCAGTGTTCAACAACGGTCAATGTCAGGCAAAAACTTCATTGCAGTCCGAGTTCGAATAAAAATATGCCAGTTCACGTGAGCAAAATATAAACAAATGTTCAATTGTAGTGTTTGATGTATGCTGTATTTGTTCGAGGGTCAACAAGATAAAGAGCATAGTCTCAACAATGCAAGTATGTGGCAACGGCTCGGTAGAGTTTCCATACAACTGCGTTACAAGACCTGCCTAAAGCTGGAGCAGAGGTTTAGATAAACGCGGTCAAATGACCCTAAATTTCGACACATTTTAACCCACTTCAAGCTGGCCGGTTCACGGTAGACTCCCTGTAGGCTGATATCTGCTACTTAGGGCGAACGCAAATCCGAGCTTCGATCTGTGTGATTCACATAACTGCTGCTGAAATCTTTTCGAAATGTTCTCTGCGCACTTCAGGAGACCGAGTAGTTAGAGCTGTGGATCAACGTTGTGTATGAATAGTCGTAAGTGAAAAGGCTGAGGTTGCCCTTTCAGACTGGCTCCCGAATAACTGTCTTTTATGTGCAGTTAGATTTTAGGGGTCCGTCGGCTTTCGAATGGATATCTGCGTTATGCGTAACTTGCTTATACTCTCGGCATACGCTCCATAGGACTACAGCTCTGACAGGCAGAATAATGAGCCCTATGACGAACTCACTAGTCTCTCTCTCGCAACAGCAATGGTTCTGGAGTTGTACTGCTAGCCGGAAATGTGACTGCACAAGGTGGCAAGCTCAGTGCGTGTTGCGACTATCCCAATGTCTAGGGTCGCGAATCTAGCGAAAAATTAGTCTCGCCAGCTACACGCTTGATATGGGCAGCACACGGTTGCTGGCAGTAGGACAACTTCTAATCGATTAATCGCGTTTATCGATAATTCGTGGTTCTAAGCAATGCAATGAGCATAGGTAGACAGCAAAATACTCACAGCCCGGTGAAAAAACGAGAATAATGGGCAGTAATTTTCGGAAAATGGGGGCAGAGCAGAAAATAGAAACGGTCCACTGAACAAGCAGTCGAACAAAGCTGTAGAGCAGTTTGGTTGTAGTGCAATCAGTAATTTAAAATGTTTATCCTCACAGATCAATAAGTCGTTCACAAATATATGAGGGTTATTAATGAACAAGTACAAATGTGTTAAATCCATGGGGAAAACGAGATTATGTGCCAACATGAATGGGTAAATACGGCGCTGGGTCTGTTAATGCTGTTGATGTGTGATGACAAATGGCGGAATGCAGTGACAGAAACACTGAGGCTGAGATTTCGAGCCTCTGCTCGGCACCACCAGTGAAACACTGGGAAAGATAATATGACAGAAGAAATGCAGATTTCTGACGAAGCAAGATCATGAATAAATGCCTATGTTGTTCATGTAGCAGGCACCGTAAAGCTCGAGTATGATCACCATCGTGATATTTTTGAAGTAGAGAAACTACACTACGAATGTCTGAGGTTCACGATGGATGTACTTACTACTAATAGGTAACTAAATAGAAAGAAGGACAAACTCCAGTTAAGAATAGTAATTACCAGTGCATCATAAGCTCCTAAGGCGGGCTTTGTGCTTCACCCGTTCAGGGCACAGACGACGTTGTTAGGCTTCCCCGGCTTTGGGCAGACAACCGATTATTCCTATCTATTACGAATTTTCGATGCGTCGCATTACGACACGGCTCTCTAACTGTCCATGTACCCTGATTCAGAATAATCGTATCGCCTTAAGCCACCGGTGGCGCGGTTCTGTTCGGAGCTGTAGATCGTACTGGCCCAAGAATGTAGATTCGGACCATGCATGGGTTTTAAAAGAATTATTTTTCCAGCTTCATGGTCATCTTCGCAAACAGCAAAAGCTGTTGGCTGCAGAACATTTGTCTAATCCAGGAGTCTGCCCCGCTTATGAACAGAAGTTAGCTCATGAGCTAGCATCTGCGACAAACAGTTCTGTAGATGAGCTTTAGGCCCATACCTAGCAGGCAATGCTCGTGGCTGCAGGGTTCGCCTGTGGGTCTATATCCCACGCCCATCCAAGCTACTGGATTTCGCAAGAGTCGATCCCACTAATACAGCAAAAACTTCAGCTTTCAAACTATAAAGAGAATAATGAGGCACCACGAAAGCTACAGAGGAAAGTTGCGAAAGACCTTAAGAATGATCACGAAGACTTGTGGGTCAAGGTAACCCAAGAAATGGAAGTAACAGCTGCTTCAGATAACAGTCAATGACTGTTCAAACTTATTCACGACACCGGTGGACGGCAAACCTTGGTCAGTGAAGTGATATGCGATGGAAATGGAGAACCATTCATGGCGAAGAGCAAAGGCTGGACGGTTGGACTGAATACTTTAGGGGGCTGTTTAGCTGACCGCGAGCTAGTATGGTTACTCCCGTGTCAACGGCTGTGTTTCCTTGGGGATCATCATATGAGCCCTCATCCGAAGTGGAGTTGCAGTAGAGCATTCGATTACTAGAGCAGGGAAAAGCGGCCGGTCCTAAATAACTAGCTCCAGCTGTTTTCGTAGTGGGTGGTTAAGTGTTTAAAAATCACTTACCACCTTGTTTCGTAACAATTTGAAGGGGGAACGTATCCCACTATTATGGGGTGAGTCATTGATTATGCGCATCTTCAAGGAGGAAATACACAATGAGCGTAGTAATTATTGTGGTATCAGCCTAATCCTCACTGGGATACCAAAATTCCCCATTCTTGTTCGATTTGATCTCGACCGTCAGAGATTCCAATCGCCTCTTGAAATACCTGTTACGTCGGTGATAAACAGTAATCTTCTATCCTCCCGGCTGGTTATCGCAACTGACATGTTGGGACCTTATGTGGCTCTCCACTCCAAGTCTCAGGACCTGATTGCTGGTTATCCCCCGTGGTGCCGTGGGACTTTGCGCCCGTGGGGTGTGCGCTACAGACACTAAGTTGCAAAAGTTACTCCGGGGGTCTAAAACATAACCCAGCCAGAAAAAAATTGGACCGTCGCTTGCAGAGAAGGTTGAGTCTGCAAGACAGCCTGCTCATTCTGCATCGGGACCTCCGCGTTCAGTGCGATACGGCTCCTAACGGACACACTGATGTGCAATGTTAAGATATTGTGTATAATGTAGAACCTTTCATAAACCATACAAAGAACCTATAAAAGCTTGTTTAACATTGCGCAAAAACGTACCTACATTTTTCTGTAAAACCTGTTATTGTTGAAATAATTGGAAGTCACGGGGTAAAACTATGACTTAAGACGTATCATCATTAAGCATCCATGTAGGAAGGTAGGAGGAGTCAGCCCGAGTGGGGTTTATCACAATCTCTGTGGATGCCGTTCCAGAAGCTTTTCTCTACCTTGCCTCCAATTTTTCTCTTAAACTGGACTGAGCTCTATTATTCGCTTCCAAGTTGGCAGCCGGTAAAGCCTTTCAAAGATTAGTCACCCTTCATAAAAGACGATATACCGGTGGTGGACCGGTCAACAGTAGGCTCTGTCTGGTAACTCACATTTTCTCAAGCCCCGTCAGCCTGTGAATCTCGGCTCCTTCAACGTGCGTACACTCATGTAGGCCGGTTAGCAGGCGTGCCTAGCCCTCACAATAAACTCTCTGAGGATTGATGTCTGCTGCTTAAGCGAAACTCGTATCCAGGATGCGAGCAGTGTAATTCAACTAACTGCTCCTGGTATCTCATCGAGGTATATTCTGCGCACCTCAGAAGACGAAGCAGCTAGAGCTGTGGGTCAACATGGTGTAGGAAGTGTCTTGACTGACAAGGCTGAGGCTGCCCTATTAGACTGGATCCCTGTTAACAGTCGTTTATGTGCTGTGAGACTCCAAGGGGCAGTTGGTGTTCGAAAGGACAGTTGTGTTAAGCGCAATTTGTTTGTGATCTCGGCATACGCTCCAACGAATTGCAGCTGAGACTTGCAGAAAGATGAGTTCTACGATGAACTCGGCACCCTCGTCCGCGGCAGTAAAGATTCTGACATTGTAGTGCCAGCTGGTGACTTCAATGCACAAGTTGGCAAACTTAGTGTGTCAAAAGCCTGTTTAGGTGGGCGTTGTGCTTTACCCACTGATCGTACAGATAACGGGGGTAGACTTCTCCAGTTTTATGCAGACAATCGATTGTTCTTGTTTAGCACAAATTTCCGACACAGCTCGCGTCGCACAGCGACATGGCGCTCTAACTATACAGGTACTTTGAGTCAAATTGATCATATCGCATTAGGCTACCGGTGGTTCAGTTCTGTTCAGAACTGTAGATCTCACTGGTCCACGTACGTAGAGTCGGACCATGCATTAGTTTTAATGCGATTATCTCTCCAGCTCCATGGTCATCGTCGCAAACCGCAAACCTGATTAGCCGTGCAACGTTTGTGTGATCCAGAAGTACGCACTCGGTATGAGCAGAAGTTAGCACATGAGCTAGGATCCACGGAGAACAGTAATGTAGACGAGCATTGGGCTCATATCAAACAGGCGATGCACATTGCAGCAGGTTTCGCCTGTGGTCCTCGATCCGTTGTCCATCAAAGACACTGGATCTCGCAAGAGTCGCCGAGTATAATGGAGCAAAAGCGTCAGCTCTCGAACCGTAAGGAGATGAATAAGATGCGGAGAAAGCCACAAAGACAAGTTACGAAAAGCCTTAAGAAGGATCGGGAAAATTGGTGGGTCAAGGTAGCCGAAGAAATGGAAATAGTAGCTGCTTCAGGTAACAGTCAAAGACTGTTCAAACTTATTCGTGACACCGGTGGACGGCGAACTCAGGTCAGTGAAACGATTTGGGATAGAAATGGAGAATTCATCCATAACAAACAGCAAAGGCTTGACCGATGGGCCGAGTACTTCAAGGAACAACTTAGCTAGCCGCACGCTAGTGTAATAATAATAATAATAATGGTTTATTTCGGAAGCGCCCGAAGCATGCCATGTGCATGATCATGTAGATACAGGTGATGGAATGGACAGATATTATTCATGGAAATATGGGGACTCTCATGAAAATATTGGATAAAAAGGCTCAGAAGGGGGAATAAGGTAGGATGAAAATAGGATAAAAGTATGCACACCATGGAGATTGCGTGGAGTTTAAATGAGCTCAAGAGCGGATTTGAATGGACGCCCGGTGAGTTTGAAAGTCAAGGTCAGGTGGGATGAATGGTTGGTCTCGGGCAATTACATATGGAGGCAGACTGGTAAACATGGGAAAGGCTGGAAATCGGTATAAAGAACTGCAGTAGCGAGGAACGATGGAGAAAAAGGTGAGGTGCACTGCATTGGATTAGATGTCAACGAAGCATTGGCACTTTGCAGTGAATTGTCGGCGGACAGGACACAAAACTCACCGTAAAACAGGCGGCGAGCAATGCAAGACGTAGAGGGATGATCAGATGACAAAAACGATTTAGAAGGACTGGATACGGTAGATGTGATCATATCTGTGCCTCGAGGCACAGATGTAGAGTCGATGGATGCCTATGATGACGGTCGTTGGGATGATAGCAAGATAAATGGCCGGTGAGGAACTGCAAGATGCAGAGCGCGTGCACATAGATATATATGCGTAAGTTTATATATATATATGTAGATTTATTATATATATATATATATATATGTATATATATATATATAGGTATAAGAGAAGCAGGAGCAAAACAATGGGGTCCTAGAAGGAAATTATCAGTCATTAGGAGGAGTAGGTAATGTTAGATCAATTGGTTGTGGGATTAACTTTGGAATGTCGTGGTGGATTAACTTCATGTCAAATGCACGTGGCAGCCCAACGGAGAGAAAAATAGAATGCGGAAGCACAGAAGTGATGAAGACTGTTAGGAGCAGTTCATGGAAGAGTGAAGATGAAAGCCAGGATCAAGGAAAACAGGTAGGAATGGGTCTAATTATTTGATCAATGCAGGTGCGAGATGTAGTGACGGACCAGAGGAATCGGGTAGTGACAGATCAAACAACTTGAAACTGTAAAAGAACACCGTGACGTGACGTTGTCATTAAAATGGTGGAACATGGAAAAGCGGACCACACTGGAAGGTACAGAAAAATGCCTGTAGTGAGCAATAAACGGATCAAGGGATGAAAGCAATGACCGAGGAGACGCAGGCAAGAAATCACCAATCAGATCATTTTACTGCAGATGAAACACGAAGGAGGCGAACAGGGAAGCGTGAAGCCCCGAGATAAGTGGACCAGTAATAGAACAAAAAAGCCACAAAAAATGAATGCGCAAAGGAGTTGGGGCAATGGAGCTGGAGAGCTGTGTGCCGGCAGACAATTGCACAGGTGAATACTAGTCAGGACACTGGAAAGAACCACAGAGGAATCGCGGAGCCAGATGAGGAAGATATGGTGGTGGTGATTAGATAATAAATACGACTGTAAAAGATGTGAAGTTTGGAGCGACAAGTTCTAATATGCGCATTGGGCATGAGTGCGGGTGCGATTGGTGCATCATGGCATGGGGCAAGAGGAGGGATTTAACAGAACGACAGGTTTAAGGAAGCTATCAATGGGCGTTCTGAGCAGAGGGTAACACCAAGCGCATAGATGATAGAAGCAAGCAATGACGGCAGGTGGGAAAAGAGTTATTGGCGAGCGTCGACAGAGAAGAGTGGTTAGGACGATAGTGACTCAAAGCAGTGAAAGTTGGTGTAGAGAGAGGCAATAGGAGGAAGGACAAAACGGGCAGGTGTGCATACCGTGGTAGGGCGACAAAAATGGGAAGTGGAAACAGATGATAAGAGATATAGGTGAACAAGCTGTGGCGGAAAAAGAATGAGGAGCATGCAATTTTCAACCGACAGAAATAGATTCGGTAGTCCAAGAAAAGTTAGGGCGTGCCATCCGCAACCGTTGCTAGTGGGTGGGACTGGCCGTGCGCTGGGCACCCAACCTGAAAAAACACTTCGTGAAGTGAACGCAGGAGGTGTGATCCACCAGTCTAGTTGCGCTCGCACATCGTTGCAGACGGCCTGCACGCCCGATGTGCACCGGCCATAGCGGTGGATCTGACCGCGCCCCGCACTGTTTGGAGTGGCACGAGTGTTCATGGATAATTGTACAGGGGACAAAACGACCGCGATGGGGTGCGTGAACCAGGAACAATTGACCAAGCCGTGAGACCATGGACAGGAGAGCCAACGGAAACAGCGAGTGGTAGACGATCGTGTAGCAATATTATCCAGGTGCACCTGCCAGGGAGATGGTAAGTACAGTGCCCGAAGTGGTTGGCCATCAGCGAGGATCACTGGAAAGGGAAAAGGGATAGAGAAGCGCAGTCTGGGTGTGCCCCAGCTGAGAATCAACAGATACTGAGGAGAGGAAAAACTGAATATGATGGATAAGAGATGAACGTAGGCGAGCAACAGGGTTACCCTATGATGGCAGGAGGTAGGTAGGTTCGCTATGGATCAGTGAAGGCAATGGCCTTAGTTCGCGGGGTGTACCTAGTGGCCTGTGACGCAGAGGTAGTAAAGTTACGGTGTGAGGCCTCTTTCAAAGGCCAGGTCGGCGGAGACGAGCTCTTTGGTGAGCAATACAGCATTGGAGACTGTTAAGTATGACAAAAGTGCGCGCCTAAAAGCGAACATTGAGGAGGCACTGCGTAAGCTAAGGGCAGCTTATTCCAGATTTTGGAATAGGCTGACAGAAAGAATCGGGACTTCAGACAGAGATTAGAACGAGGAACAGTGAGAGAGGAGGCACGGTGCCGGATGGGGTAGGAGCAGGGCGCAGCGAATGAGATGGGATAAGAGGTGTAGGCCAGATTATGGATTAGCTTTAGGAGGAAAATCAGGTTGAGCCTCATGCGACGAATCCATAGAGGCTCAATTTGTAG
The DNA here is from genome assembly GCA_948099385.1 of Fasciola hepatica. NCBI lineage: Eukaryota > Metazoa > Platyhelminthes > Trematoda > Plagiorchiida > Fasciolidae > Fasciola > Fasciola hepatica. The sequence goes on from CANUEZ040000040.1 coordinate 2,112,692, forward strand.
GAGCTCACACCGCTGGCGGTATGTTAGGGCTAGGGATACGCCCAACAGCCTTTTGGTGAAGGTACGCTGAACGTTCTCAAGAGATACAATAGAGGAACGTGGCCAGAGGCTGGAGGTAATGGGACAATATTCTAGGAGCGGTATCACGTGTGAGAGATACATGGAGAGGCGACTGGCCGGTATTAAGAAACCCCGTTTGATCAGGCCTAGGGTTCGCTTAGCCTTAGCGATTTGGAACGATGCCTGTTCTGAGAAGTTAAAGGAACAAGAGTAGCGCACGCCAAGATCGGCAACCATGGGGTGTATGGGGATGGGCAGGCCGTCCAGACAAATTTGGCCGGGTGGTACCGTGCATTTGTATGGTAGGAGGAAGCTTTTCTGCGCAGAGAACTTCATGAACCACGAGACGCACCAAGTTTGGAGAACGAGTAAGTCATGCGATATGTTGCATAGAGTCACGGATAGGTCACTAGGGACGAAAGAGTGCACTATTTTTATATCGTCGGCAAAGAGGAAAGGAGTGCCGTGTCGAATAGAAGAGAAAATGTTATTGATATAAATAAGGAATAGTAATGGGCCTAGGACACTGCCTTGGATGACGCCGCTAGTAATTGGTTTGGCGGAAGGTAGGTGGCCGTCGACGAGCACGGCTTGTGATCTGTGAGAGAGATAGGAGGATAACCAGGAGAGAAGAGGGTCAGTAATACCGAGAGATCGGATTTTGGCCAACAGATGAATATGGGGAGGGCTAGTATGGGAGGACCAGCAAATTGAAGGAAAGTTAAAGTCACCCGCAATAATTTTTGCACTGGCAGGGTAGTCAAGCGCAGCATGAAAGACATCCACGTCAGAGTCAATTTTTGCAGGCTCCAGACCCGGGGGGACGTAGACGCAGCCAAGGAGGAGGTTCTGGCCGGAGGCGTGACTGGATAGCCATAACGAATCCTCAATAAGGAGAAGAGGGGGGTGGTCAATAACACTAGCGTGGATAGTGCATTTGACAAAGGCTAAACAGCCCCCTCCACGCCTGGACTGGCGGGTGTTCGAGAAGCATTGATACCCTGCTATGCGAACAAGGTCAAGCGAAGCATTATCTGACAGCCACGATTCAGTTATTACTATAATGTCAGCGTTTGACGTAAATGCCAAAGATCGCAGGTGCGATATTTTTCTAATTATTGAGCGAGCGTTAAAAGGAACTAGTAGGAATGAGTTCAGCGTCGGTGTGCGCAAAGCATGGATGCCAGGTGCAAGACTATTGGGATCGCTGTGGCGACAGGAGTTGGGTCTCAGTGTGGATAGAGCGTCAGTAGAAGGGGGAGGGCAGGCAGTGTTGGGTGAGGGACGGAAAGTAGGAGAAGCGTTGGCATTAGGCGCAGCCGATTGCTGTGGGTGATCAATACGGTGGGTGTGCGGTACACCGCTGATGTGGGCCGGAGGGGTGTCACACGGTGCAGAGGGAGGGGGCACCATATGGCAAAGTGAGAGGTTAAGAATATCTGTCGAAGCGGGGTGAACAGGGTGGAGTGTGTGGTGTAAGGTGCTAAGTGGCATGGCATCGAGTGGGGAGCGATCAGTGATATGAGTCTGTGAAAGTTTATGGATACGATCCATAGGGCGGCGAGCAATATGGCCACGGGTGAGGAGGGCACCGGTCAGGAAAAAAACGAGATCTTGACTGCAGGTAACCTACCTGTTGGGCAGAGTCAGTATAGGGCCGGTAGGTCGGTATGGGGGTGAAGGCATGTGGGAGAGTGACTGGGAAGTAGTGTGAGGTGGGGGGCGGGAAGGGAGTGGCGAAATTTGGAAAGGTTTGGAGGCTCATGGGAGGCAGGGGAGCCGGTAAGTGGGAAGGTGGGGCGAGGAGGTGGGATACAGGTACGAACCTAGAGTATCTGCTAGGGTATGTACGTGGTACTTCAGGGTTAGATGAGGGTTGGTGGAGGTGAGCAGGGGGGAACAGCGGAGGCATGCTGGGGCTATAGTATGGAGGGTTGGTGTCTGGGGGGCAGGGAGGGATATACGGTAGCAACGGAGATGGAGGGTTGGTGTGACCCATGCGATCAGAGAGAGGGAAAGACAGTGGAAGGGGTGCGAGGCAGTGGAAGGGTGAGTGGCACTCGCAAGGCACTGAAGGTCACTCCTACTCAAAGGGACGATGGCGTTAGACGAATCCGGATGGTGGCCCAGTTGGTTATCACCTGGAGGATCCGAGAGTACGTTATAAGCAGAAGCCGGTTGCGAGTAGGGGGGGGGGTAATGGGTGGGGTGATTAGTTGGGCAAGTGCGGACCTGGTAGGAGTACCAGGTAGGCTTATGGGAGGATTAGAGCGGCGCTTATGAGGATAGAAACGAAGTGTCGCGGCTGAGCTAGCGGCTGGTGGGTAGTTACTCCCGTGCCGAATACCAGCACGTTTGTCCCCACATGAAAAATCCTCATTTTAATACTCGGTGTTTTACTCCTTTTTTTACTGTTTGCCGTCCTCGACCACAGCTGGTGAACTGACCAGACTGCTATCTTCCTATTTTCTCATTCTTCTTCCAGACCATACCATCTACTATTGTTTTATTCCTGGTTCCCAAACGGATACCCTCTCCTCATCCACCACCTGCCTGATATCGCCTCAAATCTCTACTGTCACCCAACTACCCTAGAAAGCTATCAGTCTCCGTCTAGGGATCCCTTATAGACCGGTCCACTAGCCAAACCATAACTAATTGTTCGGATAACAGAATTTTCATTTTCTTGCTTCCATATAAACGATAATCATAACCCACAGATGGAACACTCTCCAGACTGCCGCACTCCTGATCTCTTCCAGATGGCCTTGGTTACTTGGTAGCCATAGGCCGAATCGACGTTTATTCCGGATTACCGTAAGGACTGGGCGATTTGATCAATTGTTCAAACCCATACTCTAGCCCGCTGACGTTACACGGGGAACCGTACACGGATTAACAAAACCTCATGAAAGTCTCACCGGATCGCAGAGGTGATTCAGACACCAACCATCAACACATCCGCTCAACGTCTATTCCCAAATAATCCAACCCAACAGTTCAATTCTTCCCGCGTTGCAGTACGAAACCAATGGCCGGAACTCAGCCTTCGCAGCTGTCAACTTCGTCGAACCAGACCTTTTTTACCTGCTTCCCTCAACATTCTACCTGCCACCACCTGCAACCAAGGTCTTTACGGAACAGAATACCAGCCATCTGCAGCCAACTATAATTTGATTAACAATTTTTATCACATACAAAAAAACATTTTACCCTCTTCCAACTCCTGCCCAGCCGAACCATTGACGTTTGTCTCCACTAATCCGTTTCATTGACGGCTTCTCTTTTCTTTAAAAGTCCGTTATATGTCCATACGCCATTCATGCTCTTCAAAAGTTCACTGAAGTCCCTGCGAAGATTTTCGCCTTCATTTGAACTTCCATATGACACTGTAATCACCTGCACAAAAGGTCCGTTTTATTATCACCTTTGACTCACTTGCCTTTATTTCACATGCTTCCTCCACAATTAGTTACCCAATGCTGGATCAGTGTCCAATATTCCGCTGGTATCTCTGACTGCACTTTGAAAGCCCTACGCTTGCTTTACTTCTAACAATGTTCTTTGGCATCTCTTCCGCCCGGTTAATTGTTAGTGACCGTCCATTTGTCGCTTATATCAGCAATTCCACGACTGTCCAGCTATCCACACCGCCCCCAGCGATTTCGAAACCGATTTGGAATTCCCGCCTCAACCATTACCGCTTTTGTTCACTCAAACACTACATGACTTTACTGGTGTATTTCAATTGCTGTGTGACTTATAAATTTAGAATTTGTGTACACCTCACATTGACATGTACTGCTGTGTACTCTGATCTTGCCTTGTGCATGTGTATTGACCACGGTCAAGAAATATACTACACCATACTATAACAACTGTGACTCCTTGGGCAGTATCACTTGAGCCCTCATCAGAAGTAGAAGTAGAGTCATGTATTCGATTACTAGGGCGGGGGAAAGCAGCAGGTCCCGACGAACTTCCTCCAGTTCTTTTCAAACTGGGTGGTGAGGCGTTGATAAAATCACTTACCGCCTTGCTCCGTGACATTTGGAAGGAGGAGCGTATTCCGTTAATATGGAGCGAGTCACTGATTGTTCCCATCTTCAAGAAGCGAATACGCAATGACTGCGGTAATCATCGTGGGATTAGCTTAATTTCGATAGTTACCAATATATTAGCTTCAATTTTGCTGCATCGTCCTACACCGGCTCGCGAGAGGAATGTCCGCGAACAGCAGGCTGAATTCCGCCCAGGTCGAGGATGCATCGACCAGATTTTTACTCTTCTCCGACTACTTGAAACGCGTCACACACACCGCCGACCGATAATAGTGATTTTCTTAGACTTGAAAGGCGCCTTCGATTCAGATGATCGAACAACGCTTTTCAGTGTTCTTCATCGAAAAGGTATGTCCCAGAAGTTCGTGAACCTAATGAGATCATTGTGTTCTCATACTTCTGGCCGCGTAAGGGTTTACGGTGAACTATCCGGTCGGTTCGAAACGACCAGTGGTGTTCGACAGGGATGTCCTATGTCCCCATTCCTGTTCAACTTCGTCATGGACGAAATAATGGACAGTTAGCTGCAAAATCTTAAGGATGTAGGCATCGAACTAGGAAATAGTGGGAAGCTATGTGACCTAGATTACGCAGACGACGTTGTCTGCTTGCTCGAGTGCACGGAACATGGTCAGCGTGCACTAGATAGACTATCAAGAGCTGTAGCTCCATTCGGCTTGCGTTTTGCACCTTCAAAGTGCAAGGTGATGTTACAAGACTGGACGTCAACGATTCCGAGAATGATGCTCGGTAGGGAGGTGCCGTCAGTTGTCGACCACTTCACCTACTTCGGTAGCTGCGTGACGACGGATGGGAGCACAGTAGTAGAGGTGAGTACGCGGATATCCAAGGCCCGAGCGACGTACGCTGGACTGAAGCACTTGTGGCGCCGACCTGATATTTCACTGAAGTTGAAAGGTCGTGTATACTGTGTCGCAGTGCGTTCAGTTTTGTTGTATGGTTGCTAAACTTGGAGTCTGCGTGCTGAAGATATTCGTCGTATCCAGGTTTTTGACCACCGATGTTTACGTAGTATCGCTAGAATTGGGTGGAATAGCCGAGTAAGCAATGATGAGGTCAGAAAGTGAGTATTGGGTACTAATTCGGAGGACGTTTTGTCACAGCGTACCCAGCTTAGTAGACTTTGTTGGTTGGGACACGTGTTACGTATGGCAAACAAACGTGTACCATACCGTGTCCTATTCTCCGCCCCTCCTAGGGAGTGGAAGAGACTACGTGGAGGTCAACAGATGACGTGGCAGCGAGGAATGAGAAAGTGTACAGCAAACTTAGGAAAAGTAGGTGCTTCACGTCTTCGTGGTTGGGGTCCAAAAGATCTGTCAACTAGTTGGCTGGAGACACTGAAGGATATGGCTGCGAACCGCGAACAGTGGCGATCGTGTTGTCACTTTCTATCGAATCAGAATGTTTGATCGGTGTACGTTTGTACAGTTAGACTGTGTATTCCGTGTGTTGGCTACTAGGGCATTCTTTCCATTTGCTACCCGTGTAGGTCCAGTCCCTGTCCATCTTGTATATTCATACTTTCTAATTCAGCGTGCAACATGGTGAGAAAGGCAGTGGTCAGTGGGGCTTGCCCTACTGTTTGACGCATTACGATGATGATGGTGATGATGCTTCTTTGAGGACTTGCTTCACATTCAGTCGGTCATCCGTTTAAAACTCGGGCCACACTTTTCCACGAAGGATCTTCCCCAACATGCATACGACAGTGCTGAGTTTTCGGAGTTATACACGAAAAGATTTAAAGGGTGTAAGCTGACCTCCGCAGCTGGTCCCAGGTAATCCATCGACTAGTCTCGTAGCAAAACTTTGCTCCTCTTCAGGATTTTCTATCTCACCAACTGTGCAGAGGGAGGTGGCAGAAAACTTATATTTAAGTCTGGGACGAAAGTAAGGTGTGTAGAGCTATTTAGGGATTCGGACTTAGCCAGCCGAATACTTGACAAATTAACCCAATCATGGCTCCCACAGCGGCGTCAACCTCGTCCACGTAGTCTCGGGCCTAGGAAGACCGTACATATTTTAATACGCAACAAAAACAGATGCAAAACCACAAGGATTGCCTTACAAGATGGTGTCCAAATTGATTCATCACAAATGGGACAGGACACAGTGGAATTTCCTCGTCTGAAGTGCACGTGCGTACATTTGGAGGCTTTAACCAAAGGTTCAAACAGTATACTATCTGATCGGTTCATTTGAATCTCGTTCTAGAAAATGCCGGTCAATATCGGCCCCCTTGGCGCAACATAGTTCCAAATCATCATCTTGGACGATGCGGGGTGACTGGAAAACTGATGGTCACTCATTAATGTATACCAGGGGCAACAGCGAACTAAGTACGAAGCCCACAGGGGCATTCTAACCGGTAGAGTACCGGCTTGACATGGACTGAACACCCCTCACAAGGGAGCTCTTTCCTTTCGGATGAATCCACAATCCAGTGAAGGGACGAACATATAGATTATCGTTTCTGTTAAACAGCTTCTTGTTTTCGCTTTTTCAACTCCCGTGCATGTATTGTGTGTTGATTCAAGCCTGAATTGCGTAGCTCTTTACTTCTCCGTCTACTGTCGAGTCTGGCGGTGAATTACGCACATAACAATTTATTCAACACACAAACCACTGAAATCAGACCTATACTTCATCTGACACGGTTCGATGCAGAACTAGGAGCGCCGGATGCCGCCAAGCAGCAGAGTCACTGGTATCGGACATTCTGCAGAATTCTGAAGGCGGTTGAACCTGTGAATCATGAAATTCTGGACCTGTTAATATCGTACATTTCCCCCGCAGTACGTGAGCACATTGAAGGCGGTGTAAATTTTGACATAGCCACCAAGGTAGTCACTGGCCTCGGCTTTCGTCGAAGAACGAGATCTTTGCTCATCATATTATTGCAACTGAGAAAGCGAATAGAAAGTCTCTAGATCATTTTTATCAGAGACGGTAATCATTGGCGAAATGTTGTAACTCCGGATCAACAACTGCCGAAGAAAACAGAGACAGTGCCATTCGTGATGCTTTTGTCACCGGTATCCAAACGAATCACATCAGGCAAAGCCCTTAAAAATGGCTCCTTGAATTTTCAGACGGCTTTTGAGCAAGCCAGGGCATTGGAGATGGCCGAAAATAGTCCTTGTCCTATCATAATCCTTCGGTTTTATCGCAGTCTGCGGCAACTTACGTCATTCCGGGTCCCGCGGTTACCACTGAATTCTCTGATGAAAAAGCTACCGCCGTGGCTCCCCCTTGTTGAGTTTCCTGCAGCTATGACAAACATAAAAGATCCAAATGCTCGGTCAGAGAATCTGTACGTAGGGCATGTGGAAAGGTCTTTTTCAAAATGCCTGTCTGTTCAAAACCCAGAATAGGAAGTAGTCTGCTGTCCGTCTCTCCACGTTCCATGACTGTACCAATGTCTCTTCGGAATGTCTTTCTGAGTCCGTCGTGGATTTTGAAGTCAATAGTGTTTCTTTCGATGCTCTTGTAGACACTGTCAGTTCGGCTAGCTTTGTCTCAGACAGCCCTGCTTATGCTGGTAAAAGGAGAATATATCCTTCTCGAGAAATCACAACGATGGCTTCTGGTGCCCTTTCTAGTAACATGAAAGGTCATTGCTTTGTCTCAGTCAGGTTCAGAGATAGCACCCATGGCCAGTTCACACTATCAGTTTTGGGCAATCTGTGCCCAGTTGTTTTACTCGCACACGATTTCCTTGGACTCCATGAGAGTGTCATCATCTCGTTTGGTAGACGGGAGCGCCCGCTTATTGTCTGCCTGTTGAAACCAGCTTCTGTTAGTGCTTCGCCACTTTCCTAGAACTTAGCTCCCTAATGCAAACCTATAGCTACGAAATCCTGACCCGAGGTGACGTATTTATACGCGAGGAAATAAAACGACTTTCCGATGGGATCACTGAAACGAGTAACTTCCCCTGGAGTGCTCAGTTGTTCGTGATGAACACCGATAATTGCAAGCAAAAACTGGTGGTGAGCTATATCTAAACCAACAATGAATCCACGAACTTAGATCCTTCTGCGCTGCCCAAAGTAGACGAAGCGATTGAAAAAATAACTTAATATGGTACACCCACTATACTAGACCTCAAAAAGCTTGTTACCAGACAGCAGTTCTGGACAGAGGAAAACGATTCGGTGCTTTTGAGGCTTGTGGAAGATCATATCAATTCTGCTGTGTCATTTTTTGTTTAACCAATGGAGTGTCTCGTTTCCAGGGGGCAACAGACCAAATAATTTCTGTGGAGAAACTAACAGACATTTGTCTTCGCCGATAACATCACTTTTTGTGACGTACCTACCTGTGACCATGATTCGAAACTGCGACGGTTTTTGATGTAGCCGAGAAATACCGTTTGACTTTTGACAAAGCCAAAAGCATACTTGGACCCAAAACATCAGGTTTCTAGGGTTCCAGGTTTCTAAGGGCCACATACAACAGGATCCTGAACGACTGAACCCCTAGTAGAGCTGCGGCTACCAAAATATCTTGAAGTTCAATGGCGAGTTGTAGGTTTCCTTGCCTGCCATTCGTCTTGGACTTCTAGCTTTTCAGAAAACGTTTATTCCTTGGTACAAAATCAAACATTTCAGTTGACGAAATCAGTGAAAATTGTTTCGTCAACCCCAGAAGTGAACTAGCGGATGCTAGTTCGGCTACATACCGTTCAGACATCCCATTTTTTGTAGAGACTGATGCTTCTGATATCGCTGTTTCTGATAACGAGATAGCCGTCCGGTTTCGTTCTTCTCCAGGAGGATGAATCCAGGTGGACGAAGCCAGTTGACGGCTGAAAACAGGCCCATGCCGTATGTAACGACCGGTCTTGGGAAACCCCCTGAAACCTTTGCGACTCAGTGTTTTTCTTAACATCACTCACTTGCTTACACCATTGAAGTGTCTTTATGAACTGTTTGTTTTTATGGACCAATTGTTGTTTGTTCGCGCCCAGAGCGCTACTTTGTCATATACTTGTTGTGGACCTGCGTGACGCACGTGCTCCTTGCTCGCACGCCGCAATTCAGTCTCTCGTTTTTTGAGTTCTTTCGATCTCATAATTGAGGTTTGCATCTTTTTGGTGTCATTGTTCATTCGGTAATCAATTATCGTAGATTATCACAGATAATAGCCTTTTGATTTCGGGATCTGTTGCGAATTTGGCTACGCATTGCTCAAACGTGTGTTACACCGTTGTAGAAGGAATCCGGAAGTAGGGACACATGTTACCACTTTAATTTTATTACCTACGAACGATCCTCATCCTTCATATTTGGAAGTGAACAGTGCGGCAGAGTTTAAAATGACAAAATACTACGCTGGTCGATGGAAGTAAAGCCATACAGTTTTGATGCTGTCTGCAGACAAGGAAAAAAATACAGCCGCTGACGCCCTTGGCCGATCTTGTTGCGGAGTTGTTCTCCATATAGTCAACCTAAGGCAACTACACAGTACCTTGTGTCATCCGGAAGCCACACGTGTCGCTCAGTTCATCCGGTTTCGATATTTGCCTTTTTTCTTTGAGTATGTACGAAGAATGACTGCTAGTTGTAAGACCTGCTCAGAAGTACAGCCAAAGATCCGGCGTACCATCACCCGTCAACCGACCAAAGCGACATAACCATTCGAAAGGCTATCTACTAACTTAAAATTCCATTCCCATCGTCGACCCGTAACAGATATTTACTGACGGTTATTGACGAAAACTGTAGGCTTTCCGTTGCTTTTGTGTGCTCAGACTTGGGTAGTCAAACTTTAGTTGAGTGCCTTTGTCTGCTGTTCTCTATTTTCGGAACCCCGAGGTAGATTAATTCGGGTCGAGGCTCACGCCTTATGTCCGCGGGGATTAAACGTTTTCTTTTTGAAATAGTAATTTCCTCGAGTAGTACTACTCCGTATAACTCGGAAGGAAACGGCCAAGTAGAGCATCAAAGTGACACTCTTCGAAAAACCATTCTAACCGGTCTGGAATCAAAGGAACTCCCCGTCGAGAACTGGGAATTTGTTCTGATTGACTCCTTGCACTAAGCTTATTTGTTATTATGCATTACCGCAAAAACCATCCCCCGAAAAAGATTATTCTGCAATATAACCGTGGGTCCACCACACACACCACACCTCCTACCCAGCTGTTGACATCTGGGGTAGTTCTCCTCAGAAATAACCACAGAAAGACAAAGTACAACCCATTTGTAGAGGAGGTAGAACTGTAATATTGTAATCGGCTCTACTCCCATGTTCGATTTCATGATGGTAAAGAGGACAATGATTCAGTTTCCCTACTGGCTCCTTGGACAACTGCCGATCGCAATAAAAATATGACAACCGAATGTGAAATAACACAGACTGGGTTAATACCAGCAACCGAATCGAACACAATTTTGAAACCTCTGACATTCAGCCTTCTCTCGGCCACTGCTCTGACACAAACGATAAGGAACACAATCTTGACACACCCATTCGACAGCAGAACCGTGTTTACCATTGTTGTCTAAGAAGCCAAGAGGCATAACGAAGTGGTACACCTGTTATTCGTTTGTTACATATCGTACACACCAACAAAAGTCCAAGGTGACAGAGAGGGAGGATGACATACTATTTATCGTTTCTGTTATACAACTTCCTGTCTTCCACTTTTCAGCTCACATATACGTATTGTATGTTGAACGAAGCTTGAATTGTGGAGCTCTTTTGTTCTCCATCCGCTCTCGAGTCGGTCTGCAGATTGCGCACGTAACAGTAACAGACTCTGCAGATCAAATATCCCGGGCTTTCCCCACCGTCGGTGGCCCTTCTTAAATCCACGAATATGATGCCCGTATTGTGCCCGTCCACCATAGCGCCTGCCCATTCTTTCTCTCACCGGGGATAGACTCAGGGAGCACGACCGAAATCCGTGTCGGCCGGGGAATGAAGCCTGTGGGTTTCAAGGCGGTTCCGGATGCGAGCTCATACTAATCCCGTCATCAGCCTTATTGTAATATAGATCATACTTACCAGGCGATAGTTCGCAAACTCTTTCCAAAAACCTCCCCTTTACAACGGACAGACGACTGCAGTCTCTCACTCCCTGGACAAACAACCAAACTGCAGAGATGCACTGAACAAGTCGACCAGAGATGGGGCCAGTTTATTGGCCAACGCTTTCACAACTCCAGGGTTTAGCCTGTCTTTTCTGGAGACTAGTGCACTTTCAGCTTCCACCATGGGTCACATTTCCAAATTGACAGTCTCTATTTGGCGGCGATTCCCTTTCCGAAAACACTGTACAAATAATAAACGGAACGAGTTAGTCAGAAAGATGAAGAGTGGCTGAGCTACCTAGTCTGGATGAAAGGGCAGGAAAGCGAAGGTAGTACCCATGAAAGGCAGTAGTGGCATGTGGGATAACTCCAAAACAACACAGTTGAGCAATGGACGGCGGGTTTCTGGCATACGAAGACATGTACTAATGAATGGGTGGATCAGATCCACTGATCCAACGGCCGCAAATTAAGGCTCCGAACGACCTACCCGGAATTCCAGAAGAAACGAATAGGCCACACAACAGGCCACTTGATCCTCTGGAAACATCCTGCCCCCTTGCAGTTTGCACTTGAGTGTGCAGGGGCTAGGGGGCTCATCCTCGATCAAAAAGGCCGAACGGGGCGGGAGACACCACTTCGTACGATACCTTCGCAACTCTCTACGAATATTCGTGGAACCTCATGATTTCATCAAGATACGGCATCCCTGGTATGCGACTTGCCTCGTATCCCGGCGGCAGAGAGGTGATAAAACAGTAAGCTGGGGTTATTCATCGCTGGAAAAGAACACAGCTTGTTGGAACGCTAGAACTGTTCTAGACGTCAGTAGGCAGTGCATCACAATGGATACTCTACATGAATACGACGTAGATATGACTTTCCTCTAGGAAGTCCGCCTAACCAACTCGAGCGGCCGACAGGTGGAGGTCCCGGGAGTGGATGCATCTTAGTTGCTTTATCACCGTGGCCCGAAAGACAGTTCCGATAACTACGGTTTCGCGTGTGCTCTGAACAAATCAGCTAAGGACGCAATTACATCTTGGGAACCAGTATCATCCATATTAACCTTGACATGTTTTAAAGGCTCCCATCATAAACTGGCAGTGATCACAATCCATCTCTCAGCAAATTCAGCCAATGAAGAAATTGAGGACGTATTCCACAAAGACTTACGGGAGGTAAAATCCGGGTTTCGGGGCACAATGTGCCTTCTTCGCAAGAGAATGGAACCCTGGCACAAGTGCGGCCCTCGAGCCCACTCGCCTTATTCTCGGAAATTGGGTCTCGGTCAGCGCTGCTAGAACGGTGGCCGACTGATTGACTTTGCCAGCGCCAACAAAATGGTAGCTTGCTGCACTCGACTCCAGCACCTCGAGAAACATCTAGTCACATGGTACTCCAATGATGGTCATACTGCACACCGAATGGACCAGATTCTGGTGAGATCCCGTTGGACTCCGTCTGCGGAGGATCGCCGAGCGCACCAAGGCACAAAAATGTTTATTACAAACGGCAACAACCAGATCCTCTTGCGCGCGTGTTTCAAAATTTATCTGTTTACCTGCGCCAAAGTCTCCGCCCCCTCTCGGATAAACCTTGCTGCCCCAGAAAATCCAGAGAAGCGAGAAGCGTCCTCATGACCAACCGCAACTCGACATTTCGCCGTAACCGACGCACAAGAAGACAAATTTTTCGTCGAAGGGGAATAGACCCGGTAAAGACGACAGCCTAGTAGTTTACTTAGACGTTACTTGAGAGAAAAGAAAGGTTGCCAAAGGACTGCATCTCCGGGAACAAGCGGCAGCTGTCAACCAAAGCCTGTGAAGCAAGACTAGCGGGTATTGTTGGATGTCGCAGATCGCGATGGGGGGCTACAAGCTCAGCCAGGGCTGACCGCAAAATGTATTGGATCAAAAATAACCGAAAAGCTGGAGACCACATCAGGACATGGTGACTTTGATGAACAGTTCCGCCTTATTTGCAATACCTCGAATAGGCTGAACAGACAAGTTTCGCTTCTTTGTGAGGCGGCAGAAAACCTAACACCCGAACAAAGTAAGAAAAAGTAAAGATGAATTAAACACTTTGGTCAACTTCGCAGTTGGCCTACAAAAGACCCGACGGAGAAACTACTATCAACCCCTCCCCCCAAGTACGAAGGTAACTGTGATTCATCCAGTACAGAGGTAGTCACGAAAATAATTGGGAAACTGAAGGACAGAAGGGCTGTAGGAGAAAGAAGCCCCACTGACCACTGCCTTCCACACCATGTTGCACGTAGAAGTGGAAAGAAAAAATATTTAGGTGGGCAGGGAGCAGACCTACGAGTTTGGCAAAAGGAGAGAGCTCCCTGGTAGCCAACACACAAGCGTAATTCGATCAGTCATTCTAATTCAACAGAATGGCAACACGATCGACTCTGTTCATAAATCGCCGCCATATACTTCAGAGCTTCCGGTAAACCGGTTGACCAATCTTTTGGACTCCAACCACGAGGAGGTAAGGCAACTGCCTGTTCTAAGTCCGCTGTACCTTCTCTCACTCCCAGCTGCCACTTTCTCTGTGTGGTTTCCTCTAGTCCTTAGGAGGAAAGGGGATTAAGGGTACGGTATGGTAGATGTTTGTCATGCGTAACTCGTGCTCCAATCAGCAAAGTCTATTATTCTGAATACACGGTGATAGCGTATTCTCTGTATACTCAATTTCTGACCCCAGTGTTGCTTACTCCTTCAATTCATCCAATCATAGCTATATAAGGCGAACACTGACGGTCGAAAATATCCACCCAACGGATATCTTCGGCGCCCAAGTTCCAGGTCTCGCAACTACGCTTCAAAACTGAAGGCATCGCGGCACAGTACAAAAACCCCTTTAGCCTTAACGAGGAGTCGGCTCGGGGCCACAGGTGCTTCAGTCCAGAGCACTCCACTCAGGACCTGAATACGGGTTTGTTCACCTACAATACGGGGATCTTATTAGTCTTCAAGCTGTTGTTCAGTAACTCAGGCGGTCAACGACCTTCATTACCTCCCCGTCGAGCATTAAGCTCGGAGTTGTTGACGTCCAGTCTTGCAACATTACTTTACAATGAGGTTGCAAAACGCATACCCGATGGAGCAAGAGTCCACACAAGCACGTCGAGCACATTCCGTGCTTTGGAACAATCAAAAAGTTAGTCAGCCCGATGTGGGTCATACGGCTTCCCAAGGTTTCCCAGTTCGGTGCCCAAATCCCAAAATCTCGTGTGGCCTTCTCCATTATTTCATCCATGACAAAGTTGAACGTAAATATAGAAAAGGACATCCTCTTCGAATACCCTGAGCGGTACTTCCGAATTTTTGAGTTCCTTCGATGTCTCGATCCTTTCCTCCTTCAGGATGTAAGCCGCGTAGTTTTTCTCAATTTTGTATTTCTTAGTCTGCTCATATTCACTGGTATAACTCTGAAGCAGTCGGAGATGATGCTACCTTGCTGTTGCGCCAGAATGAGGGCTCTTTAAATGGCGGGCCGTGTCCTAGCCTCTTTTGGAGGGCCTCTCAAGAGGCTGAGGATAAAGAAGTGAGAAGGGCTAAGACAGCTGCTCTTGAAGCAGAGGCCGTTGGTCTTGGAAATTTAGTTAAATCTTTTATCCCTACATCAGCTGCTGACCAGGCTATAGCGGTATCAGAACAACAAATATTAGATATCGCAAAGAAGCTGCAAGCTTCGGAAACCAGCTCTAAATGAGTGCTTATATGGAGTAGAGCTCTAAGGAGTGCGACTCCAACACAACTGCCCTAGAAGTAGTGAGAACGCCCAAGAGGTAGCCTCCAAACTGTGCCAAATGGCCCTGACTGACCTCTAAAAAGGCACAAAAGCACACCGGGTTCAATACTGGAATCATTTTCGGAGGAACCCAAAACCAACCTGATCGCACAAAAAGCGATGAATAAAAGGTCCTTTGTTGGTCGCTTGGAGTAACACTTGACCACTCATTGCACGCTCGTCAAGCGACCAAGCTGCGGATTACCCCGTTCGTAATGGCAGACCCCAAATTGCAGGTGTCCCTAGTGTTCTGTCCAACTAAACTTGAGACCACTGCAGGATCCATCTCTGGGGATCCCGGCGAGTCAGACTCCCCTGCGGAAACTACGGCCTGCACGGTCGTTCCAAATACCCTCCCAACCCCAGTGGCCCCCGTTTACCAAATATGGACAGCCTTGGTGAAAGTAAGAATGCTCCTGAAGCAACTACACAAGCCAACTTAACTTTTAAGAAGGAGAGGAAGGACACACGGACGACCACACATATGTCTCCACCACCCCTTTTGAAGACACACTCCTTATGCGAACTCGTCTGCAGGGGAGAAACACCCTCGTATCAGAACGTATTCTGTCTCTAGCAAGCAGGCACTAAAAAGCCCGTATAAAAATTGTCTCAGTTTACAGAGCGAAATTCTGCTGCTGAGACCACTGCCAATAGACGCGGAACCCCATATCTTTGCCACCAGGAAGACCTGGCTCACAACAGACTATCAAAATGGTAAAGAAAAACTACCGGGTATTTCCCTTTTCAGTCGCGACTCAGGGAGAGGAAGTGCTGATGGAGTAGCTCACAGCGTTAGCGACCTCCCACACACGGGCGTCTTCCTTCGATATACCTCACCAGCCACTCTGGACCCCTTGTGGATAGTTTTTCATTTCTGCCCCTCCACTACTTCACTTCCGGGTGTAATTTACCGGGTGTAATTTACTCTAAATCACAGGCTGATTCACTCAAAACACTTCACTCTTTTAGTCAATTCCCTCTTATGGGAGACTTCAACGCCCCCGGAGTGGACAGGAAAAGTCTTAGCTCTGACAGCCAGTATTGCAAGGCATTAGTAGATCTACTGACGTAGCAATCCTGGGCACAGCACATGGACTGTCAGAAAGGGTAAAAGCTCATCACTTCTAGGTCTGATCGTAACTAATTCCAAACACTGCGTAGATGCTGTCAATCTTCTTCCGCCACCAGGTAAGAGCGACAATGCGGCCCTCTTATTTGACTACACACGGAACTGGCCGGCTTTATTCTCTCGATACAGACTAGCCCGCTTGTTCAAGCGAACGGATTTTGGAATGATGAGGTCCCACAACTGAAGCGAACTTGTTTAGAATCCGGCGGCCCCAAGGGGTAAGACAAGTCTGCCGCCATCAGTCAGAAGCCTACTTCACAAACTCTCTCAGCTGCATACCAAGCACCGAGTCACATCCCTCCCGAGGGAAGTAGACGATTTCAGGTGCTTCCGGAGTCTTTGTAAATCCAAGACTGGGGAACACTTCAAAAAACTACAGAAAGGAATCTTGGAGCAGGCGCTACGAAGCACCCTTCCCTCTATACACAACTGCGTCGCAATCGTTACTCAGGGTCCTCAGAGCTCACGCTGTCGCTTTCTGATGGCTCTTCTTCCATCTCCTCCTCTCCGGTAGTGGAAGTTTTCACATCTGATTTTATGTCGGTTTTCAGCACAGCAGCAAAGCTTGTGTGTGGACACCCACATCTTCTGCCAAAACAGCCAATCTCCTCGTCGGATCACTTTAAAGTGTATCCAGCAGAGGTAGGGGAGGAGTTTACAAACCCACCCATTCAGCTCGATTGGACCGGACGGAGTTCATTCTCGCATTCTTAGAGGATCTACCTCCATTCTTGCAGCATCATACTCTACACTGTTTCAACAGTGCACAGAGAGGTGAAGGCTTTCAAATTCATGGAACCATGTTGTAACTGTACAGATTTATAGGAAAGGAGGTGGACACCTTTCCGGAAGCTATAGGACCATAAGGCTCACCAAAGTTCCCAGAAAATTCTTCGAGTGCGTCGTAATACGCGAAATCTTGACACACTTGCGCAACAACAGTTCACTGTCCCCAACGCAACATGGCTTCCTTCCCGGCAGGTCGTGGGTCGCCAGTATGCTGACAGCTATGGATAGCCTGACACAGGCCCACGATGATGGCAAGATATCCAATGTGACATTCATCGATTTCGCCAGAGCCTTAGACAGTGTTGCACATACTCCGCTTCCGTGCAAACTCAGGGCGTGCGGCATCTCCGACAGTCTACTGTCCCTGATTACGGGCTTTCTTGAAAACCGGACCTTTTAGGTTCATGTGTGCGCGTGTCGGTCTCGGCCTGCACCAACTGATATAGGAGTCCCCCTGGGCTCTGTCCTCGGTCCCATTCTATTTCTCACTTACACCCACAACCTCCCGGAAGTAGTTCCGGCTGGTATAGTGATGTAAGCAAATGAAGTCGCAGTTTGGGACGTGGATGTAAATGCTGTGCAGTAAGCCACTGACTCGGTAAAACGCTAGTCGGGTGGCTGCTGCCTCCCAGAAAAAGATGGCAAACGTACAAGTACATCATTTGGCAATGCTCCGGCTCATCTCCTCAAGGTAAATATGAACACAAATTTGAGTGGTGGATCGGCGCAAGATCCTGGGATTTTTGGTTGCGCAGTAATCTCTCGTTTTCCCTCTACCAGGAGAGAAACGGTAAGACTGCCTTCCGGGTTCCAAACATAACTAAAAGGACTTTTCCGATGACCACCAAGGGGGAATTCCGTCTTCTATATGTAATCTATATTGGACCTCTTTCAGAATATGGCATTCAGGAAGTTGACACTGGCCTCGTCAGAGATCGGGACGTTTTGGAGCGCATGCAAAGGAAAGCCACTAAAATGGTGAATTGCTTACTTTTTACCCCTACCCGGTTCGTCGAATCTCACTGGATCTCTACCCTTTTGAGATATGCCATATGACGCGGGACCTCTTCCTGATGGATGACCCATTATAACGGACCTAGAGGATCAGTTTTTCACTCCTCCAAACCAGGAGACCCTGCGAGGACACACGAGGAAACTCTTCAAACCCCGTCCGCATACCTTTAGCAGACAACATTTCTTCTCTTACCGGATGATATTTCTGTGGAATAGCCTTCCACAGGAAGTGGTGAATGCCCCCTCAAAAGAGGCCTTTTAGGCCAGCCTTGACGACTGGTTAGAATTAACGCCAACTCCGGTCAGTTCTCCGATCGCCCCCGCGTAGGTTATTCGCCCCCATATTTTCATGTCTCGCCTCCAATCCTCTATGCCTGCACACCCACGCAGTCAATAAATAGGTCCATTTTCCTCCAGTTTACGAATGCGTATGCTAATAGCTCTTCTGTTCAAATTTAGAAGCAACAAAACTAGTGGTGTTTTGATGTGTCCATATTCATATTGTCCGGCTCATATACTACATGGGAAACATTCGTTTTTGTTCTAACTTCGCTTTTGCAAAAATGGTTGCCCCCTTGTTTTCGAGTTTTGCCATTTCAGCTCGGTGGCGCCGGAGAAAATTAGATACAATCAAGAACCGGGAGCATTTGGGCTTAAGCCTCGCACTCGTGAAATACTCCAAGGCTTCAGAGCAACACAGCTGGAGGTTTTGAATGGACTAAATAGTTCATCGTTAACCCTTACGCGGTCAGAAGCATGAGAGTATATCTACTCAGTAGATTCGCTAACCTCTGTGGCATGCTGTTATACCGTGCGAGACACACAGCATTGACACGGAAGGCCTCAGCTTACTTAAACTCGACAACTCTAGTTGATTGGTGTTAAGATGCGGCAACGATGAAATCCTTTAGGTAAGTAAACACACAACACAAATCATAACACGATACTAAATGAAAGGGCCGTACGGAAAACACGGGGCGGGAGGACACGCAGACTCACAACGCAGAACACGAGACACAGGCTAAGGGGGCACACTAGACACAAAAATCACGGACGATGAGTGATACCTGCGGCCTCGCAGGATTAATAACGCAACAGACCACTCGGGAGTGGAATAAGTTCCGACCTGGCTTATTGTTTTGCAGACCTCAGACATCTGACAGAAAAGCTTTCGAAATAAAATGGAGCAAAAGTGTCGTAAAAGTGTGCGTAATGGGAGTGAATTCCATAAAATTTCATTCGTTATTTTTGGTGGATCGTGTTTTTCTTGGTCGAGTTTCAGGGACCGGCTTAGTCTTCGGTGATTGTTGGTTGGATTGACGAGCATATGTAATCTGGTGCAATAGGTTTGCGGCTTACTTGACATGTCCTCTGTCACGCTGACCAGTTTTCGATAGGCAACGGAGCGGAGTCGATGCTTCTACCTATTTCCCGAACTTAGATCCCATTTTCCGAACTTCCAATCACCCTGTTAGCAAACTCGGCCGGTTTCGGCCGAGCTTTGGAAGGTTTGGAGCCGGGCTCGGAGCGGGCTAACGGGCTGGGGGTGGACAATGGCTGAGCTCCGGCTGGGTTCGCAAAGGGGGCCCGGTGGGTCATTGGCCAGGCACCGACCGTGCAACCTATCCGTAAACCGGCCGCTAACTAGCCCGGCTCCGGCTGGGCCAGAAACAAGCTCCGACTGGGCTTACCTAAATGTCTGTCAGGTATGCTACCTTACCCCGCCACATTAGGCCAGAGGAATCCCAACCTAACTGCTTCGGTTTACAACAAGTCCTAGGCCGCGCTTACGTTCCATTCCGTAACGAAAATTGAAGAGGCCGTCGAGAATGATACCCGCCTTATTTTCTTGAAGTTCAACGCACACCGTCGGTTTGGTATTTACGGTTTACATGTGTGTATTCATGTTATTTTTCACGGATCTTTTTGGTCTTGGAAGAGGCGAAAAGTAAAGCAATTGTATCGTATAACCGGTCCGTGGTCGATTGGGAATGGTACAGTATGGTGCAACCGGTAAGTTTAGATTGAAGTCTAATGTAGATAACGAACTGTACATATGAAGGAAATGGAATTGGTGTTGGTCGTACCAACCTTCGTTTTTCAATGAAGTGTGAGCTGTGAAACAATGAAAAAGCAGGACGCACGAATTCGTACATACACGGGATCAGAGCTATACCTCTCATCAATGGGCTACTGAAATAACTAATTGATCCTCTGATCTGACCCTTTTGGTATGTATTGGTGTAACTTATTTCAAATGGCTAATGGACCAAGTCGGAAGCAATTTCTCTTCCATCTTTTGAGACTGTGGAGCTTCATCAAGTGTTCAACAAAGCACGAGGGTTTCTCCATACCTTACCCAGCTAATTCTCTTTACGTGAATGAACACTTGCATATGATCGCCTCTGCATGAGGCTGGTATACTCGCCGTTGTGCACGTCAAATAAGATGCTTTAGGAAGGCAACAACAAAATGGCTTTACAAAGGTAACAAGTTAATGAGAAAGAGATCATGTTACCAGTCCAGTAGTCCTCCACGTTCGTCACCAGACAAGACTGTGTACGCACTCCTACCGGATAGGCGAGGCAGCTGGAACCACAGGTGGACGTTTGATTTCCTTTCCGAATGGTTCCATCTCCCTTGTTTGCGAGTCCCGCATGTAAAGCTCGAACAAGTGGTTGTTCATGTAGCACACAGTCATTTCCATGGGCCGGGCTCGGAAAGGTCTCAGGGTGGGTTTAGTACTCAGCTATTTTGACGGTAGAGAATCAAATAAATCATCATAATTTTACCTACAGAACTCAAAGAATTAAATATTTCCTAGTTTGGCTGTCAGAGATTGCATTAAAATATCAAAGGGGTTTGCCTAAGTCGACTGTTGGCTTCCACTGAGTAGCTCCGATCTACACCAAAGCCTTTTGTATAGTTCTAACGGCATCTAAATAATCGATCACGGTGATTCACATTTTCCCAAAAGATAAGCCAGACGCGTCATGTAAAATTTTGTTTTTGGTGACTTATGGGCCTCTTTTGGGGTCAGTTCGGCATAAGTCGTCCAGCAGGGTTTGAAGCGGGCCTGGGCTGGGTTGGGGGCGGGCTTTGGCTGGACTTGGGCTGGGTTCGCAAAAGGGGTCCCGGCCGGTCACCCGCCAAGTTTCGACCGGGCAACACAGCAGTATACCCGTCTTGACTAGGCCGTTCCTCAGCTGAGCCGGGAATGAGCTCCGGCTGGGTTTGGCTGCATACATGGCAGGCATGCTATGCGTACCACTGTACTATGCTCTACCACATTACTCCCCCTCTCCATATATAGTATTGATCGATGGAAGCAAAACCCAAAGAAATCAGCTATATAACTAGGCCTTTTTCTATCACAACTCGTAGAAACCTTGAAGAGATCATCTGCAATGTTGCGTCTACCTCCTGCCATAGCAAAATCCTTGCATAGCGGAATGGTATATGTTGCTCAAACATATTTGATACATGCCTTTGTGTTTCACAAAAACCAAGATCTCGAGACCGTCGAAGCTCAGGATTGCACATCCAGACACATATCTTAGAAACTTTTGAATGTTGGGAATTATTTAGAACCTTTTTATACAATAAAAAGTGGGATTAGCCCCTACTGAGCTATCTTATATTCCCGCACACATAAATGACAGCAGACTGATTGACCAAAATATTTCCGCTAGAGGAAATTTGTCCAAATTTTCTCTTCTCATAAATATGACAGGTAGGTTATTTCAAACTCGGCAACTACCTCGTGGTTCACAATAACATTGGCAGACCAACTTCACACTTTCCAAAATTAACGACCTAGTAATACGGCAGCCTGCGTCAATTTAAATCTCTCCGGGGCAAAACTTACGCCTAAACCCTGAACACTAGGGCCCAAACTCCGGGACCCTTAGCCGCACAAAGAAATGGCCCACGGCTGGTCCATACCTCGAACACTAGGTGCGAAATTCAATGACGCTAGCTCGCACGCGTAATGCGCGTGGGGCCCTTGGGTCTGAAAATAGATGCACAGATCAGTGCAGTTGGTCACAGCACAAAGTCAGTCACTATAGAAGACAAAGCTCAGGAACCAATGAGCTTTTATTGGCTCGAGGCAACACAGCGGTCCATACAGATCGAGACCGGAAGTGACTTTTCTTGGGGGTTTCCATGGCAAGGTTTGTATGCATTTTCGGTATCGTTTTCAGGGTCACTGGTCGGGAGGCGAGGGGGTGAGGTATCAGCCGCACTAAATAGCTTCTCCTAATGGGTAACAGCAACTCCTGGAAAGTAAGAGAAAGGGGTGCAGGATTCCTTAAGTTCGGAAATGCAATACGCGGCAGCTCCTGTGACAGGGCTGTCCCGAGTCCTCCTGTATACAATTCATCTTCTTCAGCAGCAGGTCATGGAACGCCGGGGGTCCGCTACTGACTGCTCGGTTGTCGTGTGCTGCTGGTTGCAACCGGTTGTGGTGTACTAACTGACTTCGGGTTTCTGGGTTTTTCTCGACTCGGGCAACAGTGCAGTTAGTGGGGCTCAGGGTCTTAAACACAATGAAGGGTCCACACCAGTCATGCATAAAAGTGGGTGGTATTCACAGGATCTGCATCACTGACCTCACCCAAACTTCTTTACCCGGCCGCAATGCAAGTCCGCGGGATTCGCGATCGTAGAACTCCTTTTGGCGGCCTGATGCTGCCCTCCAATGCCTGAATGCATGGAGATCACCGTCACCGCTGGACTGCATAGTCTGTTGACGTCCTTATATCGTCTTCCGGCCGTGGAACCGTAAGATCAATGGGTAACCGCAATTCCCTTCCAGTGATCATGAAATGTGGAATTGTCCTGTATAATTCTGCACCAATGTCCTGTATGGGAGCAAAAATGTGGGCAGTTTACTATCCCACCGTCGAGTGGTACTTCCCTCTATGGAGGCTTTCAACAAATTTTGCAGGGTTTGGTTTCTTCGCTGTACAAGTCTACTTCGTTGAGTATGGCATGGTGTCGTGCGAGCTTTCTGATCCCCAGTAGGTGACACATGTCGGCCAAGGACAAATCATCGGTGTTGGAGCCCACGTCCATGTAGATGAATAGTGGTGCTCCCCAACGTGCAATCCACGTATCAAAGATAGTATTAGCTATGCTGATGTAATCGGTGCGAGGTTGAGGTTCTGCCTCACACCATTCCGTGAAATAATCTACTCTAACTAGAGCGAAGCGATTTCCTTTATTGGACTCGGGTAGGAGACCAACGATGCAAAACCCCAGCCGTTCGTTTGGGCACATCGCCATTATGAGTGCAAAGGATTCCCTGCCATTGGTCGGTGGGGCCCTGAGATGCTTACGCAGTTGACATTTATTGCAAGAGTTCACCATGTCTCTCACCTGATATGGCCACAAAAATCTAATGCGAACCGCCGCCGAAGTCCTTCGTTGTCTATCTTGCCCCAACTGACGACGCAAACCTGACAGCACCTTCTCGACAGCATCGCGGGGCACCACTGTTCCTTTCGTAAAGTTGGGTTTATCTTTTAAATACAGGATGCCATCCACAATCGTCAAATGTTTGCTCAGACTCCGCAGACACAGGCATCCCTACGGTGGCCAGCAACTTCCTTTTTACTGGGTTAAGATCCAGCTGAGGAAAGCCGACGATAAACAAATTCTATACCGAAATCCCTGTGTTGAAGACTCTGTCACGACTAAGATCGTGGTACTAGCATTGGTGGTGCAGCAGTGTGTTTCTCGGTGAATGCAGGACAGTCTGCATGCATTAGACATGATCGTCTGGCTAGAGCATCTGCATCTGGCGGCTGTTTCCTGGTCGGTGAATACAGCGGAAATTGCACTCTTGGAGTCGGCCTTACCTTCTGACTATCTCCCAGGTGACCTCCTTGAACCTCTGTAGCCTGGTGGTCCGTGCGCATAATAAACTCCCTTTTGAGGAGATAACGTCTGAAATACACCAGGAAGTACACCAAAGCTAACGTCTCTTTCCGGGTGGTAAAACGATTTCTTCCATGTTTGTTCGAGCACCGGCTGTCTTATGCAGTCACACTTCTCATTCTATTTTGCTTTTTCGATAGCGCCGCACAAGCCCCCATGTCGCTCGCCTCGGAATCCGGTCCAAAGGGTTCGGCGTCCTCTAAAACCTTGGAGGAGCTTAGGTAAGCGAGTGGGAAAGTGCGTGTTTTAGGGATTGGAAAGCTTTATCACACTTCTTGGTCCATTTGGAAGCCTGTTGTTTTTCAGTCAGTTTGTGAAGTGAGGCTTTGATCTTCTCGGAATCTCAGACAAACCGTCGATTATATATTGGTTGTCCAAGAAAGTTCTAAATGTCATCCAGTTTATTCGGTACCGGCCTTTCTTGGATTTGGGTAACCTTTCCAGGGTCCGGCTGAAAAGTCTCACAACTAATGACGTGTCCAATACGGTGAAAGTATGAGAAGAAAAAAAGGCATTTGCCTGATTTTAGTTCCAGGCCTGCCCACTTTAATCACTCATGCATACACCCTAATGTCCCCAGGTGGTCGATAAGTATCCGGCTGGACGATTACATCATCTAGATAAACCAGATATTTTGTCGGTGTGAGATCTCCCAGTACGTTTTTCATTAGATGCTGAAATGCAGCAAGAGCACTAGCCAACACACAGGGCATAGCATGAAACTCGTACACATCACAAGGATCTACAAATGCCGTTTTTCCCAGTTCTCCAATTTGACCTCCTACTGTCAGTGCTCTGATTCAAGGTCCAGGGCCCAAAATTATCTGGACCCCGCCACAGCCTCCAGTGTTCCGTCCATACGAGGAATTGGAAATGAATTCCTCCTTGTGACAGATTTCATTATCCTCTAGTCCAAGCACGATCATGAGGTTCCATCTTTCTTTTTTCAACTCACCGTGGGTGGAGCCCAAGGTGACTCCGATGGAATGAGAAGTAGCTCGAACAATTACTTTTTCTGTAGAGAGCACTGAAAAGTGCAGCTTGGCCATCTGGATTAAAGGCGCTCTCTAGTTCGAGAAAAACCATTATTGTCGGTCGACGGCGTAGACCGACAGCTACGATAAAAGTCTCCACGGTCAAAACCATGCATGACAGCTTCATCGGGATACTGAAGACGGGTTAAAGTGATACAAAGCCATCCGAAACATCTTTTCTCCACGAAAACGGAGAAGAGAAGTTACCTTGAAAACACGCATGATGGAGACTTCGCTACAGCACCCAAAAGGCTTTATGCATATTTGGGAGGTAGAACCCGCGTGGACACACTCATTCCACTATTAGTTGAACAAGGAACATTTGCTGAGACAGACTTATGAAGAGCGAAGGTTCTTATGCGTCATTGCACTTCTGTGGGACGGAATCAACCCCACGGCTGTCACTGCCGCACGTGGATGTTGCCCTCAAGGTGCGACTCCTCGTTCCAAATGATGTCACCAAAGAAATGAAGGAGCAAAAAGTTCACCAGCCGACCGGACGAGAAGGTATCCGCTCGGAACCACTGCTTGACCTGGCCGCCGAACTTGCATGATCATTGGCCATACTTTTCAGTGTATTGCTACGCGCAAGAAGTTCGCCCAGTAAGTGGAAGACTGCCATTATATGCCCACTGGGCAAAGAGGGTTGGTAGAGAATACCCACCGACTATCTCTGGTGAGGCTCAGCTGTATTTTGGGAGCGGCGATGGAACGACTGGTGTCAGTGCGAATCCGGGAGCATCTGGACTGGAGCATGTGTTTGCGCCAAGCTCAGCATGGCTTTCATCCAAAGGGGTCGTATCTGAAAACTTCTGTTGGTGTGAGAGGGTGGACAGGGGCTATAGAGGGCAGTCACGCTGCCGAGGTGGTCTTCGTTGATTCCAGAGAGGCCCTCGACTGGGTACTTCACCACCAACCTCTGGGAAGCCTGAGAAGTTTTGGTCTCCAGAGTCTAATGATCGACTGCATTGAGGACTGCCTGAAAAGGAGAAAGTTTACAGTAGGAGTGGCCTAATAGAAGTCACTTTGATTTGATGCAAAAAGCGGAGTCTCCGAGGGAGTGGCTCTTACACCGCAACAGTTTCTTGCCTACATGAACGATTTACCGTCAGTCCTCCAGCCACCTGGTCCTGATTGTTCGGTTGACTTAAACCGTGGCGTGTCATGGAGGTGGTTTTGGACGGAGATTCTGCATGGGCATCTGGATGCTTTACCAAGACTGTCTGACGTCGGGGTTATACCAGTTTATGTATCCAGATGAGCGTACATGCTTATCGGGAGAACGGCATCCAATGTAGCTTGTCGCATCAGATATTTCTCTCCCGATGAACGACCAATTCAGAAGCCATTCACCAACGCTACGGACACCTCTGTCGACTGGTTTGTAATGAGATTCTCGTGTTTCACAGAGAACCACTGATCTCCGGAGCGCTCTCTCGGCACTAGTGATTGGAAAGACACTCTGTTCAAAAGACGTCTGAGTAAATCTGGCGGTAAGGTCAGGTTGGGTTAGGTCACAGGACTTGAGGCTCCAGCCAATAAGAAAGCCCAGATTCCTGAGTCGTTGAAATGAATCTCGCCAGGCTGAGAGCTGTGTACTCTCTGTGCTTCCTTTGTCTACACTGTAGATGAGACAGGCTTGTGATTCCGTTCGCTGGCCGGAGGATGTAACAGGCGCACGGTTGTCAACTGGGATCCCCTCCAAGTCTAGCTACGAAGAGTGTCACAAACGGAGGCCGTGCTTAGGCAAAGTGGTAATAGCGGTAATTTCTGGAACAAGAAGGCGTATGGGGGAGAAAGGCTGGTGTGTCGTGATGAAGGAATGCTTTCCGGGCTAGGACCCACAGAGCCAATGTGAAGGGGCTTACCTGGATGTATGCCCCTGCCTCCTGACAGACAGACTGCTCATACCAGCCGCCAGCCGGTGTAGAGCTATTCACTTCCGTTCAGTTAAGTCCTGTTCAGTTCAGTTCAGTTCAGTTTAGCCCAGTTTGCACAGGTCAGATGAAGACCATCTCCAACCGATCGTCCAGAATTCCTTCTGCGGTATGTACACTAGGTAGGCACCGACCCCTGCTCATTTTATTTCTTTGAACTCCCGCTAAATTGAGAGAGAATGAAGCCTCATCGCACGTCAAATGCAAGAGACAACTTGAACTATCACTAATTGACCCCGTAGCAAATGGAAACCTTCAACAACCAAACATGACAAATCCTTACATCAGGTGACATGCTCAAAAATCACTGTCAGAAATGATCCCATTCCACTTACGATCTAATGCCTTCTTGAATGATTGGGCGGTCCTCAGTTCTACTACCTTTTCTGACAGTCTTTTGCAGTAGTTAACCACCCTATTGCTAAGGAGGTATGATCTAGCTACCAACTTAGGTCGAACTTTTGCGAGCTTCTTCTCTTGACCGCTTGTTCAGGAGTCTGGCTCCGTATGAAATAGACTCTGCGGTCCAAGCCCAGAAAAGCCAATTTCATTGAATGTCTCCATGGGATCCCTTAGCAGTCTTCCCATTTCCACAGAGAGAAGTCTGAGGTCCCGGAGCCTCTGCTCTTACGTCTTGCCCCTCCGATCACCAATCGTGCCCGTCGCGAGGGGTTATACTCTCCGCAAGCAGGTGGCGTTCTTTTAGTGGAAGGTCGACCCCCTTTAAGCACACTTCTCCAAAAGAGGCCTAACCACGTACAAGTACTCTGACAAGAAAAATTTTGAATTTCTGCAAGGAAACACTGAGCTCAACCCAAAAAAGCTCGCCGCGTGCGCTTTGCGTGGCTGCTGCACACTGATACGACCACTTAGGGCCAGGAGTCACTAAAATTCTGAGGTCTTTACTCTGTTCACCGCGTTTATTGCAAATGGGCCTTGATTTTGTGAAACCATTAGGCTTATCGCTGTCCGTGATACCTAGTGGCTTTTTTAACATTGAGGAGTAAACCCCATTCCTTTACCCAGTTAGGGACAGCAACTATGCCTCTGCTCAGCTCAGGACAGGTAAAGGCCACGGCCAATGGAGCTTTCAGAATCCTTTCGAGGGTATGCACACCAGTTAAGCACCCACCGCCGCACATTGCATTTCGCCGGGTGCCCGCTAAAAACGGGGGAGGGAAACGTGAGACATCAGCCGCGAGAGACAGTAAGCATCGATCGCTCTCACTAAAACAATACGTAATAAACAGACATGTTAGTTAAAACACACATCAGGCGGACCATAGTGCTACCCTTCACCCATCAGGCAAACACACTTAGAGCTGAACGCCAAAAAATGTCGCGTACCCCACAGTATCTGGGGCACCCTCGAAAGACTGGGCTGTCGGCAGTTCCGTCATTCCACCAGGCAGACTGTTCTAGCTGTTCACTGCCCCGTTGCTCATTAGGTGAGACCTAGCCATAAACCTAGCTCGAACTTTCATCAGCTTCTTCGCTTGTCCATTTGTTCCGGAATTTGAAGCAATTTAGAACTGATTATCTGGCGTCATTCCTTAGAAAACCTTCGTAACCTTGGAAGTTTCCATGAGAACTTGTCGAAGTCTCCTCCTTTCGAATGAGAAAAGATTGGGATTACCGGGTCTCTGCGCGTATTTCTTACCCATCTGCCCTTCAGTCATTCGCAGCATGAGAATCTGAATTTTCTGTGGGCAGGCGGTGACCGAAGCTCTCCACACTGACCTTTCCTCAATTTATTTGGGAGAATCCCAAATCGAGGAGCTGGAACAGCAAGTCTGTTCCGCCAAGGACTCTTGTAAGCCCTTGAATCACATTTATTCGTTTGTATACGGATACTTTTTCCTACATATGAACAGCTACAATACTCCTGTTGTATTTTTCGTATATCGATAAAACGTATTTTCACCGTTGCGCAATCTGCCTTCATATGCACTTTTACAACTGATATTCCACCATACATATGGCTAGCGACAACCGTAAGCCCAACCCGGAACGGTCCATTTTGACAGCCCGCCATCAGTTCCTGGATTTTTATTAGTGACCCTCAGCTCTCGTTTCATACCTTAGAGGCGGGGTTTGAGACACAGAATCACAAGCGAGCTTACTGGTTACTCGTGTACATTTGGTTGTACTCCCTCCGACCTTGCTTCCCAGATACACAGCGGACTATTCAGATGCTATCCTCACACAGCCATGAAACAAGTGGCATTCTATAGTCCTGTGCCGTCAGAGTCGTCACATTAAAACGGCTGATCCAAGGGATTGAATTGCGCAGTGAGAAATCCTATGCACTATTGAGAAAAGTGCAGCCGCTGATGGAACAAATCCTGGGGGAGAAAGGGGTAAAGCTTTGTGGGTACTGCGAAAACCACCAAATATTCAAGCTTTCCTCGAGGTTCTTGGTAGTCCTAGCTTCATAGAGGCGGTAAATCCAGCGGACAGCACTAAATAACTGCACCATCCACATATTATTGCGGTGACAAACTGGAGTAGCCCTCGGATTATCGATCCCGCCGTAGAAACACATTCGAAAGACAGCTGGATAGCTGCTTTCAGGCGGGCATTCAGGCGGTCGTCTACAGCCGGTGTTTCTCATTTTAGAGAACATAAACCTCAACACAATTCTGACCAGAATGAACGTCTCAGAAGCTACTCTCTGATACCCTCTAAGTCCACCTCGATCAGGGTACTGTCGATATCATGAGCAGTTTTGGGGAGGGCCCGGGGCTGCGAAGCCGAATACACCTTCCCAGGTCCCTGCTGGGGAAGCCAATATCCCGACTCGTTCCGACGACTAACACGGTCGGCAGCCAAATAGCAGTCGTCTGTTGCATGTTCGAGACCTAGTTTCCAATAACCTTTTCTTAATTGACACCAGTTTAGCAGTCAGTGACATTCCAAAACAAACAGACTACGCACCAATTACATGAACTTAGCCACTAAATGCAGCCGACTGCAGGCCGGTTGGTCTTACGGCTACAAGTCAGTCACGCTTACCTCAGGCCCTCATCGCAGTTTAAGCTGGGTGTCTATATCGTGGATGCCCATTTCCACGATGATTTTAACACCCAACTGGGGTACCGCGCCAGAGAGGTGCAGATCGACAGACTTTTCTCCACGCAGTCGGTTTGTTTTCCTCCGTGAATCACATCAAGCTCCAATACACCAAACCTCAAACCGAACACCCCCAGGTAAACCTCTTTTCAGCTTACAAGGCGATGCTCAGGCAATTTAGACCCCTTCCCACGGTGACCACCAACGTCACCCACCATATTGTCACCGAAAGACCCTCAGCATTTAACCGACCACGTCGCTTGACATAAGAAGGTCTCTGCGTAGCGCTGGCTGAGCTCAAACTGATGCTAGAATTAGGCATAATTCGCCCTTCCAGTAGCCATTGGGCTTCGCCAGTTCACATGGTCCGTGAACCTAATGGCGACTGCGCCCCTGCGGTGACTATAGGGCTCTCAACCAGGTTACTATTCCAGACAAGTACCTCATTCCACACATTCAAGATCTCAATTCTACCCTGTCTGGTTGTTACGTTTTCAGCCGAATCGACCTCGTTAGGGGCTACCACCAAATCCCGGTAGATGAAGCTGATATCCCTAAAACCGCTGGCACAACTCCATTTGGGCCAGTCGGGTTCTTGCGCGTGCCATTTGGGTTCTACAATGCAGCCCAAATCTTTCAAAGGTTCACGCATGAAACAACACGCGGTTTGAAGAATGTCTACGTGTACTTAAACGATATTTTGGTGGCACGTTCTTCAGAGAAAGAGCATATGGCACACCTGCGCGTTCTTCTTGAGCGTCTTGGCCAACACGGTGTAAATATTAACCCTACCAAATGCAAATTAGATGGAACAACCATTACATTTCTAGGTCACGAAATCTCAGCTTCGGGCATACAGCCCCTGCGTGACAAGGTGGCGGCAATTCGCGACTATCCTGAGCCTCACCCCTACCGGCAGTTGCGCCAAATTTCTGGCTTGATTAACTCTCATCGCCGGTCCATGCCACACTGCGACGAAATAATACGGCGTCTAATAAATCTTTTGCGTGGGGGTAAGCGGAAATCCCTTTTTTCCCGACACGGAGCATGTACCATTTACTCTGATCATAGAAGCTATCGCCAACATAGCACTTCTTTTACATCCCGATCCTTCTGCTCCCCTGGCATCAAGGACAGACGCTTCGGACACGGCTGGCCCAGCAGTGTTACAAAGATTCATAAGCACTTCATCGCAACCAATAGTTCTCTTCTCCAAGCGTCTCCAGCTGGCGGGATCCCGATATAGTACGTTCAGCGGAGAACTACTGGCAACTTATTTGAGTATCCAACACTTCCGGCACACACTCGAGGGCCAAACGTTCACAATGTTCACAGGTCATAAACCGCTAGTGTACGCCAACCAGTCAGCTTTTGGTCGATATTCGCCACGCAAGATTCGCACTTAAGCTATGTTTTGCAGTTTACTACGGACATTCGACACGTCTCTGAGGCACACAATCCCGTAGCAGACGCACTTTCCCGCGCTCACAATGTCGACGACCCACTACCCATGGGCATAGAACTAGAGGCAATCGCTTCAGCCCAAACAACAGATCCTGAGATCTAGCAGCTTGGAGACTGCAGTTCCCTGCATTTAGCGACAGTGGCCCTTCCAACTTTGGAAGTAACTTTTATTTGCAAGGTGCCACAGGACTGGCCGTTCTACTGATTTGTGCCGGGTTTTGCCGACAAATTTTACCGGTCTCTCTTATTTTTTACCGCGCTGGTATAACCACCCCATTAAAAATAATCTGGCCTTGCCTCGGGTGCAAATTACATCTTTGGGCCTGCCCTTTTCTTCAATGCCGACGCGTTGAAATAATGTCCCACCAGATCTGCTTTGGGCTCATTTCCTGAGCCAGAAGCACTTTTCCACCGCGTGCATGTGGGATTCGTGGGGTCCCTTCCTCCATTCAGTGGTTACTTCCACATGATCACTTGCATCGATCGTTTTGCTTGCTGACCACAGACTGTAACAAGTTTCCATTCTATCTCAGAGAAAACTGCAAAAGACAGTAATTCTGTGGAGCGACTCCATCACCAACTGGGGGCCGTTCTTTGCACTTGTGATATTCGTTCACGGGGTGAAGTTTTGCCTTTTGTTCTCTTAGGACTGCGAGACTCCGTTAAGGACAACGTAGATGCTACGTCAAATGAACTGGTTTGTAGTTGCTCTTTCCGAGTTCGAGGACAGTCGGTTTCTCCATCACCATCTGAGTGTTTTGCTAGCTGGGATTACTCGAAAAGTTTATCACACTAAGTTTTGTTGCTTGAGCCAATGAAATCACGGGAATAAGCCCTCCACATGCATACCTACAACTCCAGAGACCGCCAGCCGTGGTTATTGGAGTGGAAGCAGTGCGATGACCACTACAGCTGGCTTCTTCTGGCCCATTTTGGCGGAAAGAAAGAAAACACGTTACGGATGTTGAGGGAAGGAAGAGACCATCTGTACAGACTGCCTCCAGTCAGCCTTATTCGAGGTGGAACATACTCTAGACACCCCGCCCAATGCTCTCGCATATTCACAGCTTGCATTTAGCCGGCACTTGTTACTCGCACCAGTGAATCCACATTACGGGTTGCAGCACCATACTTCACGGAATACAGCTGCCTTCGTCAACAGGAGGAATCAGAGCAGCGGCCAGCTTCAACAACCAACGAGGTTTTCAGAATTTATAACAGTTGTATACATGAAAATATATATATATATATGAGCAGACGGTTCAGACTCCACTTGCACATAGTTTGGTAATATGTGGGTCCGGGACCACGTTGTTTAGCATGACGGCAGTAGCGGCAGTTTGCAGTGCCCCTGTATGTCTCCCTAAATGGAATAGCCGTCTTCGCCCCAAGGCGCAGCTTCCTTGTGTTTCTTGCCTTCCAGCTCGTCCCGTCGGACAGAACCATATGGACTTCCAAAACTTTGCATGGCTCTAAAACGAAGATCACTGGATCGTGGTTGGACTTATTTATTGCGGGAAGCTGGCTCGTTTACCAAGGCAACAACGACCACAGGTTAGCGAAACTTTGGGATATGCCGACAATGAAACGCCCGACAATTCAATTGCTACCCTAAAGTTACAAGCAAGATCTATCCAGGCCGGATTTAATGCTGAGGAATTAACCTCGCGATCGATACAAAGCGGCCGGTGTGTGTCATAGAGAATGGATTACACCGACTTAGCTCTTGTGTTCGACCGTAGCTAGAGGCTTAGAAAACCTCTCTCACCACCGAAGCCGACATGCCCATCACGAATCGGAGCCCAACCGCGTCGGCCCTCTAGAAGGAGACCCGAGCAGTGCTACCGATGACACAAAATTACGGGTGATAAAATTTTTTATCTTAACAAATACGGAATTTGGTGACTCCAATTACTCAGCCTGTGTACACCATCAGAATGCCGTTGCTTTCATCCATTACACAAGCCATCCCGGTCTAGTATTTAGAATAATAATAATAGTTTATTTCGGATAACCCCGAAGCATGCTGCAATGCAAGATCAAACGGTACAGTTGAAAGCTGAATGAAAGTTACAGTGGGACTGTACAATTATGCGAACGCGATTGAATATAAGAGAAGGCATTCAAGTCAATTGCTGCGATACCGCCCGGTGAATTTAAACTCAAGGTCAGGTGGTCGGTCCGGCTGGAAGTAGGCGTAGTTATTCTGCCAAAATGTGGGGT
Source organism: Fasciola hepatica (assembly GCA_948099385.1). NCBI lineage: Eukaryota > Metazoa > Platyhelminthes > Trematoda > Plagiorchiida > Fasciolidae > Fasciola > Fasciola hepatica. The sequence goes on from CANUEZ040000040.1 coordinate 2,146,292, forward strand.
GGGTGGAGAATGGTACAAAATCACACAAATCCCACAGAAGAAAGACTGTCCTGTCGGAGAACTAAACTAGATTGACGGATACGCGGATATCGTGAAGAAGAAACATTCCTGAAGGAGACGTATTCAAGCAATGGAGCTTTACAATGTATGAGAGGAGTTGCGGTGAAAAATCAGACGATGAAAAATTGTGGCTTAATACATAAAGACCAAGAAAATCGGTCGAGGATAGCAATTTTGGGGTACAGTGACCGTATATCGGTTGAGCGAGTTGTAAAACGAAACGGACAACACGCTGGACTGTGGGTGTCAAATTGATGGTGAGAGAAGTGACCGGATAGAGCATATAGACTTTGAGTGGATTGTTTTGCTTTCAGAAAAAAGGAATTTAATGCTTCAGCAAGAAACTGGTAACTGACAAAAAAAATATCGACGTGTGGTGCGTAGCTACGACAGTGGCAGAAACGTGGCTTGCAAGAAGGATGACCGGTTGAATGACAGGTAAGTACTTACATACTGATAATTCTCAGCAAAGACTTCACGTGGTGAAAAAAAATGTATCAAGTATCGGAAGTGTCTGAGACGATCTATCGGAATGGAGCATGAGAAAGGAAATACACAACAACCGATGAATAGGTTTGCAAAGTTCGGCAGCCGGATATGGGCGGAGTTTGTGTGATGAACCAAATGGACTACATATCTGGACCGTGGTTGCCAGAGTGATGGTGAAGGAAGTGACCGAATAAAACATATGGACTTTGAGTGGATTGTTTTGCTTTCAGAAAAAAGGAATGTAATACATCAGCATGAACTAGGAATTATCGAGAAAATCGTTGCGTGGTGCTCAACTACAACAATAGGATGGACACAGCTGGAAAAAACGATGAAGTGATGGGCAGAAGACTATCAGTTTATGTTTGATACAAAAGGTGGACCACTTTGTGGTGACAGAACATAACTCTGCGGCACAAGAGCTTATCAGATGTGCAAAAGTGGGACACAATACCTTGCAAGATGAGGACATTGCAATGCAACAGCCTTAAGTGGGCAAACAGCGGAGCTGGCTGAGAAAGCATGCAAACACAGAGTCGTCGATTATTGGGAATCTCAAGAGATAAATTTCGCAGTGTCATATACTGTCTGGAGATTGTGGTACGGAAGTTAGTGACAGCAATAAATGCGTTATTTTTGGAGTATATCGGTAAAAGTAGCAAAAAGGGGTGGGCTTTATCTTAGAGAGTGGTTAAGTTTGCAAATAAGACTGGTGAGTAGTTTGGCATGAAACCGCGGGAAGTAGACCGGGAATAATGAGCCAGAAGTGTTGATGTGTTTTTAAGTATACGATAATTGTGTATATGAACGGTATTCCTTTTGTTCTATTTTCTTGTTTTTTATTTTAATCCGCAACCGGTGCTAGTGGGTGGGGCTGACCGTGCGCTGGACACCCAACCTGTAAACATCGTTGCAGACGTCCTGCACGCCTGATGTGCACCGGCCAAAGCGGGGGATCTGTCCGCGCCTCCCACCGGCGGGATTTGCACAGGTGATTTTGGCCGAGATCATACAGACGTAGAGATGGCGTAGTCTAGGGGATTGTGGGGGATCCAGATTTGAAGTCTGACGTTTGAGCCAGATATTTCGCTGGTGTTATCTCCGGATCATTCCAAGACATCAGATGGGAGATGCGCGCCGGTTGGTGTCTGGAAGCATAAGAGTAGAGAGACGCAGTCTGGGATGCTCCCAGCTGAGGATCAACGGTCAATGGTGAAAAGAGAAATCTAGTAATGTAGACACAGACTACTTTGGGAAGAATGAGGACTGTGAGCCATTGGGAGTGAATGGAAATACAGAAATAATGAACAAAACTAGGAATAGAATGATGATTTAGAAGGTAAGTGGTGGTCACTGGAACTGGATTAAGTGTTGGGGCGCTAAGGCAAAATAAAGGAGGGGAATGGGGTCAGTTCGGACCGAGTAAAGCGAATCAAATATGATAAAGATAATAGGTAGGAGACGTTGAAGCGCGTGAATTAAGGAGAATCTAACAAGAGCAGTGTCAGTGATGTAAATCATTCTAAGGGGTACTAATGTGTTGGCGATGGAAAAGGCATATGAGGAAGGTGACGTCGATGTTGCAATGGATGTTAACCGGGTCGTGCTTTCTTTATTCAAAAATCTAGGTTACCCTCATAGGCTTGTTCCAACGTGGTGCACATATGGGTTAATTGTAGTACCTTGGCGACATCTAAGTATTTTGTAAGGACAATTTTGAAACGGTCTAGTGTCTGGCAGGCCCGAATGTCTTCGGGCAGTCTGTTCCAAATGCGGGAATAAACGGTGATGAAGAACCTTTCTCTTAGTTTTGTCCTGGTGTATGGGACTTTAGTAGTATGATTTCGGTTACGAAGAGGGTAGGGTGCGTTTTGAGCGAAACATAGATCAGTGATGGACGTATGCGCTCTAGAATGTAGGAGGTTGAATAGAAGATAAAGATTGAGTTTCATACGTCGTAGCCATAGGGGTTCAAGCCTTAGTAGCTCACATCTCTCTTTATAATTCAAGGGGGATGATGAGCCGAGTAAGTGCTTGGTGAAGGATCGCTGAACTCTTTCGATCGCAAGTCTGTCAGATTTGCGCATGTGAGTGTATACCAGAGGGCAGTACTCAAGCTGTGGTCTGGCGTGGGATTTAAAGATCAGAAGCTGGCTGTCGCGCATTCTAAAGGTTCTGCAGATGAGAGCTATCGTTCTCTTAGTCTTAGCCACCTGGTAGGTGGCTTGTTCTTGAAAAGTGAACGTGCAAGAATATTGTAGACCGAGATCTCGTACTAGCGGAGTAGTAGGAATGAACGAGCCGTTTAAGGCGAGGGACTCAGGAGGAATTTGGCTTTTATATGTGAGAATGGCACTCTTAGCAGCGGAGAAACTCATTTTCCACGTGTTGCACCATATGTCAAGAGCGTTCAGGTCGTCAGCTATTTTGGTGAGGGTATGGGTCGAGGTATGAGGTTCAAATGAATATACAATCTTAATATCATCGGCGAATAGGAACGCGGTGCCATGGCGTATTACTTTGAATACGTCGTTTATGTAGAGAAGAAATAAAAGTGGACCTAACACACTGCCCTGTATAACACCACTTGTGACTGGCCGGGGTGATGAGAGGTAACCCTCAATGCTTACTGCTTGCGATCTCATGCTCCGTGTGGCCAGTCGCCCTCCCGGATGTTAGGCTCACGATTTCGTAGTCATTAACTGTCAGGTCCCAGTCCTCGGACCAGAGTTTTTCCTTCAGTCGCTTCTTGCGGGTTATAAAAACTTGAGCTTCAGAAAGTAAAGTCTTTCTTATACATGGAAGTGTTCACCGGAAGGGTTTTAAGATCTGTCGTGTGAATCAAGAATAGGAGAGGACCCAAGACCAATCATTATTTGACAACAGTTGTTACTTTGGCAGGCTGAGACAAAATTTTCCCCACCTTAACTACGAAGGAGCGGTCGGTAAAGAAAGTGCATAAGACGTCAAATGAAGAGTCTGTAATCCGTATGATTGCATATTATAAATAAGTGGATCATGTGAGACCTTGCAAAAGGTCTCGGCAAAGTCGATGAATAGGGCACGTTGGAGCTGGCCGTCATAGTTGACTTCTGCCAGATTATCCATATCAGAAAGCTTACTGGTAATTTGAGATCTCCCAGGAGGAATCCCGCTATAGACCGGAGAGAGGATCCTATCTGTATGCAGTGTGAAAACAACCGCGCTCTTGAGAATATCGTCGAAAGGTTTGCTGGTGATGTTAGCCAGACTTGTGTGTCTATAACTAGAATTAAAGTGTCTACTGTTCTTCTCATAAATGAGTGCGATGACGCTTTTTCTAGCTGCTGGGAGAAAGTTCGGTGTCAACAAGTCGACAAAAAATAGATGTACAAAGAGCTGTCAGTGTTTTCGCCCTTAACTTGAAAATTCAGCGGTGGACTCAGTCGGGACCCTTAGAATAGCATTGGTTGAGCCGAAGTAAACTTTGTGTAATGGGACAAAAAGGAATAGTGGAACTCTGTAGGGTATTGGCCAAAGATATTTGGTGCATGGTGAGGCGGGATGACGTCGGCATGGAAGTGAAAGCTGCACGAAATTGGAAGCCCAAGGAGCCAGCCAATTGGTCGGGAGAAGCAACCCGAGATTCGGCATAACCCTCGACAGCAACCGCTGTTGGTGCTGTGTTCATTGGACAACACATGTGCTGAAAGAAAACCGCCCTACTGGTCCGTACTGGAGCGAGTATAGACCTTTATACGAAACGTTGATAGAAAGTAACTTCGTGTTTGCTTCTGTTACGGATAAACCTGGAGTCTTCTGCATCGCCGGAAAGATTGGAGGCTTTGTATTTATCTAAAAGGAGTTCTCGTTTGTCTAGAATGCATCAACTGGGACGAGGGAGAGGCCGTTCAGTGAACCGTGGAAGACGAAATCTGGGAAGGAATAGCCTATCGAATAAGTAAGTGAATACTCTGGAATGCTCTGCCACTCCATCGGCGGAGTTAACCAGGTTATCTACATTTAGCCGATAGCAAAGGAACGCCCTGACTTGGCCAAAAGCAGTCATCTTGAAGGATCTCAAAACTTCAAATTCAAGGAGACAGGGAGGATAATTCGCGATATAAACGATCCCGGTGAGAAAGCAAACAATTTTACCTCGGGGTGGTAAGCAAAGCTCTATATCTGTGGTGAATCATTCACTGGTGATGACCAGATCTAGTGGGGACGGGACACGCCCTTGGTGATATATCGTTGGATCTTTTACTTTCTGCACCCACTAGGCCTTGAGATCGAGATCTAGCGAGGGATTTGCCAAGCGTGATTTAAGAGGCATCGGCTTTCCTCCGGTCGATACCGGGGGAATGGACTTCACCGGGGCATTACAGGTAAGTGAAATCTGCGTAGATTTCGAGTGATCCTATTACCTCTGTGATACATAGTCTATCGGTAAAATTCCATGCTGGAGCGCGACAGGCTACATACTGCAGCAGGATATCTGTCCTAGGGGTTATGAGGACAACCGAAGCTAATCAACGCGTGAAAATGTAGGAGTTGTTAACGTGATAGGACCAGAAATAGAATTATCTCACTGAATAATCCCATTGCATTATAGAAAAAGGCACGACAGCGAACAAGCTCGTTTTCGGTAACTTCATCCTCTGGCTAATACAGTTACATATATATACGATAGGAATGCATATTTTCGGCACAAAATACAGGGTATTTACAGTATCAAATTAAGATTGGTTAATCAATATTGTAGGTGTTTTGCGGTTCGGAAAAGGGGTGGGAAGTTGGTTGTTCATGGTTGGGAAAACTCGGTGTAGAAATTGCATCTGGGGTGGGTTGGCTGCTTACTGTCACGACTGAAAGGTCGCGGTCGAGGTCACCATGATTTTGTCCCCCACTTTCCGATTGCGGCCAGGGTAGCTGCAGTGATTTGACAAATCGCTTGTGTGAACAAAGCGATGGATTTAACAGCCTAATCGCTACTGCCTCCGCTGCTCCCAAAGTGATTTGGCGAACGATCTTCGAAGAATTCACAAGCGCTTTGTAAATTATCTTGAAGGCTTCGTTTTCTACCTGGTGCCCTGTCTCGGCAAGGTGCGCTACGATTGCACTGGTTATGGTTCTTCTAGTTCCTGTCCTCAGCCAAGCTGGTTTGTGTTCCTTGATTCTTTGAGACAGTTGCCGTGTCGTTTTGCCTACATAGCTTGCCGAACATGAGCAAACAAATGAATAGGTTAACATAGAGGAGGAAAGGACAGGCATTTTGTCTTTGAGATTCATAGAAATCATAGACCGGCTTGTGAAGTGGGCGCGTAGAGTAGCGGCGGGAAATGTACGGGCGATTGCGTCCCTAAGGCGCCGAACTAGTAGTTCGCATTTAACATCTCCTTTGAAGGGAAGTTGCATGTGCAATTCTTTCCTCTTGGCGGTGATTATCAATGGTCGCTTGGGTACTTCCGAAATGTTCTTTTGAATGAAACGTTCCGGATACCCGTTGTTTAGTAATGTTTGTCTTATGTGATGCAATTCCTTACTCACTGTTTCCTCGGAACAGATCTTTCGTATGCAAGACGCTAGGGATCGGACTAAGTTCTGTTTGCGTTTTAGAGGCACGAAACTGGCAAAATGTGTGTATTGGCCTGTCCATGTTGGTTTACGATAGACACGGCGGACGAGCTTCCCATCTTCCCTTTTCGTAAGGTTTACATCCAGAAAATGAAAGTTGCCGTCTAATTCCACTTCGGATGTGAAACTGAGCGCACTGTGGGTCTGGTTAAACTTTTCCATTAGTTCATCTAGCTGAACATGTTTGTCAATCATAATGAAGATGTCGTCCACATACCGGCAGTACCTTGGTAGTCTTTCTATGGTGTCTTCGAGTACCCCATTCTCCAGCTTGGCAACGAAAATGTCGGCAAGTAGGGGTCCAAGAGGCGAGCCCATCGCAACTCCATCGGTTTGTCGGTAAAGCTTGTTGTTGAAGCCGAACTGAACATTTAGAGTACATCGTAGTAGTAGTTCCTTCAGACTGGCTACCGGAATACCAACGTTTATTTCATTTTCGATTATATATCTGCACAAATATTCGATGGTTTCTAAAAGTGGGACGCTCGTATATAGTGATGTTACGTCCAGAGATGCCATTTTAAGTCCTGTCGTATTTTGTTCTTTTATTAATTCCACGAACTCAAATGTGTCATTAGGGCTGTATTGAGCAATGCTTCTGCGCACTGGTTCCAGTATATCAGCGAGCCAACGAGCAGTGGAGTGGTAGGGAGAAGTGCTCATATCAAGTATCGGTCTTAGTGGTACTCCCGATTTATGTATCTTCGGTAAGCCATATAGACGAGGAATACTAGTGCCCGTAGGTCGTAACTGTTCATAATTGCCATTCAAAATATAATTCTGATCTTTCAATAGACTCATGGTTGCAGTAAGTTGTTCTTCCACTGTCTTGGTTCTGTCATTCTCTCCTTTGGCTTCCGTAAATGTTGTCGAGTCACTTAGAATGGTATCCATTTTATCAATGTAGTATTTGCGATTCATTAGCACAACTCCGGAGCCTTTGTCAGGCCTGGCAATAACAATGTCTTTATTTCCGCTTAGAACTCTTAACGCTTTCCTGTGTCGGTTACTGACAATGCTTCTAAATTTCCTCTGGGTTCGATGGTATTGATAAGAACAGTCAACGAGGGAGGGTTTGAAATCTTCAATCGCCTCTAGTGACGTCGCTGTTAGTGAACGAGTTTGAGCGTGTAAATTTTCAAACTGCACTTCTACATCTAGTTGGTTGTTCCTCAGCTTTGGACAACAGAAACTCAAACCTAGTGATAACGCTTCCAGAAGTGCTGCATCCACAAACAAACTAGAAAAGTTGTGTACATACCGCTCTGGATTAGTTGGGAGATTGGTCCGTGGTTTTGACTCGTTTATAGTGTCCTGCAGTTTGACGATCTTCTTATCGATTCGTTTTGTGATCACATCAGTAACGAAACGCTCAAACCGGATGCGTTGGTATTCGTCTAGGCCATCGATAACATGTCTTCTTTGTGCGCATTCCTATCGTATATATATGTAACTGTATTAGCCAGAGGATGAAGTTACCGAAAACGAGCCTGTTCGCTATCGTGCCTTTTTCTATAAATAGAATTATCTTAGTATACTCTAACCCCACCAGCACTACCTCAGCTGGTGTCCTGCCACGGAGTGGATATTTCAGCATCAGTTACCACAAGAATGAGCCGGGTTTCTGTAAGGGCTTTGACCTGAAACCCCTTATCCACTCCAAGATGCCGGACCTTCGGGGTCTTAACATGCAGTCACTGTGAAACACCTGGGCACGTCCCCGGGGGTTGTTCCAGAGTCACCGGGGACAACTGGTTTTGGGTTTGGAGGGGGAAGTGAAGGGGTTTGGGGTGTAAAGTAGGTCCTGGAGGGGTAGAGGGCTGAGGATATTGAGAGGATAAGGAGTTATCAAACTGTTGGAGGGATTGGTAGGTTCTGAAGTCCAGTAACCTGGGAGACAATAAATTAGGGGAAGATCTATATCCCTTATTTTCTGAAAACAGTGGACTGCCTCTTTGGTTCACCATTGTGTGTACTGCAGGATTCGTTGCTCCTAGCTTTCTTGTTCCTGGTCCCGTTTTCCACGACGGAACCAGTTTTCCCCTCAACCGCGTTAACAATCAAGTTGCAGAATTCAGCAGAGGAAGGTTGGGGGTCGGTATTTGGGCTGAAAGATAGGCGAATCTCATCCGCTGATATGGGCTGGTTATCAGTTTCGGGACCTGGGATAGTTCTCGTGGGCTGAAGAGATTTTGTGACACTGGCTGTCTTACCTGAGTTACTTTCCGCCGCGGGAGATGGAACGACTGGAAGAAAATATGACAGTGGGAATGAAGCCGCACCCTCGAGGTAACTAACCTGAATGGCTGCAAGTGCACTAAGCTTGAGATCGCCATCTCAGCTCAGTTTAGTTCGGTTTGCACAAAACAGGTAGTGGATACGACCAATTGAGCTGTCAGACTCCATTCGATGGTATGGGCACCAGTTAAACACCCAACCCAGAACAGAGCTTTTCGTCAAATCCCCGCTAAAACGAGAGGGAAAAGTAAAACCCCATGGCACATCAACTGCGGGAGACGTTATGAATCTTCAGCTCTCGCCGAAGTGGGGTTGCTGGCTTAGCTCTCACATTGCAGAGTTTTAGGTGAAGTAGCTTGTCAATGGAAAATCCCGTGAGTCCTCCTATTTTCTTTTTGATCACTGCCACTGGGAAAAACATGTCATTTGGATGATTTTGTGAAGCCCACCATAATTAGGACGTCTTGTTTACGGTTGGTGAACCGATCAGTTGTGGAACTCCCTTCGAAAGCACTATAATATGACGATTTCGTGAAATTACTCACTGACGTATATCGGTCGCGTGCGTCGCACAACTTACTTTTATTTGAACTAACCTTTGTTCATGCAAGTCCAACGCTCCAATTTGTCACATCCTATTTTGGGTCTGCATGACTCACGTGCTTGTCTGTCGCATCACGTGAATTTGGTTTTTGTTTTTAAGTCACTTGATCGCACGCTTGAGGTTTGTATGTATTCGATGATATTTTTCATCTAATAACTCAGCTTTGTAGAAGATACGGATCAACCATGTTTCGGTCTCGAGACTCGTACAAATCTGGCTTCATATTGCCTAAGGGGTGTATTAGTTGATCCGTTTGGGTATCAGCCAATTGCACTGAACTTTAAAAGCAAGGAGGAATTTAAGTCGACCAAACGCGTGGGCATAAGCGTCACGGGGGTGGTCTGAATTGAGGGGGCCACCCCAAGTTATTGATGGCTTTGAAGACTTTACAGCCTTGTGCCGAATCTCCGCAAGGTCAGGTATTTTCCGCTTGGATACTCTTCACACCTGATCGGTCTTTTGAGATATTGAGAGAGCTATGACAATCAAGGTCTTCAGGCTGGTCACCTCATCTCTGGCGGTGCTTACCGTGGGCTTGAGCGCAATTATCTCTGCAGCATGCCCTTGGGCTCCACAGTTTATTTCATCCGTTGATGGCGCAATATGTAGAGCCGTCTCGTCCGGATTAAGGATTGAGACACTGACCACAGAGGAGGGATTGCTCTGCCCGCTGGGGAAAATAGCTTCGTCTGATATTTTGTGAGGGAAAGATTTTATCCATGGCGTGGGGAAAGTTGAAAATAATCGGGAACTAATCAGTACAGATGAAAATTCGCATGAAGGATGGGCAGGAGCTGCATGTTTCAAAACTTGGTCTCTTAAACTTTGAGACTCACATAAGAAAACAACCGCGCAGTCCAAGGTTTCACGGGACTGGTAGTAGCCGGTGTCCGTCTATCTTCCAGTGTTCTTTCAGTGGGTTAGAGGGAGATCAGCACCCAATACTGCGACTTTGGTAATTCCTTAGGATTTTGCTACACTGATGGGTATGTTCCTCCAACAAAGCTGAAGAGTCTAAGAGTAAAAATATGCTCCTCACCATCCAGGCGCCAGATATTACGCATCGCGAGCACTCACTGAGTTATTGTTCTACAAATAGAAATGGTCGATGGTTAAACATATCAAAAAGGTCTTTGTGTTCCCTTTCACCACTCTAGTGATATGTTCAAAGCTCACTGCCAGAAATGATCTCGTTCCACCAAAGATCCAGGGCTCCATTGAGTGCTTGGACAGCCCCAGTCCTATTACCACTTCTGGAAGTCTATTCTAGCGGTTTACCGTCCTACTGCTGGAGAGGTGAGATGCAGCTATCTACTTAGATCGGAACTTTGCCAGCTTCTTCCCTTGAATGCTAGTTAGGAAGTCTGATTCAATATAGAATTGGCTCTTCAGTCTCAACTCACAAAATCCTTTTATAGCCTTCAGCGTCTCCATGAAATCATCTCGTAGTCTCCTCATTTCACGAGAAAGAGGTCTGGGGCCTTGAAGTCTCTGTTTCCCCGTCTTGCACCTCCGACCACCGATCATGCCCGCTGCAAGGAGTTTTGCCCCCTTCAAACAGGCGGAGTCCTCTTAGAGGGTTGACTATAACTGAACACAACTTTCTAAAGGAGGTCCATGTGCGATGTGCACATTTGCACGGTAATCTTTGGTTTCCAGTGCAACAGTGCTGATCTCAGCCCAAAGGGCACACTGCATGCTTTCTGGTTTGCTGCTGCACACAGATTCAACCCCTTACAACCAGAAGTCACCAAGATCCCAAGATCTTTAACCCTGTCTACTGCGTTTATTGTGAATCGGCTTTGGTCTTGGACAACCATCAGGCTTGCCGCTGTCCGCGACGACAAGCGGCTTTACCCAGCGTTGTAGGTGAGTCCAACTTTTATGCCCCGTTCAGAATGGCAACAATTTCTTTGCTAATCTTCCCTCCCCTGGGCCTCTACTAATTTCATATATGCGAGAAGCTTGGCGGCTGTAAGACTGAGGATAAATCATTTACGAACAGAAGAATGGGTGTTGGGTCTAACACGGTCCTCTGAGGTACTCCACTCGCGACGTTTTCCAGTTAGGATTTCTTATCACCTGCTCAGCTGCAACGTGGTTGAAACCAGTTGTGCTTCCGAGTTGTTGTGTTTTCAGAGAGTTTCCTTGGCTCTCAGCACTGCTCGCTGAATGTTTGATCTGGGAGGCTGAATCAGGGAGGTGACATCCTTTTACCTAACACAGGTTTTGGGGAAAGTATACTTGGGTCTCATTACCTCACCACCATCATTCATACAGCTAGCTCCGGAAACTCTACGGTTCTGGGTAAATTGAAGGTTATCTCGAAATTTGGTACACTGCTCCATCTAACAACGCCCCAAGATGGCCCACTCCGCAGAAGTGAAAACTTTTTCGATAACACCTCAGTTTGTGTCTAGCTTTGAGTGTGCTGTTTGTGGTTTTAAACTGTGCCCCTAAGGCCGGACTCGGGAGTGGAAAGGTACAGTTCACCCATGCTATACCAGGTGGATCCTTTATAATCCTCAGCTGTTCTGCTAAGTCGCTTCGGCCCCTGCAACGTTCAAAATAAGAGATTAGGCACTTCTAAACACTGAGATTGAGATTTCCCTCCTTAACCAGTGGCCATCCCAGTTGCAAATCTCTGCAATCCTCCCAAGCGCTCCTTGTCCTCGCAATTATAAGGCGCCCATACTCGCACACAATACTTTGGGGATGGTCGCACCAAAATGTTGCAAGTTGGAGATGTCTTCTGGTTGTCTGCATGAGACAATAATACACACCCTGCCTAATTCTCCTCTGGCCATACTTGCAGCTCTCTGGCATTTTCTTGAAGGCTTGAAGCCCTTTGTGACCACCACATCTAGGCCCCCGTCCTCGACTTTCATCAAGGCAAAATACTGTTCGTTCCTCCCACGTTGGTTGTCAAGACTTGGCACTTAGTGGAATTCAAGAGTAAATCCCAACCATCCGCCCACCTGCAAACAGGAACTATACCCCACGCTAAATTGCTTCCCGCTATTTTCGTACAATCTGTGGGGATGAAAGTCTGGTTGCTCAAAGCTTTTGCTAGTTCATTTACGTAGAGGAGGAAGAGCAAAAGCCCCAGTACTGAACCCTGTGGCACGTCGCTTGTAACCCGCTCCTACCTCGATAAACGACCACCCACTTTGAAGCAGAATTACAATCCTCAAAGGTCAGCAGATTACCGTCGAGCAGGAAATGACCGAAAAGGCTGAAATCTTTGCCGAAGTCCGAATAACGAACCTTCACTGCGGTGCCTTCAGCGGTTCGTTGTCGTTTCGCCAGAGAACATCAGCCGACCTGTCATACACAAACTTCTTAAAAGTCCATGTCACCACGATTTTAGCAGTTCATTATTAACCAAAGGTGAGCAAAAGTTTCTTCTGGTTATACTTTTCAAGCACTTACGAGACACTGGTTCTGGGCTGCCCGTAATATACTTCCGTTGTTTCGGCCTGCATCTTATATTATTTGTTGCTGCAAAAATGGCCTTAGGACCGTCCTCTGGCACGTTGTGTTTCCTTGGCGAAGGTTAGCCGGACGAAGTACCGGATGCTGATAACATATTGAAAAAACTGAACATTTGACGGTTGGATCGCTTTGAGCGTGCACAAAGATTCAAGTTCCTTCAGGTCCCACAATTCACCTACAACAAGCTTTCGAAGCCGTGGCTTACTCTCACCTCCGAGTCCATCACTGCAAAAAAGTAATCCTGGTGATACAAGCTTGTGAATAAAGCCAGTAGAGTTTCTGCCATATCTAAATCATCAAAGGCAGTGCTTCAGTCGGACATTTTCGAAGTGTCTATATTCCTTTGAGTGATTTCCTTGGACTATGCATAAGCAAAGAAACTCTTAGGATGGGTTTTCGCTTTTTCGATGAGTTCTTTTTATAACCATATTTTGCTTCTTGTTTCTGACTGTCAAGTAGGCTGCTCACATTTAGTGTGTTGGCAAATATGGGGTAAATCCGTAGCATCCTACTAAAATTAGGCCCTCTTATTATCGTCGGCTTCAAGCAGGGCGGCCAGCTCTTTTTTGCATTGCCAACGGAGCGAGCTCGTCTGTCATGCAACTAAGCCCAGTTCGGTCCAACCCAGCCAGCACAAAAGAGGCCAGGAACCCCGAATCGACCCCCACGGTTCTGCCAGGAAAACCGTCCCAGCTCTTGTCTCAAGTTTTCGCGGACCAGCAGATGTAGAGGAGAGTTTGATGTCTCTTCGCTCTCCAAGAACAGGGTCTATATCTTTTTACCAAATGAAATGACATGGCTGCTTGTGAGCACTACAGCTGCTCTCTCCCAGACTCATTGCTTATTCTATTGTGAACAAAATAAACGGTCTCCGACTGAAGGGTGTTTAGCAAGCTGGGGGTGAAAGGGTTTCGACTGAACTCAGTTTAGATTCAAGACAGTTTATCCACGACTTCTTGTGGCTAAAGGTCAAGGCCGCCTCGACGTGAAGTTCAGGTTGTCCCGTTTTCGTTTCTGCTTTTATCACTGTTTAGACTTATACATGTATCCACCTTAGTATATATCACCTCAGTACCCGGAATGGTGACCTAGGTGTGTAAACAACTGCGGCACACCAACTTGCAGCTGCTAGTTATCATTGTATGTTGGAGTTATAGATTATTTTGGATGTTCTCTGCCTCAATTCCGTTTACTAACGTTCTTCACGACTTACCAAGTAAATCTTCCTTGATTCGCACCACGATACCGTCCATCCAGTTTTTTTATATCCCACTCTCTATAACCCAACTCCTACTTTATTCTCACTGCGAATCCACCGGCACACCTTTTGAAGTTTCTAGTCCAATGTATCTCCATTTATTTTCCCCTGTAAGAGCACACTCTCATTCCACCAGGTCCATCGACCCCATATCTGCAACATACCTCTCCGCACAACCTGCTGTTGCGATCCAAGCAATAGTACAGTACCTACCCTATCCTATATGGATTGCATCTCTGCATATCACACAGCAAAATTCTGCTAGCTCACTAGCTCTCATCGCCCGCGGTCTCCCAATCCCGAATATATATATATATATGTTGGGCTACACAGCTCACTTCCTATGCCGCATTGCTGCATAGGTCTCACCTAGACCTGTGCGTACGTAGCACCCTCGTATACTCATGGTCTGCCTAGAACCTTGGCTTATCTCCGTCTAGCTGACCGAATTCCTGCCCCCTTCCGACCTTCGTCACATATTTCTACTTTCCATGCCGCCACGGTTGCCAACTGGTGCTCGGAAAATCCGTATCGCTAAAGCTGGTAAATCCGAACACACCAAACCCTCCCAAAAACCAGGCCGTGCTCTGTCGCCCTCGTTCACATTGACGGAGGAACTTCTAATAGTCCAAATGGCCTGAAGCAGAGGTTCATCGGACCCGGAAGCAAGGTCTAACTGATTGATGGAATCCTTTCAGAAGTTTAACCCTTGGTTACTCTTCTTGATCCTGTAGCCGCTGCATCCTCTAAGAACTTGGCTTCGGTGGGACACTTCCTCGACCTTGTTTCGACTGAAATATACCAGTGCCTTACCATTTCCAACAGTGCAGTGTTTTTTTATGTCCCAGACTGCTTACCGTTGTCCTTAGTGAAGCACAACATACTCAGTTCGTGCAAAATGGCTCACTTAAGATTACTCTGTGGGAGGCCGCTAGATGCCCCAGAGACATAGTTGTCCAGCAGCTATTCCAATTCATAGAAGACTTAACAGGTGGAGTCCACCAGCTACAAGTCGACCATTGCTGCCACTTCGCCGTTGTAGGGCACTAAGGTATTTACTGATAAAACCCCCTCCAACGGAAAATACTTCGCTCGCTGAGTAACAACTCTGCCTTGCGCATGCAGGCTGACCCCACTGGAACTGACATGCAGGTTGCCCAATGCCCCACTGGCAAGAGGTCAAAAGCAAGCCCAGCTCTTCGCAGTGTCTACCAGAAAACTGTCGACCTAGATACGTCTAACTCCCCACCTCCGGTTCCGCTTCTACACAAGAGCCCTTTTTCTGCCAGCTTCCCCGGCAGCTTCTACCTCCAGTAGCTTTCGCCCACCGACCACAAGCCCCAAGCCGCACTCCACTTCAGTACTAAAACCCGGTCTACCCCGTCATAGCCTCAGGGCCAAAACAAGGCCCTGGTACAACCACCAGCCCGGCAGTACTACTTTCCATCCGTCCTTTGAGCCGTTGATAAGTGTTATCGGCCACCACACTCGAGCTTACTACTCCACAACCTACCCACCTACAGCCAGTTCAGCAGCGACGCTTAGTAGCTATCTTCACAAGTGACTCCCCAATCATCCCGCGGGCCTACCCGGCACTCCTACCATGTCCGCACTTGTTCAACTAGTTACTTCATCCATTAGCTCCCACTCTCCATCGGCATTTACTTATAGCGTACTCGCGGACCCTGCAAGTGGAAACCTGTTGGGTCATCATCCGGGTTCGTCTAATTCCACCGTTGCTATAGGTAGGAGTAACCTTCAGTGCCACGCCAGTGCCTTACACCCTTCTATTGCCTCAGACCTACTTCCACCGTCTTTCCTTCAATCTGATCAAATGGGTCACTCTAATTCTCCTTCTCCGTTGCTACCCTATATCCTTTCCTGCCCCCTAAACACCAACTCTTCATACTGCAGCCCCAGCATGCCCCCCTATTCCCCTCTACTCATTTCCACCAGCCCCATCTAATCCCGAATACCAGGTACGTACTCCAGCAGACACTCCAGGTTCGTACCTGTATCCCGCTTCCTCGCCCCGCTTACCCGGTTCCCCCCCGGCTTACCGGCTTCCATGCCTCTTAGGACATTCTAAACCCCTCCAGATTTCTCCACTCCATTCCAGCCCCCGCCCAACACTAATTCCCAGTTGCTTACTCACTTACCTCCACCCCCAGGCCGATCTGCGGCCTTATACTGGTTCTGCCACACAGGTGGGTTACCTGCGGTCAAGATCCCTTTTTTCCTCACTGGTGCCCTTCACAGCCGTGGCCATATCGCTAGTCGCCCTAAAGAAGATCTCGACAAACTTCCACAGACCTTTACCACTGATCGCTCCCTCCACCATGTCATACCCTTTATTACCTTACGCCCTGCTTTCCCTTCTAGTCCACCCAGCTTCGACAGATTTTCTGAACCTCTCACTTTGCCGTATAGCGCCCCCTCTCCCAGTACTACATGGCACCCCTCCTGCCCACATCAGCAGTCTGTTGTACACCTACCGTATTGATCACCCACAGCAATCGACGGCTCCTCATGCTAAGGCTTTGCCTACTTCTGTCCCCATCTAACATTGTCCGCCCAGTAGTCACACCTCAGTAATCTGCAAAATCATGTGAACTACCAAATAACGTATTGCTCAGTACCTCCTATCCAACAGCCCGCTGAACCCTGGTCAGAATGTTTCCCTGAACTTTCGCTTCTGTTCTTCCCGCCTGCTGGACTTTCTCAATGTCCTTCACTATCCAATCCCTGGCAATGCATCCCTCATTTTTTCACCACCGCTTTTTGCTACGGCAGTTCCTTATATCAATTTCTATCCATTTCCACGTAAACCTGTCGGTTTTCAGGTATCTCCACTTGCTTCACAGGCGTTTTATGTGTGCCTTTCTGTTTGATCTGCTTTCTCATGTTCCACCGGTTATAAGGACAACGTAACGTCATGGCGTTCACTTGCACGTCCAAATCCTCTGATCCGTCACTATCCGATTACTCTGGCCCGTCACCACATGTCGCACCTGCATTGATCAAATAATCAGCCCCTTCCCTTACTGTTCTCTTCGACCCTATCCTTCATCTGGACTCCTTTATAAACTGCTCCCTACTGTAGTCATCACTTCTATGCTTCGACACACCTTTAATTCTCTCTCTGTTGAGCCGCCATGTTCAACTGCCACGAAGATAATTCACCACGATATTCCAAAGCTAGCTCCACAACCACCTGACCTAAACTTACCTGCCTGTCCTAATGGCTGAAAATTTCTTTCAAGGACCTCATCGTTATTGTCCCTGCTCCTATTTATATATAAATATATACATATATCTATATATATATGCACGTATATGAAAACATGCATTCGCTCTGCAACCTGCATTACCTCACAAGACATTTATCTCGATATCATCCCGCCGACCGTCATGATATGCATCCGTTAATCCTACACCTGTGCCTCACATCTTCCGTATCCAATCCTTCCAAATCGTTTCTGTCATCTGATCTATTCTCCACTACTCGTAAAGCTCTCTTCCTGTTTTATGATGAGCTTTGTGCCCTGTCCGCCGATCATCTTCTGAAGAATACCAATGCTCCATTGATATCTAATTCACTGCAGTGCATCTTACTTTTTTCTCCATAGTTTTCTTCTACTGCAGTTTCTTCTTCGGCTTTATAACCTTTCTCATGTATATCTGTCGGTCTCCAGATGTCCGCACCCGGACCAGTCACACTCCCCAATTGACCCTGATTTTCATACCTGTCGCGCGTCGATTTGAATACGCCTTTGGGTTCATTTAAACTACCAACGTTTTCTTTGATGTGCATACATTTATCATACTTTCATTCCACTTTATTCCCCCTTCTGAGCCATTTTATCCAACTTTTTCATGCTAACTTCTACATTTTCATGATTTTTTTCTGTCCATTTCATCACATATAAAAACTTGGTCATGCACCTGGAATGCTTCGGGCTTCTCCTAAATGCACTATTATTATTATTATTATTATTATTATTATTATTATTATTATTATTATTTTTATTATTGCCAATCGTTTGTGGACGCCTTTTCGCAGCGCCCAAAGCTGCCATTTCGAGACTGAAACAAGAGCACGCCTATCCATATATGGAAGCTGGCATAGATTGCAAGTGCCTGCCAAGTCAAGACCTTGCCCAGGTTCTCCGGCTGGGACTTATTCGCATATGTAAACTAGCTGAGTTTACACCGTGCCCGGTCTCAGAGCGGAAAGTATAAGGTCGTGACCTGAAATACCATAGACAAACACTACCCGTTAGTACTCAGCTTTGGGTGGCTTTTGTGTTGTTCGATGTCACAGCGTTCTGCCCTGCTTTTCTGATCACTGTAAAAACAATTGGTTTCTGCCAATTAAAAGATGAAATTTTGACTGCTCCGATCTGTTATATTTGAGCATTTAGTTCTTATAACTAATATGGTATCCGATGACGCACTTTAGGTTTCTCCCAAGTTAAGTAAAGATCCGCTCCCGTATACGGTCTATAGCCCCAAATCCTCGGTTCGCGACACGTTAGTGATCATACTCGGCAGCGCACAAAAGAGCAGAATTCAGAATGCTGGAGCAGGTCAAAGTGCGTACTGAAGGAATGGCACGGCATGCTGACGGTGTGCACAAGCGGAGCAATCGGAGTCACCAAGTTCCGAAGTTGTTCTGTCCGGTTAATTTATTAGCCCCTGTAATTCTGTGTCCCATCGGTAGCGCTGCATGGATCTCCCCCTAGGAGGCCGACGCGGTTGGGTAACGTCTCTTGAAGGGTACATCGGCTTCCATGATGAGAGTTACATTCCAAGACTCTCACCACGATCGAACACAAAACACTAAGCCAGAGCAAGCCGCTCTCTATGACTCACACTGGTTGCCGTGCGTCGATCGAAAATTGCGTCCTCCATAACATTTCCTCCTGCCAAGTTAGGTCCTGCTTGTGACTTGGCAGTGGTGATTATATTTTAAGGTTTGTCGTTGTCAGCATATCCCAAAGTTCTGTCCACCTGTGGTTGTTATTGCCTTCGTAAACGAGCCAGCGGCCGGCGTCAAATGAGTCCAGTCGCAATCAAATGAGCGCTATGTTGGAGGTATGCAAGATCCTGGAATTCCATATGGTTCTGCCCGACGGGACGAGCTGGAAGGCCAGAAACATAAGAAAGCTGCGCCCCGGGACGCGATCGGATATTCCACTGAGGGGGACATACCGGCGCAATACAGGCTGCCGCTACCCTTGTCGTGACAACCACTTGGTCGTGCATTTATGAACAATAAAACTATGTACAAGTTGAATATGAATAGTAAAGTTAAATATATACAACTGATACATATTCAGAAAACCTCGTTGGCTGTCGCTGCTCGCAGCCGCGTCGACTTCTCGTGTTGACGGGTGCAGCTGCATCTTTCGTGGGGTTTGGCGTTGCAACAGGTAACGAGAGGTCGTTAGTGGGTGTAACAGGGGCCGACTCGGGACGACTAACCGAGGATTGTGAGCAAGTGCGGACACCGGGAGGGTTGTTCGATGTGGGTTCTACGTCGATGAAGGCTGGTTTAAGGCGGTCCATGCCGATGGTCTCTCTCCTGCCCTCGACATCCACCACGTATTTTTTTCTTTTCGCCGAACCACGCGGAATAGGCCGGAGTAAGCCGCTTATAGTGGTAATTGCACCGCGTCCACTCGAATAAACAGGTGGCTGGCGGTCGCTAGAGTGGTAATGGTGTGGTTACTGAAAGTTTGTTCTCGTGACGGGGTGGGCTCTATCACCCGCATTTCGTGCGACAACCGGTTTGCTTAATCCCCGTGAGTAAAACTCACAGGTGGTAATGGGCCAACCAACTCACCCGAAAGTCCTAATGTGCAACCGTAAAACAGTTCGGCCGAAATAACACCCACGTCGGCTCTACCGGTGTTACGCAGTCCTAAGAGAACGATCGGCAAACCTTTACTCCATAAAGGATTATCACGAACACGAAGGGCAGCTTTCGACTGGCGATGGAATCGCTCCACCATGCCATTAGCCTGAGGGTGGTAGTCCGTCGTCTTGTAATGTCTGCAACCAAATGCGTTCAGTAGCTCGTGGAGGGCACCGTCAAAATGAGAACCGCGGTCAGTGATAACGATGGCAAGGCAACCGAACTGACTCACCCAACCAGTTGGAAACGCTTTTGCGGCTTCCTCTGAGGTTGGATGGGAATAAGTATGGCCGGTGGCCAGCGAATAAAACGATATTCACAAGTAAGGATGTGAACGAAGCTACCGGATGGAGGAGGGGGCCCTACGAGATCCACGTTCACGCGGTGAAAACGTGCTTCTTGCTTGGATAACACGACTAGGCTAGATTGAGTGTGACTATGTATTTTGACGCGCCTGCCTTGATGAAAAGTGCAGGCCTAGAGAAGGACGTCACGTTTGAGACAAGGTCAGACGAATCTTCCGGTAGCTGCTCTTACTGAGATAGATGAACCAGGGTGCGATAAGTTGTGGAGGCTGATAAAAACTTGTCGGCAAAAACTGGGGGGAACTAGTGGTCGGGGTCGACCCTGCGACACATCGCGAATAATAGTTACTTCCAAAGTTGGAAGGGTCACTGGAACTGGATGCAAGAAACTGCTGTCTCCTAGCTGCTAGATCTCAGGATCTGTTGTTTGGGCTGAAGCGATTGCCTCTAGTTCTATGCCCATGGGTAGTGGGTCGTCGACATTGTGAGCGCGGGAAAGTGCGTCTGCTACGGGATTGTGTGCCTCAGAGACGTGTCGAATGTCCGTAGTAAACTGCAAAACATAGCTTAAGTGCGAATCTTGCGTGGCGAATATCGACCAAAAGCTGACTGGATGGCGTACACTAGCGGTTTATGACCTGTGAACATTGTGAACGTTTGGCCCTCGAGTGTGTGCCGGAAGTGTTGGATACTCAAATAAGTTGCCAGTAGTTCTCCGCTGAACGTACTATATCGGGATCCCGCCAGCTGGAGACGCTTGGAGAAGAGAACTATTGGTTGCGATGAAGTGCTTATGAATCTTTGTAACACTGCTGGGCCAGCCGTGTCCGAAGCGTCTGTCCTTGATGCCAGGGGAGCAGAAGGATCGGGATGTAAAAGAAGTGCTATGTTGGCGATAGCTTCTATGATCAGAGTAAATGGTACATGCTCCGTGTCGGGAAAAAAGGGATTTCCGCTTACCCCCACGCAAAAGATTTATTAGACGCCGTATTATTTCGTCGCAGTGTGGCATGGACCGGCGATGAGAGTTAATCAAGCCAGAAATTTGGCGCAACTGCCGGTAGGGGTGAGGCTCAGGATAGTCGCGAATTGCCGCCACCTTGTCACGCAGGGGCTGTATGCCCGAAGCTGAGATTTCGTGACCTAGAAATGTAATGGTTGTTCCATCTAATTTGCATTTGGTAGGGTTAATATTTGCACCGTGTTGGCCAAGACGCTCAAGAAGAACGCGCAGGTGTGCCATATGCTCTTTCTCTGAAGAACGTGCCACCAAAATATCGTTTAAGTACACGTAGACATTCTTCAAACCGCGTGTTGTTTCATGCGTGAACCTTTGAAAGATTTGGGCTGCATTGTAGAACCCAAATGGCACGCGCAAGAACCCGACTGGCCCAAATGGAGTTGTGCCAGCGGTTTTAGGGATATCAGCTTCATCTACCGGGATTTGGTGGTAGCCCCTAACGAGGTCGATTCGGCTGAAAACGTAACAACCAGACAGGGTAGAATTGAGATCTTGAATGTGTGGAATGAGGTACTTGTCTGGAATAGTAACCTGGTTGAGAGCCCTATAGTCACCGCAGGGGCGCAGTCGCCATTAGGTTTACGGACCATGTGAACTGGCGAAGCCCAATGGCTACT
This sequence comes from Fasciola hepatica, assembly GCA_948099385.1. Classification (NCBI taxonomy): domain Eukaryota; kingdom Metazoa; phylum Platyhelminthes; class Trematoda; order Plagiorchiida; family Fasciolidae; genus Fasciola; species Fasciola hepatica. Next base: position 2,167,915 of record CANUEZ040000040.1, read on the forward strand.
AGAAGGGCGAATTATGCCTAATTATAGCATCAGTTTGAGCTCAGCCAGCGCTACGCAGAGACCTTCTTATGTCAAGCGACGTGGTCGGTTAAATGCTGAGGGTCCTTCGGTGACAATATGGTGGGTGACGTTGGTGGTCACCGTGGGAAGGGGTCCAAATTGCCTGAGCATCGCCCTGTAAGCTGAAAAGAGGTTTACCTGGGGGTGTTCGGTTTGAGGTTTGGTGTATTGGAGCTTGATGTGATTCATGGAGGAAAACAAACCGACTGCGCGGATAAAAGTCTGTCGATCGACAACTCCCGGGCATAGTGCCTTAATTGTGGGTTTGAAGTGGTCGAGAAAATCTATACCTGCTGCTACTATTAACACCAAGCGGAAGGTTCGACGTAGGCCTCAGTTGATCGTGAGTGACTTACGGCCGTAATTGGAAATGGGGGTGCCATTGGCAGCACGGAGTTGTTGGACTGGTGGGATCGTCGCACCACCTGCTTCCTTTGGAATGACACTAACTGCTGCACCGGTGTCAAATAGGCACAGGTTATTGGAAACTAAATCCCGAACATGCAATAGACGACTGCTATTATGGCTACCGACCGTGTTAGTCGTCGGAACGCGTTGGGATATTAGTTTCCCTGTTTGGCACCTGCGAAGGTGCAACCGACTTGGCGGCGCCGGGCCCTCTCCTCAAGCCGTTTTTGAGATGGACACTACTTTGATCGAGATGGTACTTTTTCCTCTGAAATTTGCCCAGCTAGCTGCTTTATTTCTACAAGTGCAGCAGAGGGCTTCTTGCTACCTAATCATGTCCCTTGGATCAGCCATTTCTGTCTGGACGATTCTGAGGGTAAAAAAGTAGGTTACCGCGTCTTACCCGGCTGTTTAGGAGTAGAAATTGAATACCACGTCGTATGTCCGAGCAGCAGCGTCACGGGGAATGCGACCGATAGTCCACAAGTAACGGGAAAGCTTGCTCGTAATTCCGTGTGGTCCACACTCTGCCTTTCATATATGAAACCAGAGTACAGGTCTATTGATAAAACTTAGGGGCTGCTAGGGAGGCTGTAACAATGGAAGGTTCTGGATCAGGCTTGCAGTCAATGCTAGCCATAAGTGCAATGGTATATCAAATGTGAAATCATATGCAAACACCAATTCAGCAACGACGAACCACTTTTAATATAAAAAAGCAAAATATAAAAGGAGTATTGTAGCAGCAATCGGGATTTACCGTGAATATGTCGGAAAACGTATGTGTAAACGAACAAGTGAGATTGAAGGACTTACCATTGTCCTTGGTGGAAGGAACTTGTTGTTCGGGCTCACCAGTTTAGGATTCTTCTACGTTAGGTCTGGACCTGCTCCCGTAGGGGGTCAATAGCACCTGTCTCTGATTCGTGACACGTTGGTAAATATACTCGGCGGAGCGCTCAAGAGCAGAACTCAGAAAGCTGGAGCGGGCCAACCTGTATATTGGACGAGTGCAACCGCGTGCAGACGGCGTAGGCAGGCGTAGCAAGTGGCGCTACCAAATTCGGTACTTGTTCAAATGAACAAAGTTGTAAATCTTTGTTATCGTGTTTTTCACTGGTGGCACCACAGCTGGCCTTCAAAAAGTGTCCCACCACTAGAAGCAAAGCACCATATCGCAAACCTACCATTTCTCGCCTACCGGCAGATGCTAGGCTTACCATTTACTGTCACTTTTTTACGCACACCGCACACAACCAACATTGCAGTAGGTTAAAGATTTTGCCGTTTCTAACTATAGCTAGTTAGATGCCTGCCGGTTCTAGCTGTTCACCCAAGTCCACCCACTATCACCTAACCCCTGTTAGACCCTGTCTTATCTAATTCACTAGTCGGTGTTCACAACTATGTCAAGACAATTACTGCCTCCCTCGCTACATAGTACTAGGACAGCTGTATGAAACCACTTTCCTCTAGCCCAAGGCGTTTAGCCATTGATGTTTCCCCTAGCATCAAATTGTTCAGTGGTGCTGAATCCTGGGACAAAAAGTTCCACCGCCCACTGCTTTGCTTCTTGATTCTCCGACTCTTCACATTTTTATTCTGGCTTTCGCTCCCCTCAGCTTCCTTGCCCCGCCGTAATTTGCTTTCCTTTATCATCCCGATCGAAAATCTTTTATCCCATACGTCCATCTTCCAATAGCTACTTGTTGGCCGCAGTTTCTTCCTTTTATATTTCCCGACATGAACGCTAGTCTGTGTCGCCAAGATTTCCGAATCCATCGCCTAGCTTAGACTGCTATCCTCTCTCCGTGTGTGCAATAACATCTCTTACTAGTGCAGCCTAACTCGACCATATCAGGACTGCCTCTAGCAGTCTTAGGCACCGTCTGGCACTGTGCGAGACTGAAATATGTACGCAGTCACGCGCATTACAACACTCGTTGTCCTACTCCTTGAGTTTGCTCGGCCCCACTTTCCATTTTCTCCTCCCACGCAAGCAAAACTCTTGATGTCAACGGCACCTCCACCTTAGCTGCGTCCGGACGTGGGGAAAACAGACCACTCCCAACAATTGCGAAAAATGACACAAACGCGGAAAATTACGGTCGGGCGTAGGGTTATGGACAGTTCCTATATGAGCTCAGCCACCCTTCTGTTAGAAAAAGTAGAGAACAAAAAAGACCTAGTGGGTTCGATTTGATCTATATATACTACTAATATCGGGCTGAGAAGGAAGTGGGCAGCCCCCAATCATAAGTGTCTTCCATCAGCTCAGACCTGACCCTGCCGAAGGGGAAACCCCAAACTGCCCTTGTCCGCTTGACGTGCTTTTTTTTCCTGTGCACGAATCTGACTGGGGCGATAGCAAACTGGTTTCCCTACGTATGCTTATCCAACTCCCGCTTTAATTTTTAACCACCACATGCACTCCCATGCAAGCCTGGAATGTTTGTTGACGTCAGCTACAGTACCACCGTGGCTCTGGACAACAAGTCGGTACATCGGACGACGGACACGTCTTATCAGAGAGCGAGGTACGTGCATGTAGGCATTATTGCATATGTAAACGTACATGTAAGAACGAAGGGGAAAGAGTCGGTATTTTTCGCCCGCTCATCTATTTGCCATATATCCTCTGAATCTATCCTACGAACTCGCCATTTGGGTTCTTAGTTTGTCCCAGCCGCTTCCTTGTGAACTGTAAAACACTGCCGTGGGATTTGACATTTATCCCCTAGACCCATTATGCAAACTTGCCATTCAAGTTCTTCTTGTTGCTCAGCTGCTTCTTCACGTATTCCTCGGACCCTATAGTCCAAATACATCTCCACGGCTTTATTAACCCCGAAAGATAAGACTTTCCGGTAAACGGCCGAATCGGCAATAAATGACTTTGCCCGGTGGTGCAAGCGCGGTTGGCCCTCACGAACACCGAATTACAATAACAACGATCCTTCGTTTCACTAAGACCATTGTGCCTCATTTCCAACCTCCGTACTCTTATCTGTTATTTGGCTCACGCTAACCCTCAGCTTAAACATCTCGCAGACTGCGATCCTCCCTTTGTCTATCTGAGAACCACCTGGTCATTACGTTGCCTGGCTGTAACGTATCTCGCAGACAGCTTATGTTTTTCTATGCCCGTCTACAACCGCAACAAAGGCCGGCTAACTCGAATACGGTCTAGCCGCCGGGTTTTACCCACAATAAGTCCTAATATTGCTGTATATGTCCCTCTGAGGATAACTGAGGAATTCTCACTACAAGACCCTCCCGAGGTCGAAGCCATTTAATTCACCGTGCGAGGACTCCTTACTAAATAATGATTGGTCCAGATTCGGCGGCACCCTCCTTCTTCCCACGATGAAACAGCGAACACAAACCGTAGCCAACCTTTGTCCAAAGGGCCTAACACGGACAGAGATAAGCGACAGGAAACTCAACCGAATGATGTATTCGCCAATTTACCAGCATAGCTTGGTCTATTGCAAAGATCTTCAACCAGGTCTTGCCTTATTTTTTTTCCTCATGGACACGGCGTTCCAATTGCTGATTACTCCTTCCTGGAGCTTCATCGATCTTTCACCAGCTGCGAACTACTGACACTTGATGACACACCATTTTTTATGGAAATCGTCCCACCCTTTCCAGGAGTACTATTCCTTTTCACATCCAAAAATCTATGAAAATTAGTATTCCTCTGCGAACCCCCATGAACTTTTTCCCTGCCTCTTTTGTCTCGACACCGATTACCTTCTCAAGTGAACACGAGTATGATTTATTGTCCATTATCTTGCATCCCTCTTGTGAAGATTGTATTTCCTGCGTCCTAATCCAATGTCCGTCTGTACGTTCCTAAGTCCGGCCGACTCATTACTACTGCCGCAGTTGACTCGAGATTAATTCGTACTTGCCGTTTATCCTCTTGTCGCTTTACTTCTTTTAAACTTTCCTCAGCCTTAGCTAATTGTTTCTGTGCGTGCTAATCACTCTTTAAAATTTATGAATATTCCATCTCAGTCGGTGATACTGTAAACTCTGACCATGATTTCATGCGTGCCTGTCGACCAAGGTCCAGAAATATACCACTATTATTAATGCCATTATAACTATCAATTGACGGCGTCAGTTGCGACGCCCGCCTACGCCGTCTGCACGCGGTTGCACTCGTCCAATATACAGGTTGGCCCGCTCCAGCTTTCTGAGTTCTGCTCTTGAGCGCTCCGCCGAGTATATTTACCAACGTGTCACGAATCAGAGACAGGTGCTATTGACCCCCTACGGGAGCAGGTCCAGACCTAACGTAGAAGAATCCTAAACTGGTGAGCCCGAACAACAAGTTCCTTCCACCAAGGACAATGGTAAGTCCTTCAATCTCACTTGTTCGTTTACACATACGTTTTCCGACATATTCACGGTAAATCCCGATTGCTGCTACAATACTCCTTTTATATTTTGCTTTTTTATATTAAAAGTGGTTCGTCGTTGCTGAATTGGTGTTTGCATATGATTTCACATTTGATATACCATTGCACTTATGGCTAGCATTGACTGCAAGCCTGATCCAGAACCTTCCATTGTTACAGCCTCCCTAGCAGCCCCTAAGTTTTATCAATAGACCTGTACTCTGGTTTCATATATGAAAGGCAGAGTGTGGACCACACGGAATTACGAGCAAGCTTTCCCGTTACTTGTGGACTATCGGTCGCATTCCCCGTGACGCTGCTGCTCGGACATACGACGTGGTATTCAATTTCTACTCCTAAACAGCCGGGTAAGACGCGGTAACCTACTTTTTTACCCTCAGAATCGTCCAGACAGAAATGGCTGATCCAAGGGACATGATTAGGTAGCAAGAAGCCCTCTGCTGCACTTGTAGAAATAAAGCAGCTAGCTGGGCAAATTTCAGAGGAAAAAGTACCATCTCGATCAAAGTAGTGTCCATCTCAAAAACGGCTTGAGGAGAGGGCCCGGCGCCGCCAAGTCGGTTGCACCTTCGCAGGTGCCAAACAGGGAAACTAATATCCCAACGCGTTCCGACGACTAACACGGTCGGTAGCCATAATAGCAGTCGTCTATTGCATGTTCGGGATTTAGTTTCCAATAACCTGTGCCTATTTGACACCGGTGCAGCAGTTAGTGTCATTCCAAAGGAAGCAGGTGGTGCGACGATCCCACCAGTCCAACAACTCCGTGCTGCCAATGGCACCCCCATTTCCAATTACGGCCGTAAGTCACTCACGATCAACTGAGGCCTACGTCGAACCTTCCGCTTGGTGTTAATAGTAGCAGCAGGTATAGATTTTCTCGACCACTTCAAACCCACAATTAAGGCACTATGCCCGGGAGTTGTCGATCGACAGACTTTTATCCGCGCAGTCGGTTTGTTTTCCTCCATGAATCACATCAAGCTCCAATACACCAAACCTCAAACCGAACACCCCCAGGTAAACCTCTTTTCAGCTTACAGGGCGATGCTCAGGCAATTTGGACCCCTTCCCACGGTGACCACCAACGTCACCCACCATATTGTCACCGAAGGACCCTCAGCATTTAACCGACCACGTCGCTTGACATAAGAAGGTCTCTGCGTAGCGCTGGCTGAGCTCAAACTGATGCTAGAATTAGGCATAATTCGCCCTTCTAGTAGCCATTGGGCTTCGCCAGTTCACATGGTCCGTAAACCTAATGGCGACTGCGCCCCTGCGGTGACTATAGGGCTCTCAACCAGGTTACTATTCCAGACAAGTACCTCATTCCACACATTCAAGATCTCAATTCTACCCTGTCTGGTTGTTACGTTTTCAGCCGAATCGACCTCGTTAGGGGCTACCACCAAATCCCGGTAGATGAAGCTGATATCCCTAAAACCGCTGGCACAACTCCATTTGGGCCAGTCGGGTTCTTGCGCGTGCCATTTGGGTTCTACAATGCAGCCCAAATCTTTCAAAGGTTCACGCATGAAACAACACGCGGTTTGAAGAATGTCTACGTGTACTTAAACGATATTTTGGTGGCACGTTCTTCAGAGAAAGAGCATATGGCACACCTGCGCGTTCTTCTTGAGCGTCTTGGCCAACACGGTGCAAATATTAACCCTACCAAATGCAAATTAGATGGAACAACCATTACATTTCTAGGTCACGAAATCTCAGCTTCGGGCATACAGCCCCTGCGTGACAAGGTGGCGGCAATTCGCGACTATCCTGAGCCTCACCCCTACCGGCAGTTGCGCCAAATTTCTGGCTTGATTAACTCTCATCGCCGGTCCATGCCACACTGCGACGAAATAATACGGCGTCTAATAAATCTTTTGCGTGGGGGTAAGCGGAAATCCCTTTTTTCCCGACACGGAGCATGTACCATTTACTCTGATCATAGAAGCTATCGCCAACATAGCACTTCTTTTACATCCCGATCCTTCTGCTCCCCTGGCATCAAGGACAGACGCTTCGGACACGGCTGGCCCAGCAGTGTTACAAAGATTCATAAGCACTTCATCGCAACCAATAGTTCTCTTCTCCAAGCGTCTCCAGCTGGCGGGATCCCGATATAGTACGTTCAGCGGAGAACTACTGGCAACTTATTTGAGTATCCAACACTTCCGGCACACACTCGAGGGCCAAACGTTCACAATGTTCACAGGTCATAAACCGCTAGTGTACGCCATCCAGTCAGCTTTTGGTCGATATTCGCCACGCAAGATTCGCACTTAAGCTATGTTTTGCAGTTTACTACGGACATTCGACACGTCTCTGAGGCACACAATCCCGTAGCAGACGCACTTTCCCGCGCTCACAATGTCGACGACCCACTACCCATGGGCATAGAACTAGAGGCAATCGCTTCAGCCCAAACAACAGATCCTGAGATCTAGCAGCTAGGAGACAGCAGTTTCTTGCATCCAGTTCCAGTGACCCTTCCAACTTTGGAAGTAACTATTATTCGCGATGTGTCGCAGGGTCGACCCCGACCACTAGTTCCCCCCAGTTTTTGCCGACAAGTTTTTATCAGCCTCCACAACTTATCGCACCCTGGTTCATCTATCTCAGTAAGAGCAGCTACCGGAAGATTCGTCTGACCTTGTCTCAAACGTGACGTCCTTCTCTAGGCCTGCACTTTTCATCAAGGCAGGCGCGTCAAAATACATAGTCACACTCAATCTAGCCTAGTCGTGTTATCCAAGCAAGAAGCACGTTTTCACCGCGTGAACGTGGATCTCGTAGGGCCCCCTCCTCCATCCGGTAGCTTCGTTCACATCCTTACTTGTGAATATCGTTTTATTCGCTGGCCACCGGCCATACTTATTCCCATCCAACCTCAGAGGAAGCCGCAAAAGCGTTTCCAACTGGTTGGGTGAGTCAGTTCGGTTGCCTTGCCATCGTTATCACTGACCGCGGTTCTCATTTTGACGGTGCCCTCCACGAGCTACTGAACGCATTTGGTTGCAGACATTACAAGACGACGGACTACCACCCTCAGGCTAATGGCATGGTGGAGCGATTCCATCGCCAGTCGAAAGCTGCCCTTCGTGTTCGTGATAATCCTTTATGGAGTAAAGGTTTGCCGATCGTTCTCTTAGGACTGCGTAACACCGGTAGAGCCGACGTGGGTGTTATTTCGGCCGAACTGTTTTACGGTTGCACATTAGGACTTTCGGGTGAGTTGGTTGGCCCATTACCACCTGTGAGTTTTACTCACGGGGATTAAGCAAACCGGTTGTCGCACGAAATGCGGGTGATAGAGCCCACCCCGTCACGAGAACAAACTTTCAGTAACCACACCATTACCACTCTAGCGACCGCCAGCCACCTGTTTATTCGAGTGGACGCGGTGCAATTACCACTATAAGCGGCTTACTCCGGCCTATTCCGCGTGGTTCGGCGAAAAGAAAAAAATACGTGGTGGATGTCGAGGGCAGGAGAGAGACCATCGGCATGGACCGCCTTAAACCAGCCTTCATCGACGTAGAACCCACATCGAACAACCCTCCCGGTGTCCGCACTTGCTCACAATCCTCGGTTAGTCGTCCCGAGTCGGCCCCTGTTACACCCACTAACGACCTCTCGTTACCTGTTGCAACGCCAAACCCCACGAAAGATGCAGCTGCACCCGTCAACACGAGAAGTCGACGCGGCTGCGAGCAGCGACAGCCAACGAGGTTTTCTGAATATGTATCAGTTGTATATATTTAACTTTACTATTCATATTCAACTTGTACATAGTTTTATTGTTCATAAATGCACGACCAAGTGGTTGTCACGACAAGGGTAGCGGCAGCCTGTATTGCGCCGGTATGTCCCCCTCAGTGGAATATCCGATCGCGTCCCGGGGCGCAGCTTTCTTATGTTTCTGGCCTTCCAGCTCGTCCCGTCGGGCAGAACCATATGGAATTCCAGGATCTTGCATACCTCCAACATAGCGCTCATTTGATTGCGACTGGACTCATTTGACGCCGGCCGCTGGCTCGTTTACGAAGGCAATAACAACCACAGGTGGACAGAACTTTGGGATATGCTGACAACGACAAACCTTAAAATATAATCACCACTGCCAAGTCACAAGCAGGACCTAACTTGGCAGGAGGAAATGTTATGGAGGACGCAATTTTCGATCGACGCACGGCAACCAGTGTGAGTCATAGAGAGCGGCTTGCTCTGGCTTAGTGTTTTGTGTTCGATCGTGGTGAGAGTCTTGGAATGTAACTCTCATCATGGAAGCCGATGTACCCTTCAAGAGACGTTACCCAACCGCGTCGGCCTCCTAGGGGGAGATCCATGCAGCGCTACCGATGGGACACAGAATTACAGGGGCTAATAAATTAACCGGACAGAACAACTTCGGAACTTGGTGACTCCGATTGCTCCGCTTGTGCACACCGTCAGCATGCCGTGCCATTCCTCCAGTACGCACTTTGACCTGCTCCAGCATTCTGAATTCTGCTCTTTTGTGCGCTGCCGAGTATGATCACTAACGTGTCGCGAACCGAGGATTTGGAGCTATAGACCGTATACGGGAGCGGATCTTTACTTAACTTGGGAGAAACCTAAAGTGCGTCATCGGATACCATATTAGTTATAGGAGCTAAATGCTCAAATATAACAGATCGGAGCAGTCAAAATTTCATCTTTTAATTGGCAGAAACCAATTGTTTTTACAGTGATCAGAAAAGCAGGGCAGAACGCTGTGACATCGAACAACACAAAAGCCACCCAAAGCTGAGTACTAACGGGTAGTGTTTGTCTATGGTATTTCAGGTCACGACCTTATACTTTCCGCTCTGAGACCGGGCACGGTGTAAACTCTGCTAGTTTACATATGCGAATAAGTCCCAGCCGGAGAACCTGGGCAAGGTCTTGACTTAGCAGGCACTTGCAATCTATGCCAGCTTCCATATATGGATAGGCGTGCTCTTGTTTCAGTCTCGAAATGGCAGTTTTGGGCGCTGCGAAAAGGCGTCCACAAACGATTGGCAATAATAAAAATAATAATAATAATAATAATAATAATAATAATAATAATAATAATAGTGCATTTAGGAGAAGCCCGAAGCATTCCAGGTGCATGACCAAGTTTTTATATGTGATGAAATGGACAGAAAAAAATCATGAAAATGTAGAAGTTAGCATGAAAAAGTTGGATAAAATGGCTCAGAAGGGGGAATAAAGTGGAATGAAAGTATGATAAATGTATGCACATCAAAGAAAACGTTGGTAGTTTAAATGAACCCAAAGGCGTATTCAAATCGACGCGCGACAGGTATGAAAATCAGGGTCAATTGGGGAGTGTGACTGGTCCGGGTGCGGACATCTGGAGACCGACAGATATACATGAGAAAGGTTATAAAGCCGAAGAAGAAACTGCAGTAGAAGAAAACTATGGAGAAAAAAGTAAGATGCACTGCAGTGAATTAGATATCAATGGAGCATTGGTATTCTTCAGAAGATGATCGGCGGACAGGGCACAAAGCTCATCATAAAACAGGAAGCGAGCATTACAAGTCGGGTCGAAGCCCAACTGCGTCTGCCTCCTGGGAAGAGACACTTGTTTCGCTACAGATACAACACACGATGACAAATACTAACACATTTGTTTATTTGAACGGTAACCGAATTTGGTGGCGTCACTTGCTGCACCTGTGTACGTCGTCTGCAAACCGTTGCTTTTCTCCAATACACACGTTGTCCCATTCCGGCTTTGTGAGTCCTGCTCTTCTGCACGCTGCCGAGTATATTCGCTAAAGTGTCACCAAACGAACACCAGGGCTACTAACTCTATACGGCAGCAGGTTCTGACTTAACTGAGGAGAATCCTCAACAGCTCAAAAGATAGCAGAGACCGGGAGGGGTGACGGAAGCTAGGGTTCTAAAGTTCGTTGCCTTCTCCGTACGCTCGATCCTCAGATATGCTGGCTATAGACAAAGATAACGGATGAGAAACAGTAAGATGTGATCTTAGGGCAAGGCTAAGCTGGGTTATTGACGCACTTTTGCGAATAGTCAAAGGTAGCTCATTCCAAAGTTGAGTATTTATTAAGAAAGAAGTTGGATTTTATTGCCAGCCTCGACTGTTAGATGGTCAGACTGGAGTCTATGTGGCGCAGAGGGTAAAATGAGAGTAGCGAAAAGATTATAGATTTGGGAGAAGTAAACGCAGAGCGATGAATGAGTCTATATAGGAAAAATAAGTTAAGCCTGACATGTCCAAGCTATACCGGGTCATATTTCAGTAGAGTGCATCGGTACTTATAGCCAAGTGGAGAAGAGTATCTTATTGGCTTCTTGTTGAAGTTACGCTAGACTTTATCAAGGCGTATCCTATCTAATTGGGACATTCCGGAGAAGGTTCAAGGACAATATTCGAGGCGGGGTCTAGCATGGGATTGATATGTAAGGAGAATACTGTTTCATTTCAAATGATCTGACAACTTGGCCTATTTTCTGCCCGACCGTGGTCGTCTGGAATGAGACATTTTCCGGGAATTGTAGATTGTTTGCGTATGGGAGCCCTAGGTCCCACATTGACGAGCTTGAGTCTATGAACACTTGGTTAAGTGACAGCTTTCCGGGAGGATCTTGACATCTATAGGTCGTGTAGAAGCTTTTAGATGTCGAGAGGCACAGCTGCTATGAAGCACACCATTGATCAAGTTTCTAAAGATCGTTATCTATTTCAGATAGCGCTGTGCTCAAATATTGATGGCGGAACTCATAAACAATTTTTACATCGTCGCCGAAGAAGAAAAGATTGCCGTACCGCAAAATGGAAAAATGTCGTCAATATAGAGTAAGAGAAATAGCTGACCAATTGCAGTTCCCTGTGTGACTCAACTAGTGACAGGCACCGGTTGCAATAGATGTCCATTAACATATGCAATCTGGGTCCGGTCCGACAGGTAGGAAATGATCCATGGTAAACGTGGGTCATGGATACCGCAGGCTCGGAGTTTTGTCAACAACCGGGAGTGAGGAATTCGGTCAGAAGCCTTGATAATTTCGAGGTGGATAAAAATCGGAGATTTGCCGCCGTCAGTTGCTGTGGTCAGTAGGTAGAAGAAACGAAACTGGCATGTGGTGCAAGAACGTGACTTTCGGGGAGTCATGTTGACCGCTGTGAAAGAGGTTATGGGAAAAGAGGAAATCGAACATCCACTGTTTAATCAGACGCTCTGTTATTCTGGCAGCTAAAAGGATACGGTTAATAGGACGATAATTTGAAGGGCCATGCACTGGACCCTTTTTATGGATAGGAATAATGGTTAAAGATTTCCATCAGGATGGAAAAATTCCATGTTTGGGGACAAGTTATGGAGATTTAAAAAGATGGCAGCGACGTCAGCTCCGTCAAGATGAAAGAGTGCTGGGGGGATGCCGTTATAGCCGGGGCGGGAGGAGGGTCTAACAAGCGGCAGGAGTTGAACCACGTCGTTCAAACTGAATTCAATGTCAGAGGGAACCTGCTCGGTGATGAGGGGTACGAGTGGCGGATCTGAAGTGGAGTTGATAGTCATGGGCTCTGAAAAGAAGGTATTGAGTGCCTTGGCGATTTCGGCTGTGGATTCAACTTCCATATTGTTTCCCAAAATTAAATAGTGTCCCTGAAGACTCTCTGTGATTCCTGCTCTTTAGCAGTCGGGAAAATCAGTAAAATCTGTCATAGGAATTCAAGGCCAAATTCTCCTGTTTTCTCAGCAGTTCATTAGTCCGAAGACTGACGGTCACAGAGAGAGAGCGTGGAATTGCAACCATATGGAGAAGTCACTGGTTTTACTTTAGATCTTCTGCAGTCTTGCATGTTTATTTGCAGCCTTGTTTGGAAAGAGCTGCGGGCTTGATAGCGAATGGTCCCAATGGTGGTGATAGCTGACAAGCAACTGTGCAGCTTTTAGTAGAGTACGTCACCGGCTAGCTGAGGGTTATGCTGTGGGAAGTAGCCATTCCAGTTGAGGGATCAAAGCACGGGCTTGAGTTTTATCCCGTAGATCGCGTGTAGGGGCTGTTGATGTGAGCTACATATGGGGTCTATGGGTCCGGCTGTGAATTTGCAAGATACCACTCTATAGTTACGGCTTGTGAAGAGATTGAGGGTGGTAGTTATCCCATCCGATAAACCAATGGTACGTATCGGGTCAGGTATGCTGTTTCCTCTGGTTGGCGTCACTAGGAGCTGGACCCAGCTCCCTGCGCGTATGGTCGAAACGACGTTTTGGGGTGATGACATGGTGTCCTAGCAGATATTAGATGCACCGGAATCGCCAGCAGTGGGTTTTGAAGAGGAGGATAACAGTGCAAAGTGGCCAAAAGCGCTGACTACGTGGGAAGGTCCATGGTGTTCGAATTGGGTGATCGATAAGCGCAGCCGACACGGAGTAGAGAGTTGGCCAAAAGGGCCGCTACCCAAATTGAGTTATGGGTTGTTTCCAGTGTTGGATCAGAGAGAGGAATGGTAGGCAAGCTGTTTTAATGGGAATGAGGCGGCCTTCTTAACGACGTCGATGACTTGTTATGAAGGTTTGGTGACCAGCAATAGAAATTCGGTCTGATGAGACAGAGTCATTAATCCAGGTTTTGGTTAGGGCAATGACGCCGAAGTCGGAAGATAGTACTGTTATGGAGAGTATGGGTTTTATTCAGTAATAAGCGAGTGGTGATGAGGAGCGAGTTAAGTGCAGCTGTATCGGCATGGCGTGGAGTGAGAACTACTGTCGGCGGGTGTTGGTGGCTAACAATACCGAGACGGTAAAAATCACGATGTGCACACAACGTCAGGGTCGTCATGTATGGGAGCGATGGAGTCCTAATGGGAGTTAGAAGTGGGGAGCCGGCATTGAGAAAAAGGGGTTGTTGGTAAGCAGGTGAGACTGGGTTGGGGGACGCTGTCAAGAAAAATCGGTCGTTTGCGGAGGTGAGATTTCCGAGGTGGTTGAAGTAACTAGTTGGGGGGTTGAATGATGAGGTAATGGGTAATGACAAGTGAGGTGGTAGAAAGTATTGGTGACTGGGTTCGACGGGATACACAGAAGGTGGGTAGTTATGGCTGGACCAGGACCGACAAAATAACTGTGGTTGGTTGGGCTGGACCATACTGTGTTCGGGAAGGAGCGTGGAGCTTCACAATCGAGGCCTTTGATTATAATTCAGCCAGGGGTTATTCATTTGTATCGTTGGAGGAGAGAGAAATTCTTTACAAAGTTTCGGCGGAAGGTGCTCGCTTTCAGCCAGATGATTGGGAAACTGTTTCGGCATACTCGGAGAATATGGTGTTTGGTCCCGGTGCATGATGATGGGTTACTTGGTCGCCGTTCTAACCTGTAATGTAAAGCGGAGTTGGGAGGACCTTGTCAATTAGCCGGGGTACTACGCTGTTACAGCGAGGTGGGGTTGGCTGCCTTAGGGTGATGCAGGGTTTTTGTCCTGCTCCCCAACAAGCATGGATTATTTGGGGTATACTTGGAGTGCTTGGTGGGGGTTCTAAACGGGGCTCTGAGAAGACACACGGGAGGGAGGCGGGGACTACTGGAGTAGCCGGAGTAGCTGAAAGATGTAGGGGGACACAGAATTCTGTCGGTTGATGGGATGATTGGCTTTACTGTAGATCATGGTTTTGTGAATGCCTTGTGTCCGCAAGAAGCAGCTGAGTGCATTAGCACATGTGTTGTGCCACGCTGCAGGCATTTAGTATGGCGAGTTTGGTTGATGGCTGGGGATATCGGTCAGGGATGTTGAAGACCATAGCTTTTTTGGTGTTGGCTATACGCCTATGATTTTCGGTCACAATTGAGTCCAAGAAGCGGCCCTCCATGACTAGGCATTGGCGATTAGCTATGGGGACAGGCTCCATTATGCTAGATACAGGGGATATCTTTAATGAAATATCATTTATGGACCGGATCTGGTTATGCAGGTCCGCCACTCTTTGATCTAATTCGTAATCTTCTTGTTGAATACGTCATAAACACCAACTAGGGCTACTGAGCACGGACTGAATGCAGGCTGAGGTTGAGTGTTCCCGGTTTTCTGAGCCTGACAGCACGAAGTGCCTGATTCGCACCCGGGACCTTGGCATGTTTACGAAGGACCTTTGGAGCTTCCACGAGTAGTTCAAGAGATAATGTGAAGAAGGCTGAAAAATTATGGGTCAGTCAGTTGAACTTTTCTAGAGTGTAAGGCTACGTAATAAACTTTTGGTGTTTTCCCTGAGCTTTTCTAGCTAAATCACAGACGGCCATAAGCTCTATAAACATAAGAACCAAACATAACCTAGGAAAAATAGAGGCCCGGTGTAGCGCAGCTGGACGATAATCGGTCAAGTGAGAAGACTTGGAAATCTTTGCAATCGTATGTTGTATGGGCAAAACTACACCTCATGATGTTCTTTGCCGTATCGTGCTTTCGTTGTTGCACCGTAAGGTTTGTACCCTTCTGTCCGCTGCCAGCCTTGTTCCGTATGAGTACGGCACCCGAAGCATGAATAGAATAAGGTTCAACCCACAGAGTGCTATTTCGTAGATGGTTGCGATTTAAAAGGCACCATTCCTGTGACTCCGCATCAGTTGACCTCCATTGATAAACCCGCATATATGAGTCAAGATATCAATCTAAAAATAAATTCCACCACTGTACTCTCGTGGCCAGAACAGTTGATGTGATTCTGCGGGAACAAGGCTGAATATAAAGATGTAGCTAACCGCTTCCTGCGGACTTCCATATTAGACGACACATCCCGGTGCACTTTTCGAGACCTCGAGGCATTTCCGAGGAGAAAATTAGCCGCAGGCTGAATGTCGACCTTGGCAACGTTCGCCAATACTTCCGACTAAGCAAGTTTTCACTGTCCAAAACAACCAGTGGTTTGATGATTTTTTCCTGATTTTATGAAATTCGGGAAAGCTCATCGGCTAAAGGCCAAGATAAAGCTGAAACAGTAAAATCTGCATTCGTGTGCATCAACCCACTCGAGGGTCTTGGGGTGGTCGGAAAAGACCGACCTGCTGAAATCAAAACTGGTGATGGCAATGACAAGTTACGTCGCATGTGGACTATTTAGGTAATCAGCAGCTTGATGGTTTGCTTTCTAACAGGTACCGTTTGACCTTAAGCGACCAGATGTTGGGCAACCTTGGCTGGATTATTCTGTTTGTCGAAGGACGTCTAAGTTTCTGGCGGTTTCCCAGAACTTATTGCCGTTTTGCTGAGTTATACGGTTTCAACTTCAGAAATTTAGTAGCCACCATCCCTCCACTGGAAGGTAAATATTGGTCCGGCTGTTTTCCCTGCATCTCCCAGGGGCGTAGAATGCAAGGTAAAGGCAAGTAAGCGTTATTGTGATACTTAATGAATTAGCGGTTTATTTCGGATAAAGCCAAAGCGTGCTTCAGTGCAGGATCAAAAATTGCAGATGAAAGCTCAATCAGGGTTTCAGAAGAATTTATAGTTATATGTACGAAATTGAGCCTAACAGAAAGATTCTGTGTTATTTTTTGTGGTAACAGCCCGTAAATTTAAACTGAAGGTTAAGTAGTTGAGCCGGCCCAATGTAGGGCGAAATTAATCCGCCAAAGTGTAGAGTGGATTGGGAATAGTAGGGATACACACAAATCATACGGAAGGAAAACAGTCCTGCCGGGGAGCCACACTAGATTGACCGATACATGGTTACCGTGAAAAAGAAACACCCCCAAAAGAGACGTAGTAAAGCACGGCGCTTTGAAGTGTATGAGAGTGGTTAGGATGTAAAACTTGACGACGAAGAGGTGGTATGACGCACAGAGAACGATAAAAATCCAGTCCACGATTACAGTTGTAAATTTCAGTGTCCGTATATCGGCTGAGCCAGTGATATGACAAACGGACAACACACTGGACTGTGATGTTCAAAGATATGATGAAAGAAGTGGCCGGATAGAAACAAATGTAAGTTTTGGGGGAATTGTTTGCTCTCAAAAGAGAGGAATATAATGCATCAACATAAAAATAGGAAGTGGTGATAAATCGATATGTGGTGCCCAACTACAACATTGGCAAAGACACAGCTGATGAAAATGATGAAGTGAAGGGTAGCAGACTACCGATCCATGTTCTTCACATTAGGTGGAACACTTGATGGCGACAGAACAGAACCCTGCGGTACCAGTGCTTATTATTCCTGCATATGTGGGACATGACGTTCTGTGATATGAGGATATTGCAATGCAATAGCCCTAAGTGGGCGAACTGCCGGACTGGCAAATAAGGCAAAGGGTCAGAATTATCGAGTACCGGGAATCTCTAGGGATATATTCCGCAGCTACATGCTGTTTGGAATTTTGGTACGTAAGTGAGTGGCAACAATAAATGCGTCAACGTTCGAATATATCAGTAAAAAAATAGCAAAAAGGGGTGAGTTTTATTTTGGGAATTGGCTAAATTTATTAATGGGACTAGCGAATAGCTTGGTATGAAATCTCTTGAAGGTTGACCTCAAACAACGAGTCAAAAATATTGATGGGTCTTTAAGTATGCGATACTTTGCACCAAGGAAAGCAAGTTTTTTGGGCGTAAAAAACGGTAAGTTGTGATCACTAATTTGGAAGCAAGCACGATGGAAATTTGAGGTTTTCTGGAGGATGCAGCAGCATGTACGCAGCATTTTCAATATATGAATGTTGTTTCCTTAGTTGTTTGTTTCTCCTAATCTTCAACCGGTGCTAGTGGGTTGGGCTGACCGTGCGCTGGACAACCAACCTTTTCTGGAGGCAAGAGGTGCGGTGCACCAACCTAGTTGCACCGGCACATCGTCGCAGACGTCTTTCATCAGACAAAGCGGTGGACCTAACCGCTATCCGCACCGGCGATGTTTGCACTGGTCACGTTAGTCGAGATCACACAGCCGTAGAGATGGAGTAGCTCAGGAAGTTGCAGGGAATCCTTGAAAACAGGCTCATTGAGCGAGCGATGGAATGATGGGAGAGTATCAGGTCTTCAGCCGGAAGTGTGGGCCAGATAGTTCGCCGGAATTGTCTCCGGATCAGTCCAAGACATCAAAAAAGAGACGCGCGCCGGTCGGTGTCTGGAAACACAAGAATAGAGAGACGAGGCCTGAGATGCTCCCAGCTGAGGATCAACGGCAGGTGGTGAGAATCTAATAATTTAGATACAAGTTACTTTGGAAAGAATGAGGGCCGTGAGCCACTGGGAGTGAATGAGAATACAAAATTTATGACGAAATCTAGGATTAAGGACGATGTTTTGGAGGTGAATGGTGGTCACCTGAATTGGATTTAGTGTCGAAATGCCAGGGCTCAATGAAGAGAGGGAATGGGTTCAGTTTGGATCGAGTAAAACAAATGAAGCATGAAGCAGATAGGAGTCGTCAGAGCGCGTGAATTACGGAGAATCTAACAGGAGCGTTGTCAGTGACGTAAGTCATTCCATGGGATACTTATATGCTGGCGATGGAGAATGCATACGGGGTAGGTGATATCGGCGTTACAAAGGATGTTAACCGGGCCAAGCTCTATTTGCCCATCTAAAAATCTAGGTAACCCTTATAAGCTTTTTCCAAAGCGGTGCAAGTATGGGTTAATTGTAATACTTTGGCGACATATGGGCATTTTGTATGAACAATTTTAAAACGGTCTAGTGTCTCGTAGGTCAAAATATCTGCAGGAGGTCTGTTCTAAATGAGGAAATAGACGATGATGCAAAACCTCCCCCTTCGTTTTGTCTTGGAGTATGAAACTTCCTTGGTATGAGTTCGGTCACGAAAACGGTAGGGTGCGTCTTGAGCGAAACATAGATCAGTGATGGAAGAATGCGTTTTAGAATGTAGGAAGTTCGGTAGACGATAAACATTAAGTCTCATACATCGAAGACATAGGATTTCAGGTTTAAGTAGCCCACACCTCTCTTTGTAATTCAGGGGAGATGATGAGCGAAGTAAGTGCTTGGTAAAGGACTGCTAAAATCTTTCGATCGCAAGTCCATCAGACTTGCGCTTGCTAGTCCATACCAGAAAACATTACACGAATTGCTATCTGGCGTGGGAGTTCTAAAAGTCCTGCAGATAAGGGCTACCCCCCTGTTAGTTTTAGCCATCTGGTGGGAGACTTGTTTTTGAAAGGTCAACGTGCACTAATACTATAGACCGAGATCTTGTGCTAGCGGAGTGGTGGGAATGCACGGGGTCTTTCAGGAGAGTGGTTCAGAAGGAATGTGGCTTTCATACATGGGAATGGCACTCTTAGCACAGTAAAAAACCATCTTTCAGGTGTTGCTACATACATCGAGATCCTTCAGGTTGCCAGCTATTTTGGTGAGGGTATAGATCAAGATATGGGATTCAAAGGAGTAGACTATTGTGATATCATCGGCGGATGGAAACGCGGTGCTTGTGATCTTGTGCTTAGATAGGATGACAACCAAGAAAGGAGTGGGTCTGTTATGCCTTAAGATTTAACCTTAGTCAGCCACTGGGAACGAGTAACACAATCAAGTGCTTCTGTCATATCAAGGAAGATAACGAAAACTACCTTGCAAAGGTCAACCGACTTCGTGATTGGATTAAAAAAATCAAGATCGCGGGTCGGACACGAACTACCCGTTAAGAATCCATGCAGGTTGTTATTTATTAACCCACGGGTGAGGATGAAATGGATAACTGCTAGTTCCCTTATCCTAGATGTGATGAGAGTGTGGTTTATGGGGTCATAGTTAGCAGGTTCATGCAAGGCAACTTTCTTATGAGGGGTACGATAACGGATGATTACCCCGGGATGGAAAAATGCTTTGTGACATGGAGAGGTTAGGTGAGTTCATCGAAAGCATCACAATGTCCGGGCCGGCGAAACAAAACGGAGCTGAAGTGGTACCAACGGGCCCAGGGAGGGCCAGGGGCGGGGTGGTATTTACAAGCTTTCTGACTTCATTGGCTGAGAACACTACGGTTGACAAGTTATTGGCAGTGAAGGTGAAATCCTGGGTCGAACCATTGTGGTCTGTGACGAAGGTAGAAAAGGAGAAATTATTGAATGCCTCAGCGACTGACTGCGACGAGCTAACATAGATGTTCTTTGATAAGAGCATTTCTGGTATTTTGATTGTAGAGCGGAGGTTTCGGGTTATGTTAAGAATGGAGAGGTAGATTATTTTATTTGGCTGGTTGATAGCATACAGTTCTCGCTTTCTCAGCTTGTTTTCTTTTCCGCTTAGCGGCTGGCGTGAGAGGTGGCTAGGGCATAAGAAACATAGAGACGTCGTTGGGCTTTTCGTAGGCAGACTTCAGCTTCCCCAATTTAGGTTGCATTTTCTGCTGCCCGTAGGCCCTTCTCAAACTCACTTGTACTTTCCCGGCAAAAGTGAAATTTGGAGAGCAGAATAAGTCGGAGTAAATCACATCCGATACCAGCTGGAGATCATATGTCAGGGAGAATTCATCCCAGGTTTGACTAAGCAGGATGGTGTGTAGAATGTCTTAGTTAGCATTTCGGAAAGATTTTTGATTTTGAGGACGTTCCTGATGAAGCCGTCGAGCGGAGAATATAAATGTTATGGCTTCATGGTCCCAACCAGGAAAGTGGCTAAGGACATTTGACTCTAGTTCCGAAGGGCATAAATAAAGAAAATGTCAAGAATATTTATCCCTCTCGTTAGTGACTTTACTTGTTGCGTCTATCCTCTTGCACGGATATATGAGGTATGATTGCTTTATTTCGGAGACGAATTCGGGATTGTCCAGCAAATATCGGGAAGGTTGAGATCCTCTGCTATTGCTTTAGCAGCTTGCCGGATATCAGCTTCGTGACGGAAAGCCTCAGTGATTGTATTTACATCGCCCGAGTTTTAGCTCGGCGGACAGTAAACACAACCAATGATGAGCTGCCCCTGAAGCGGTGGTATTGTGATCCAAACAGAGTCTTGGATTTTGTCAAGGACAGCAAGTTGGAGTAAATGTGTTGCAGGACCGTTCTTACTATAAGCAAAGCATCCACAACCACTTCTCTCAGGTCTGTCCGTAGGTCCCTGAGATGTGTCTCAGGGGAGTTCCATCGATACGCCAAGTTTCAGTTACGAGGAACGTGTCCGGTTGAGATTGCTGTGCGAAGGGGCGGACGGATGTAGGTGTGCTCACAAGGGAGCTAGCATTGGGAAGTGCCATAGGGGAAACTACCATTATCATGGCCATGACGAAAGTATGGCCCTTTGAGTTGGCTGCCAAGTTTCGAGGTGTCGTTGCCCCTGGTGGAGTGTGGTGTGGTGTAGGGGGGGGGCGAGTGTGGTATGGGAGGAGGCGGGAAATTCAGAGGAAACGGAGAAACTAGCAAATTCAATGGGATGGCATTGAGTCCAAAAGCTCACGACTACTTGGAAAGAGGAGCGGGAAGCTTGATGTGGCTGGGTGGGCCGTAAGTAGCCATCCGGAATTGCATTTACATGAGATACCGGGAAGACGATCTGAATAGTCTTGCCGAGATTTCCTCTTTCTTTATTGGATGAAGTGTTGTTATGTTTCCTTCTACCCGGTGGTGTAGGCCTGATTGGGATGGGAGAGCGAGGCTCGGGTCCCCGAGGTAAGAAGACTGAATTGGCAGATTAGTTTACTTTACTTATTTTCCAATTCGTACCGTAAGCCGGTGAAAATACATCCAGTCCCGCGTCTTTCTGAGGTATACAAGGAATGGCTAGTTCTGACGTCGATAGTTGAGGGATTGCTGATTTGACCTTAGGCACTGGGGTGTTTTCCCAAATTGGTGTTGGATTTTGGATCCCTACTATCGTGGGCTTTCGGCTTTGGAATATATGCCGGCATGAAGTTTGTAAGTTCGACCAGACACTCCTTGAGCCAATCGCAATGATCATGTCATCTGGGTTTTGAATGATAATTTGGTACTAGTTTTGGAGTCAGGGGACTTTTATCAGCTTTGTAGGCTTCAAAGAGCACATTTGGGTGAACCGTTCTATCATGAATGATTTGTGAGGTTTGGTGCTTGCGAAGTGGCTCAAATGGAGTGGAGAATAATAAACTACCTAGGCCGACAGCTATTTTCCCGCCAATCACGGAATAGGTCTTTTGACGGTGGCCGGCGTTTGGTAATTTAACCTACCGAGAAGGACTACTGGCCAAATGTGCACCAAGGCTGCCGTTTTTGGCATGGCTTTTGTAAACTTTTCTATGTAACGAGGTTTTGACGGGAACTGTCCTTGCTCGAGTGAATCCTTTATTATCGACGACAAAAGACTGTCGGCTGATGGGTTCATTGACAGCAACTTCAGTAATAAACTAAAGTAGGAGCAGACATGTATTTCACGGCGAAGATTTGCAGAGTCTGACACAGAAGCACGGTTGTGAATCAGGGTTGCAAGCATTTAGGATTACACTCTTAGCAGTTGAAAGAGGTAATCTGTCCCGAATGTCGAATACTATGGCGCTGTTGGCTTTTTTGGTGCTTCTTAAGATTTCAGAGGCAACTTTATGGAGACGCCAAGATTAAGTTGGCCTGGGAGTGGAGTACAGAAGGGTAGAGCAGGAAATCTAATGGACTCAACTGACCGACGGTTTGGTCAAAAGCGCCGAGCTGAGGGGAAGAACCATTCATTCTTTTTGCTTACTTCGGCGGCTTGCCTGTTAGCATCTTAAAGCATGTCCATGAGGGATACTGAACAATTATTTGGCGTTCTTTGCGGATGAGGCTCTTACAATGGCGGTCGCTAGCTGTGATTTAGGGCCAGTGGCTTGTAATGGTATGCATGGCTAAGCTGTTGGAGTGATTGGTAAGTAATTAAACGCTATATTGCAGGAAGTTAAGCGGTGCCAGTAGGGGGAAAACTGGGAGATATTTTTCCTTTCAGTTCACTTCAGTTTGCACAGGGCATATATTGGCCATGGCCAATCGAGCGCCCAAAATTTCTTCCATGGTATGCACCCTAGGTAGGCACTCACCACTGTGCAGTTTATTTCTTCGAATCCTCGCTAAAAACAGAGGGGAAACGTAAAACCTCATTGCAAATCAATTGCGACGATCAATATGCTTCGTGAGCTTTCACTGAGTCATTAGGTAGCAAACAAAAACTTTCATTATTCAAACAAGTCACATCCTCCTGTATACTAATGTGCTCAAAATTCGCTGTCTGAAAAAATCTCATTCCACTTAAGATCTAGGGCCCCCTTGAATGCCAGGGCGGTCCTCAATTTTTTACCTCTTCTGGCAGTCTTCTCCGGTAGTTGACCAACCTTTTACTAGGGAAGTGGGATCTAGCTATCAGTCCAGATCGAACTTGCTCCAGCTTCTTTCTGTGACTTCTTGTTCTGGGGCCTGTTGCCATTTAGAGCATACGTTTCGGACCAAGGCCAGAAAAACCTTTGATCATCTCAAATGTCTTTATGAGACCACCTCCTAGTCTCCGCCTCTCCAAAGAGAAATACCTGAGGTCCCGGAGCATCTGCTTCTATTTTCTGCCTTTCTGACCTCCACTCGTGCGCTTTGCAAAACGTTTTACACTAACCAAACAGGTGGTATCTTTATCGTAGAACAGTGACCATGCCTGAACACAGTTTCCTAAAGAGGGATCCAACTTTAGGCATGTATACTGGCATGGAAACCCTTGGCTGTCTGCACGAAAAGCTAATCTCAACTTGAGAAGCTCAATGCGTGCCTTTCTTTGAAGCTGCTGCCTATTGATCCGACCACTTAGGGCCAGAGGCCAACAAAATTGTGGGGTCGTTCGCCCTGTTAGCTGCCTTTGCAGTAAACGGGCCTTGGTAACGTGCAACCGCCAGGCTTGTCGCAGACTGTGACAACAATTGGCGCTTTCCAGCTTTGAGAGGTAAGTCCCAATTCTGTGCCGGATAATAACGGCAAGTATGCCCCTGCTCAGCTTCTCTCTCCCTTGAGCTGCCCCTAACTCCACGTCATCTGCGGAGGCGAAGCTTGATGACCGTAGGACTCAGGCTAAACCATTTATAAACAGAAGAATCATAAGTGTCCCTAGCATAGAACCCTTTGGTACTCCACTCTTGAATCTGGTAGCAAAATTGGTGCAAATTCACTCAGAAAGGATCGGTTTTCGGCCGATTTTTGGCCGATTTTCGGTCGGTTTTTGATCGGTCTGTTTAGTAGCTATTTTTACCGGATCAATACTGAATTCATGGGGAGGAAATTAACAACCGAAGTTATGCGGAATACTTGGTTGGCGTTTTACTGTAATGTATTTCTTTGATTCATCAAAAGGTCTCAAAAAGTTGGTAATGGTTGTTCCATATTACTCCCTCGAACTGAGTAAAATAAAGACGAGTAATTGCAAGATACGAATCAGGTGATATGACTGAGCATCGTGATACATATTTTGGATTATTGAAGTAAATTACGAAAGTATTTCACGTATTTCAAAAGATTGGCACAAATCTTCCAAAATCGTTTGGAAACCGTCTAGGGAATCGATCCGAAACCACCCAGAAACTGCTCGAAAACCAATCGGCGTGATCGTAAAAACCGCTCGAGAACCGGCCGGTTTCTGAGCGGTTTGTGCCAATCTTTTGAATTACGTGACACGCCTCCGTAATTTATTTCAATAACCCAAATTACGTATCACCATGCTCAATCATACCTCCTGATTTATGACTTTCTAATAACACGTCCTTATTTTGCCCATTTTGAGGAAAAAATATGGAACGCAAGTTGCCAATGTTTTAAGACCATTCAATGAACTGAAGAAATAGGTTAACATAAAACGTCAACCAAGCATTCCATATAACTTCGGTCGTAAATTTCCCCCGCATGAATTCAATTTTGATCCGGTAAAAATAGCTACTAAACGAACCAATCAAGAACCCACTGAAAACCGATGGTACGAACGGGCTGGATGCTACAAGGGGACTTCCTCTTATTCAGAATTATTTTCGCCTATCCTAACGTAGAACGTTCCTGTAAGTAAGTCCTTCATCCGTTCCCAAATCTGCCGATTTATACCGGATGACTTCAACTTGATTAGTAGGAGCCAATTTTTTACTGAGTCAAATGCCTTTCTAGGGTCGGGGTAACATACCTCCACCTGTTTCCGTTCATCCACTCTTTGAGGAACTCCGTCTATTGCACTCACTAGGTTGGTCAGGCACGACCCGTTTTTGGAAATCCATGGGCGGATTCACGGACTGCCTTTAACTCCGGGGTATTAAAAGTGGTGAGGGAAAAAGTGACCAATTACGTTCGGGAGACTGGATAAAAATAGGCTACTTAGGAAGTGTTTTGAACGATGGATTAGGTTTCTAAGAAGCCACAAGTCTCTAAAAAGGTCTATTGTATTTGTTATTTGTTAATTAACTGACCTCCGCAGGTCGGTATGAAGTAGTTAGTGCACTATCAGTTCAGCTTGGTTCGGTTCAGTTCTTTTTGTACAGGATAGGTAATGGCCACGGCCAATCGAGCGTCCCAAATTCCTTCAACCATATATACACTAGTTATGCACCCATCACTGCCGAGTGCATTTTGTGGGGTACTCGATAAAAATAAGAGGAAAAACAGAAAAGCTCATCGCGTTAACTGCAAGAGTCAGTACGCATCCTGGGCTTTCATAGAGACAGTGGATAACGGGCAAAAAAGTTGAATAAAACATTCTCCAGAAGGACAGCAAAGCTCCCCGTCACCCATCCAACTAACACACTCAAAGCTCACTACAAGGATTTATCTTGTGCCACTTGCTATCTAGGGCAACTTTGAAGGACTGGATGGTCTGAAAATCTATCATTCCACCAGGAAGACCGTCTCAACTGCACTCTATCCTATTACTAATGAAGTGCCATGTAGCCACCAACCCTGCTCGGACTTCCATCAGCTTCTTCTTTTGTCCACTTGTTCTGGAACCTGGAGTCACTTGAAATATACTCTCCGGTCTAAGGCCAGAAAAGCCGTTCATTATCTCTAACGTTTCCGTAAGGTCATATCGACTTCTCCTCTTCTCCAATGTGCAAACATTCAGATCACGGAGTCTTTACTTGTGCATCTTACCACTGTGCTCTTCAACCATTCGCGTGGCAAGATGTTGAACTTACCCTAGACAGGCACCATTTTTTCGTAAAAGGGTGACCATGCCCACACGCTACCTTCTGAGTGAGCTCGTACTGTAGCCATATGAATAAGCTCAAATACTTCCAGCTGACAGCAAGATTATGCTAATCGCAGTCTGAAGAGCTCGCCACGAACCTTTTGTGCCGCAGCGCTGCACTCCTCCGACCATTTAAAGTCACTGCTTATGATGACCCTGAGGTTTTTTGCCCTACTGACTGTTTCTGCGGTGGATAACCCCTGGTCATGAGCGACAGTTAGTTTTTGTGTTGACCTTGACAACAAATGGCCTTATTCGGCTTTCAATTGTAAGTCCCGTTTGCATGCCCAGCCCGGGACGGTATTATTATCCCTGCCTGAGCCCGCCCTACCTTCGAATCCAACAATCTTCGCCTCATCCGCAGAACCAAAGCTAGCCGGTTAAAGAGCGGATGCCAGGTCGTTAATAAACAATAGGAATGGGACCGGGCCTAGGAGTGATCCCTGAGGTACTCCACTGGTGACGTTCACCAAACTGGAGCACCTGTTCCCTACTTTGACGTGAAGCGTCCTGTGGGAGAGGAAGCCCGCCAGCCACCTATATATTGGCCCACCTTTACCGAACGTCTCCAACTTGCATAGCAAAAGACTATGATTATCGGAGTCTAAAGCCTCGCTGAACTTGCGGTAGCGTACCTCAACTTGCATGCCTTCTTCCAGTCGTCAAGGTACTTCATCTGAGAAGCACAACGGATTTGTCAGGCAAGATCGATATTTCAGGACTTAGCATTGAGTGCTTCAGTAAGTACTGACAGATGTGGGCATGGATGATCTTCACTAGGGCTGTACATGGGATACTAGTTGGGCTTACCGGCGTGTAGTTTTGCGTAGCTGACTATAATTCACTCTTATTTATTGCCACGAGGGCCGCGACTTTCTAGTCTTGGGGCAGTTTACTCCGATTTAACGTGGACCTGTACAGCCCGCATGCCCAAGGAGCTAGGATATCGGCCAACGGCTTGATGCTAGCTGAGTATATGCTATCTGGGCCCGCTGACCTGTGGCTGTTTAATTCCTATAGCTATTGACGCACGCTCCTCTCTAGGAGGTTTAGTTCGTTTAACCGAGGAGAAGGATGAACCAGGGCCAAATCGACTCATACCTAACTATCTATCCCATGTACACTACCAAAGTATTCCCCCAGGGCGTCGGCTTCGCCCCAGTCATCAGTGACAATACCGTGGCCCCTGGTGGATGGTCGACCCACGGCATTCTTTGTTGAGCCTTTCGACTGCACGTAGCTGCAGAATGTTTTCAGCTGTTGTTTTAAGCACTGGACCCCTCTAAATACGAACTCCCGCCCGGAAGTTCTCAGAAGGCTCACAGCCTCGTTTCCAAGCTTTCTATAGCGGTTCCAGGCTAGATGACTGCCGAGAGCTTTTTGCCGGTTCCAGCAGCTGTTTCCATGTTTGATGGTCTTGGCCCTTGAAGCTTTCAAGCACTTGGGTTTCCCCCCCTCCTCAACCCTTCGTTTCGAGGGTCCTAACTTTTCTTGTAGGGCAATCAGGGATCCGTTTATGACACGCCAGCGCTCCTCGACAGTTCCTCCCTCTATCGTGTCCCAGGTCAAACTCATCGCCTTATTACGAAGCTATCTATGTTCATGCTACCAAAGTGTCTAAATAGCCCTGAGGGTAACTTGGGTTACCGCGTGCATTGGGCGATTTTGACAACCTAGTGATCGCTCTTGCCCAGCGGTGCACAGTACTGCAGTCCAGACACATCGTCGGGGAGGTTTGTTATTGCTGGATCCCGTCAAGGATGGAACTCGCCCAGACCTATATCTGGTATTTTCCCTGATATGCTGGTGCAAACCATTGACCTGGAGCCATTCTCAGTAGGTTTGCTCCTCCGACCCCGGCAATCGGACCTCAGCCGTCCAGTACATGTGCGGAAGATCAAAGTCACCCACGGTGGGTGTCTTCAGTGCTTCCTTAACTAGCTAAGCCAAAGTTCGCGGTTTGTACTCGGTGCCCTGTAGACATAGGCAGCGTCAACCCTTACGCCCGGACGGATGGTCGTAACGGTGCACAACCAGAAATGAGAGTGTACATCTTGGTCTGTGACTCAAGGTGGTTTGTACCTGACCTTATGAGGATGGCTGCTCCTCAACCACAGCCTTTGTGTTCTATATTCTGCCTGTAGATTGCAAAACATTTATTTATTAGCCCTGGCACACGGTCTTCCTTATAAAGCCGCGTTTCCGTAACGGCACTTATTAGCTCTTTGCGCTCCCCGGGGGTTTTGGTGAGTTCTATTCTTTTGTTTCTTGTATTACACGCGTTAGTAAAAACCAACGCGTTTTCTCCGTCTCTTCAGTGTCTCTTATCATTCACTCCTGTCTGGTTCTCAGGTGCAACGCCTGGAATGTTGAGAAAAAGCTTTTCTCCGGTCGTTCCTACTGGGGCTCATGACGCCGGCTGAAGATCCAGAACTTCCAACGACTCCCAGTCCATCTCTATAGGAGCTGACGCAACATCCAGGCTGACAAAGGTAGCACTATCTTCCACCTACTGAAGGTACTGCCAATTCTCATCATCCAGCTTGTCTTCAATTACCACTTTTTCCGACCCCGCACGCGGCTTCTTCACTGCTATCAGGGCCGGAGTCTGAGAGCCGAGTATGGCTTTCTGATGAACTTGTTGGTTTCTTACCGGCACCCTAGCTAGTCGAGCCAGGTTACCCCTCCCCCCGTGCTAGACCATCACGCCTTACTCCTTTCATGTCTGGCACAATTTGGTGTCTGCCTTTGTTGTTGTGAGCCACTATTGTCAACCCTTCCGGCAGTCTGCCCCAGGTGGCTTCATCAGCGAACTCCACTAGCATTGGCCTCGCACAATGTTTGCCTTTGTTCCCAAGTGATGACTTCTGTTTCCCTGTTCTGCACACCCTTCCTGGGGTAGTAGGGTACGGAACACCTGAGACTTGCAGTATGTCGTAGGCCCTCCCCCTACCTATGTCCCGCTTGGCTTTCCATTCCCTTATGAAAGGTTTTTCTTGATTTAGGATCAGAATCTCGCGTCTTGAAAACCTGTCCGTCGACAAGATCTGCCTTTGCAGATCCTTCACTTTGTTCCCCAACAAGCGCAGGTTCATCCGCCCCAGCTGGCTCGTCTTGCGCTGTCTCAGGGCCGCCTTGCTCTTCTGGGCTTCTGCTCAGACCACTTGACATCGTCGGTCTGCTTCAAGGGAGTTCAAGCAGCAACCTCATGGCAAGCTCTCGGAACTGGCTTACTTGCTCTAACGGCTGTCGCCTCAGGTGTGCCTATTATTTTCGAAAACGACTTCTTTCACCCTGATAGCGCTTTTGGGGCTTGTGTCTGTAGTACTACTTCGTGGGCGTTGGTCCTTCCCTTGGACCTGCAGTTTAAGGGCTAGACCGGCTGCCTCCTTGCAAAGAGCACAGACTCACTCAGCTCATGGGTTCCGTTTTTAAAGGACACAGATATCTTTTGCCATTCTTGAATACCTTGGATGAGCCCACTCCTTTCTCACCTCGCTTTCTATACCGTTTACCACAACCCTTCGGCACTAAGGTGCGAAACACGGGTAGGAAACGCGCAACATACCGAAAATCACCAAACTAAGGGGAAAATAGATCAAATGTTCTTTACGAACACATAAAATAAAACCCTGACACTTGAGGTATATCCCTTCAACACAAAGGAACAAAAAGCTCCAAGCGAGAAAAGATGGCTTCACAAAACCACCGAATGCTACTCGGCAATACTGCAAGGAAAATAAAAAATATTCTCCGAAAAAGGCGCACCCTGAAGGCAATTATGGTACGCTCAGTAATGTGGAATAAACTGGATTTTGATGTATTATGTAAACTGCGTTTCGTTCAACAGGCGTAGCTGAGGTGTGGGCCTCAAGGAGCTCCGCTTTATCATTCCATGAAGCGATGCTTGGCCTGAAGTGGAAATGACTCGGAAGGAAATACTCTGAACGCATGCGGATTTTCTAAATATACTAACAGATCCACTGATATGAAAAGAAAGTAGTAAAATCGTGGATATTTTATGTTATCCTCAAACGTGACGGTAAACTTTACCGAAAGAATGAACAGCCCTTCGAGTAACATATGGAGGCTTAGTCGTAGCTGCAAACTAATGTATTATTCGTACAAAGTGGACGTAATGAGTGTATAGAAGTTTAAAAATGTGTACAATCTTTGAGCACCATGACAACTAAATACAATCGAAAATGTCCAAACTACGCAGCCTTTTACAGTTGGCTTTCACCCCAACCTCGGCACTCCCTGTTAAATCCACAGGGTATTTGGTTTCCTGGACCTGCGACCTTCTCATTCCTTGATATAATTTGCTTCTTTTTGAGACCAAGGCTGTCTGCTGGTGAAGAACTGGTCCACAGCCGTATCAAAAGTTTTGTTACATACCAACAAACGCAGTGCACATGAGCCGTGATGGTTCAAATCATTTTATACGTCTGAAAATTCAAAAGGTAAACAAACACCATTCAAACGAGGTGAACGAAAAAAGTTACCCAACTAATGATATATTATTCGCAAATGAAAAACACCTCGTGTTTATGACACAAACCCTTTTGTGTGCCCTTGTCCCACATGTTTTATCCAGAGTGCGACTTTTACTTATGATGTACCCCTCCAAAGGTTGACCATAGATGACGGCATTGATCTCCGTACCTGAGTGACAGCCTTTTCCAACAAATCACCATCACTGATGTTGAATATTCTTTATTTCTCTGATCAGGGTTTTCAGAAATTTGGTCACATCCTGCGGTTGTTTCTCGCTAGAGTATACACCAGCGAGAAATGGGGTTGAGATGATAGGTGTAACCAGCCCTCCAAGAATTGTCAACATAATCCCCTTTGACGCATTGAACGGATGCAGCTGCACTGGCAACATTCTTTGGTTCACTCCTCAGGCAGGCTTTAATATCTTGACGAGTGCTTTCTGTAGACCACTGCGGCGGTTTTCATAGGGCTTAATTCTGGAGAACTGAATAGCTCGCGAAATACCTGCAGATGTTCGCGCTTCCTGGGGCAGAGTAGGGATATAAGGTCCCAAATCGGTAAGTACTACGTTCATCTCTGAAATTCCTGTTACGTTACGGATGTAAAACTTTTGCAATGTTTCCTTAATCGCTATGAAGTTTGTAGAAAAACAGTAATAAAAACCAACGCTTATTTGTTAGAAAAGCCCCTTATAAACGGGCATCAACTAATGACTCAAATAAACCTGCACCATCGACACCTGAACACGTATGAGGTACTGTTTGCGGTCCACTATCACCGATTGGCTTCACCGGGCAAGTTTCGAGTAACTTCAAGACTCGTCGAAGTTGACGAAAATATCGTTGACTGACAGCTCTTGCTTTGGGTTTCTCCCGACAATCGCAATGCATTATACGCCACATGATCGTAGCAGATATAACGAACCGAAGGTAAAAAACGATACAGCCTGTATATTAGGTCCTCTCATCCGGTTAAAAGTCCAGTCCACTTTGTACTAGTCGTAACAAGAGGATATGCAAAAGATGGACACTGGAAAACGGGCCAACCGGGAGTGATTGCATTTTCAAATAAATTCACCGAAAACAATAGCAGTAATGAGGTTTTGAACATTCACCGAAAAATGCTGCAGACTGTCCGCCTGATTGTGATGACCAGTAACGAGACTCGCCGAAAAACGTCGAAAATTGTTAACCTTAGCGCGGAATGATGGCATGAAGCTCCAACCATACTCCTTCTGCACTATTAGTGATACGTTCACCAACATGGACGTGCCTATTGCTGGCAAGTTGGTCAAGTTGGTCAATATACAAGCACTTCTATGGAAAATCTGAGCACAGTAACGAATTAAAAAGTGTCCGCCTGACAGTGAGTCATCCGTTTGCGCAGTGCTCATTGCCAACCTGTTTGTGGTTCAATCGTGTATACCAACATTGGTCTTTCGAATTTGCGAGCATCCATCTGAAGCTCTCTATCAAAACAACCGATAACAGTTCATTGATAGCAGTGGTGCACTGGTTCCTACTTCTCAGCAGAAACCATACTGGAATATCAGAACAATGGCCGGAATTGGAAATTGGGGGCAAAATTTCAAATTATGGTTAACTTTTGGCCGTCACTTTGTGTAGCTTCTATTGTCACTGTTCCTGTCAACTTGTTAACTGTCTATATCGCATTCATTTGTTATTACTCCTTTGCTTCAATAAATTGTATGAGACCGTGGACTATGTAAATAACTAACAGTATTTCGTAATTCAAACTGTCCATTCTCTCCCTAACTAAATTCCACCTTCATCCATGATGAGTCACCCACCGAAAAAGGAGCTGTTAGAGCAGGACAGAGGCCCTGTTTTGTTTTGCGTCCACTTACTATTACTACTAAGAAAGGCTAATCTCAGACGTTGCTTGAAGCCTGAGCTATCAAATGGTCTGGCAAACGACTTCATAAATATCTGTTTGGATCCAAGTTCACCTGTATTTCTGACCACAGAGCACTACGTTTCTATTTTTGGCCCGTCCATTTCATTACAAAAGCCCACCTCTGCGATAGTCCAAAGACGGTGTAAAGCACTTTTTGCATAAGATTACTATATTTAGCATCGCAGTGGAAGACAACTTTCATACGTAGATTATCTATCCAGGTGAACTCAGTCGGGTGCTCCATGTGACTGTGATTCTCCAGCTAAGCCACTACTTCCTATGAGCCAACAAGGTCCAATTCTCGATTCACGTAGATACCTTGGACCTTCTCTCTCTGCCTTTTAATGAAAATGAGAAACCAACATGAAGCTGTGATTTCCTGATTTTTTTCAAGGAGAGGCTGGTTAGCCATGACACTAGATAAAATTCCGCCTTCAAAGGGCCGCATTGTGGTTCCTTTAGCAATCTCGCAATTATCACCATTTGATTCCCTTTTTGATCACCAAGGTGTTAAGAAGATGATAGTCCTTGCCCACCTGACTTGCCGATAGTCTGAGACTTACTGTGATATCGTGCAAATAATGATAATAATAATATTGGTTTATTTCGGAGACGCCCGGAGCATGTTAAAAGCATGATTTTGTTCATACAGAAGATTGGAAGGACACATTTAATTTGTGTAAATGCGAAAATTTGCATGAAACCGTAGGATAGAAAAACTCAGAAGGGGGAGTAAAGCAGGATGAAAATAGGATAAGTGTATGCGCACCATAGAGATTGTAGGGGTTCAAATGAACTCAAGGGCAGATTTAAATGGACTACTGGTGCGTTTGGAAGTCAAGGTCAGACAAGGAGTATGACTGGTTCGGATGGAGACATCTGGAGGCCGACAGATTTGCATGAGAAAGGCTAGAAATCGGTATAAGAAACCGCAGTAGAGGAAACTATGGAGAAGAAAGTAAGATGCACTGCGGTGAACTAGATATCAATGAGGCATTGGTATTCTTCAACAAATGGTCGGCGGACAGGGCAAAAACACATCGTAAGACAGGAAGAGAGCATTACAAGACGTTGAGAATGGATCAGATGACAAAAACGATTTGGAAGGATTGGATACGGTAGATGTGAGGCACAGATGTAGGATTAACGGATGCATATCATGACGGTCGGCGGGATGATATCGAGATAAATGGCCTGTGATGAACTGCAGGTTGCAAAGCGAATGCATATATACATATATGTGCAAGTATATACCTAATTATATATATATATATATATAAGACGAGCAGAAGCAATAACAATAGGGTCCTTGAAAGGAGTTATCAGTCGTTTGGAGGGGTGGGTAGGGTCAGATTAAATGTTTGTAGAATTGAAGCTTGAATATCGCGTTAAATTATCTTCATGACAGGTGCATATGGCGGCCAAACAGAGGAAAAAAGGTATACGGAAGCACAGTACAGGTTAAAACTTTGAGGAGCCATTCATGAGAGAGTGCAGATGAAGGATAGGATCGAAGAGAGCAAGTAAAAATGGGTCTAATTATTCAACCAACGCGGATGCGACATGTGGTTACGGACCAGAGGAATCGGGAAGTGACAGATCAACCTATTTGGAATTGTAAAAGAACACTTTTATGCAACGTTGTCTTGACAATCTGTGGAACATGGAAAAGCAGACCACACTGGAAGACAAACAGGAGTTGCATGATGCCCAACCTGGTGTATCTGGGAACTGTCAGGCTTGCATGAAATGGTCTAGAAGTTGGTATGGAAAGAGTGGTGGCTGGAGAAGGTGGAGAAAAAGAGGGATCCATTGCTAGGGATTACCTAGTAATTAGACTATGCTACACTGCAGCAGATGGTCAGCGGACAAGGGGCAAAACTTATCTTAGAACAGGCAGCAAACATTGGTATAAGTAAAGAGGGGTACAGATGGCGAGAATTATCTGTAGAGATTTGATACGGCAAATATGAGTTGCAGATGTAAAAAGAGTGAAGGCATATCATGAAGGTCAGCGGGATGGTAGCATGAGTGATAGCCGGCAAAGAAGTCCAGAATGCAATGCAAATGTATATAAACATATGTATATGTATGTATGTATATATATATAAGTACGTAAATAGATTTGCGAATAGCAGGAGCAAAGAACAATGGGGTACTAGGAGAAAAAATTGCCAGTGATTGGAAGAAGGAGATGGGATTGGATCAAAGTGTACAGGATTGACTTGGGAGAATTCAGACAAAATGTTTCATGACGGGATAACATAGTTGATCAACAGATAAAAAAGACTGAAGGAGCACAAAATTGATGCCGGCCGTAAAGAGAAGATCATAAGCGAGGGAAGATGAAAGATGGGATCGAAGAGAACAGGTAAAAATGGGTCTGACTATTCGACCAAAGCGGGTGCGAAATGTGGTGACGGACGAGAGGAATCGGGAAGTGACAGATCAACCTGTTTGGAATTGTAAAATAGCATTTTGATGTAATATTGTCTTGATAATCGGTGGAACATGGAAAAGCAGACCTCACGGAAAGCCACAGAGAAAAATGCCGGTAGCGAGCTGTAAGCGGATTAAGGGATGAAAGCAATGACCGAGAAAACACAGGTATGACATGATCAATCAGATCATTTTATCGCAGATGAAACACAAGGGAGGCGGAGAACAAAGCAGGAAGCCCCAAAATAAGAGTACCGGTAATAGAAAAAAGGCCAAAGAAAGGAACGCGCGACGGAGTTGGAGCGGTGAAACTGGAGAGCTGTGTGTAGGCAGACAATTGAACAGGTGGATTAGGCAGGTCGATGCCTATGTGGACACTGCCTTTTGGAAATAACCACTGAGGAATCGCGGGGCTAAGAGAGGAAAATATGGTGGCGATGATAAGTTAATAAATGCGAACGTAGAAGAAGCAATGTTTGGAGCGGAGAGTTGTAATATGCTGATTGGTCGTGGGTGCTGGTGTGATTGGTGAGTATTGGCGTTGGGCATGAGGAGAGAGAACAAGGAGGGATTAACTAAACAACAGGCGGTGGGGTATAAGAATGCTTTCAGTGGGCATTCTGAGAAGAGGGTAGTGCCAAGTGCATATAGGATGGAAGCCTGCAGTGACGGCCGGTGGAAAAAGAGGCATCGGCGAGCGGCAGCAGGGCAAAGTGGTTAAGAAGATAGTGACTCAATGCAATGAAAGTTGATGTGGAGAGACGCAAGAGGAGGAAGGACGGAACGGCTAGGTATGCATACAGCGGTAAAGCGACAGAAATGGAAAGTGGTAACAGATGATAGGAACTACAGGTGAACAAACTGTGTCGGAAAAAGGATGGGGGGCATGCAATTTTCAACGGACACTATCAGATTCGGTAGTCTTAGAAAGGTTAGAGAGTGCGATCTACAACGGTCCGACCCCTGTATATTCAAAAACTATACCCTGGATTCTAAATGGACTCCTTGGCCGGTACCACGCAGAGTAAAGGCTGGAATTATTGTCGACTTCCGTGGTCCGTTTCTTGATAAACATTGGGCTTTGTGGATTATTGATTCCTATTGTAGTTCACCAAAGTGCACCTCACAATATCGGCTGACACGGAATGCCAACCAACTGCCATGAGGGAGACATTCATCGGCGAAGAAGATCACTTTATCAACGAAAGGATTACCACCTGGTTCGCGGGAAAAGGATGTTGCCGACTGCGCACACCACACAGATTTTTCACAGTATAACGGAGTGGCCGAAACCCTGTTCTAGAATTGACTGATGCTGTACCGGCAGTCACTCTGCGAAACATCCAAGAGCTTGAGCTAAATGTTAACAGTATCCTTCTTAAATTCAGAAATGTCACATGGGAGCTACACATTCTGGTCCAGAGAAATAATTTGAGTGTCGAGAACTCCGTTTGAACTCAGGTTGCATCGAATCTGCTGACGTATCCCACCGGCGGGGAAATGATCAACGACCGGCTCCTGGAACTGTGTACGGACAAACTGATAAATTCAAGATGCGGATAGTGGGTTGGTGCAATAAAGACATGTTGACCGAGCACAATGTCGAGTTCTAGAAATTTACGCTGATAAACATGAATGTCCAAACATCTCAAGCAATGACTTCGACTTGGAAGTACTTGGAGAAACCCTGTTGAGTATTTCTGAAAACCTGGCCAAAGAATCACGCAAAAGTGTCTAAAATAACCAACTTCGACCGAGCCGTGGTGAATTTGTTAAACGTCCACAGCACAAATATTCTTTATCAGAACCACATTTCAATAAACCTTTATTCCAAAGACGATTATGTAAATAATAACCGGGGATGATTATTTCAAATTTTCATGAAAGTAAACATTCCAGTCAGGAAACGAGTGCGAAAATTCAAAAGGGGCTTAAGCGCTCAAAGTGGTGTGGAAATATATCGTCAGAAATGATCGCCGAGTTGATAGACCACGTGCGACTGAAGCCCACAGTGGGAACCCGATACTCGCCAAAAGACCAAGTGTATTGGCTCGGCGTAAAGCGCCTTCCGGCCATTTAACGGACTGATCACTTACTGGCGTATATCCCTTACTGTCTATCCATCCTGAAAGGTGGTAAACTGTTAGTTTGCCAAACCAACCGTCAACCCGGCCACGGGTTTGGTCTTCATAGCACTTGATCTCACCATTGCAATAATTTCACCAGGAAAACTTTGCCCAGTTGTCATATAGAGATGGATGGAACTCACTTCAGTCTGTTGTGTCGGGATACATAGTAACTGCAGTTGTTACGTGTATTATGGTTTGCGTGCACAATGTTACTTTGCGTTTGGTTCCTGCGACCTCAGTAGTGAGCAGTTCTCCGACCGCTCTGATAAAGCTTGTCAGGTAACTATGGAAAACCGCGTACAGGTAAAATAAATTTTGTTTGACCTCACCGCCCCTCCATCATTTTAGCCGGCTTTATTATGAACGGCTTTTTCATTTTGCAAAAGTTCTTTAAAGTTTTATCACGATCCAGTGGTATTCCTTGCCCTGGATCACTAGGTTTCCTAGCAAAAAAGCAGCTTGCTTTGCACAACGGACCTAGCAGAAACAACACAAATTGTTTCAACTTGAGGAATTTAAAAGGTGGCTTTCTCTTGGTGTTAGGAGCGGGAAGTTCTAGGGGACCGTGTAGTCGCCTACACTTCCGGATAACAGCATCATGTTTTTTAGTTGGACCATATCGGTAACAGTACGGGACGCAGAAACACATGGAATAAGTTAGGTAATAAGGACGCTAATCAAGAGTCAATAGACGCTGTCGAACAAGCCACCACCTGCACTCATTCGTCTTGGTGTATACATTACAGAAATGGGTACCCTTGCCTGTTCATTGCTAGATCGGCCAGAGACAGAGCCTCCTTATTGGTGAAATGGCTGGAAAGCGCGGCCACAGATCAGGTAGGAGACAATCAGTCCACAATTTGTTATCATTTGATCATCCGCGGTATTGCCCCCATCGCCCCACCTTATGTTTTAGTAATAAGAAAAAGTTCAGGAAAGAGGGTGAAACCAACTGAGGGCAACCAAATGGGGACAGGGTCCGGCGGCATTTTCACCAGCACCCATTCACAAACTTGGAAGTACACAAAAGGCCAAGACAAGGCGCACCTACATATTTGCACGACGGCGGAATCATGTTGTACCTATCATGACATGCGTCTGTTTATCGCCCCGTAGTAGATTGGTGGGACTGAACATTATTGCTATCTTAATTCCTCCCGCCTGAGCTACCATTCTATCACGCCAATCAGTAACGGTACTTCTGCAAACAAAAATCCTCCGCAGACAATCATCGTTTTTGCGGTCCATAGCCTTCGGTCACGGAGTTCTTTCAGCGGCCATCCCAACCAACGTTGAATACCTTCACGTTTGCACACGACACGACCTAGAAGCACAGGTTCCAGTTACGTTTAATCTGCCCTATTATTTGCAATAACTTTGCCACGCCCAAGAGGAACAGTGTCTTCTGAACATTGCACGTAAATCGATTTTGGTAGATATATCAAGGCTGCACATTCAAACGAAAATTTGTGCGTATCTGCACCTCCCTTCCAGCCGAGCATTTCTCTTCATCTGGCTCACGAAACCTCCTAGCCATTCTAACCACAGACCGAACTTAAAAACTTGCAGCGGGAATAAATCTGGCTTATTCATTTCTATTCTACCTGCGCTCCCTATGATGTTCGTTTCTGCCAATAATTATCTGACTCGAAGTGTAAAATCAAAGACGAAATTTATCAGCTCGCATACTGAAAGCAGTGTGTTTTGCGAGTATCGAATCAACTTCTAAATCTTCCGCCAGCCATTTACAGTAAGTCCTGAACGATGACAGAAAAAACATAATAAGTCAGCTTATCAAGTTGTAACGGCTCCGAATCGAGCCATTTAAATTTCCTCTAAGCTTCATTAACACGACCTAGAAGCACAGGTTCCAGTTACGTTTAATCTGCCTTATTGTATGCAATAACTTTGCCACACGTAAGTGAAACATTGCATTCCTCTATTCAATACATGTAAAGCAATACTGAACGATTTTCCTAGAAGCTTCTGATATTAGCTATTCGCACCCTAATGCACGACTTCCGGTGTTCATCTTCTATCCAAAGACCATACCCACATTTTCAGTGTGGTCGCAATTCTCAACGTTAGGCTATTGCACCTGTTCACTTTTACCCATTGAATTGTTCTTTTTGTCACACATGGTGGCGCTGTTCGTTTCATCGCTTTCCCACAAAGGCCGGCCTCAATCGACAAGCCTTGAGTTTACCTCACCGTTCTGTGTGCTGTAGTTCGCTGAGGTGTGTGCGCGAGCATGGATGAATATAAAAGGTAGCGTACCACATAAGACTCGACTCAACCTGCAGTTTCCCCGGTCAGTCCTTGTTGGTAGTACTTAAGATCGATGAGTCAACCACAGACCCATTAATTCTTTCTGAGCTTTGCTCGAGAGTCTCACTCAATGTTGATCACAGTGAACAGCAGCCACTGAAGCTTGTCAAAGTGACTCTTTAATCTCACCTTGTCCAGCTCTATGTTTCCCCTTCTCAGTTAGGCAGCCATTTTGATTCACACATTGCGCCACAAAGAAGCGAAGGAACAACCGACTTATTTACTGTTCAACCAGCAGTTTTTATATCATCCCTCATGAAGGTCATTCTAGGAGCTGTGTCTACTGTGCGATCTAGACAGCTGCACCTTAATACCAGGGTGTGTGTGCATACACCACTGCCTTTATATGTGTGCCAGTGGAAGCTAACGAAAGCCAACTTCAAGCCACTTTTGTTTCAACGCCGCACTGTTACTGTCTGGTCTTCCATTGAGCCGTCTGAGCTGGCTACTTTAAGTGTTTGTATTCTCAGTTCGAGAGCTATGCAAGGCATTCTATGCGCGACATCCTGATCAACAATAACAGTCCCGCCATTTAAGGTACAGTAGTGTTCAGAGAATAGAATCTACCAAAAGCTTGCAGCCGAAGGGAGCAGCAGGCCCCCGGAGAACTGCCACTATTAGGGACAAAGTTCTAAACTGAACTGTTAACTGGTTAGAAATCCCCCAACTTTTCGGAAAAATCACTAAAGCCGTGACCATCTAGCTGAACTCAAGCCTCTCGCGGCAATAGACTTGGTGAAGTGGGCCGTCATCACGACCAACTCGGATACGGACTTGATTCCACTTAGTATTTTGCTGTGGGGCTATGGGAAGAGTCGAGTATATCACCCAAAACCTCAGCAATGAGTAAGTATGAAAACGCGGGTCATCTGAGTGCCAAGAAATCCCAACAATCGTGCTGGGTGCTGACCAGCCTACCTTGGTTTGAGGGGTGCAGACTCTTTCGGCTACAGGCGGAAGTGTATCCAAACAACTTGCGTGGCTCGTTGAAACAACGAAGCTTACAGGAAATATAAATGGCTCGATTCGGAGCCGTTACAACTTGATAAGCTGACTTATTATGTTTTTTCTGTCATCGTTCAGGACTTACTGTAAATGGCTGGCGGAAGATTTAGAAGTTGATTCGATACTCGCAAAACACACTGCTTTCAGTATGCGAGCTGATAAATTTCGTCTTTGATTTTACACTTCGAGTCAGATAATTATTGGCAGAAACGAACATCATAGGGAGCGCAGGTAGAATAGAAATGAATAAGCCAGATTTATTCCCGCTGCAAGTTTTTAAGTTCGGTCTGTGGTTAGAATGGCTAGGAGGTTTCGTGAGCCAGATGAAGAGAAATGCTCGGCTGGAAGGGAGGTGCAGATACGCACAAATTTTCGTTTGAATGTGCAGCCTTGATATATCTACCAAAATCGATTTACGTGCAATGTTCAGAAGACACTGTTCCTCTTGGGCGTGGCAAAGTTATTGCAAATAATAGGGCAGATTAAACGTAACTGGAACCTGTGCTTCTAGGTCGTGTCGTGTGCAAACGTGAAGGTATTCAACGTTGGTTGGGATGGCCGCTGAAAGAACTCCGTGACCGAAGGCTATGGACCGCAAAAACGATGATTGTCTGCGGAGGATTTTTGTTTGCAGAAGTACCGTTACTGATTGGCGTGATAGAATGGTAGCTCAGGCGGGAGGAATTAAGATAGCAATAATGTTCAGTCCCACCAATCTACTACGGGGCGATAAACAGACGCATGTCATGATAGGTACAACATGATTCCGCCGTCGTGCAAATATGTAGGTGCGCCTTGTCTTGGCCTTTTGTGTACTTCCAAGTTTGTGAATGGGTGCTGGTGAAAATGCCGCCGGACCCTGTCCCCATTTGGTTGCCCTCAGTTGGTTTCACCCTCTTTCCTGAACTTTTTCTTATTACTAAAACATAAGGTGGGGCGATGGGGGCAATACCGCGGATGATCAAATGATAACAAATTGTGGACTGATTGTCTCCTACCTGATCTGTGGCCGCGCTTTCCAGCCATTTCACCAATAAGGAGGCTCTGTCTCTGGCCGATCTAGCAATGAACAGGCAAGGGTACCCATTTCTGTAATGTATACACCAAGACGAATGAGTGCAGGTGGTGGCTTGTTCGACAGCGTCTATTGACTCTTGATTAGCGTCCTTATTACCTAACTTATTCCATGTGTTTCTGCGTCCCGTACTGTTACCGATATGGTCCAACTAAAAAACATGATGCTGTTATCCGGAAGTGTAGGCGACTACACGGTCCCCTAGAACTTCCCGCTCCTAACACCAAGAGAAAGCCACCTTTTAAATTCCTCAAGTTGAAACAATTTGTGTTGTTTCTGCTAGGTCCGTTGTGCAAAGCAAGCTGCTTTTTTGCTAGGAAACCTAGTGATCCAGGGCAAGGAATACCACTGGATCGTGATAAAACTTTAAAGAACTTTTGCAAAATGAAAAAGCCGTTCATAATAAAGCCGGCTAAAATGATGGAGGGGCGGTGAGGTCAAACAAAATTTATTTTACCTGTACGCGGTTTTCCATAGTTACCTGACAAGCTTTATCAGAGCGGTCGGAGAACTGCTCACTACTGAGGTCGCAGGAACCAAACGCAA
The DNA here is from genome assembly GCA_948099385.1 of Fasciola hepatica. Lineage (NCBI taxonomy): Eukaryota > Metazoa > Platyhelminthes > Trematoda > Plagiorchiida > Fasciolidae > Fasciola > Fasciola hepatica. Next base: position 2,209,896 of record CANUEZ040000040.1, read on the forward strand.
AGTAACATTGTGCACGCAAACCATAATACACGTAACAACTGCAGTTACTATGTATCCCGACACAACAGACTGAAGTGAGTTCCATCCATCTCTATATGACAACTGGGCAAAGTTTTCCTGGTGAAATTATTGCAATGGTGAGATCAAGTGCTATGAAGACCAAACCCGTGGCCGGGTTGACGGTTGGTTTGGCAAACTAACAGTTTACCACCTTTCAGGATGGATAGACAGTAAGGGATATACGCCAGTAAGTGATCAGTCCGTTAAATGGCCGGAAGGCGCTTTACGCCGAGCCAATACACTTGGTCTTTTGGCGAGTATCGGGTTCCCACTGTGGGTCTCAGTACCACTTTATCCTTCCAGTCGTGTATTCTCTCCGTGGAAGCAATTATTGGTGGCTTGATTTTTTTTGTGTACCAATTATTGAAGTAAGTTCACGCTAAGTAATGTTTTGCCTCTTAATTCCATTTCCGACAGTTGTTCTGATACTCCAGTATGGTTTCTGCTGAGAAGTAGGAACCAGTGCACCACTGCTATCAATGAACTGTTATCGGTTGTTTTGATAGAGAGCTTCAGATGGATGCTCGCAAATTCGAAAGACCAATGTTGGTATACACGATTGAACCACAAACAGGTTGGCAATGAGCACTGCGCAAACGGATGACTCACTGTCAGGCGGACACTTTTTAATTCGTTACTGTGCTCAGATTTTCCATAGAAGTGCTTGTATATTGACCAACTTGACCAACTTGCCAGCAATAGGCACGTCCATGTTGGTGAACGTATCACTAATAGTGCAGAAGGAGTATGGTTGGAGCTTCATGCCATCATTCCGCGCTAAGGTTAACAATTTTCGAAGTTTTTCGGCGAGTCTCGTTACTGGTCATCACAATCAGGCGGACAGTCTGCAGCATTTTTCGGTGAATGTTCAAAACCTAATTACTGCTATTGTTTTCGGTGAAAGCTATGAAAATTTATTTCTTCCTGGTTATCCCTCTTCGGCTGAACACGATCCTTCTTTTTTCTCCAATGACAGCCTTTATTCAGGTTGTAGCTAATCAAGTTTTTCCTGCGAACAAAGGAACTGTGGTTCGTCTACGGCAAGTTATGCATATGAGTTCGCGAAATACAAGCTGCACACAGAGCAGGTAACTACCACACCACAACAACTGCGGTTGGTATCATAGTTTGCCTGACTGCCAGGTGGTCATTTGGTTCATGGGCCTGACGGCACCATATTAGGAGCTGACTGTCAGAGGGCAGCAGCTAGAAAAGCGGCGAATTTCAGAGCTTTCAATTGTCGGTCATCATTTCGGTGTAGACATCTGTGTGTTGAATAAAAGGCGACTCACTATCTTATCGACACTAACCTTTGGTTTGCCCCGTCCTTGCTGGGCGCCACGGGAAATCATCTCCGAAGAGTTACTGAAGACATTTTCCGGATAAAAGGCAGCATTCGTCCTGCGGTGTTTTCCGTATGAAGCTGAGTTGATTTTTCTTGTTTCGGATGTCTGGCAAATTGCATTTTGAATTGTTGAAATAGGTGGAGTTGTTATTCTACGTATTCTCTGATTAGAAGTGAAATGCTCCATAATCTTCAGGACATAAGCTCCCTGGGTATCACTTACCCGCAGAATGTCTACTAAATGAACACCCGTGAAACTGACTAAAAATGGTCATTTTGATCGCGGTTCACATACTGGCTTTGATATAAGATTTTTATTCTTCACGTCTTTAGTAGGGGTAACATCAACCAAGACAGTGACAAATTTCTAAGCCTCATTGGAATGATGAATGGGTTTTGATGACCAAACATAATTGGCGCACTTGTCCGCAATGCAGTAGTTAGATATGTTCTTGCATCAAGTATTCTTCAAATAAATACCCACATTAGATAGTGTTAGCCTTACGGTGCTGGGGGAGACTAATTTGAAAGAAAAGCTTACCTTTAAACAATGCGCAAGTTGACTATGAGAATGCGGCTCTTCAAAGTCCACTTAAAGTATTGAACCAGCTGACTGAATTTTCTCTATCTTAGAATTAAACAACCGATAGGTTAATTAAGTTAAGGTCGCCCTCAAAGTGCCAAAGCCTTAGAGTTCGGTGAACAGCTTAGGGACAACCTCGGCTACCAGTGTTCCGAATATGTACAGACAAACAAAACTGTAATAAAGAGAGTGTCGTAAGTTTCCTGAAGAGGATGATAGCTTGAACAAGCCCAAAGAATAAAGGATAATCATATGATATGATGGTATATTTCTCGATCGTGGTCAAGACGCACGCGCGACCTCTTGATCATGGTGTACAACGTTACTCAGAACAATGAACTATACAGTTATTTTAAGAAGGCGAGTCGAAAACGTGAGAAGCAAAACAATATAGCTACAGATAGTTTGAATCGACCGAGTTGATAATGGTGTGCGCGGCAAATACGGTTTAGTCTCGAATTCGAGTCGGTTGGTGGTGGACCGTGGAAATATATCGCTAAGGATGCATTATAAACCAGAGTAGTGCAAGCTGTGGATAACGGAGGCCTATTGAGGTTCTGTGCCCGGAATAAGTTATGAATGGGAGAGATGAAAGAAATGGGAGTATACTCGTGAACTTTGTTGAGTATGAAGAGAACGGCTCTGTATGAAGACAATGGTGGATAATCCCGGTTGTAAGAAACGGAGTGCGTCATGAAACGGGGAGACATGAGCAAACTTTGTGGGAGTGGCCTAGGAAACGATGATTGTGGAGGAAACAGCAATCCACATCAAAGGTGAGTTTAGGATCAGGACCAATAACCCGTATCATTCAGAAAGAAGGGAGCGCAACCTGAAGGCCTTGAATTGGTGAGGAGTCCATTTTAAGCGGGATGACTATCGAAAGTAAAATGGAATTTCGCAAGTGAAAACTGAGTGAAAAACATTCGCGCAGGCTCGCGCCTTATTGTTCTGTTACGCTTGCAAAAAATATATTGTCTTGTGGATTCTCAGTGATATCGGTGTCATAATTGGAGATTATTAGGGTAAAGCAATCTTTCATCTAAAATAAGTTACAGTATAAACGAAGAAATGATTTCTAATAAGCTTCAGAAGTTCAAGCAATGCGCTTTTATTTTCACCTCCATTGTCGCACAGATGAATATCCGTCATCGGGGCATGTTAGCTTAGAGTTTGCTTCATTTCAGTTATCGAGAGTCCAAAAATTGTTCACACCAGGAGGCCGCTTGTTCCCGAGTTGAACGTGTTTAGGCTGGACAACTTACGAAATGCCGCCCATACCATCTCCCTGTAATAAAAGAGGGATGTATCTACACTTGCTTGATAAGAGATATGCTGAAAACCGATAGCCTGATGAGCAGCCAGCGACGTGATTGCGTCACTCACGTGTACTTGGTAAACGCCCATGAAATACCAAGTAAGTGAACCATTCGGCGTTAGTCATATGACGGCATGATCACTGTGACTGAGTTTTAGTTTGTTAAATACTGAATTGCGTTTGAAGTTCCAAAACTACGCCGCAGTCACTACAAGGGTGTTCTCATCAACTTTGCTCCGTGCTATAAATTACCAAGGATGGAAAAGGCCGATAGATAAGAAGTTGCCATGGTCTACGTACAAATTTGCAGCTTTCAAGCCTTATGACTCACCTAAAGGGATAAACGATGGACTCCGGTTTTATCCCGGTGCCTTTGACTTTCTCCGCTGTCATAATCCCAGAAGACGCAAGCAGCATCATACGTGTTGCCGTAGTGAAACACGATCATATGAGAGCTTGACTTGCATTGACGAATTTAGTTAAACAATCCATATTCATCTACAGGTCAGTCTTAGTGAACCCGTCAGGTAAAAAGTATAACCACACAGATTGTGCATAAACACCGGTTAGGAAAATATGTTTCCCCCTTGAAGCCAACAGTTGAACACGCTTTCACTAGCCTGAGAAAGAGCTAGCTATTCCATACAGCAATGCTTGCAGTTAAACTTAGTGTTACATCTGGTTTACCGAAAGAGCTGACAAGCACCACATGGGAGACGCCTGGTGCTTACTTGAGCTTTGGCTAGGAAAATGAACCTTTTGGTGAACGTTAATTCATTTTCATTTTTCCCGGAAAGAAGATCAACAGCTATTGAGACGGCTAGATGTTCGGCTAATCAAAAAGGGTTACCAACAAAACTCCATCACACAAGATTTTGGAAATTGTTCGGACTGGTCTGTGAAAAAATGGAGATCTATCTTCTTTGACTTTCTTTGAGGCTACGATTCGCGTTGCAGCAAATAAAATGGCACGGATTCAAAGCAGTTGGTACCAATTTTCCAATTCATGGGAACTGAAAGAAGGCGAAAGCCGCGAGATGCGAGCGTTTTACTTCCGTCTCTTGCGTAGATGAAACACTTAGGCATGTGCAAAGTGCTCGAAAGGTCACTATTCTCCACAGGCACAAGTGCATACATTCGCAGTTGTTCTGGTTATCAGTTGATTACGGCGCAACCTAAAGTGCTGTCTCTGAGGCTAAAACTAAAATTGATACCTGAAAAAGGGTCAGATACAAATAATTCTTCAACTTGGGAGCCTCCGTGATTAGCATAGAGTATAAAGTTGAGAGCATGAAGCATGAAGGTGTCAAAGTATTCTTACAAAGCCGGTTGGTTCAGGTCAAAACCAGATGAAACCTCAGGGCAGCTCTTTGAGCAAGCAAAAGCCATTCGTATTGGTCGCCGTCAGAAAGTCAACTGGCTGTCATAAATTTCTAACTAATGGAATATTCACCGTTTGTCTAACCGGATAAAGGATCTGATATTGGCATCAAGGAAAAGAACTGGTACTTGCAGAAAATGGAGGAAAATATCTGAATCATAACTTTTCAAACCGGACCATATCCAAATAACAGTACCTCAATAGGACAAACACAGGTTTCCTCCTTACGTGGGTCTGTATCTGAAAAGGTATACAAAAACTAAAACCAGTCAAAACACAGAGTCCCTATTAAGGAGAATGACCAAAAGTCCACAAGTCTGGAGTTCCCCGAGGCTTACGTTACACTTGCAAAACTGGGCATATCATAAACTCGCACCCTAGCTTTTTGACATCCTTGCTTATCCAGAATTATTCAACAGTTTTCTATCTGAAGAACTCTTCTGAATTCACGCAAGACTGAACAAGAATTTAATAAGTAAGGAAAACATTTGCTCAGTTGATATTAAATCTCTTCTCATCAAGGTGCCTCTTCGTGAGACAGCTACTTATGGAAGATTTTATTTCTTCGCATAACTTCAATCCAACTATTCCCATTGATTACATCAAGGACCTAATCCTTTCATGCACGAAGAATATCGGTTTCAAAGTTAGTGAAAACCCTACAAACAAATTGATGGTGTGGCGACGGTAGTCCTGTTGGTCTCTCCCGGGCGGATATTCTTCTATGAATGATCAAAAGAAAGCTCCAAATAAGATTCTCAATTTTCGTTTTTTAGACCATGTGTCGAAGACGTCTAAATTTTTCAAAAAAAGAAACACTTCATTTCTTTGATTATTGCCATGAACTCTGTTAATCCTTGTCCTTCTATGAAAAGTGAATAAATATGTGCCAATAGTGTACCTATTCTAAATATTCTAATACCAAGAAATCCGGAAAGAATACTGCAGGGGAGTATTCACTGCGAAGCGAAGTAAAGTGGCCACCATTTACAGTTCTCCAGCTTTGCACTAATGGTTTACAAATTTGAAATGATCTGAAGCTCCTCCAATAGAGCGCAGGAAACCTGCACCCTCGATCAAGGGCTAAAAGAACAGGGGTTAACACATAGAAGCTTTTTGGCTATGGGTTATAAAGGAACATTCGGCGACCATCACCAAGAGCTGAGGAAAGCATGCCAAAGTCCACTCACGGTGGAGAGGAAGCAAATTTTATTTGTTTTGCTACCAAAAGGTGACCACTCATATAACCAAACCGATAAAAATATTAATTCAGCCATGAGGCCTTATTACACGACGGAGCAATTACGTCATTTGCAGAGCACCGAAAGGTCAAGTTTAAAAAATTGCTCAACCAGCTGTGCCGATCCTGAAGCCTCACTTGTTTTCTATCAGTTCACTTGCAGGCAATGTGAGGTATAGGCTGGTGGGAAGGGTTACTGTTTGGCTCAACCAGTGTCGCAGTACTTACCATAATGGTTGAAAACGTCAATGACGAAGGTTAGTGCGCCGCTGGGAATAACGTCCAACCTCTAGCTCCTCCCATTACAAAATACTTAATTGCATCAGGCCACAAGGTTGGCGTGACTAAGCCTCTGTCATTTTATTGCGCATTCTCGAACCGAAGCTGTCATTATTCAGCTGAGCGATGCCCATCATGAAGCGTCAGCTGGCCCTTTGTGCACAAAGGCGGTTGAACCGAATAATTTGTTTGCCTTGGTTATAACTCCACCGAGAGCACTATCATAGCCTCCAACTTGGCGCGATGCACTGTATTATTTTTATCCACTTCGTGATACAATAACTGAAACATTTTGAGTATGCAGCAGACAGGAGTAAACAAAGTGCCTGCATCTCACGGCCTATGTTCTTCTTCTGTTCCCATGGATAAAACATCAAATAAACTGCAACAAATTGATAAAGAACGAGGACGATGCGTGAAACATACGATTTCATTTACATGGATTGCTCTTCCCTCGCTTATAAATCGCACACAGATCTCAGTGTTTCAGGTCACCAGTGTTGTTGCCAGGTTTCTCCAAATACATGAGTGATGAACTAGGTTTTCTGAGCTTCAATTTCCGACTACAAACAGGGCGTGATCCTTGAAGATGTATCTGTCTGATAGGCCTCTAGATTACCGCTGAAGTACTAAAACGTTATCCACAGTGGAAAATGAACTGGAGTTTAGTAGCCAATAAGTCGAATTTGAAACACGAACCAATTCTATATAAGAACGTAGTGAATGATGACGCTTGAAAAACTGGGCTGTTCTCGACAGAATAATGAACACCGTATTGTTTCCTACAGATGTCGCGTAGGAAATAATAGGCGTAACTAACAAGATCGTTATGACTATTAGAACGTCCGTGATGCTAAGTGACACCTTTACATAAACCCGTGTTGCCTGTTGGTTACTCCAGTAGTTGAATTATTGAACTTAGGATGGTACGCAAATAAATTCAGCTGTTGTATTGGCAAGACAAATAAGCAGCTTTGTCAATATACGTCAAGTTCGTAAAAGGGATTATTGCTGCTTGGTAACACAGAAAAAGCAACGATGAGTTCGGGAAATAAGAACCATTTTAAGTGGGCGACGCTTTATTCTAAGTGTAAACGTCTCAAAGTGCAACCTATAGCCTCGCACAGTTAGACTAAAAATGTACGGGCGTACCGGCTGTTTAATATTAACAATACTTCGCGAGCTTCAGAAACACATCCTAAAAAATGACGCTGGAAAGAGTTCCCAAGGAATTATCAGCTGTTCTATCAAATAGGTCAAGAACGTTAACAAATGAGCTTAGCCACTGAGCAATTTCAGGTGTTAAAAACTGAAACAGAGCACAGCTTCTTATGGTAAATAATGATTGTGATACCCATTAGTTGAATCTTGGTTTATTGATATGAGCCTAATAATTTGGACGCCGTAACTTTGCATCATCCTCAATAGAACATCTGACGGACTTCACGAAGGGAAACGTCGCCCATTTCCAAAACATTGGAATAACGGCTACTTAATATCATCACAGATTATGATGTTACCATTAGGGGAATAGAACAACATTCACTTTAGTAGAATCATTTGTTTTGCGTCACTACTGTCGCCATTTCAAAAGTTCACAAAAATAGAATTTCATGGGCTTCAGTAAAGTGCGGTTCTTTCTGTCACTCCCCACAGATATGCAACAAAAACGTATTTTTACTTAAGTCGTAATAAACTAAGGTGACGTTTGGTTTTTCTGAATAATTTTCGAGGGCCGGTCATTTAGCTCACTTGTATTACTGTACTTTAGAGCACATCCGAACCACGCATGATATATCACTGATTTTCCGACCGTGACGACAGTGCGTTTTGAGTCATTCATGCTTTCATGCAAACGCGCAGCACAGCAGGGCATTTATTTCTCGCATGCGGATAAATCACCCGGGGACTTCAAATTCACACCCGGGATATTGTCTTGACTGGGCATGGACCAGTCACAGGCTAACTAAAGTAAGGGGGGAGGGCAGGGCATAAAACCATTTTTGGCTAGTTTTGGACCGCTGTTGTGCTTACTGGGGATGCACGGGACGAGTACAACAAAGAGATAGAAATCACGCGCACTCTCACACTGTGAGCTGTTTAGAACTCCCTTTCTGTTTTCTAAGAAAAATCAAGCATTATCCAAAAACAACCCTAGTTAAATTAGTACTCCCGACCAATGTGTCCATATCCGTAGGTTTCACAGGGTCCCCGCTACCGGCTCCTCACCGATTTTGTACTGAGCCATGCGTTAAAAGAGATTATCACAGGAGAGGGCAGAAAGCAGGGAGAACGTAGAATAGAGCACATTTTAGGTGAGATAGTTTCCGTGAGATAGGAAAAAGAAATGCAAACGGAAGAAAGGGAAAGAAGAGAAGAAATGCACGAAAGAAAGCCCAAATTGGGTGCAAGTCGACTGAGCCGTTCCTGCCAACAGCATCTACGCTTCCGGCACGGCATCGTTTTGGATGCCCCTACCGACGGACCAGCCATATCGTCATCAGGCAATTTTTTCCATTGGATGAATTCCGTGACTGAGAAAAACGCCGGCCACTAACCCAGTCCTCACCCTCTCCTTTGTTAAGACGGAATCATGCTTATCAAAAGTTTACTTGGTATCCAGTTGCAGCATTCCGCCGGGACCAATACTTACATCTAGAAAGCTCTTCAAGACTGTTGAGGTTCTAGCTGAGTCAACCCCGTGTCTTCACCTTTCAATCAGAACCGCTCCAGTCATCTTAAAGACCGATTGCAACTGAGCCCCCCTCCCAAAGCATGTAAGCCCCCCGGTGAGGTTAATTTGGAAGTGCGCAAAGATAATAACGTCCTTCATCATACAAGGCAGCCTTACCTAAATGCTTCACTTTAAATGGAGGCTGATAAACACCCTGTAGGACAACCTCAGGCTTCTCCTCCGATATTGCTTGCTTAGGCCTCCAGGGAGGCCCAGTTGCCTTCTCATCGGCGACAAGGCCCTGCTAGCTTGGTCTGAAGGTATTGGTCACCACTACTGCTGGATCGTTAACCTCGTCCACCTGAGGACATTTTACCCCCTCTCACGGCAAATCCGCTTGCCTAACTGGCGTCGGCCCTATATCGTTCAGTTCGTGCTGACTCTGGCCGTCGTTCGGCGAGAATTAACAGTTCATAGCCCACGTAAAACTCCCGCAGCTCCCGTCAAGATGAGTCATCCGAGATGGACACAACCGGCTTTGGATCATATGCAAAAGCCGAAGGCGTTTTCTCCAACCCAAAAACAAAGTGGCCGATGAGTACGGAAAGCGGACGCCTTAGGGCCGATCATTGAGGCAAACCGCTATCCAAGACACCCACCCACGAGACATTACTTCCTGTGCTGACTTGGGAAATCAGCCCAGTTGCGGAGCTAGTGATCCATTCGACAAGGATCACGGTACCCGAACAATATCAAGATTTCTCGGGAAATGGGATAAAGAATGAGATATCTTGCTATGCTCCAAGTAGCATACTTCAACTTTTTCATCCTTATTCAGGTTCCGGGATGGCTCGTAAAAGCAAAACATGAACCATCTATAAATAAACAGGGCTGATTTGTTATTTCCAAGTTCTTTGTTAGTAGGTGCGTCCGAGAGTTAAAAACGAGAGACCCTTTTTTAAGCTAACCAATAATCCAAATCAAGCCTTTCGAGCTGGAGTGAGTATTCAGTTGTTGTTCATTTATCGGATTGCGCTCGACAGACCCCTGCTATAGATCGAGAATTTATTTGCAGTCCGACGCAAATCGAGTCAACGAATCAACGATCACTCAGGAAAATGCTTTTATCAGCCTAATCGACCTAAAATATCGTGAACCCAACTAGACTCCGGAGTTCAGGAAAGTCGGTCTTAGCTTTAAGTAACACAGTAATTTTGTACACCCAACGTGGCGGGCTGAATTGTCGTCTCCTGATTTTTGATATCGGGCCAAAACAACTGAAGCAGCAACTGCTAGGTTTGATAAAACCTTCTGAGAAAGCTGTATTATTTTGGATTCTTTGAAACCAGAGATTACGCATAATTTTGACTTTCACTTTCACTTGTTTAACTTTATTGCAACGTTTGTTTATTAGCTTCCGGCTCACGGACTCGTTTTCCCACCTTGTGAACTTTGTTCTCGCTTTCAGTCTTTTTGGAAGAGTATTTTATATTTGTGTATAAATGTGAACTTACTCTTTCCGTAAATAAGTATGGTTAAAACTAAGAATCTGTCTTGTTCTTGTTTCAAAACTAGCGTGAATTGAATATATGTTGCCCGGAAGAGCCCTCCACTAGGTAAGCCGTTGTCCCATCCATCCATACCTTCCCCACAAGCTGCAAGTCTACCTAAGTGAGGGCGACTAGGCGATAGTTTTCACAGTCTTCTGCCAGGCAGATTGGAACAACGGATCGGTCTGATTTTAATACAGTTTGCACATGTGCGGTAATGACCAGGACCAACTGAGTTTCCGGAATTTCTCCAATTCTACGCATACTGATTAGGCAGCCACCACTGACCATTGTATTTTATCGATAACCCGCTCGAAATACAGTGCAAAAGTGAAAGCACATCACGCATAAACTGCGATTTACATTTTGCATTTTGGACCTCCAGTAAGTCATTGTGCAACGAACGAAAACGTCAATTAAAATACACCTCAGGCGGACCATATTGTCATCCTTCGTCTGTCTAGTAAGTATGCTCAGAACTCACTACCAGGGATAATGTCGTTCTTCTTAAGATCCAGATCGCCCTAGGAGGGCTGGACGGCCGGCAGTTTTATCACTTTACCAGGCGAACTGTTTGAACTGTTGGGTACTCCGGTGCTAAAGTAGCGCGGTCTGTTTATCAACTAACACGAAATTTTGCCCGATCCTTATGTCAGGTTGCTTGGGGGTCTGAGGCTGTCTGGAATAAGCTATCCGATCCCAGCCCAGAAAAGCCTTTTTTTACTCCGAACATCTCTACGGAATCTCCTGGAAGTATTCCCCCCTCAATGGAGAATAATCCGAGATTGCATTCTCAGTTCACATGTCCCATCTCTCTACCCTTCAACAATTCACAATGAATGATCAGAAACATTTTTTTTCATTTTGTAGAAAGGAGCCCGAGCCTGCACAGTGTCTTCTAGGTGAGACTGTGCAGTGTTGACATAAACACATGGCTTTCGGGACTACAAAGCTAACCTCGCCTCAGGGAGCCATCACGAGCCTCTTGTGCAGCAACATTACCCTGACCTGACCATTTGTAATAACTGATTCCGATAGCCCCAAGGCGTTTGACTCTTATAACCTAAAGATTTTCTTCCCGATTAGTGGGAGACCAGTAGTGGCCGAGGCTGATCGAGAGTTCAGATCCCCTTCGGCGCCAGGCATTTGAGCCTGAGCCCAGCCCCTAGATTTTCGTGGGCTCTTTCTAACCTTCCAGTGATATAAAATTTCCCACTGGTTTTAGCCAGCTAAACAGAGGGAAAAAAGTAAAGATATCTCCATCCTCCCGGTTCGAATCAACCTTTATATTAGCTCTTCCCGCCTAACAGCATGGTGCTCTTATACTGAGTCCAGATTTTGGCCTGCAGGGTGGCTGGCACACTGAATTCTACGTGTTCTCCCGCGGCTCTTAAAATCTGCCTCCTAAAATATCTTTCATCATTCGCAGTCCAGCTTTTTGAGAAATTCTGCACTTTTCAAGCTAGGTAATTCTTCGGTCAGCTAAAATCTATTCACTCCGTTGCGGAAGAACTTGGCTGTCACCATCATCCTCGGGTGCACCTTCTGCGGTTCTTTGCCAATCCATACTTCCCATTCGGCAAGAGCCAACAAAAGCATATGCACAGCTTTTATTTCTGGGTAACGTTTAGGAATTTTGAAGGTCTCACAGAAACCTTCTCGGTCTTTTCTCCTCCGGGGGAATTCGTCTCATACCCCGCCGCTCCTGGCCGTGTCTTGCCCGGCAGAGCCATAATCACCCCAGTCAACATCTGACAGGTCACACTTCTATGATGTAAGGCCTTCAAGCCTGTGCACAGGAGTTCAGCCTCACTTCGGATTTTATAGTGGTAAGAACTTTCCCTCTTGCTTGCAGCAAACTGTTCACCGTAGCATAAAATATTCCTTGGGAGTCCCGTGGGCAGCCAGCTTGCTTCGCTCCATCGATATAAAATCTGTCCTTATAACACCTGAACCTTTTAGTCTTTGCACCCCATCGATTCCTAGTTGCCTTCCCTAGCCTGTAGGGTGAAACCGATAAGGCTGCCACTAGGCGATGACTTATGTATATCCAGTATTCGCCCATCTGATTACCTCAGTAGTTCGAGATAGTAACACCCGATGAACTCCTCCGAAGTCCCCGACATAGCTGGCTGACGGCCTTGGTCAAACAACGCATATAAAAACGGAATAGAACCGGCCTCAGAGCTGATACCTGGAGTATACCATTTGTTACCCATGTAGACTCGGAGTTTTATCTAATACTTCAATGCAAGGCTGCCTGTTGCCAAGGAATTAAGTTGCCCAGCCGTGTAGACGTCTCTCCATCTGATGGGTCTTCGGTTTACTCATTAGTAGGGGGAGATTAACAGGACTGAAGGCTCCAACAAACTTAAGGAAGCAATTTCGCTTTTTTCATCCCTCACTCATTTATGTCGTAGTTTCACCCATGAGCCCAACAATGTCAAAGAGACCTGATTTTCCCGTTGGATCCGCATGCTTTGCTTCGCCTAACAGCTCGTGTTAGGCCAGGTATTTGCAGGTGTGGCGAAAGGTTTTCTGTCTTTGTGAATTCCATCCCCCTTTTGTAAGCGATCACCATCGTTGCCTCATTCCAGTCGGCTGGCGACACATCTTGATCAGAAACTGCGAAAACCGCTGATGCGCAATTTTAATTGTTTCAGATGGAAGGATATATACAATGCGGCCTCGCTGGCCTGATCAAGTTTGGCTCCTGTAGCCTTATTGTTGCCTTCAATTCCTTGACACGTCTGGCAATAAGGGTGCCCCTCAAGGATGTTTTACCCCATTTCGATGCCGCTCGTTTTCCCAGCTCACGAGCTGAAAGTAAACTTTAGGCTCCTCTGCCTTGCTTGGTTTTCTCTGCTGCCGATTTGAGTTTGACTTCCGACCTCTCTTCTAAGTGCGCCTTTCTCCGGGCATATTTTAATTCTCTTAGGGTTTTGCCGGGTTGCTGTAGCTAATATAATATCGGGGTTTTCGGAAACCCTATATGTATCTCGGCAGCCCTTTCAGCACCATCTACGTCCATAATGCCGTAAATTTTGCCGAATCCTGTCGTCTCCGGATGAGTTTTTGCCTGCTGCCTCCCCCAAGTGGAATACACTCACGCTAGCTACCATGGAATGGGGCGAACCTGTGGTGCAGTGCCGATGGGTTTCGCTTGATTACCTGCCACTTGTTGTCTACCGCGTCATTTCCATCATCTACACTGTATTCATGCTCAGCTGCTTCTGCACTCATTTTGACTTCAGCTCTCCGAAATTCCTACGCATTTTTCCTGTGACCCCGGGATGCCTGATGGGGAGTATGCAATACATCAACTCATGAACACTGTTGTTCGGAGGCTGTTGAATGCTTAGCCCATCTAAGCAGTTTTCATGTTTCGTGCCCACTGGGTCTAGACTGTACGATGTATCTTGAAGCACCAAGATAGATTTTACATCTTTTTACCTGTATATAACCCCAAAGGATTCCTGACTTCTCCTGGCTGCTTGGTTCCTGCCAACACTGTATTTGTGATCCTCATTTTCTCCTCGCTTGGTAAGTTTACTCTTTCTCTTTATGAACGTGGTTTCTTTCGGAGTTGCTTTGTGGATATTTGGTAAGGTAATCCGTTGCACCAACTCAGTGCTGTTTGTAACTTTTCAGTCTCAGCAGCAGCGAATGCATTATTGCTGGCTAGGCATTTAAACCAGCTGAGACAAGAAGCTGTGTTTGCTGTAAATCAGGGGGGGGAATTCGTTAAGCGGTCCCGTGAGAGGACCTTTCTCTAACAGTTTAAAGAAAAATGCACATACATCAAGCGGGAAATTAAAAAAGTGTTTCAACCAAAACGGGCAAATTTTATTCCCGGTGAAGTCTGCTCAAATATTCACGGCTCGACTCGACGAATACCAAAATTTGGCAGTTCTGAGTATCATCTCGGAGCCTCAGTTCAACGTGTAGCCCAAGTCATTGGAGAACACAAATCAAAAAAATATTTTCCCACCAGTTTTACAGTATTATTTACGGGGTAATATTAAGTTACACGACAATTACGCATTTGTATTTGGGTCATAAGTACCATTCACCCAATAGGTAGTCAAAATAACGACAAAACCATACAAAAAGAAAGTTTGACTAACCAAGATCAAAGATAGAGCTCCCGCTTTGTAGTCCAAGTAGATTCAATAAAACCTGGAAGCCTAATGCGGCCCGATAAAGACCTGGGCTCTGCAGTTAAAGGTAAAATAAGAGAACCGAACTTGTAAAACTCGTCTACGATAGTGAGTATTCTGTATCAAACTGGGAGACAATCACTCAACCGCAGTACATGGTAAATGGGTTTTCTTAGTCAGAGAGGGAACTGGACTCAGTCATCTGTTTCTCGAATGTCCAAATTATGCAGCACGAGGAACAAACTGAACAGCTGTGGTAAGCTTTCCCTCATTTTCCAAAGTTCTGCCCCATGCCCCGTCCAAAAGTCACCATTTGGTCAAATCCACTCTCGATGCATCTGTGCCTCCTGTAGCAGCTGCAAGGGAGCGTGCATTGGTAGAACAAATTGGTCGCTGTCAAAGAGAATAGCAGAGCACATTTCATGGTGCATGTGGGGCTCGATGAATCGGCCTAGCCCACAAAACTCGGCTGCTTCAATTAGCCCAACCACGGGCATAGCCTGCAGCTTAATTAAAAGTGGTCACAAGGCAGTTCCGGCGAAAGCTTTCTATTTCGTTCATAATCATGACCAAAGCCAACTAAGTATTCTGGGGACATTATCAATCATTACCACCAAATCGGCCCCGCGTGACAAAAGCATACGACTTCCACCATTTACCTACCGCGATTTTATCCAACCGTACGAATTTACATACACGGGACCACCTCCACAGGAGCACACTCGACTTCATAACCTTTTAAACTGTTTTCACTGAACATTTTATATTCCGTCACGGTAGTTTTGTAGGATTTTGTGGGTATGCCACCGATGAGAGTATACGAGACGAGTTCCTTTCGAAAATCTTGCCTTCTGACTTGGTTATTCATACTCTTCACGGGATCTGAATTTTCATTCATCTTTTATCAAACCCTTCACCAGTAGCGTCACTTAAGGCAGTGCCACTCGATCAATATTTTTTTATTTATATAAACCACGTTCTCATGCGTATGCCATTGTACCCTGCCCCTCATTGCTGGTGTCATTATGATAGTATACTCCCTCTACCCCAAAAATCTACCCAGAATCCTTGGCAAAATGTTGGGCGTTATCCTGTAGCCGATGGTAATGCGCCGCTTAGTTCACGGAACTTTCCGTTGACAAAGCAATTTCTTACCTTTAAAACGCTCCGTACTGCCCTAACAAATTAGTCTGGACGGTTTTTTCATCCCTATCTACCTCAGCGTTATTAGTCTTCAACTAGCCGCTCTTGTTGCCTTCTCTTTTCAAAACAGGTATCCTCTTGTATGGCAAAGGCGTAGCGAACTTATTGTCTGATCCGCCCATGTATTTTACTACCGAAGTAATTGTTTCACATATCTTTCACACGTAGCCACACTCTCAGAGCAAAATCCGGTCCCCTTCACTCACTCGCGGCATTCCTGCAAGAGAACCTCTGAAAATGTCTGACCTGCCCTCCCTAAAATGCTCACTGGTCTATCTACAGCCTCACCAAACAGTGAGTGCGTTCAGGTATCACGCACCGAGTCTCCAGGAAGTCCCCAATGAGAGCTCAGCTTAGTTTTTCTCTCCAAGTTAATATGTAGCTAATTGGACACCTCTTTTGTACCTCATTCGTTGGTCCTTGCCCCTTTCTCTTCTGTCGCCTTTCCTCGTCCCTTCATTTGTTTCCGTCTAACCCCAAACAGAGATCTGGATTCCTTCTGTCCACCCACTTCAAATTTTGAAGTAAGCTGCCTCCCATTATCCACAGTGTCCCCTTATTTTTGCTTGTGATCTCGCACCTCCCTGCGCTCAACTGTACACAGTACTGTGTTGCCGGTCAATGAGTGTTTCTCCACGGATATGACCTCAGCGAGAGGCCTCACTCTTCAGCCGCTTCAGCTCTCCTCATGACCAAAGATGAACATTTGATATACACGTTATTTCACCAACCCTCCGTTTCCCGGGCATAGAGCTGACTTCGTCGATGTGTTCATTCGAAATACCTCTACCACCATTTGGTTGGTTTGAATTTGTCTCTCCCCAAATCCACCTTTCTTGACTCTGTCACAGATTTTTCTACATCATCATGAAATACGTGATTATAGGTTTATGTGACATTTGGTCGTGTATTCGGCATGATATCTCCGGAAGAACCTTTGTTTTTATTATAGGATGAAACACGTAGACTCTGCTGTGGACAGTGTATGCGCCCAAGTATGAATAAAAAGGGCTTTGAACTAAACACCAACTATCTGATTTAAATAAGGTAGGAACACAATGGCAGCTGTTTAATAAACCGCTGTAATGAATATATATAGATATAAACTAAAGTACACTTACCCCTTGTGATCTTCGGTTAGTTGCCTGAGTAAATGATTCACACTTGAAAACTTATATTTTTCGACAGAGATGTGGGCATAGAAGTCAATAAAATCGGATTACTCGATGTTTTCCGGGTCTTTCCGCTGCAGCTTCACCAGTGCATGCTGCATTCAGGCTGATCACTTAAAAATGGGAAATTGAAATGTCTCAAAAGACCAGAGACGAAGGCATAAATACACCACTAATGATAGCAAATAAGGAAAAACACGTTGCCGGGCCAAGGCTGACAAATTTATCCCTTCTCGCTGTTTGCACAGTTTGGGATGGCGATTGGTAATGGCTAGTGCCTACGCGTATCTAGTTTGGTTCCTGTAATTTATTGTCGGCATTTGATTTTGGTCTCAAGGGACCGTTCAATTTTCCATTTTTATTGGTCACCTTGACTAGCACATTCACTTGTGAGGGTGCAGCGATGTGTTCCGGAATACGTCGCAAAGCCCAATGGTAACACCTTTTGTGTTTGAATTTATACATGCCTTTCGTAACACAGCACCATCAATGCCTGTTACAGGTGATTTTCTTCTCTATTATAAAGTTGTTTCCTTTGTCCTTTGCCCATATATGATGTACTTCAGTTGCATGCATCCCTACCCTTGTTTCCATCGGATATCATATATCATGTCTGTTTTCGTCTCGAAACGAGAGCTTGAGTTCTTCCAACACTTTCTTAACATGCATACGTTGGAGTTGAGAAATAGCGCAGCGTCTACGCCAGCTCTTTGCGCAAATCCAATTCACTGATTGCATAAAAACTATATCAAGACCGTGAGCACGTATGACTAGCCGCTGAAAAAATATAAAAAAAACCGATCAAAAATGGACAGATAACTAGGGTTCAGCTTTTCCCTTAGCGTGCTTATGAAACCATTTCTCTTTGCTTCGGTAACTTGAAAGTGACTTTGTCTATAGATAATAATAATGACCATAATAATAATAATAATAATGTTTTATTTTGGATAACTGCAACTCAAGAATAAGCTGTGCAATTGGGAGGGGAATCTGAAATCACAGAGAGTGATTCACGTATGTGCACTTGATATGGTACAGAAGAAAGTACTTAAGTTACTCGTTATGGTGGCCCCCGGCAAATTGGAACTCAAGGTAGATAGGCAAAGCCGGCCGCTTCCAGGTTGGGCTGGTCAGAATTAGTAGACTTTCACTCAAATATTACAAAAAGGGGGACGGCGCAACGGAAAGATCAAATAGAATTGACGGAAATGTTTTCACCTCTAGAAAAAAAGACGTTTTCAAGGGGGACGTTAGCCACCCATAACACCTCTCAGTGTGTGGAACGGCTAAGGACTGGAAGTCGGACGATGGAAGGAGTGAAATTGCCAACGTGGAGTGAGAAGAATCTTTCCGAGATTACCTTCAAAAGGTTAAGTAACAAAATGTCGGATGAGCCGGTTAAACACCCAGTGAAGGACTTACCTGTGGAGACAAATTGCCTAGATGGTGGTGAAAAAGTGGCCGGATGTAAACGGGAAATCTTTGAGCAGATTGTCCACTTCCAAGAGGGTGGAATATAATGCACCAACATGGAAATGGGAACCGAGCGACAGATCAACATGTGATGCGAATCCACGATTGTCGCAAAAACGGTTTGCAAGGGAGATGAGTATTTAAATGATAAGTAAGTACTTGCTCGTTATCTTAGGGCTGAACATTATGACCAGAGAGTTAGGAGGAGCAAACTTTTCCGAGTGGATTTACCGAAATGGAATACCGGGTATACAAACACACCAAACGACAGACAAATACGGTTGAAAAGTTGGGTGGCGAAGAACTTGACCAGTAGAATACTATCCATGAATGTTCTCCGTAAAAGATGGATCACTTGATGGCGACAGAGGAAAACTCTGCGATACGGGCGTCTCTCAGATGTGAATATATTTGGAGAGCATGACTCCGGACAAGGCGAGGACATGCAGTGCTACAGCTGTGTGTGAGCGGGCCGTAGGACTGATAGAAAGAGCGAACTGTTTCGATGTCTTCGACCTTTGGGATGCTCTGGAGATAAACAATACTCAATGAAGTATACTTTTTAAAAATTGTGGAACAGAAGTGTGTGGAAACATTCAGTGTGACCTTTTCGAAATGTTTCGGTAAATGTGAAAAACAGGGTCGAGTTCTATGTTAAGGACCGGTTAATCTTACGAATGAGACTGGTGAGTGGATCGGCACGAATCCTAGGGAAAAAGGATCACGAATGGTAAGCCAAGCACGGTAGCGATCTCTTAAATACGCGACAACTACTCATCAAGGAAAGGTAGCTTTGCCGAGCCCAAGAAGCGGTAGGTTTGGATGACAAGTATAAAGGCGAGTACGATGGAAAATCGGTGGTAGCTGGACCAGATAGTGGCGTTTGCTGCACTATGGGCTTGCAAATGGTGTTTTTCCTGCAACTGGTGCTGGTGAGGGGGGCTGACCGTGCGCTGCAAGCCCAACCTGGAAACGGTTTATGGTGACGGGAGGTGCGATCCATCATCCTCGCTGCGCCAGCACATCGTTGCAGGCGTTCTACAAGCCCGACGTGCGCCAGACAAAGCTGAAGATCTAACCGCACCCCGCACCGGTGGGGTTTGCACGAGTGATACTGGCGTTGTCACATAGCTGTAGCGATCAAGTAGTCCAGGAGCTTTGGGCCAGGTTGCGAGGGGTCCTGGCGAGCAGGTCTCATGGGATATCGAGGAATAACGGGCATGTATCGAACGTTCCGCCGGAAGTGTGAGCAAGATATTTTGCAGAGCCACCGAAGGGAAGATACATGTCAGCGGTTGTCCGGGAAAATAAAAATAGAAAAAGGCAGTCCGGGATGCTTCTAGCCGGAGATCAACGGTCAATGGCAAAAAACCTCGTGTCTAGAAATTGGAGCCACCTTCAAAGAATACGGGCTCTGAGCTGATGAGACAGGACAGGAATGCGAAAAATGGTGAAGAAGATGAAGGAGGATAAGTACGATTTTGTAATTAATGGCGGTGGCCGGAACGGGATTCTGGATTGGAATGCCAGAGCGATAACCTGTTTCCTTTAAAAAACCTGCGATCTTCCCCAAAATTTAATTTGTGGTTCTTCATCTGCTTAAATATGTGCCCCGTTGAGTTTTAAAAAGCTTTCAGCAATGTTCATAGGAAGTTTTTTTGTTCTCCGGACCATGATCATCCCTTGTGGCTAACCAAAACTGCTCTTACTGCCAGCCCAAAGGTGCTATCCATTGAATAATTGTGGCCCTATACGGGAGACAGACATCTATTGGTTACGGCAGCTTCTGGTTTTCATGGTAGCCGGGGACGTTCAGTGCACGAGTGAACGGAAGTGCTGCGGAGCACCTCTGGCGTGCAGACCATCATGAAGGTTAAACTGCTGATGAAAAAAGGGATTCCAACCGATCACGGGATTCATATGAGTCTCTATGCGGCAATTCATGAGAACAATTATTACTACCTAACAAGTTGTGCAAAACACCATTCGTAGCTTACTCCAGAGAGTTGCCCGGGAGATGAATAACTCAGAATCAGTGAAAAGTAAACAACCACAATCTTGTCCCAGAAGACCATTTCCGCGGACTACTGTTCCGACCGTCTAACAACCTCATCTAGCTTAGTAGAGCCGTAACATTTGTCCAATAGTCACATGCTTTACACTCGGAG
This sequence comes from Fasciola hepatica, assembly GCA_948099385.1. Classification (NCBI taxonomy): domain Eukaryota; kingdom Metazoa; phylum Platyhelminthes; class Trematoda; order Plagiorchiida; family Fasciolidae; genus Fasciola; species Fasciola hepatica. The sequence goes on from CANUEZ040000040.1 coordinate 2,230,502, forward strand.
GTGAGAAAGAACAACAAGTCACTCAGGCGCAGTCGGCTTGGCTAATATCGGTCACATCCTTTAAAAAGGTCACTAGTTCAGGGTGCAGGGAATAACACGTGATTTGTGCGTGCGTGTTTATGTGCGCGTGCAAGTACTCGTGTGCATTTGGGTGTGCGTGAGAGGGATAGTCAGCCAGATCAATATCGAGTCAAGCAAAAACCTTTCACCAATAATATGAACCCTGGTCCGTGGCAAAGCAAAACAAAGGAAATTGGTAGATAGGAGCGGCAGATTCAGCAGGATGCGTGCATCAGGTTCCATGAAACTGTGTAAGCTTAGTCCTCCCAGTGATCTTTCTACCTCTCGCTCCATCAATTGCTGGAGTTGAGCAATGGGTGCACAAATTCTGTCTGTCAAGGCTTATCATCCTTTGTCACATATGTGTGCACCACTGAAATACAGAACTGAGGCATCAGCTTTACTCTGGATGTCATCATGTATTTCCCCATCAGTAGGGACCGGAGGAACCAATCAGTTTTCAAACGAACACCTTTACCGTATGTGTACTAGCCCCCCGTGTTTTCTTGACCTCAGAAAAACGCTGGTTTACAGGCTCCCTCTGCCATTCACTGGGATACTACGGCTGATTATCTGTCGTCCTTGTACCAAAGACAGGATCCTCCGTCACTACCAGCTTTGAAAACCCATCAGAATTTAAACCTTTTTCGGCATGCTGGCCCAATTTCCAATAACCATCAAGACTGCTTGCTTTTATCCGTACATTCTCAAAGTTGGGCGAAATGGCCACCCTTATCTAGAAATCGTCCCTGGCACAACTGCCGTTCTCCACTGCCCTGGCATCTTCATCCCCTATCCATAGTCCAGTTTTTGCTTCATTACTTCCAAGATAAGCCATGTTTAACTCTCAAAGCTTCTATGTAACAGCCCTGTGACTTCCCATGCCTGAGATGGAGGGAAAATTTGGAAACGATGTGGTCACTCTCTCCCAAAGATGTTAGCAAGTCTAGCTTATTTTTATCCTCGTGGTCGCCAGGTACGTGAGCGAAGGAATATGCCTTTATATGTATCCCTTGATTCCTCATACAGGCCGAACCAATGCCCTCTGGTGTTTCCATCCAATGGAATCTCTGACTGAGATATATGGCTAATTCTGTCCATCCAACCCCAGGCCGGCGAGAATCTGCCATTGCAGGATCTCCGGAGGATGCCCCGACCAGCTCTAGTGCTGCGTTCCGATGCTGGTTTCTGTCCAAATGTTCGGTTGGGAGCCGTGTCCTTCTGGTTTGCAAACTTGAAATTAAAAGCACCAGTATCTTTCCGACGAGGAAGGCTATTCCACCACGTTCTGTGCCATTACATCCGTGCAATCCATCAAAAATCCAAGATTCTGGCACACCCTTTGAGATATGCTAGCTTCAGGGCAGCCAGGGTCCTCGGGCTGCGCTTCACCACGACGCGATGCTGTGTAGTAACTTTATTCTAGAAGAGAGATAAATCATAGAGAAGTAAAAAGAGAATTCGACCAGGAGACTCCAAATAGAGGGTCCAGTGTTTTGCTTCCTTAAGCAAAGAAACTGGAAGGTGAGCAAGTTTTCAGCTTGCTGCCTGCAGACTGTATTGCCTTGCATCTTTGTTCTTGCATTTGCACTACTTTTTGAGCCTAACTGCTGAATCTGTCAAGTTTATCTTATCAGCGCACATTGTGACCTCCGTTTACCTGTTTGTACCTCAATTACTGATTTGCAGCACTGGTGAACAGGATGCTTCCTCATAGCCCGTTAAGAATACGCCAGGTGGTGGCGCCAAAAGCTTGTGTAGAAAAGCGCAATATGCGAAGGGCCCTGTCGATGACAGTGGGATCATACCTGACGCATGTGATTTATGGTTTCATTCGGAATGCGGGTAGCTAAAACAGTCGCCCTGCTTAGTGTACCGAAAATACCAAGCTTTGACTTCGATAAGAAGTTAGTGTAAAAACCGGCTCAGAGAATATCGTAAGCCATTGCTTGTACAGGAACATTGTGAGGGCACTGAAACAGACAGCTTACAACAGATTGCGGAAGAAATCATCGCAAGTTCACGACGGCTCAATGATTCGAAGCCTGGGGTTCGAGCGACCTCTGTACAGTCGCAGGAAATTGGGGACAGGCACTCATTGTGGGGGCTGCTGCAGGCGATCCGAGGCTGCTCGGAGAAGAGGACGAGGGCGTGTGCACAGCCAGAGGGCCGGTTGCCCAAAGAATGAAACCCCGAAACGGGGAAGGGCCCTCTGAAATGAAAACCAAGGAGCAAGAGAGGGTCCAGTCAGCAACAGAATTATTCGATGAGCTTCGGAAACGGATAGTGGCTCTCGAAGGATTGCTAATGAGAACTGTGGTGGAGGCTTGCAGGCTGCAGAACTCAAGTGATGTAGCACCTAGGCGAAGCAGAAAAGCATTCATAAATGGCATACCGAAACCCTACATGAAAAAGAGCGGGCTGTGGGAGAGAGCCGTTATGTACTTCGTAGTGAACCCTTTGAGGACCTTGGATGTCCCCAGGTGTGCTGCTCCAAAACAGTGATGCTGCTGGGGAAGGGGACTGGGCTAGAAGGGAGGGACAAGTGCGAGCCGCGTCCCACTTTTGTAGAATTAGCCAATAAGCTACATTATGACTAGTTTCTAAACATGACAGTTAGCAAAAGGAGTAGTACACTTGGGATCTTCCGGGTTGCACCCGATGATAAAAATCTGTACAAAAAGCAGACAGGGCCTGAAGACATTCGAATAACGGAATACAGCACTGAGCGGATAAAGTCGCCCCATGTACGAGTCCAGAGGACTCATGGGCCAGTGTAAGCAATTAAGGCTACAAAGGCAGTAATGCATACAAAATTCGTTTTTTATGCATGAGGAAAACAACGGAGCAAACCGCGAAACAATTTTCACCGGAAGCAAGCGAGTCGCAGACTGACAGGCCAGAAAAAGAGAGCAAATCTAGTAGAAGCAATGATATTAGCAAGACCTTTCTTCAAGAAAGCTTTCAGTGCCCTCGTGCGCGATGCCCGAGGAGCAAAGGTCCCTCCCTGATGGAGGAAAAGCAAATCTAGGAAGAGCGAGGCTGCCCTCAGTGTGCATGAATGTAGCTAGTGTAGGAAAAAATGACCAGAACTGCGGGCTGGGTAGGGGGAAATGGGTGTCACAGAAGTTACTTAACCATGGCCAAAACCGGCCAAGGACGTCACAGGACTGCTTCCAAACTAAACATAGCCCATGTTGCTGGTGAGGATGATGGTTTTGTGGGAGCTGTGGTTTTCGCACTGGTGGCAGAGCACCACGACACCTACGAACGGGAGCGGCTTGCCCTATCAAAAGCGAAAGCCATAGAGCTAGTCGTCACGACAGCGACAAGTGAGAACTCGATGGTCTGCATGTACCGAAGTACATGATTCCGCCAGGAAAGTACTAAAGAGCTGTTGACTTATCTTAACGAAGTGGCGGGTGAAGGACAAAAGCTGCTGGTAATAGTTCATTTTACCGGATCCAAATATACGGGGAAAATTGAAAGGTCCCCATGGGAAACTATGGAGGGAAATTGGGGGGAATTTATTGAACGGAGTACTCTATTTCAGCAAGTGTAGCAGGTAACTAGGTGAAGGTACGGTCCAGTGCCGTAACTCCTTGACTCAGCGATTATAAACACTGGAAGCAGAGGACCCGGTGGGCGTGAGTGACTTCCGTATCCTATTAGTGTCAGTGAATCTGCAAGGCTTAAGGGCGCCGGAAAAATAGGTGGGAAACAATCCCTGAATAAAAAAAGAAGGCAATAGGAATTCGCACCGAATTGAGGCAGCAAGTGCCGAAAGGGGAAGACCGTGTGGAGACACAGTGGCGGCACTTCAGGGACAAACTGCTAGAAATCACCGATGGAACAGCCTCCTTGATGAAGATGAGGAGGAAAGGCACCCGGCCATGGTGGAACAGTCGTGCAAAAAAGGCTATCAAGGGAAAGCAGGCGGTCTGTGAGCCGTGTCTTCCTCCATGTAATGGAGGAAGGAAGAGGGCTGCCGGAGTACGACTGGAAAGCAGGCGAAGTTACAGAGTGAGGATTGCTACGAAAGTCAAGGTGAAACTCAAAGTACACTACGATTACGTGCATCCAAGTGCCACAAAGAGCAGTAAGGGGTGTTGAGGGGGAAAACCGGACAAACGCGTGCACGAGGCAGGAAAAGACCGAGAATCTGCTGCGATTCTTCCAGGGAGTATACGAAACAGATCAAGGAGTGCCCAAAAAACCTACTAGACGAAACACGCACACGTCAGAGATGGTAGAGGCAGAAGCATGTGGGAGCAAAGTCTACGAAGATCTGAAGGTAATATCATCGTGTAAGGCGGCAGGACCTGATGACATCCATCCAGCAGTAGTGAAACCGCGAGCTGATCTACCATTCAAGCCGCTATATTTGCTGTTTACCGCGTTATTGGGCAAGAGTGGGGTGTCACAAAACGGTTTCACATTCGCATTCACTCCAACCCATAAGGGGGTGGCAGGGCGGCATGGGCGAATTATCGACCGATAACCCGGACGTCAGTATTGCTAAAATTCGCAGAAAGACTGATCCGGGACCGCATAAGTATGCGCCTGGAAAGCCCCTGATCGATAATACCCCACCAGCACGGTTCCTTTTGGGGAAGTCCTACCTGACTAATTTTGCCCACCACTTAAACGAAGTAATTAGGAAACCAGACAAAGGAGAGTTGAAGTCTGCCTTTTGGACTTCCGGAGGGTATATGACTCTGTAAACAAAAGACTCTTGGCGGGTAAGCCGAAAAAGCCCAGGTTGAGTTTTTTAGTAGATAGATGGATCATCCATTCGCCCACTTGGGGCTGTTCCATGCGAGAGTAGAGGAGGCTTTTTCCGGCACGGGAAGAACACACAGCAGTGTTTCGCGAGAATCTTTCCTTGGCTCCCTGCTCTTCATTCTGTTCTCTTCGCTTAGCAGACGAACTGAAGAGTAAAGGTTACAAATTTGCGGGTGCTGTTAGGATGCCTGGAAAGGTTGCTGATGGTACTGTAAAGAGAGACCTGGATGAGGGTCCGTGGCTTGGGATCTGGCTTTCAGTATAAGCAAGTGCCAACGCCTCGCTGATGAGAGAAAACAGCGGCCCAATCTTTATGTGGGGCCATCAGACAACCAGAGGGAGCTCACTCAGACGGCTGAGATTAGGGATCTTGGAACGGTAAGTAGATCAGGCAGAAACAAACCAGGCAATATGAGAATGCTGTGAAGAAAGCCTCACGCACAAGTAGCCAAATGAAGCGAGCAGCGAGCTCGGTGAGACCAGCAGTCCTGTTACCGGTAAACAGGGTCAGTGTGAGACTCCCGACGAAACACAGCGTTCAGGCCTGGAGTCCGTCCTTGGTGCGGGATAAAGAACCCTGGGGAAAGTACGCCGTAGATTCAGCAGGTGGCTTGGATGTTGCCGAGGACCAGGCTTCGAACAAAGGTTGGACAAGATAAACCTATCCTCACCGGAAAAGCGGAGACTAGGTGGGGATCTATTCTGAGTGTCCAGAATCGTTTAACGAATGGACACATCTGATATTCCCGGAGGGTCTGTATTTAGACAGCCCGCGAAGGCACAGTCTTCAACTTGTGGAGGACTATGTTAGAAAAGGGATCAAGAGCCAGTCGTTTGCAGCGAGGTCTGCCGAAGTGTGGAGTAAACGAAAGGGGGACATAATTGAAACAACCCCGGGGGATACCTTCAAGCGTCGGTTGAATAGGTTCTGGGAGGGACTGTCTGTCGTTCTACTGTCCTTCGCCTTTTGTCTGCCTTAAGTCTTTTCTTTCGGAAAGTGATTGGCCGAGCAGAGCTGACGACTAACAGCTTGGTCTCGGGGTGAAAACCGGAATGGAACACTGAAGCAGGCGTAATCCAAAATATGCTGTACTCCCCTTTCTCAGACGCGCCTACGAAGAAGGGAGAACTCTTAAGTTCGAAGCACCTGGTGATCAAGTGCTCACTAGTACAAAAGCTGGACCAACTGGGATAATGCCTTCAAGTCCTGAAAAATGAACTGATTTGAGCTGAATGGATTCTAGCGTTTTAGTGGAAGGCCCGAGCTACTGGTTCCCCCCAGTTGTTTCTGAGGCTTCAGGCTTACAATGTTGCATTTGGCCTTTCAGTCAATAACACCCTACTCTCTCGTAGCTTTCACCCTACCTCTGGTGGATAAACCTGAAGTCCCCTACGTTTTTTGGCTACTGGAGCATTCGATCTCTTGGCATGCCGGGTTTTTTGTATGACCGTTTGGTCCCTGTCAATTCGGAATTTTGTGTATGCATTCTGGGCTTCACAATGTCATTTTCCGACATCGTATGCACGAGAGATCTTTCATTGGGCGACTCATAAAAACTTACGCTTCCAGTGAAAAGATCTCCCACCTCTTACCTTCCAGTACTTTGTCAATCATAACCAAGGCTTAGCAGAACTCGTTTGCGAGCTGGGCTGTCCGTAGATCCCGGTTCTTTCTGCCGAGCTTGATGATGACCGGTCCTGGATTATTGTGATGGTTTCATCCAATTTCACCTTAAGTTACCGGTTCCCTTCGATCTGGTATATATTTCCGGGAGGTCTTCCATATAGATGCATCCTTTAATTGTGCGTCTAAACAATCCCACCGCTGCTGCTAACAGCTGGTCTTCGATTTTCAGGTAAACCTTCTAAGCCGTGATAGTTCACTCCAATCCAGCTTTCACACCCGGTCGCAGTTGCCTCCGTGTGCAGATCCTATGATTTTTTCTGATGGTTCTGCCCTTTGGTTATTGTCCCCCAAGATCGGTGAAATCCTCGCTCTCTTAACATTCATATACCACCCTCAATGATTAGCATTTGTGGGTTCCCAAAAGCCCATTATGAAAACAATACGACACCCAGTCGTAACAGGATTCAACCAGTTTGTTATCTGCCATTTCTTTACTATTCCCCCATTTACTGATCCAGGTCCTCCAAATTAAGCTATACCGTACTCTCGGTAACCTCAACGATTTGTGGCTTGCTATTGGATTTAGTTTTTCTTGCATTTGCTTAGCTGCACCATTTAATCCTCGATGTGGAGGACAGAGTACTCACCATATTGGGTTTACCCGTAAAAGATTTTACCGATTCTCTCCAGCCTTCTCACCGCTCAGCCATGCCGCTCCAGCGCAGGAATGTTTAAAAAGTTTCCCATTGCCCGCGTTGCCGAAGATGTTTGGTCACTGGATCTTCTCACCTGACTTGAGTTGATTCTCTTGCTGTAGATGTGTGAAGATCTGCTTTCAAAGGGCCTCATAGTTCAATTCAATTGAACTTGCGTAGAGTGTTTGTTACTGGAGCCAATCGTGTCTCCAGATATTTCAGTTTTTCGCGCTTTTACACGGCTACCAACGATGCTTTTTAAGGACGGCATAGCTGCCTGGTATCCAGAAAAGGCACTGTTACAGCTTCTTGGTTCTTGTTGCATCGCCTTAAAACATTTTGGTTTGGGGACCTTACAGTTAGTTATTTACCGCTTGGTTGACATTGTGATAGCGAAAGGATGAGTAATAAATTTACATACTCCGGCAATACCACGGGCGATGCTTCTGTGGGTTCATCAGCATTCTGCATGTGCACATCGTTGACGCACGTCACTAGCCCTCCCACTGCCTATGCACTCTGACCATATGCTAAAGGAGAAGCTGCAAGGAAATCCAGGCATTTGGTCTGAAAAGTCCCACTGACACTAGTGGTAGGTGTCTTTTGCCCATAAAGCATTTCAGTGCGTTGATCAGGAATACATAGTTTATTCAGAAAGAAGCAGTATCTGTCATCAATCGTTGAAAAACCAAGTGATGGGTACATGTTCAATTCGAGCAACATCTATTCTTAAAGGCTGATTGCTGATAATGCCAACTATCACTTTGCCAAATTCTTCTCTCGTCGAACTGATCCACTGCTTTGTCTGTTGTACAATAAATGGCTCAGGCACTGATACTGGTTTTGGACAGACCTTTGTGAGATAAAAGCTGACTAGAACTATTTGTATGCAAACAATGAATTAAATCATTCCCTTGAGGCATAGTTCCCCGGTAACAAACAACACTACAATAACCAGTGGTTTATTAGCAGCGAGTAAAATCAGGTCCTTCGACAAGCAGAAAATTTAAAAGTGTTCTTCTAGAAGTTCAACATTTCCCATCAAAATGCCAGATGGAAAGATGGAGGCACAAAATGGTGAATACCACAGGTTAACCAAGTCAAATGGCAATGCAGCAGGGGAATCAAGGTTAGAACCAACAGCAAAAGTACCTCAGTCAGGTTTTGATTTTCTGGTTATTGTAACTAAAGCCAATTAGGGGCTTAACATTTAGTTGAGGTCAACTTGCAAGAGACTCTGATTGGCTAGAGTCAGATAGATGTGCTCGGTGTGATTCCCTTTCTCCCCAGACTGCTTGATAACGTCCTTTTCTAAAAAGCAGACACATTATTCAGTATCAGCAGTGGTGGGGTAAATGGATAAAAATTAATGGGTGTATTATCAGATAATACCAGGTCATAACAGAATGCAGGCCGCCAACGACAATGGATGGTTAATGTTGTGCACCCATGGGTTCTTGAAGTTTAATCCTGCTCTGACTTCTTGAAATACTTCAGTATCCCTCGGTAGCTGCAAAAACAATCCAAGGATCGGGGGCCTTTGACAAAGAGGGCAGAAAAAGCAACACTGTCATAAACTGGAGCCCTGGAACTAGCCAGTCTACTTATAATGAAAAAGTCCAGTAAGTTTGACGTCAGCTCCATGTAATATCTTTAACTGCAGAGACATTGCGGGCTTGCTGTGAAAATCCACTGTAGGGTCGGAAAGATAGCAAACTCTAAGGGCCCACAGGTGTCTCAAAGGTGATCCGGGAATGCCTGTGTCTAGGCAATGAACAGCTACCTTGTAGAAGGGTGACACAGTTTGCTTCACTTCATCCGTAATTAGCTTGTTCCAGTCACTGTTACACTCCTCTTCATGTTTCGGTTGGCCCTGATGTAAGTGAGCTTCAGGGAGTACTCTCGTAATTTGCAGTCTGCTCTAGAACATTTGCTTCTTTGTGGTCAATGGCCAACTAAATTGCACTTCCTCTTTCATCAAGTCTCTCAGTGCGCTTCTACGCCTCTTCAAGAATGAGTAGAGTGAAGCAACCCCAATTTCATATCGAAGCCTGTTGAGGCCGAGGACCACTACAGTGAACTTCATTCGGACCCTCCACATCTTATGAATAACCCTAACTAGCAGGATGCGGGTCTGAGCGCTGACCAGGTGGCTTAGGCCGGTCACTCCAGGGCCTTCAAATGCGGTTTTATTGCCCTTGTGTAGTAGACGTTACTGTTCGACGCAGCTAATAAACTGATCTGTCATAATGTTTAGCTGCTAGCAGGCAGAACAACGATGGTATTAAGGAAATGGTGACAACCATTTATAGGTCCGACATTTTTGCCTCCTATCCCATCGGTTCGAGGTTGTCCGGGTCGAAGTAGAATGTATTTCTGGACCTCCTTGCCAGCAGTCGTGTATATTTTTCTGGTCCAAAATGCAGATACGAAGATACACTTCGTTTAAAGGCGTCACTTGGGTTTTCCAGAATCTAGGTAGATCCGACAGGTTAACACGGCTAACCTCCAGAGCAAAGACGCATGGTCCCAAGTATGGATTTTCTATGTGAGTGTTATGGCACTGTATCTGGATGACGAGACGAAATTTCCCCGGAAGAACCTGACCGGTTTGGCAGTTACTGCAGCCCATCAAGAATAATCACCATGTGATTTTAAAAACTGACCCCTCGTCAATGCGAGCCCTGTTCGATTCAAAAACTGCAGCTGTAAACCAACTGTGGAGTGCTCAAGTATAAGGATGATTGGGCTGGAGGGTACCGGGTATGCATATCTGATGAATGGCAATAACCACGGAACCGGTCGTATGCTCCCAGCGAAATTTTGTCCTGTCATCCAGATACAATGCCATACTACTTATTTCGAAGATTCGAAAGCTCTCGGAATATTCAATTACTCAGTGAACAGAAAACATGACGAACAAAGCGCAATCCATGAGGGATTCCTATATAAGAGAAAAGGTGTTGGTTCTGGCAATGATTCCTGGTGTGCCGCACGAGTTGCTATGGCCTTTAAGGATGTGAAGTTTTCAAATTTGGCTCCGAACCAACGGTCCCTGGGGCAGGCTTGCAACCGGAGCATTAACCCTGTGACTAAATTAATTCATTCAGCTTTACCCATATTAGCTTATGGTTCACTATGCCAAAAACCTTGCTGAAGTCAAGGTTCAACATGTTTTGGCCAAGAGTCTGCCTGGAAATTCGGATGTAGTATAGCCCCGAAGCTGGTGCATCCGTTTTCCAAACGACATCTTTTCGTATCATTATTATTTGTTTCTTCTTGGAGCTCATTCTGCAACGGAATCACTCTATTTGATGAATAATTTACCCTAATTTGAGGCCCTAAGAGCCCTGTTTGAAGTCTCAGGCTCTTTTATGCCACTTTCCGGTATTAAGGTTAGATGTTCTTGCTGTATATCTGACCACCCACTGATGTCAGGCCGGATGCGGTAGGATCACTGGACCTGCTCCAGACCAAAAAGAGCGCAGATTCCTGCGAGTATGAGACCTAATATCTCTCCGCGTTCCAAAGGCGAAATTGTCACACTGGCACCTTGAGGTTGACGGATTCAGTTTCAGAGCGTAGAGTTTTGTTTACTTTGGGACAAAACAAGGACACAATCTGAAGAAGCTGACAGCCAAACCACAGCATGAGCCCACCGGATTCAGGCTACCTAAACATCGCTCAGCTCGTGAAACCGATTAGAGTAGAGATTCTGCATGCACACTAAAAAAACAGAAGAAAAATGAATACTGGGAGAAAGAAGGGTTAGAAACCATGGGGTCTTCGTATCAGGCTCAGCGAAAGGAGTTGCTATGGGTGTTAATGCTGAGAGACTTAGTTGGCTTGGGCTTTAAAGAAAGGTGAGGAGCACTGGCTAGCTAGCCCTGTTCAAGCTGGCCTTGGAGTGGATGATAATGAGCGCGGACACCTTATCTTCCAAGCGGTTCATTTATGACAATAATTATCCTAAAGAGAAACTATCCGGGACACCTGTCAGCTTTTCAGGCCTTTTAGATTACGTATCATGTCCCGCGAATGCCGGATTCCGTAGAATTCAGGGAGAAATAGTTTGGTCGCGGACCTGTCTTTAAGTTGTTTAAAGATTCCAGTTAGGTCCTCTCTCATCCTTCTCTGAGCAAGAAAAAAGGTTGCAAGACTGCCACTCTTTCCGTATGCGGTAAACTCCGGGGAACTGGCGTGGTCCCTGTTAAACTTCCCCTGCGGTCACTGAAAACTTCCAGCCCCCAACTAACGGAAGAGTCCAAACCTGCACCGTATATTTTAGGTGGGGCCGAATACTGGCTGTTATGCTAGGATTGCGACCCCGGGGGTTTCTGTAGCCAACTGTCTTTCGGAGTCTAAATAGAGTTTAGGCGGCCCTGCCGGACACGGTGGCACTTTTCCCTGAGAGTCTGAAGGACTCTTACGTAAGTACCTCTAAGTCCTCCATGGCACTGGTTAGTGTTTTCTGGTTGGGGTCACTTGAATTCAGGTATTGCGGGGCTGAAGCACCAGAGGATCACAGGCTCCCACACCTGCTTTTATTAGGCGATGGACCCCAAGTTATTGTTCACATATGGTGGCTGTTCGGGCCGGGTTACTTGTCATTATCATTTACGCTCTCGATTATCTTAGCATCGTCTGCCGAAAAGTAACAAAGAGGCTGAAGCCCTACCACCAGGTGATTTGTGAAAACAAGTAACGGCAGCGGCTCAGAGATGGACCCCTATGGAACCTCACTACAAGCTTTTGGGAGGGATAAGTTGGCGCCTTAGGCTAGAAAGTGGAATATCCGGTTTCTCAGGCTATTCGCTAACCATACCATCATCTAACACTTTGTGATTGTCAATTCGGAGGTGAGAACACGGCGGTTTACGGAGTCACACTTTTGAAGGCCCCAGTGGCACACCTCTACCCGATCACCCTTGACCAGGCCTCCTGTCACTCCATCCAGGAAGAATAGTAGGTGCTTTAAGGACGACTTCCCCTTTGACAAACCCGGTCAGCTTCACCTGGAATGAGTGGAGTGGGACGTTTCCCAAGTACTTCTCTGCATGACCCTTAATGCAACCGGTAGCAGACGTGTGGGGCGATCGCTTCAGGCCAGGTCCCTTTGTCCATTCTTGTGAATCGGACCAACTTGTGTCACTCTCTGGTCTTTCTTCACCTCTTTCCTCAACGAGAAGATTATACGATGCCACCATGCAAGGTTCAACCGCCTGAACTTAAGACTGTAGAACACCAGGATAAATGACATCAGGCCCCAGGGCTTCATGCCTAATCGGGCCACTGGACAAGAGTTTTGCCTGCCAGGGAATGGCGGTCATGTGTGAAATAGTTGGCACTTCTTGATCATGGTGGTGCAACGGCTGTCGACCCAAGTCTCCGACATGGACCAATCAGAAATGATCCAGGAGGGTTTCGGCTTCTGGTCATCCACATTGACCCCTGGACTGTATATAGGTAAAACACGCAAAGAGCAATGATTTACGTTTATCGTGAGGGCCAAGTAAAACCCGATTATGTAAGCCGTTTGCTTTAAGTCCGCAAAGTTTCATACCCATGTGTGCAGTATATATCTGGTGTGGCCTCGAATTTCTTGAAGAGGTTTCCAGACCTGAAGCACTTCTTGATGAGCCTTAGTGGCCGCTCCGTCCCGCAGCTGAGGAGAACCCCTGTGCCGCATAACTCTAGGTGGGATGAATTCGAGCGCCGGAAGCCTTAGATTGAGTGTTACTTGGTCCCACAGGTCAAATACATTTTCGAACAGTAAGGTCTAGCTATACGACTCAGCCCTTTAAAGCTACCCCGCTGACATCTAACCACGTAAGATTCCCCTTTCACCGGTCAGGAGGCTCTCCGTGACCCATAGAGCAAATGAACCGCAGCCTTCCATATCCATTTATATCCGGTAGAGCATTGGTCCCTAGGTCAAGCTCAAAGACTTGGTACTTGGTCATTGCGAAATTCGATAGAGCTTGGGTGTGGCCTTCACTGCTGCGCGTATGCTGGTAAACTTGCTGAAAAATCTTCAGATAGTAGACCACCGTAAGGAGCTTGTAGCCATCGGGAGTCCCCTGCGTCCATCCACTTTCCTTGTCCATCTCCGTGGCACTCGGATCCCCGACTATTAGGACGATTCTTCTTTCCAAAGGCTTGTCGTAAGCAGACCGCGAAGCTTGTGCTTTCTCCCGAGTTTGCTGGAGACCGCAGTAGGAGTGGATAATGATCACTTTTCGAGCCCCAGAACTGACTGTAGCAGACACCACCTAGATGCTAGGGGTCGCGAAGCACCTTGATTTTATAGTTGGTGTTAGGCTAGCAGCGTCGGATTACCCTCATCTGCTTTGCTATCTTATTTGTGTAGTCAATACTTGGAGTAAACGGTGAGCATAAGGGATCTGTGTTGACTTCTTGGTTTAATCAACTCTCGCAGAATGCAATGGAGTCTGCCCCAGTAGCCCTTGGTTTAAATTCCATTTGCTTGTTGTTCAAGCTGCATATATTACTATGGACTATCAGTGAACCCCTCTACTACTCTGAGTAGCTTTCCGTACTGGATCTCTCGCACTCTAGAATTGAGTGCGAGAGCTGCTTCCAACCTCGCAAATGAGGTAGAAGTAGGTTGGAAAGGAAGCCACTGCGTTGGATAAGGATGCTCGTAGGCGCTCCTCTTTAGACAGTTTGACTCCATGGAGTATTCTTCCATGGCATACTCTTTTGAGGGTCCTTTTTTTGATCACACCTGGCTAGATGAACCACTGGGATTGTTTGATGCCTGGATGAGAGCTCAATTCTGACAGTCCGATTTTGGTGTGCCACACTTTGAGCCGAATCTAGGAAGCCTAACTTGCCCTGAGCTGCATTGTGGGTCAAAATCGGATTCCCGTAAATTAAACTGAGTAGGCTTCCTCGAATGATATCAAGAAAAAGCCCCTATAGCAAGGATTCTCAAGTTCGGCCAGAACGGAGAAAGCTCATATGTGCTTCCACTTGCCTTGCCACTTGACCCGCCTTAGTAGGCTTTGCGAAGGGATGTCTACGCGCCCTATGAGATCTAACATGTGTTGGCTTAACTCCTCTTAGTATTTCGTTAGGTATCGTGCAGAAAGCATCTCGAATACCCTTAATTACCGCTTTCGTTTTGACTACACTGGGCTATATAAGCAAGAGACTCAAGCCCTGAGAATGCCCTGGTGAGGAAAGACCTCATCCTAGAGATTCTTGGATTCCTCCTGCTAGAGAGCAACAAAGGGGGGTGTCATAAGGTGGCAAGATGGTTCGTTCTAGGAAACATTGAAAGAAGAAGGCCTTACTTCTCTCTGTGTTGTGGTTGCGCCTTTTGAGCATCTGTCTGTTTCGAGCCCCCCGTCCCCTCTTGCATGGTGGCAAAATTTATCCAACATCCCCATTTTCTCTTTCGGGTTGTGTTTATTATACGAGTTTCCAGGTTCCTTGCCTGAGCGTTTATTCAACCCAGCTGCCGGTTTTGAGAGTAGTTTTAAAAAGTCATTGCATGCAGTAACGGGCATATGCACAACAAACACAATTTAGCACCTATTGCCTCCCATATAGATCCTAAACTCTAGCTGATCGCCTGCTGCACTTGCTGCGAGGCCATGGGGTGCGGATGCCGCTTCTTTTGTCATCTTGATCTATGGGAGTGAAATACCGTCCGCCGCAGAGGAAGTTTGGCGATGGGTATGATCCCAAGTCTTTTGAGGCCTAGCTTCCCAAACCTTGGGCTGCCTGGGCATATTGTGTAGGGATGTAAATTAGAGTTGGGCTTGGTACTCTCTTAGAACCAGGGACACAGCCTTACGAACAGAAAAATAGTGCCAAAACGGAACATGATAAAATTTGTTTGCATCAAAAAGGTAACTTAAAAATCCCAAATGAAGCTTCTACCGGTAAACAGCTTAACTGGATATTCGGAAAGCCAGCTACAGTTCTCTCGAGTGTTCCTTGTGTAACCACCCCCAGTTGATCCAACCTTGTTCCGAATCCAATTCCCGTTTACCTTAGAGTGCTGTGGGTGGGAGTGATAATCAAGCTTTCTGCAAAGTCACCGCACACTCGTCACTGTCAATTCAAAGGCAGATTCAGGATTAGAGGGAGCTTTGCTCAGACATCGTGACTTAAATTTTGGAAAACCCCTTGCGAATATTTTGTTGACGTATTCATTTCAAAGGACAAGAACTCACCATCGAATCCTGCACCTTTTTGTGAAGCTTGTCATTTAACACTTCGAACACCCTTTTATGCCTGGCTTATTTGGCCGTGGCATACTTCCGGCTTGTCTTGGCTGGTGGTTTTGCCCTCCAGCAAACTCGAACTGTGGTCTTCTTTCGAAGGCCCTGGGGTTTGAATAATCCAGACTTCTGTGTGTCTTATGTTGATCCTTTGCTGATCTGGTAACACAGACTTTCGGATCAAACTTGTTTTGCTTTGAGATACTTTCTTTTCACAAAACCGTGCTCAAATTAGGGGTAACAGTTCATTTGCTTCCCCCCCCCAAATGTACCATCTCAGTGGTCAAACATTGCATAACCTTTAGGTAGGGTACTTTTTGCCTGTACGGTGCTTAGGCTTGAAAGCAATACTTTAGGTGCAGCCTAAACTTGGCCTCGTAGATTCGCGCGAATACTTCTAATGCATCGCGTGATGCAATAGCTCTCGGTCAAAAGATTTTCCTCCTTGTCATACTGGCTGCCGGAGTGGGTTGCTCCGAGGGCACGAAAAGTTTGTCTAACAATACCTAGGTCCCTGGCTTGGTCAGACCATCGCAGCTGCCTTAGAGGAACTTCCCCTGTCACCATATTTGTGACCACGTATATCGGTAGGTCACATGTAAACGGTATCAGTTGATTCTCCGCCGGGTGCATAGAACCTATTTTACCCAACTATTTGGTCCAAGCACCTGCACAGTACTGGAGCCACGGTAACTGGCCTGCGGTCTTCGGCCGTCCTCCTTGGTCCATTCTTGTATATTACCGGCACACGTGCATAACCTATGTCTTATAGGACAATTTACTCTCTGAATGTCGTACTGCTTGGTTGCATTACAAAAATCTCAAGATTCGGTAATACTCCCTTATTTTACGTCAAAATCCAAGAAGGACCTCTTGTGTGAGAGCTAAACAGTTTATTATCCAACTACTTCCTCCACCAGCACACTTCCAAGAAGTTGCCGATCTCGGCGCCGGTAACCCGCCCCTGCTCCCAGGCAGATATTTGAAGATCCTCGTAACTAACTGCAAAGTAGTGCAACCAGCAACCCAGAGGTTACCAACATCATGCATGCCGATGCAATAACATATCGAGGATTCACCACTATGCATACCACCAACGTTATCAACATTACTCTTCGAACATGCTTCATGGTGCCTAACAAACCACATTACACGTTCTTATTGCTCTCTCAGCGTCACACTGGACAGAAACTAGCTACCAGGCATCTTTTCAAGCCTCCTATCTCACTGCTGCCATCCACTGTACCCCAGCAGCAAGGCCATCTTGACTCAGCCTTGGCAGTCTAACAAAAACTCGCGTCTCAAGGGGGATCTCTCTTTGCTCAACCGACGGTTGGAAAATCCGACATCTACCCAGTACTTCCACAATATGCCCATTTTTCCCTACCCGCCCTGGCAGAGCCATGGCCTTATACCAGGGCTCCATCTCAGCTAATCATCCTCACCTTTCATCAAACGGTGTTGTGACCACCAACCAATCAGCTTACAAATCATACACAAACCAGGGCTTTTCTGTTATGGTAAACCAGAGAAAGAACTCTCATCTACTCTACTCCAGTTCTTCGCATCTCACCGATCCCCATCTCTGAGAAAGCTTCCCTCGCCTTTTCAGATGGTCCAAAAGCTACTAGCCACTCCATAAGCTTCCAGTCGAATCGAGAAATCGCTGCCTTCGCTTAAACTATTTGCCTTTGTGGCTCTCTCCTAGCACCGACCAGCCATTCCCATACTAGCGGCATCTCTCTACTTGTCCTTTACCCATGTAAATAACAATCCATCCGGGGCGGTCCTGCCTCTTCAGTACTGGGATAACAGCATCACCACTTCCAACTCTTTCAGCACTTAAGATCGCACAACTACAAGAAAGTACAACACGTACGTCAGTAATGTTCACCAACTTGCCCCAAATACCAGCAAAGATTTCTCTTTCGCTTGCCCGGGTCCACCCATGTAATTGCGACCCTGTTCGCATTAATATAAAGCAGCTTAGAGCAGGCATCTCCAGTTTGCACTTTGCCATAGAGGTTAAAAGGCTCCAGTGATCCTGGAATGGATTGTCGAGGTAGAGTTACCTAATACACTGTGGGATGTCCTTTTCTCTTTCCTTGAGGTAACATCTATTCCCTGAGTCTGTTAATAACTCAATCTGGGTCAAAGTTAAGTTGCAAGAACGAGGACTCCTGCTTAGTTTTATCTGTCCATTGCCTGAATCGACACAAGGCAACATGGTAACTAATGATGAAACTTTCTAATTTGCTTTGGGCTACTCTGTTGATCACAAGTTGATCGCAGGGGACTTCAACGCTCCAAAGGTTTATTTGCTATCACATTCTCGCTCACGACGTTACCGGCATCTTGTTACCTGTGCACATCCCGGTGGTTGGATCGAAAAAGTTTAGTCAATTATTGGAAGAATTAGGACTTCGAATTTGTTTTTACGGTTCTATCAAGGTGACCACTCCAGTAAGGGGAAAATTCCCTAGATGTGATTGCAGGGAAGCCTTCTATGAGTTCGCTATGTCAAAGATTTTTACGACCTCCAAACCGTCCGCCAGACAATATCCCTGGAACAACCCCCATAAGCAATCAAAGTTAATAATTTGGATACATACTTTCTTTCGCTCGATCCTCAGGTGGTAGCAGATCGGCTGTGTCGCATCCTCGACCACGTTCAGTAATAGCACCCCAGCTATGTGATCCTCCTCAAACTCCAAGACAAAAAGACACACCTGGTGGAATGACGAACTCTCCAGGCTTCATTGGTTTGCACTCACAACCCAGCGTCCGTCGGTATGCATCCAAACACACCGATTATCAATGACAGTTACACCTTAAGCTAGAGTGGCGCTTACTAATCAGCAGTTCATACTATAAGCCTACCGAAAAAGACAGAATTACTGAGCAAGCTGATAAAAGCAGGAAACTCACAGACCACACGGTAAATGTTCTCGTCGCTGTCACCAACTGTTTGGATGAGCCGACGGAGGTAGCTAAATTTTCCTACACATTTTTGCCCCAGCCCCACGGTCCAGCGTACCAAGTTTCGGAGCAGACCCTGCAAGCTTACCAAACGAAACTACATCCGCAGTATAATTTTGCCGCAACTATGCTTCCACACGTCTTGTATCTGTGACAGCACCTTAGCGCCCAGACTTGGAAGGTAATCCACCTGCTTCTGCTGCCCTGAGAGATTCGGAAATTCCGATTATTTTATCCAACAACTCTAACTTGTTTACAAAACCTGGCTCGTTCTCCATCCAGTGGGGAACCTACAGTTATCCCCCCTCACAAATGAATTTCCGTCCGGCCTCGAGAACCCTCGTCCTATCAGTCTCACACCGATTACCCTCTGATTTTTGAAGAAGCTCGTCAAAAAACGAAAGGGGGACCAACTTTTACCAAGTAACTTACTCGATGTGAGCCAACATGGTTTCCTGAAAAACCGTTCTTGCCTTCTGCGTTTAGTCAACTTCCCGAGATATGTCAAGAAAACCGCTGACAGATTCATATCCGTGACTACTTTCCTAGTGGATCTGGAGAAAGCCTTCGTTTGGTACTCACGCTGGGCCACTTTCACAGGCCAAGTCGTACGGATTGACCGACCAATGGCTTCGTAGGTTGGATTTCCGTTTCTCCGACCTTAACTGTTTGGATCAAATGGACGAGCCCGCATTCAGACCCAAGTCTACCACAGGTGTTTTCACCCAAGGTGACCTCCTGGGTCAACTATTATTTCTTGTATAAACAAATGGTGTTTTCCGTGACTTTCGCTGTGATAGTCTCCACCTCTTCGCGGATGGCATCGAAATGTTGCGCACCTTCATCCCTTAAAGCTTGTTCTCGCTACTGATAATATGATGCTAATTCTTACAGCCCTTGGTTCCTAGTGCCCTAGTTCGTAATGAAGTTCCCCACTAAAGAGAGCAGCTGTCTCACCTTAGAATGCAACGTCATCTCAAACAAATGTTGCTTTGACGGTCACCCAGTCTCCAGCCCTGCCAGTGCTGGATTGAGGTTTTCAGAGTTCAGGTGCTTTCTTTCTGTAGGAACACAACCGATCAAAGTAGGGAAACCAGAGAGCAAATAAGTATGCTTTGCAGAATGTTTCGTTTTCATAGGAGTTGATTTATTACCTATAAGAGCCACTCCAGGCCCCCTTCGTTTTATTCTTCCTTGACCTACTCCAGCAAGCCCAGTGAAAGCGATTTGAAGCCTGATGATGACAGATTTGGCCGGTTTGTCCACTCAACTCAACTGAACACCGCCCCGCAAGTGTTTGATTCTAGATCCACTTTGGCCTAGACGCATAAAGGCTAAACGGAATCGCTGTATTCCCTGAGATTAGGAAAAGCTTGCTGACCGTTCCGTTTCTAAGGAAGCACTTAGGTCCAACATTTTGAGGTCAAGTTTGCGGCCATGCAGAAAATTTGCCGCAGAATGTAAAATCTATGAAGCTGCCTACGACGTCTGAGACAAATGCAGGCAAGCATCTTTCGGCACAAACTATAGCCAGATTACAGATCCGTATATTAGTGAAGAAAGGGCTCTTCAAGTTGGCTCAGGCTTCTTACCGCTAGGAAAATTAATCGTTTGAACACCTTATTGTTTGGTGCCTCAAAATCACAGCACTAACACTGTTTATACTCACTAGCTTTGCTTCATCTCTCCATCTTATGTTGTCATATATGCTTTCAATTCTTTCTCGGAGAGGTTTGACAAGGACTTCAGTATTGGAACTTTGATTTGAAGCTCCCTAATAACTGAAGTCAATCCACACCCGTCGTGGCGCTCTTTCAAATGCTAACCTCTAACTTCTTCTCTACCACCATTTCCTGAAGGATGGATTAATCGTCAGAGCTGTACCTCGAGGTTCGATGTGGGACTGTTTGCTGAACTGGATAGTTTCTTTTCTAGGGTCACCGCTTTTCCCACCGCTCGTTTCATAGCCTCAAAGTGACCGTTAGCTCTTCGCGTGCTCTGCTGATCTGTGTACTTTACTTCTCTTCACCATCAGATCATGCCACGCCGCATCAAGATTTGCTCATGTGCAACCCACCTCACAAGAAAAGAGGCAATTCAACGCCACGATATAGCTACACCTAACTGATTTTGACTCGTGCAGTTAGCCTGAGACTCGTGATTTGAATTAGTCCCCTATCGTCAGTATGTTTTTCATACTAGACATTATTTTTCTACACGCAGCTCTTTCGCAGATACTCACAAAATGGTTCATTCGTGGTCTCCAACCAAACTTCTGTCGATCCAGTCTTCCCTTTTAATCCTCAGTTTCTGGCGTACTGAACCTAAATACCTTTGTAGTTATTCAGTTCTTATCTTCGACGTGCAATTTTATGCCGGTATTTTCTAACCATCCATTTCCACAGGAGTAGCTGGCGGTCAACTTCCGCAAAAGCCCGTGGCATAATTTTTCACGGAAGTCTTCATTCCCGCAAAGTTACCCTCTATTTTATAACCCGCGTCGCAGCCGCTAGGTACTGGAACCTGTTCGACTTCGTTATTCGCAGCAGCAAACGGTCAAGTAAGGGCCTCATGAATGCTACCAGTAAACGGTTCTTTGATTCTCCTTGTTTTTTTTCTTTGTTAGCTTAAAGGTGGAACACCCTTAGGGGCAATTTCATTCAGTCTGTGACAGCCTAACAAAAAAGGGGAACAGCCAGCCATAGCAGTTTTGGACACCACAATCTGGTTTAAAAGGGCTGGTGAAGCAGAAACGAAAGTACACCCTTTGCGGTAACCTCCCTCCCGCTCCTCCATAATATATGGCTGAAATCGCGGGCCAATGCTGTCCGTATACTCCAGTAACGTACAAACTTATGGTAGCAGCCTGGACTTGACCTCGTCCGTGGTAAACCCCAAATAATTTAGGCTAACCCTCAGTTCTGTTGTCTGGACCTGTGCTGGTTGACAACATGCCGTTCGAACTCTCAGTGAACGCCCGCTGACTCTGCCTCTTTTCGTCTGAAACTCTTTCAGGCTCTCTACGCCATCCTGGACTACATCGCCAATGTCCTGCGAGGCAGTCACTGCAAAACTCGAGAAGTCGAATGGTTTCCTCTCGAACGATAACCCAGTACTGACATACCTTGGGATGCAAATCTAGGCCGAAGATCGCCGGCATCGATTGTTTGAAGGAGGAATGCCAGCAATGCGTATTATAATTTACTCTTGCTCAATTCTTAGGTGTTCTGCTCTAACCAAAGCAATGATAAAAAGTGAGCCAAATTGGCCATAGATTTTCCGCTACAGTATCGAATGAATTATATAACCAAAATGTTTCTTGACATTAACCTGCCCTTAAAAATCTGCCTTTTTCATTGTGGTGGGTATTTGCTTTTGCTTGGTTGTCTAGTCGCTGAGTTGAAGTCCGTGGTCTCATCGAACGTTTTCCTCACACATTCACTTAAAATTTGGTTTCAACAAACATAGTGCTATTCTGTATTGACCACTATCTACCGTCCTGTGCTTTTGGTTACGGTAAGTTAGATCCCATTCAACTCAGCCTCCATTTACTTCCACTTTATCATAGCCCCCTCGGTAAAACACCATATCCGCGTCCGCTTAACAGGGCTGCATCAAAGTTCCATGCACATTCCCTATTCACTATATTTGCTATCCTAGCACACAGCTGGCAAATTGTCGGACTGTTGTTCTCTCTCTTTTCCATCTTCCTTTCGGGCTCTGATGTTTTACCGACGTATTCTAAACCCCGTCGGACGTCTAATGCTCGCGTACGCATTACTAGTGCAAGTTTCTCGAGGATTGTTCCCGGATGTCATTTTGGTTTACCCGATACTGGGTACGGGACACGGGAGGAGTTATGTACACTCGTAGCCAGCCAAGCCCCCAATCCTGCAGTTTTCCAGTGGTCAACCACCGTACATCGGCACGTATTACAGTGATAAACGGTTCGGGGTCGTCGACACTCCCATCCTACAAAGAAGACGCCTTGTGGTGGACAGGCGCGTCGCAGGACATTATAATTACCATTCTTGAGCATACATTCTCCGTGTATATACAGATGCGCCCTTTAAAAATTTTGCTCACTATCCCCATCTGTTATACCCGATAATATATCTGTCGGTTGAAACAAATCTTCCGGCCTGAGCCGGGCCAAATTATACTTGCCCCGTAGTTCCGGGATCTTGCTCCACTTCGTTTCTGTATTTTACCTGGCAATTATTTCTTTGCGTTTTTTTTAGATTCTGTCAATCTTCCGCGGGCTTTGAATCCTCACTTGTTGGACAATCTCAAAATGTTTTCCAGTGATTCCCTCACGTTTCAAAGGAACTATTTTCCCACGTCCTTTTGAACAATGTGTTATTTTGTTCTTTTACCATGTTTTTCTTAATCTGCCAGACTCATATCAGCTTCCTTTATTCAATGCTTTCGAGAAAAAATCCGCGGACAATTTTCCGCCCAAACATCGTGTACCGTTTCTTTCACACTCGGCCTCGATGCTTGTTTCAGCAATTTCATGACTTGTCGATTATCTGTGTCGCCGTAGCTCATTCCAAGACCGGTCTTTATTCTCCAGGTGAACCTATTTTTTTACTGTACTCCATTAAAACACTATCCAGCTTTGCTGTCAAGTTGTTGGAGTTTGAGAAGGTTCTTTCAGCGTTTGTAAATATCTCATCTTGTCGTTCAATACTGTTTATTATGATCATGCAATAAAGTGTGCATCTGGACCTCAGCCGAGAAATTTACCGGTACAATTACCATTCAGTCCATCTATATGTGAGCCTAACGGTACGAGTATGACTGCACAGACACGGCAGGGCTCCAAAACTACGACGATAATGTCCGACCGGTGCCGTTCTCCTTGCATGCAACCAGCCATCTGCCTTTTCCAGCAAGCTACCAGAAATGGCATCCGACCTATCCTCATGCCATCACCCGAGTCACTGCATCAGATCACTCCATAAATCTACCCATTTCCATGTCGGTAGCGGAGTTGGGATGGGCCTCGTGTCCCACGGTCACAACACAAGCACCTCATCACAGCTTCGTCCGGTTCAAATACCCACTTTTCTCATGAGTCTGTAGCCACCTCACATCTCGGCCCAAATTGAACGAGCTAACCCCTTATCAATTCCAAACCAAATGCCATATGCCCCCAAATTTTGTCAGACCCTCTCGACAGTGGATAATCCATTCATATCCCTGTGGCAAAAGTGCTCTCAGTTTCGGCAATTTCTTTCTTTACGCATATCACAACTCTGTTTGCACCTTCTAACGGCCAGCTTTTGCAACTCCGCTCTTCAGCACCCTCAGCCACCGAAATGTCAACCGTACTTCCGTGTGGCATTTTGAGCTCCGACCCATATTGGTTATCCCAAGCTTCTCTGCGGTCATGTCCAGTGCCTCTTTCCCTTTCTCAACCTCCCGTCATGCAATGCTTCTCTAGTGACGCTTTCATTTTTGCTGCCGCTAGCGATATCAGACTAAGGCTGTTGATGGACTACTGTGCTGTAGAAACTCAAGCCGTTTTCTCGCCTCAAATACGTGGGAATATCAACGTCGGGCTGACCATCACTTTCACACAGTACGTGATCCCTTCTAGAGATTCTATCACCATTTCTTCGCTGTTGTCTCCTTCTGGGTCGAAGGCAGCCTACTTTTTGTTTCATCCACCCATAGGTTTACGCTGCGGATGACCATCCAGGTAATCAACATGAATGAGCTGCCAGCACAAATGCACTTGCTTCTTACCAGGGTTCTCACTAGCAACTTTTGAAGTGATTTTCATCACGGAAGCTTGGATTTCCCCAGTGATCGCTACGGAAAAATGGCTACAACATGGCTTTCCAGATTTTCGGGAAAACATCGTCAGGGAAGTGAATAGGTTATGTCTCAACGAATCCTTATTGGTTTTATCAATGCGACATCAGATTCTGTATTTCACAGAGGATTCAGCACGGTTAGGCGTCAAAATACGGTCACAAAAACCCCTGTCGGAACCTACCCGCCGCTCTTCACGGCCTACAGAAGAAATGTCTTTCAAATGAAGAAGCTTTCAACTCCTTACCTGCCACTCCTGATAGCCTCACTCTCATCGCTGGTGGCTTTCATGCACCGGACGTATGTTGGTCACCAGAAGATCCAAGGCGTTATCACGAATTAAATATGTGCAGAAGTGATGGGGGTAGGCCCAACACGTGAACTCTGTCACCAAAGTTATCAACGCTCCTAGTAATGCCCACGTGTTTACGTCGGTTGAGGAAAGTTTTCCTCTGTGCGATCAAAAGGGAATTGGTTGCTCGTTTTCTTTGCCAGCATTAGTCGCCAAACTGTACCCAGTTCCCAAGCCACTTTACACAGCGTAATGGAACGGCCTACCACAAACGGTTTGGTCTTCTATTTTAAATGCTTTTTTATCCAGCTATCCTCATTTGGTAGACAATGAAATCCATAATAACTTCACTGATAGCCTGGAAAAGCCCAACTCAGTGGTACCCTGCCGGAAAGTGAGCGGGACAACAAGAACCTCACTCAGCACAGCTAACTTTTCCAGGCCACCTGTATTGGAAGCTTGCCAATGTTTCTACAGCTGAAATGGGCAGCGAGGTTTTATTAGTAGCAAGCAGGTCGAGTGTTCATTCATTAGGAAGTTGAAGCTCTGCTTCATCAGGGAAGAGAGAAACTTCTGTGTACGCGGATGAAAATAAGAGGCACAGCACATCGACTGAGTTCGCTCTTCATCAACCGAAATAACAAGCATCCAGAGAAATCCGTAAATAAAGCCGTTCTCTCAACGCCAAGTTTGACTTCGCATCAACGTTTGACACTCTGGCATCCTACACAAGCCAAAAACATCTGAGCGAAGATAGTTTGTCCAATATTTCGTTTCATCCAGAGAAAATCTATCGTCCGCCGCCTTTCTTCAGACGATCTTTTCGCCCTGGCCCAGAGGGTGTCCGATCGGTCGCCCTGACTTCAGAGATGCAGATATCTATATCATTCAAAAAAAAATTTCCAACCTATCTGCGAAAATAAGCAGACGGGAAACTTCTAAATTAATCTTTCTGCGGGATGAAGACTTCCTGCATGATCCTCAATAGTGCCTTCCCGCTACCCGTGCCGCCACTGGTTCCAGGATCGTGGAGATCATCTCAGTTAAGATCGAGAGCAATTTCTCAACTCCCAGCGTAATGGATGGTAGCCAAAGGGGTGTCCTAGAAGGCAGCTCGTGCGCTTCCTGTCGAGTTGGTTACTTGAACTCAGAAACAGAAGTAGCTTGTAGTAGACAAACCATAACTGTTGTTTTTAATTACTTAAAAGACTACCGAGGGTGCCTTGCAATCTCGTTAGTCGATCCCCTTTAGGTGATACGGCGTCTTTGGCTCGCTGCTTGGTTGATC
This sequence comes from Fasciola hepatica, assembly GCA_948099385.1. Lineage (NCBI taxonomy): Eukaryota > Metazoa > Platyhelminthes > Trematoda > Plagiorchiida > Fasciolidae > Fasciola > Fasciola hepatica. The sequence continues at coordinate 2,256,306 of CANUEZ040000040.1, forward strand.
ATCATCATGTCCCTCTAACGATCTGATGTGACTACATAGTTGTATCGTGCGCGTTCTCCGCACCAAGAATCGTTATTTCCTCCGTACCGTCTGCCAGACCATATCACTTAGCTCACTGGAGCAGCCTTGCAAACACAACCAGATCTCAAAATTGGGATGCATCTTTTATTCTGCCCACTCCTCAGGCGGTAGCAGATCAGCCATATCCTATTCCCAGTCAGTGTTCAAACACCATCACCCCAACTATGCCAGCACTGACCAATTCTATAGCAGACAGGCTCACGCAGACTAAATCTAAAGTCTCCAAACTTCGACGACTCGCACTCAATACCCGGGAGCTATCGGTGTATATCCAAATGGACCGACTGTCAGCGACAGTCAAATAACAAACTGAACTCATGCTTACTCAGCAAGAATCAAAAACGTAATGCCACCCCAAGAAGACGGAAATCCTGAGTAGGCTGATGAGAACCAGAAACCCCTAACCCTGCAAGGTTATACCTTCCATCACTGTTACCAACTCCCATCTGTATAAACCGAAAGAAAAGGCTGAGGCCGTCAACACATTTTTCACTTCAGCCCTAACGTCCAGTGTTCCCACTCCCTAAGTACACTCTGCATGCCTACCCAGTGAGACTCTGTCTACAGTTTTATTCCACCTCAGTGATATTTCTCCGCTTCTAGTCTGCATGAAACCATCCTACAGCTCAAGTCTGTACGGCATTCCGCCGGCTGCTTTCACTCTGGCGGGTCCAGGCATTCCTATCCTTCTATCTAATTTATTTAACCCGTATATGAAACTGAGCTCGTTCCCTACTCAGTGCAGAACCTCTACCGTTATCCCCTGCAAAACAGGCTCCGTTCGTGTTCTCGAGAATTATCTTCCCAGCAATCATACACCGATCATCTCCAGAATCATGGAGAAGCTCAATAAGAACAAGGTAATGGCCCACCTTTTAACAAATAACTTGCTCAATGCGAGTCAACATGGTTTCCTGAAAACCGTTCATGCTCTGCTTGCTAAGTTAACTCCTTGAGCTCAGTCACGGAGGTTTCTGACAAAGGCAAGTCCGTGACTATTATCCTGCTTGATATGGGGAAGGCTTCCTACCGAGTCTCACAAACTCGGCTTCTAACACAGGCCAAATTTTATGGCATCACGGACCCGTTGCTTGGTTAGTTGGATTCTTATTCCTCCGACCGTTATCAGTTGGTTCAGATTATATGAGTCCCTCTCCGAACCCAAACTTGTCACCAGTGGTGTCATACAAGGCAGCATTTTGGGCCCACGACTCTTCCTCATATACACAAATGATGTTTTCAGTGTCGTTCGCCATGGCTGTCTCCACCTCCTCGTGGACGACATCAAAATATTGTATAGTTTTGATTCTGGTCTGCTTAGTACAGTTATCAGTGATATACGGCAAGATTAAACAGCTCTTGGTTTTTGGTGCACCACTTCAATAAGGAAATTTTCTGCGGAGAAAAGCAATATTCTTACTTTTCAATGCGAAGTCCCTCAGGTATATTCAGTATTGAGGGCCCCCCGATTTCCATCAGCCCGTTAGTACGAAATTTAGGTTTGCAGCATTCAGGCATCTCTACTTTATCTGAACATATTACCATTCAAATTGCGATGGCTAGAAGCCTTAAAGGCCTACTTCATAGGACATTACGCCCTCCGGAAGGCAAATTCAGCTCCCATGAGACCCAAGTCAGACCCTGTCTGGAATGTTGTTGCATAATCTGCTCTAACTTGCGCCAGAGGGACAAAGCGGCTACTGGAAATGTTCAACGGCCAACGACAGAAGAATTGTTTGGCCTTCCCACTTAACTCAGTTACAGTCAACCCTGTGAACATTTCAAGCTAGATCCGCTATGGCTCAGAAACATGAAGCAGAACCTCTTATTGTCTCATAGTGTTGTTTTCAGTCGAATCATCCAATCAGCTCCGCAGTTCAGAAACCTAACGGACTCACGATACTCCTAAGGACTGAGAGACAACACATTTATAAAACCGCTATTATGTCCAACTTTTTCCCGGTCAATGAAGCCGCTTTGCAGAACAAATTATCCCATGACAAACGTTCTATAAGTCTATCTAAGAAGTTTAGGGTCTACATAAGCAAAACCCTCACAGTACAAAGGATAATCTCACTTATAGATCCGTACATATTTGAAGAAGGGGCTTTTGAAGTTGGATAAGGTTCCTAATAGTAATCGAACTCCCTTTATTGTGAACCTCATTGTCCTTTGGGCCGTAGCTGCGCGTGCTTCCTCCACTCGCGCTACTCACCCATTTGTTGTGCTTTTCTTCCACATCTAATCCTGCCATCAGTGCTTCTAGTTCTTTCTCTGCAAAGTCCCACAGGCACAGTGGTTGAAATTTTTCTGGAGTTCCGCACTGACCAGACTCGAGCCCCGAACATGTCGGCATTTTCTTCCCTTTTTTCTCTCTTTTCTCTCTCTCTCTCCATTCTGTAACTTCCAGCTTCCTTTGTTCTACTATTTCCAACAAAAAGGTTTTATCTTCATTCCGGTAATTTTGTTCCATCTTCATCTGTTTTGCTGAATGTAACAACAAATAATCTTCGACTTCCTCCCATCCTCTCAGTGCTTTTCCTATAGCTACGGCTCGGCTATTAATAACTTGCTTCTTGACGTTCATCTTATCGCTCTTCTCCCTTTCACTGGATCTTGCCATAGTACACTCTACTTTGCATGCGGATACCTAGCCCGCAATTATAAAGTCAGTTCAAAGCTCCATCAATAAAATATTTACCCGCTAGACGTCACCTGAATTTGACTCACTAGTATGCCCGAGGCTAAGACCTTCGAGATAGTTCTCCACGATCAATCTGCTCCTCATACAAAGCCTTATTTTTCTATGCAACACTCACCCTCGACTGATTAGGAGGTTGTTATACCCGGACCTTCAACCAATTTTCTACCGAAACCATTCTTCCTCTCATTCATCAGTTTTCGGCATACTGAATCCTATAATGTTTACAGTTCATCAGTTCTCACCTTCAGCATGCGACCTTCGGCCAAAAATCTTTGATTTATCTGCCCTTATCACCCGTTGCCACGGCGCTAGCTAGCGGTCGACCGCTTTGAAGCCAGAATTGATACTTTTCCACTTACTTCTTTGCGCCCGTGAAGTTACCTTTCATATCAAAATTGGCGGTGCGGTCGTTAGATGGCTCGCATATATACTGGAACCCATCCGACCCTGTTGTTGGCAAGAGCTAGTTGTTGAGTGATAGCCCCAGGATTGCCGCCGTTGTCTGAGTGATTGCCCCATCCTGTCCTTTTCTTTCACAGCTTGTGGCAGCAACACCACCGAAGGTTATGCCATCTGGTATGTGGCGGTCTCACAATAAGTGGAAACAGCCATCCTTATCAGTCTCGGATCCAATGGGCCACGCATAAACAAAGGCGGGTCAAGGCGAAATGGGAAGTATACCCTACAGCGTAAAGTCGCTCTCCCTCTCCTCCAGAAAAAGACGAAAAAATACACTCCTGGCTGGAAAGGTCTTGGGCTTATGTCCTCTGCCCCCTCCATTACAGATGGATTTCTGGTAACAGCCTAGACCCGACCCTACATAAGGGAAACCCCACGCATTCGAGTTAACCTGCAGTTCTTCTTGACCAGACCAGTGCGGGGTGACAGCACTCCGTTCGAACTCTCCACCATGCTTGCCAACCACGCCCTACTCAGCTTCATCTCTTTTTGGTTCCCTGCAAAATTCTCGGCCAGCCTGCTGATGTCTAATGCAGTAGTCGATACACGGTCTTAATAGTGACACCATGCAACCTCTAATCTGACGAAACCCCGGCATTGGTACGCCTACGCTTAACAGCTATGGGCAAAGCCTCGCCTATATTGGGTGTCGGAACGAGGAACGTAATCGTTGCACTTTTATAACTTACCATCCGCAACTTCACTTTTGTGTTTCTCTCGAGCCAAAGCACTAAGAATGCTGTCCAAAGTCGGCGATGATTTGCCTTCCACCATGTTGACCCAGTTACAAAGCCAAAATGTTTACTGACACTAACTCCATAAAATGCCATTCCTTTGAAGAAAGGCGCTAACCTTCACTTAATTATCTTGTCCCGGGCTATAACTCAGTGGTCTCATCGTCCTTTTTCTTGCACTTGCCTGTTCACTCTAGCCTAACAACGTAGATTACCATCATTCAATAACCAATACCCACCGATCTGCGCATTTGCTCACGGTATGTAAGGACTCCATTGCACCCAGCAAGCGTAGGCGTCTGATTCCTCATGAACCCACGGAAACCCAGCACGTTCAAATTAGCACAAGAATGCCTCACCTTAGTTCCGAGCATTTCCTTTTTTATGATTTCTCGCGCCCTCACTTACAGCCGGGTCAACAACCTGACCGCTGTCCTCTATTTTTCTCACTCATTTCTGACCCCACCCTCTCCCACTGTTTTATTTTCAATCCTCAACTGGGCCCATTCACTCTTCTACCACCTTTCAGCCTAACCATTTTGCACTCTGACTAAGCATGCGCTTGTTATCTCCATCATCAACCAACCGACCTACAAAACTACCAGTCTCCGCCCGTTATTCCATTATAGATCGGCCCACTGGCCTTCAGGTAGCATTATCACTCTAATTTTCGTTAGGCCGTTAATCATAACCCCCAGCTAAAACATTCTCCAGACTGCTGCATTTCTCCTCTCGTTCAGAAAACAGTGTTCACCTGGATGGCCCATCATCCAAGTTGATGTTAGCCCTGGATTACCTAACGGACTAAACCATTTGATCAATCGGATTGACCACGGTTAAACCTATACTCACACCTGATGACGCTCTATATGGAGCAACTTACATGACCAACCAGTGATCACAATCACATAGCCAAGATTACAATCAACGGTGATGATCTCACCGGACCGCCGGACGTATTCCCGACATCACCCATCATCTCACACCCATCATCATCCATTTCCCGTACTATACACAAACAGTTCAATTCAATCTGCGTTGCAGTACCAGAAATAAGGACCGGATCTAGCCCTCGCCCTTGCGTTCCGTACCTACTCTCCCTTTTTCGTCAGCCTAGCCCTTTCTACTGCTACCCTCATCGTGCACTACCTGCCATCAACAGAAACCAAGGTCCTAATGAAACAAAATATCAACCACTTCAATATTCATTCTTTTATCACGTATGAAGAAAATCTCACTTTTACACCCTTTCAACTCCCGCTGTTCATTTGGGTCTGGCCTCTCCCAGTCACCACTGTCTTCCTCCCCCCTCACCACTCGAGCATATTTGCTTGATTGCATTAGCAGCTTTTGTCTCCGACAGAGTGTTTCCTCGATCGCCGCTCGCTGAAATTCCCAGTTCTGTGTCCATTCACCATTCACGCTCCTTAAAAGCACACTGCATTACTGGTGAAGGTTTCTGCCTCCGTGTGATTTTTCATATAGTATCGGAATTACCTATACAGAAGGGCCAATCAGATTATCCCATTCAACTCACTTGCATGTGTATCACAGGCTCCCTCCACAATGAGTTATCCAAAGGAGGACCAATCTCCCCTGTATCCTGCAGGCATCTCCGGCCGCACTTTGCTAACAACACATTACCGCTATTCTCAACTTTCTTTTGGTAAGACTCTCAACCAATTTGTCGAAATTGATTCCTCCAATATTCAGTTGGTGCCACACCGTGTCTCCTTCTACACTTCCAGGCTCTTCTTCAAACATCTTTCATTCCACCGCTCCCCCTATCTTCATCGAATTCAAAACAAATTGCGTCGATCAGCGTGATCCATTGTGGGCTACCGAATCCGTCGTAGACAATCATCGGCACCCATAGGGCAAGTTGTGTATCATTCCTGCCTCAACTCCCTGTTCATATTGGGATGCCCGACACCAGTTGCTTTATGGGTTCCTGCAAAAGCTGCACTTTTGCCCTTCTTCAGTATCGCTTTTATCTGCATTCCTACATCTACCCGGCTAACCATATTGTCCCTGTCCCGAATTTGAAACCGATTCGCAATAGCCGCACCAATCCTCTCCGCTTTGGTTCACCTTAACACCGTCAAGGCCTATTGTTCTACTACTGCAATCGTGTGAACAACGAACTGCAACATTGTGACTAACCCACATTGCTGTGAATTGTTGTATTTTCCGATCATCCTTTGAGCATGTGTCTTGACCAAGATAAGTTAATATACCATTATTATTATTATCATTGTTATTATTTTATTATTATTGCTATTATTATGCCAATAAAAGCAGTCAGTGAAGATGATCACTCTTTGAACCGCAGTCACGCACTAGTGGAGTCGTCCGGGGAACTGTCCTAGGCACTCTCCTTTACGTGACACATAAAACTGGCTCTTCTAACGTTTTTCAACAAGGTGGCTTTTGCCTGCTTTCGGAAGATAACATGGCCTTAAACACTTCTGTTCCTAATAAACCTAACTTCTTACGATCAACTTCTCCCGAGACCTAACTCCAGTTTTTGGTGCAGCTGTGCTCCGCAGAGAAATGCGTCATATCACTTATACTTCACACTCCTCCAAGGTTTGTCCACATGGACTGGCGACCGACTCTCGACGAACCGTTATTACGGGAAAAAGGATTGCACACAACTAGCCGAGTGTGAAAGCCGGTAGGCTAACAGCCCGATAAGCTGAACATTCCGTCTTTCAGGAAGTAGGATTGGTGGTTTCAGGACTTCCGCTAGAACTGTTTTTGAGCATTACTCTTCAACATGCACCAACAAGCGTCAGTGTGAGGAAATTGGAGGAGCACCGGGACAGGACCTACTTGATTGCTCATTCCAGTTTAGCTAATTTGAATGATGAATCCTGCTGGAAGTAGAACTTGTTTGGCTGGGGATAACTGGATTGAATTCAACATTTTTCGTGGTCTGCCAATTGATAAACCTTCGAGTCGGCGTGGTAGCACTGAAACTCATGGGGCTCTTTTTGCTGCTTAGGATTTGAAAATGACACAATGACTGTCCTTCTCATCGAATAGCCCCAGGTCGAAATTCTGTCCCGCAAAGTATGCTGCGCTCTTGAGAAATGATAACGAGATTTGTGTTCGATAGGGCTCGCGCCGGCTTTCAAGACCTAAATTTGTTCAACAATAACGTGCTTAACCTCATCCGTACAAAATTCATACCTGGGTGAAGGTGGGGATTTCAAGGTCGTGTTAGGACTTGGATTTCGGTTATGAAAGATGAGAAGGATAGAGGAAATTTGGTTATTTGTATTTCTAACCAGTCTTAGCTAGTCTGTAGCCTACACGACTTCCACATGTCTCTAGAAAGGCCCCTTCTAGCACATTTTATGGTTATCTATCCCGAAAATATTTCTTGGCATCCAACAAACATGCACAAATGTAAAGTCACTGGTATTGAAACGTTCATCGTCGATTTATCAGGAGATTACTCAGACTTCGCAAATAAGTTTGCTTGCAAATATGAGTATGATTGTTGATAGAACCTACAAGAGAGGTGTTGGATACCAGTCCGATGTGCCCATCTGATTCACCGGCTTTTGACTGGTACTGTTTTGACCGAAACCTGCTTCCCTGGAACAGCCTTAAAATAACTTAGATTGCAATCAGTTCTACGAATGATAATCAAAATTCTAAGCAACATGTTGTATTTTGTCTTAGGCTCCATTTCTGTCCTTCCCAATGACTGGCCTCAGGTTCTCCAGCCGGTATTCGCTGGTCAAACGTAATCCCATCCACTGATTCCACACTGCTGTTTGACTTGCTTATAAGTCTCAGGTGTTGGCTCCGGATAACAACCGTCGATTCCAGCACCACGGAGCCTGCCGTGGGTGCCACTACATGGTCTCCGGTATTTTATCCCCAAACCGTCACCTACTTTCATGTTGTCCTTTAGTCCCAGTAACGAGTTGTGCTTGAAACGGACGGCTGACTTAAACTGAAAGACACTTGGACTTGTCCGCTTCAAGAACGAGTAGTCGTCGTTGCATCCCTCGAGTGTTTCCAACTTTCCTTGAGTACCTTTATCACCATCTCGTCCATAGCCAAATCCTACGAAGAACCCAGAAGAAAATGCCAACTGTTCTGTGGCGGAATCACAACGAGGAAACACCAACCAATCCTAGCGATGACCGGCCCCGACTGACGTCATTACAGGTTATTCTTTATTTATTCTAACGAAAAGAAATTGCAAGCTACGTTGGACTCCCTAGAAGAGAACAGCTATTGGACCTTCTCATTACACATCGTCAACCACACTTGAAAAAGAAAAGTGCGAAAAATATCATGAACGAGTAAGTGGGAACAGATGAAAATTTCAACATACGTTATAATGTGATGAAGTGAATATAACATGGATGAAAAATGTGATATGAAAGAGTGACATAAAATGAACGCAAAGTAACACGAGCACAAAAATTGAAACCGGAAAGTGAAGTCATATATAGCATTATAAGTATATACATGTTTCGATCAGGTGTATAATCTAAGGATAGACAACAGTCATCAAAGCGTTCGCCTGTTGCACCGCACGTTTAACAGACAGCTTAAGCCTTTATACGTGGTAATGTTTGTTTTAATGTGGCTTTACACAAGCATGCTGTGCCATCCCAAGACTTCCACAGCCGTCCCCTCCCCTAGAAGAGGACAACTTTGGAGACCCTTCGATCTAAAAGAGAGTAAACTGTGCGCTGGCCACCCTTGGCCAAGCAAATATCAGGTGACACTGGTGATCCGAGGGACCACATAGCGATGTCCCCATCCACCGTTGCTGCCGGTGAAGAAGAACCATGCACAGAGGACTTAGTGATGTCCCAGCCGAACTTCACCTAGGTGTCCACGTTTCGCTTTTTTTGGGGGTATACATCATCTGAAACGAAAGAAAAAGATTGTTGTTTGCGGTGGTTGAATAAGAATGTCACTTTTGTACGTAATGGTTCCTTAGAAAGAAAAGTACAGCAATTTGGGTAAACACTGAACGCATACGTAATCTTCTTGGTTACCGTAGTTGGCACACTGGTAGTGCGTTTATTGATAACGTGTGCAGCAGTAGACGCAGTTCGTATTTTCGTCGAGATCATAGGATGGGTCCTCTATGCGTCAAAAGCCGCTCACATCTTCCTTGATAGGGGAAGCCTCAGCTTCCACATGCTTTCTTTTGTTCTCGTTCCTGTACGCGGCTGGCGTCGTGGTCCGGAGCCACCGGAACTGTACCAGTTGCATTTATTCCCGTATAACTTCTGTGACATTCTCGTCAGTGTTCTCATGTATATGGTAGCCTTGGGTTCTGAAGACGATGGCTTTATCATTTCGTTTGATGAGGTGGGAACAGTTTCTTAGGTTGAAATGGCCGCCAAACCTCGAGTACAGTGATACGTTTCCCTAAAAGCTGCGACGTTACGCTGTCATTTGATAAATCCAATGTGGTCCCAGAGGACCTACCGCAACAACGGATGTCTACTTTCCTACAGAAACCAATCAGCTCAGCCAGATTCCCCAAATGGGGCAAAAACTTCATGAACTTCCTGTATCACAAACTGCCTGAAGCAGCGGCAATATCCTCGAAAACACCGTCACACGAAGCTAACTCCTAACTCGGTCTTATCAAGAGTTCTTCCCTGAAAAACTTCCAGCTCCATCGATGGAAACTGTACGGTTTCCCGTGGGCCTTCATCCGGCAGGGCCCAAAGACCCACATGTAGCCTACGGGTGTCGTATTTCATTACGTCGCTCATCTTCAGGATATGCCCGCAGGCGAGTAGCCACTGTTTGTTGAAGCCATACGGGCACTGCGGGTTGGCAACCATTTTAACTCGGGCCGTGTGTGACAACCCACACTGAGCCACCCAGCAACGGTCAATGAAGGCCACTGCAGAGACCACATATGTACGAAAGTTTTCCTCGGCGGGGTAACTCGAGTACTTGTTGAGCCGACTGAGAAAACCAGTATACTTCTCCATCCCTTGACTAGACTGAAAAGAGCCCACCATCCGCTTACCCAGGTTTCAGCGCCTTCTCTCATTCTTATTGTCCGTGAGCTTTATAATGAGCGCAAACCCATCAACTAACGACGACCTGTTAGATAGTAACGCTTCCAAATACCTGTTTCCTACCTCCACCCTGTTAGTATTGAATAGTCCAACAATGATGGCCCGTCTGACAGCGTACCACGCCCAAATATTTTCAAATAGTAACCGTGCCCGATCGAGGAATTGCTACAAAGCAGTACATCGACCAGCAATAGCACCCTAAACCGAGCAAACGGCTCCTCTTTAGGGAAATAAACTAAACATCGCATCCTACGATACAGAGGCGGTTCGTCATCTGGTGACAAGCCGCCAAACTGAAGAAAGTGCCATCTCATGTCTTCCAAAACATGAAACCGGTAAAAGACTACTGCGCTGTAAGGATAATGTTCCCTAAATGCATTATACAGCGCTAAACTCCTATCTATGACAATGTTCTTAGTATTTAGAGAGCCGGGTAACCGGTCCCTCATTTCCATGAAGGCACACCGATAACATATACCACTCTCGTTCGAGAGAGAGGCTGAAAAATGGACCTTCATAACCCAATTTCGCCCAGAATCATTGCGTGCCACAAAACGTATCCTCTGCAGTTGAGCTGATGGGCAGCTTCGGCCAGCAAGGCTTCACCCAACTTGTCCACCAAAGGAACAACGGATCTTGGAATGGAGAAGCGAAACCACAATAGTCCCTCCCAGTACACCAGGAGCAGAAAACCGTCAACACTAACTAATTGCTTCACTCGCAGTGCATCTGTTCGGCTGTCCAGATTAGCAGCCTTGGTTCTGGTGGACTGCAGGTCCACCACGGTGAAAAACCTGTCAAATTTCTCGCCAGCTTAGAAATAAATTTCCTGCGAGTTGTGAAATGTCTGTGAAATGTCTTCATCAACTCGTCGATGTGGGACTCCTGATCAGAAGTCAGACATCCATCCTCAACAAAGGGCTGGTCATTAAACCAATGAAGCTTGTGGTTGTGCAGCAAACCGTGAAATACAAATTTGTACTGCTTCCTAACAGCCCGAACCGTCACAAGTGCCGGACAGTGGATGGTCTTGTGCCCAATGTGTCAGCGAGCAGTTCAGTCACGGTGCTTTTCTGGTCGCGGACGCAGCAATAATTCATCCGATAATAGGGAAGCGATTTCGAGAATGCAGCAGGATAGGTGCGAACTGTATTTTGAGCACTGGTGTATACATAAATATAGGAAGTCGTCAAACCACTCCGTTGAGAAACTATGAAACCTTTCTCACAATTCTGTAGCAAAAGTAAGTTCCACGGATTGTACAGCAGAAAAGGTCGGTATCATCCCCCATTGCAGTGGAAGTAGCAGCGGAACCAGTCGAGGCAGCCATGAAAGTTAGCGAAGAAGATTGGGTACAAACTTCAATGGAGTTATTTATATACCGCTTCCAGTCTGTCCCAAAAAATTCTGATAAAAATTCCTTGTACGATTCTCATTTAATTCCGGGATGGAAGCCATCAATCAAATCTGTTTCCCAGTGTATGCATCCATAACGGCAGTACGATCACAATTAAGGGTGGGTCGTACGTGACTATAGTCCACTTCACACAATGATCGTGCAGTAATCTAGTGTCTCGACCAAATCCGAGAAACACATCGCTATCGTTAACTGAGGTAGGGTAAATTTAGTGAATTTCAGTGTGTCTGCTATCCACCGACTGATATTAAATTTCTTCATAGTCTTCTATGTGTTGTGGTTTTTGCCCTCAGCAGGGTTATTGGTCTCCCCAGACTCAGTTGCATGCCCAGTCTAATGAAGCCAGTTGGCATCCGGCAATATTCATTTTAATCGAAGAAGCTGGCGGTTTCACGTCGTTGTGTATTGCCCCAGCAGGTTGCGTCATCAAGTTTGACAGCCATCTGGGTATGTGTTCTGACGCTCGTTGAGTCAAGCAACGATCCGTCCTGCCAATGTATACGTCACCGCAACTGCAAGTGAACTGATAGACAATATGTGAGACATTGGGATCAGCAAGACTGTTTGAGTGATTTTGAAAACATAACCTTTTGGTCGTCTGCAGCAAACGCAACTGCGCCGCTGTGTATGTGTGCCTTAGAGCTGACTTGAGATTACAATTTATTTGATTGAATAAATGATCTCCTTTGAAAGGTAAAGTGATAAAAACTTGCTTCTTTTCCACGTTCATTGTTTTCTCGCGCACAAGTCTCGGCCTCTGATGTTGTCTGATAAAGTTCTCCGGATAACCGTTAGCCAGCAGCGTTCTTTTTATGAACTCTTCTTCGTTTTGTATTTGATCCTCTGTCCATATTTTCTGGGCTCTGTTGAAGAGAGTTCTGACCAATCCACGTTTGTAAGCCACTGGGGCGAAGCTGGAGAATTGTAAATAACGACCGCCCCACGTTGCTTTCCGGTGGATTCTGCGCTGTAGAGTCCCATCCTGACGCCTGGTTAATAGAATATCTAGAAAGGACAAACTGTTATCACGTTCTTCTTCGTGAGATACACTGAGGTTTGGGTGAATAGATTTGAGAACTTTAACTTTAACTTAACAAAAGCATCTCGCGACTTATGTCTTCTCTCCGTTCTCATGAATTAGATAAAGGGGACCCAATGTTTCAAATTTCTCAAGCGAAGACTCCCCTCTGGTGTCACGCGATCTCTCGATCGTTTAATAACATTACGCTGCAAAACGGCAGTAGAAAAGGCGCGTATCGAATTTCTTACTGAATGCGTACTGTCTTGTCGTTTTCCAAACCGATTTGTGAAACTTCTGTCAAAAGAGAATTTGCCAAGGAACAACACCAATCTCGTAAGAATCACAAATGCCCACATTGGAGCCGCACGTGAAGAGATGTTCAAACTCATCGAAACACAAAAGCGTTTCGTGACTGTTCTCGGCACGTTATCTTTATTTTGTCGAATCAAATTTGAGAATTTTTCAAGAGAAATGGTACGAAGAACCAGGGTGAAGACAATCAAAAGCCTTGAGGGCAGCATGTGCAAAACGCAACAGTGGTCATTATTCCCGACAGACACAAGCGCATTCATTCACAATCTTTCAGGTTGTCAGTTGACTACAGCGCAACGTGAGGTCTTGTCGTTGGGATTAAATTTCAAAGTGCCGCCCAAGCAAGTGAGCCAGCTACAAACACGCGTTCAATTCGAGAACCTTTATGATCAAGTCAAAGATCTAGTGCCCACGTCATCCGACAAAGCCGGCTGGTTCAAGGCGAAGCTGGTTGATATTTCTGAACAATACCTCTCTGCTCCCATACGTCAGTGGTGTTGTTTATCACAAGAACACCGGGTGGCGGTTAAACAACTAAAACAAACGAATGATTTGTTGTTTCTACGACCGGACAAAGGATCAGGAGTCGTAATTATGGGAAGGAAAGAATACATGGAAAAGATGGAACAGATACTTTCCGATGCGCAGCTCTTCAAACTGGACACTACTCCAGAGAACAATATGCTGATAGAGAAACAAATATCAAGACAACTCCAAATTTTACTCCTACATGGTTTCATTTCTGAAACTACATACAAGAAGCTCAAACCACTTGGAACACAGACGCCCTACTTGAGAGGATCACCGAAAGTGCACAAGCCTGGAGTCCCTTTGAGGCCAATATTATGCATGCACAACTCGGCTTATCACAAACGTGCCTGGTGGCTCGTAGAGATTCTTGTCCCCGTTCGGAAACACATAACACCATTTTGTCTACAAGACTCATTTGAACTCGCGAATTTGGTAAACAGTATTGCAGTGAGTTCAGACAAAATGTATCCCATCGATGTTGAATCCCTTTTTACAAAGGTTCCTCTTCGTGAGACAGTAGATTATCTATGTGATTTTATTTCTTCGCACAACTTTCACCTGCCTATTCCTGTAGAATACCTTAAAGAACTCATTCTTTTATGCACAGAAAACATTCGGTTCAACTTTGAAGGTAAAGCTTACAAACAAACGGATGGTGTGGCCATGGGAAGCCCTCTGGGCCCAACCTTGGCAGATGTATTTTTGGGTATGATCGAAAAACAGCTCTGTGATAATATTTCCCAATTTCTATTTTACAGACGATACGTGTATGATATTTTAATTTTTACGACTGAAGAACGTTTTATCCCTTTTGTTAAAGTTCTTAACTCTATTCACCCAAACCTCAGTGTATCTCACGAAGAAGAACGTGATAACAGTTTGTCCTTTCTAGATATTCTATTAACCAGGCGTCAGGATGGGACTCTACAGCGCAGAATCCACCGGAAAGCAACGTGGGGCGGTCGTTATTTACAATTCTCCAGCTTCGCCCCAGTGGCTTACAAACGTGGATTGGTCAGAACTCTCTTCAACAGAGCCCAGAAAATATGTACAGAGGATCAAATACAAAACGAAGAAGAGTTCATAAAAAGAACGCTGCTGGCTAACGGTTATCCGGAGAACTTTATCAGACAACATCAGAGGCCGAGACTTGTGCGCGAGAAAACAATGAACGTGGAAAAGAAGCAAGTTTTTATCACTTTACCTTTCAAAGGAGATCATTTATTCAATCAAATAAATTGTAATCTCAAGTCAGCTCTAAGGCACACATACACAGCGGCGCAGTTGCGTTTGCTGCAGACGACCAAAAGGTTATGTTTTCAAAATCACTCAAACAGTCTTGCTGATCCCAATGTCTCACATATTGTCTATCAGTTCACTTGCAGTTGCGGTGACGTATACATTGGCAGGACGGATCGTTGCTTGACTCAACGAGCGTCAGAACACATACCCAGATGGCTGTCAAACTTGATGACGCAACCTGCTGGGGCAATACACAACGACGTGAAACCGCCAGCTTCTTCGATTGGAAGACACTTGATTGCATCAGGTCACAAAGTTAACCTGACCCAGTGTTTCAAAATATTCTTTTTCGTCATCCTCGAAATCATTTCACTACCTGACTTTCGTGTTGTTGTCACTTCCCCTGTCTGAGAATTTCTTTACAGCTGCCCAAACGTGCTCCGAAAGTTAATCGCATTTACCGGACCAAACCCTCAATTTACTTTGTTACACCTGTATTAAGCCGGCTCTAAAGTTTGCTGACCCATTATTACTAACAAGATATCATCAATGAGATTCGACTGACTAAACTGTGTTGCTACTCCGCTTGTGGCAGGGTGCTCCGGCTCGTGGTATGGACAAGATACTAACTGCCGTTCATATTGACAGGCTTTAAACCGAAAGTTAGCTTGGATACCCGCCCTGTACTCTTTACAGAGCCGAAATGAGAGAGGACCGAGGTTTTAGGTCTCACACAAAAATAGTTAATTGTCTCTGAATACGTAACGTTGAGAAGAAGAAACTTGGAGAGAATGAGGGCCGGACTTTTTCAAAGACCTTTGAAGGGACTTAGCCCCAATAAGGTCAATTGTTTATCAAACACCGGGGGCAGGTTAAATAAAACATACTGGAGTTTTGACACCAAATACCTAGCGCATTAACCCGGTAAACATCCCAACGGCGTTGTTAATCTCACTTTACCGTGTTAAAGAAGGAAACGCTGGGGAAAACTCACCTGTTGAACAGCATCCGCCAGCGTTTTCGGATAAGGGCCCGAACAGCATTAGTAAGGAGGGTCGTCGTTAACTATATCCGGTGTGGATGGTGGACCTGAGTGGTGGCAAAGCAGCGGATGCCAGCTATACCACTGGCTATAGGAGCAAGAGGCTGGCGGCCTTTCTCAGATATTGGTATCGACTACTTTGGCCCTGTTATAGTAACGAGGCTTACGACTACTGAGAAGTGATACGGTTATCCAATGACCTGCATCCAGGCCAGGGCGGTTCGTCTGAAAGTTGAACATAAGGTAAACACCGAGTAGTTTTTGGTGGATTTCCGAAGATTTGGGAGGAAGAGGTAAGTTACCAAACATTTAATCGGACAGGTTTTCTAATTTGTCGAAGTCCAAATGAAGCTCGAGAATTCGTGGCTGGGGCTGGGCAGGCCTCAGATACAGAATAAAACGGGAGTAAAAAGAGCTTTCTTGCATCTTAACCCTCCGCTCTTTGGTCATTTTGGGGCCTTGCTGGAAAAGCTCATACGATCACAAGAAGAATAGTGAAGACATCGGTGGAACAACAGCCTTCGGGGAAGAACTCTGGGAATATGGCTCGTTAAAGCTGAAGCTACTTAAAATGGTAGGCTGTTAGTACCTGGTACTTCCAAGGTCAGAGGCTAGATCGATTTGACGCCAGACGTCCCATCATTGAGGAGACAAAAGGAAGGCAGCGAAAGGACAATGACACCAGAAAGTATATACACTCACTGATGGAAGCAAGCCAAATACCTCTCAGAAGTCTTTTGGAGATGGTGGACACAGGAATATCTTTTGAGCCCGCAGGCCAGGCCAACATAGATCACCGAGGAGAAAGCATTTAGACTGGGCAAAGGGGTACTTTTACGGGCAAAGTTCTCTCAGGTCGTGGCTACCCAGAATTATCAAGGATCACAGCGCCGACTCTGATAGACTCACATGTACTGTGTTAGCAAAATCGGAGATCGGAGAGTATGTTAAGAATAACAGGGAGACGCGTCTGCTTGAGGGTGACAACGGACAGAAGTTAGAGCTTTGATGAACCACGGCTACCAACACGGCGTAATCCTCACACTGCTGTGTATAGTAATATG
Source organism: Fasciola hepatica (assembly GCA_948099385.1). Lineage (NCBI taxonomy): Eukaryota > Metazoa > Platyhelminthes > Trematoda > Plagiorchiida > Fasciolidae > Fasciola > Fasciola hepatica. Next base: position 2,272,993 of record CANUEZ040000040.1, read on the forward strand.
CTTTTGTTTTATGCACACACTAACACACACGTATCTAAATAATAACAACAGTATATTTATCGGCCTCGGCTGAGAAGCATGATTGTGGAGTACAATGTCACTGAATGAGACAGAAAATTACAAACTTCCAAAGTAGAGGTTGAATAGTAATTTTTGTACTCCACTTCCTCATTTTTACTGAGTTCCACCACACTGCTGTAACCTTTAGATTTCAAGTGTTGCATGAAGTTAACAAGGATGATGGTGTACATAGCGGTTACGTTTATCAGTGCTCCCAGTCATATCCGTTAGCTCACACACGTGCGTGCATACACCAGAAAGCTTGCTTGTCCAACATCTTCAGTGTACCAGGAACACACTTGTGTGCCGGTTACGTCTGCCCATACACCCTATTACACGTCTATCTATGTTTGTGGACCCTCAACCAATAGAGGCAGCTGAAGGCTCCAAACGAACCGAGGTTTTGGCATCATTAGTAAGCTGAGTGTGGCCTATCCGGAGAACGTTTTAGCAAGTTCAAAACTTCATCTTCAGTAAGCCGAGCCACTGAGAGAAGGGCGTCGGTGGGAGGAATGAATCAGCACATGAACTCCACAGCTGACGTTACTAGCTTGATCGATAGGACAACCTAACTCGAGACTCCAGTTCAAAATCGATCCGGCCTCCTATCCTCATTCCCAAGTTGTGTCCCAATAACTTTCTGCGCCTTACCTGCCTTTTCGTCGAATCATATGCCGGACACGATTTTAATTGACCGCTCAATGATGAGTGTATTGCCCCGGTCAAACGACCTTTGAACCATATTTTCCCTAGATAGTTTGTTGACTTGTTCGCCGGAAACTCGAACGACCCCAAATTCGCCTGCTTTCGGCAGACTAATTCACGGAGCGATTACCGTTGAGGATCGTAAAATTGCCGTGTTTTATTGATGATTGCCTTGAAAAGAAGCGCAATAAAACCCACAACTGGAAGGTTGGAGTTTTTGGTTATGGTACGCGTATCACAAAGACTATAAGAATTCCGTCATAGCTGGGCTCATAATGGTCTTCGCGGGTGATTTAACTAGCAGATTTGGGAAATCCTTCGAGAAAACCTTGATACTTCGGGTTTGTGGAAGTAATAGATTTCTTGCCTTCTTTGTGCGTATTATTCCATTTTTTTGTTTTGTGCGCCATCCATTGTTTGTTCGCTTATCAGGTGCAATTTGTTCACATCTGGTCCGGTCCTGTGCGACTCGAGAGCTACCGTTTCTCACGCCGTGAAAGCAACTGTCGTTTTAAATCCCCGTGATTGCATGTTTTGGGTTTGTATACGGCTGCGATGATGTTCATTTCATAATTCAGTATCGTGGAGTTTGCCAATCACCCTTGTTTGCCCTGCGGTTTGCATGGATTGGATACCTGCTTCTCGGAAGTGCTTTATAGTAGGACCTTAACCTTCTTTCTACGGCTCGATTTACTTGCTCATTTTGCAGGTGGCTTATCAAACAGCCGATTTGAGCACACTTGTCACGTACTGCGAGCAAGACCGTGGCTCAAGCGTCCTAAGCTGATAGACGGCTACATTCGCCTGTCCGGACGTAACCCCCGCTGATTGCGGTCGACACTTCGGGAGTGCTTTTGCAGCCCGCCATTGCAGTTAGGCAGCTGGCGGACCATTTTCACGGTGAATCATCGCTATGTTAACGTTAAGGCAGAACGGGCAGCCCAAAGCAGCGTAAGACGCAAACGGTAAACCAACCCAGAGCGTAAGAGACGGATTTAGAGACTGAAGCAGCCAGAATCATATTCAGCTGCGCACCGCGCCTTCCCGCGACTCGTTGGTCCTAAATTCCATGGATCATCTTAGCGACGTAGGCCAACCAGCCAGGTTGACCATTCGAATGAGTCAGTTGCAACTGCCGGTGAATCTCGAACAGAATACGAACTTGCACTTGAACATACCTCTCCAGGACTGCACAGGCATTTTCCCCAGTGGAAATTTGCAGTCTCACATCCCACACGTACCGATCTTCAAGCTGATATGAGGCTTTTAACAAGGCTTTGGTCATAAGCCACCGGGAAAGAAGGAGGTAGTTTCCATAGGCTGTCTGAAGCCAGCTTTCTTGGCAGACTCAGAAACGTCAATACAGAACCACTTCACTCACCGACGTGCCGAACTAGGGAGGAACAACCTCGAGCCCATCGAACACCTGCTGCAACCATGCGGGACGATAAAGCATGCATAGAAAGACCCCTTTTGTTTACCAACCTCGGCTGAGTTACCAAAATGCCGATACTTTCGTGAGCTGGGTACCTTTTATTCTGCATTTCACGCTTTCCGGTAAGTCATGTAGGTTGTTCTAGAAAAAAGCCCGTCTCCGAAATTTTCATCGTGGAATTGGCAACTACACCTCTGAGTGGATTTTTAGCATTCATGATCCACTGTAATTATTGCACACATCCTTACGGGAAAGCAGGTGGACAAGGTCCACTGGAACACCCGTTCACCAATGCCCTTCCTACTAGTGCACTCCCTGGAGCGAGCGAAGGGTGAATTTCACGGAAGTTGTCGCCGCAATCTCCGAAAAGCCCCTATTCCTGCCGTGGAAGTACAGGGTTTTGGATTAAGATAGCCAGATGAATTCTGCTCTCCAGTGTTTCGAGCACTTGGATTGCCAACCCCTCTCTCCGTTTGGCAACTATGTACCTACTTCAGCCCGATGGGGGTTTATTAGATCATTGGAACTGTGGGTTACTTCCCCGGTAGCAACCACAAGTTAATGTCCCGTAGGTTTTCTATCTTCCAAAACAACCTCGATCTTCCGAAATCCCGAAAGCAGATGCTGCTCGTTGGCCGGACCAAACTAACTGCCAGGTTGCTTGCGGAAACATTGAATAAATTTTCCTGACATGACCCAAACTTGCATCCGACCGTTTTTTGCACTGATCTTACCCTCAAGGTATATGAGACTTCGGCACCAGAAACGAGAAGAAAATCATGTGGATCAGCCCTGAAGGGACTCAGATAAAACTCCCGAAGGCCAGTAGTCAGCCCGACTGTGCTGAAGAGAGGGCCTTTTTCCGAATGTCATTTTGGATTCTCTCTCAGAGATTTCTTCCGAAGCCTGGTTTCGACCACAGAGCTTTGTTTAGTTGCGCACATTTAACTGGAGTCGGTTTTCCGAAGTTACTATAACCCCCCTTTGTGGACCACTTCAACTTTCAGTTCTTCGCCGACTGTACGCACATTTCACTCGCTTTGTATCTCTCTGTGGTATTCGTTTGCTTTCGCGTATTTCTCGCATCGGTACGGTTTCGGCACTGCGACCAACAGGATATACCTTCATATCTGTCCACCGATCTTCAGTGTTTATTCGATAGGGGAGATTTCGTTGGTGTTTCGTTGTGGGGCTGGATAGAAGACACTTTCATAACTCGCGCGTACCCCCAGTATAAACCCACGAGGCTTATTAGAGCCCCCATGACATCTCCCCTGGTATGCTCACATGTTGCACCTTAGAATATTGGGCCGGCTTCTAACAATATCGCTCAAAGTGAATAGCGACAAGCCAAAAACAGCGAAAACTCTTCCAGACCCCCACACCCTTCGTTCATGGAGAAAGAGAGGGGAAGCTTTATCTAAAGATAAGCAACGTCCGTGTCACGTCTTTTGTCGCGGAAGCATCTTGCTCCTTATTCTCGGCTTCGGTGGAACAGGATCCCATTTCGTATGTTCGCAGGCCTAAACCATACGCCAGCCAAGCTCTGAGCTCCCTGGAATTTACTCTTGAGAAAAAACCTTAGCCTTTATCAGAGATTGGTCCAACATCAAGCCCTGGTCACAACGCCGTTGAACTCACCTTCCCAAGGTGAGTTCATTTTTCAGATGGGTTGACCAGAAGTGTACGGCTTCAGGCTAAAGCTTTCCAGTTTCTTGCTCTGTGTGCTCCTTTGATTTCCCAGTTCTGCGGCAAGTGGAAAGGATTGACCTCCTACGACCTTGTAGTAGGAAAAAGAGGAAGAGAAAGGACCCCCGGTAAATCTGCACCAGATTAAAGTGTGTAAAAGACCTTCGTTGCAGGCTGCAAGTGGCTGGTGGCCCGTCACTTCTACGGCCATGAGTTACATCACGTTAGTCAAGGCTCACAGGGTCACAGGTGATAACGTGGTTGAAACGATTAATCAGGCGGCAATGGCGGGATACTTGTGGAGAGGGGTGTGAAGTGTGAGAGAGGGCCTGAGGGAGATTAAGTTCCATCCATTGCCTCCTTTTGTTGAAAAAGTCGTTCGAACTCTGGTAAAGCCGTTTACTGAAACACTTTACCGTCGTTTTTGCAAACTTCTATTCTGGCAGCCTACTCCAGTATTTCACAAACAAAAAAGGCAGAGTTTTGCTTAGCTTAAAAAGAGACCTCATTTATCGCGGCCACCATATACTTCTACTTTATCATAGCCCCCTCGGTAAAACACCATATCCGCGTCCGCTTAACAGGGCTGCATCAAAGTTCCATGCACATTCCCTATTCACTATATTTGCTATCCTAGCACACAGCTGGCAAATTGTCGGACTGTTGTTCTCTCTCTTTTCCATCTTCCTTTCGGGCTCTGATGTTTTACCGACGTATTCTAAACCCCGTCGGACGTCTAATGCTCGCGTACGCATTACTAGTGCAAGTTTCTCGAGGATTGTTCCCGGATGTCATTTTGGTTTACCCGATACTGGGTACGGGACACGGGAGGAGTTATGTACACTCGTAGCCAGCCAAGCCCCCAATCCTGCAGTTTTCCAGTGGTCAACCACCGTACATCGGCACGTATTACAGTGATAAACGGTTCGGGGTCGTCGACACTCCCATCCTACAAAGAAGACGCCTTGTGGTGGACAGGCGCGTCGCAGGACATTATAATTACCATTCTTGAGCATACATTCTCCGTGTATATACAGATGCGCCCTTTAAACATTTTGCTCACTATCCCCATCTGTTATACCCGATAATATATCTGTCGGTTGAAACAAATCTTCCGGCCTGAGCCGGGCCAAATTATACTTGCCCCGTAGTTCCGGGATCTTGCTCCACTTCGTTTCTGTATTTTACCTGGCAATTATTTCTTTGCGTTTTTTTAGATTCTGTCAATCTTCCGCGGGCTTTGAATCCTCACTTATTGGACAAGGTAGAAGGGTAAGTTCCGACCTGGATATTTTTGAATTGGCGCGTAATCCTGGAATTCTGGGGCGCCAATTTTGAAACACATGAAATTGATCTGCCAAGCTTATTTTGAAATACGAGTTACTTGCTGGGTTTTAAGTGACTTACTTGGTATATTTGTAAAGAGAAAGAAATGGGCGATTTTTCCTTGGTAGAAACATCTCGATCAACGAAATGGTCATCATTGTTGTATAGCGGACTCTAAAATTGAAGTGGGATGTCGATTCGTATCTGGCAATGGCAAAAAAGGGTGAAATATTTTGAAAACGTTGGACTGTTTCTTAATTATTATTTGAGAAAGTGGTCCTCACTTGTCATTGTCCCAAAATCCCTGTTTTGTGTGAAAAACGTGCCACTGGTGGGGGTGCGCTTTCCGAAGGACTACTGGCCAATGTGATCTGACCCAGTGAAGTTTGGCTAAAAGAATAACTGCCAGAATACCTAAACTGTGTTTTTCCACCTGCGTGTACACCATTGGCGTAATGAGTTACATAAGTGATGGGTGTTCCGCGTCCACCGTAACCGAAGATTATATATATATATATATATATATATGCATAATTATACGCATACATATATGTATACGACCGTAGTTGTATATATATATATATATATATATATATATTTATATATATAGTTATACAGTTATGTCCCACTGTACGAGCTCTCTTCCATGTATCTAGCAGCAAAGTTTCACTGAACTAACTAACTGATCCTCTTGTCTGAACACAGTAGATAACTGCGCTCCTGATACCAATGCTTTCAGTACTGTAACTTACGTGATATGGTTAACGGATTGAATCGAATACTAATTTCTTTCCATCTTCTGAAGCTGTTAAACGTCAGTCGATCTTCACGAAATGTTTAACAAAGCACGGAGTTTTCTATATACCACGCCCAAACTCGCAAATGATCGCCCCCTACATGAAGCTAGTATTCCCAGGCTTGCGCACGTGAAACGAGACTCACATGCAAGAGAAATGAAAAGGTAACAAAAAAACGGCTTCAGAGAAGCAACACGGTAATCAAAATGTGGTGGCCCCATAGGGACCATGTTAACAGTCACGTAGTCCTCCACGTTCGTCATCGAGCCAGACAGTGTACGTATTCCTCCCGAGCCGGTGAAGCCATTCCCCTTGCTCGCCAATCGTATACGTAAAAACTGGTTGGTTGGAATTCTAGAAAATCGAACGCAAATCAGGGAACTGGGCCGGATCCCCCATTGCACACCGAACAGACGGTACCCGCGTCTTAGGGAACGGCAAGTGGGGACTGGACTTCGTGCAGCAGGTTATATATGACCACTAACCCAATCAACAACCAGCAACGGCTAAGCCAATGACTGGAGAGCTAATTACCAAGATTTGACTGAGAAAAACAAGATTCACCAAAAATAAAGAATATATGTTTATAAAAGCCACTCCCATTACGCACACTTTCAAGACATTTTTGTTCCATTTTAATTCAGAAGCTTTTCTGTCAGCTGTATGATGTCTGCATTACATTAGGCCAGGTCGGAACTTACCCCACTCTCATTGGACAATCTCGAAGTGTTTCCCGTTGGTTCTTTCACGTTTTTTGGGACAGTTTCCGTCCGTTTCATACGATTTCCACCGGTTTCCATGCGCTGATACAAACTGGATGAGTCAAACGATTGTGAGCGGAAGCCCGCGGATAATTTCTGCACCATTACGGTGTTCACGTTCGATACGGCCAGGTACATCTTCGCAGCTACGTACGCGGTTCAGCCCCAACCAATTAAGATCTTCGAGGACAAGTCTCACAAAGCCTGTCTGTGCTTGGTCATTTTCGAATCCCCCAATTATTGTCTCTGATTTACCGTGCTCATACCAATCCGTTCTGAAATAGGACCCACGTGCCATCTCGCAGCCTTGGCTGTCTTGCTACTTTTGTTCGCCTAGTTCCGGGCAAGAGCAAATTAGGTAAGTTCTGTTAGTTCTGTTTATTACGATTGTTACAACCACTCTTAAGTATAATATTAATAATAGTGGGTTACTTCAGGGACGATCGAATCATGCTTGGGTGGATGATCATATGGCACAAGTGAGGTCGCAACTGGCTTTATGGATATCCGGTTGAGTGCATACATCACAAAGAAGTTTACAGGTTTTAGCAGTCACGGTGATGAAGGCCAAGCAAAGTGGAATTTAAGGCCGGATTGACACACAGCCCAGCAGTGGGTCAGAAGGGCTTCGTGGTAAGGACACGTAATCAAAGAAAGCATAGATGGAAGGAAAACGTGCAGTGATTCACATGGATTTTCCACTCTTGATCACGACGTCTGTATTAGCGATTTTACGTCTGAACGACGTTTCATACTGTCAATACCGAAGTGGAAACTAATTAGTAATCTCCGCGGTAATCACTTCCCACTCCGCATATCAAACTCTAGCAGCTTTACTACGCTTAAGCCGAAATGCCTGGCCCGGGTTTCAGTCACCCGTAAATATTTGTGTTCAGAAGCACCACTAACCAATCAAGCCATGCTTTTTCACCTGTATTTTGGCCATGGCTGAGTAATATTCCACTTTCTTAGTCGTTACCTTCATTTGTATTGTTGTAATCCTTGCCTTCCTCTTCCTCCCCACTTCAAGAGCATTTCCTCTGGCTAAAGTTTTGCTACCTAGCATAAATAATAGCCTCACTCCTGCACTCACGCCATCTATCCCATTCGTTATTTTGAGAGATCCCGACAGGTCCTCCGGACACCTTCAACGTTCCACAGAGCACAGGTTTAGTCTCCCGGGAAGCCATTCACAACTGAGTCTCCGTGGGTGGGCAAACAATCACGTGGAAAGTCTCTGCTCCGACTGCATGATCCTAACACGTTCGCCATGTACTGCTTCCAAGTCTGGGCACAGCTTGCTAGATGGGTAAGCACGGATGTTTTTATAATGGCAATAGAACGTCTGGTCTTCTCTTTGTTACTCCCCATTTTGGCTGCCAGGGGGCTCTGGAGGCTTTCCGAGCAGGCACGTGACAATGCCCACTTGATTCGCAGTCACCGATGATTACAACCCTTAGATCTTTCATGCTACTGGCCTGTAGAACGGTCTCCTCTTGCCCCAGTGGCCCCAACTGTTCTAAAGTGTGGATTCATCTGGTACTCGCCAAAAACGGGCAGTTGTTAGCATTCAGTGACAAACCCCATTCTATAGACCACTGGTATACCCTGTTCGGATCTTGCCATTGAATTCGTCCGATGTGGATGGGGACAGTTTGGCGCCAACAAGAATAAGAAGAAAAGGTTTTCTTACCCCATGGCCAGATCCTTTACAAACATTATAGAGAACAGAGCCGATGGTTACAGACCCTGGAGTAGGCCGCTGCGCAGGAAGCCTAATCGCAAAATATCTGCTTCACTCTCACCTGGAACTTTCGACTTCATACAGAGTCCATGATCCCAGATAAAATTAAACGGGGGGGGGAATTGAGAGAAAGCATCAAATAAGAAAGGTTTAAGTCATTGTGACGCAGAATCAGGCTATCTCAGTCTTTTACCTTTTCAGATTTAAGACCAATTATTGAGCTATTTCTGTTAATAATTACTATTCCATCTCAATAAATGGTCTGATGGTTGCAATAAATGCACTGCACTTAGTTGAAAGCGTTGGTTACTATCGCGAAATACTGCAACAGATTTTTTTGGAAATTTTCGGTTTCACAAGTACCCGACCGATAGTGTAAAACCCTTTAAGTGCAGTCTCTTTTTATCCGGTCTCTAAAACCAATTAGTCACTCTCTCTTCGACCATTTCTATACTCAGCAGTTTACTACAGTTTGTTCTATCTCCAATTATCTCTCAGCCGTCACCACACCGGAACTGCCTAACTTTATGCAACATTTTGCATGACTAACCACCTATCATCCCCACGGCTTAGCCATGTCTATCGTTGCCAGCCACCGACCCACAACCGCAGCTATCACCCGCCGTTGTAAGACCCCTCATCTCCAAAGCACGCCCAACAGTTGGTCAGTATTCCTCGTGGACAGACTTGGAGATGCTACCAAAGCAACTGCCGATATAAGGAAAACCATGAATTATTCCCCTCCCGATTCCTTTGACTAAACTGTCGGTTAGTTGAGTTCCTTGGCCTTCCTATTCGGCCCATATGTGCATCGCATATTGGCCAACTTAATCTTGTCCAAGAAGTTCATCGATACCGTTGTCTCCGAAATCTTCAGACGCATCAAAAAGCCAACGACCCTATGGAACACTGCCCAAGCCAAAATTCCGGTAAAGCGCCGTTGACCGACGGGTAAGAAAATAACTGAATTTTCAGGAGGAACAATGTATGTTATCCTGATTCACTGTCTGTATTATTATTGCCCTATTTTCGTGGATATGTGAACTGGCTGGTTGCTTTACAAACAATCTCAATGTTATTAACGAAGGGAAGGTCACCGGGCCGCAGTTTTTCTGGTCTGCTTTGTTCGCTGAGCGACGGAATTCCCCCTTCAGTTTTTGGTGCTGTTGCTTCCTGGTGGCATTACGGAGTCAGCAACAGATCACTTTATCTTTACCAACTTGGCAAATGGTAACCTGAATGTTAAGTACTACAGTATTATGCATTTTTTGCAGTTGTACCATAATAGAGAGTAGTTTGTCGATGAAATTTCACCCAGATATAACTGTGTATCATGATACCCAGGTATATCTAGGTATCAACTGACAGAACTGCAGTTTTGTCGAATCCATAAATCTTTGATGCATTCATATCGAAAGCCCTGATAGCTTTAGACCTATCCAGCACGGTTTTGAACTATGTTACAATGCCGTTTCACTCCTTTGAAAGATACCAGTTGGGTGTGTTTAAGGACCTCGTTACGTTTTAAGAGGTACCGTTTGAAAATGGAGAGCCAATCCGTGCTAGGGTATCCCGGGAGACTGTTTATTGTAACCGCTTCTCGTGTGTGATACTCTCATGCCACCGGTCCTCAAACTTGGGCCTTAAATTATTGGTTGCATTGTACGCTGTTGGTTCACCGCAATGCCAGATTAACATTAGCACGAGAGATATCGCCAGAAAAAGTAAAAAAACGTGGCTCTTTGAGACTAGCCCTTTGCGGTAAAGCCTCGCTATGGAAGCATCCTGCGCGATGCCCAAGTTCAATTTGTTGCCTGATGAGATCACTTCATGTGATCCATGATTTTTGATTAGACTCAACACTTAGCAACGACGCCGACGAATGCGGCGGTTTGGGTGCGGAAAAACGTCTTCAATGGAGAACATGCACGGACAAAAGTAACTGACGCATGCGGTATGCCGAGAGCCTCCACATCCCAACAAACGGTTATGGGTAAATTACTTAACAGTTGATAACGTCGTCCTAATAGAGCGGTTTCCGAAGTATGGCCGTCAGTTTCAGGTATTTGTGGTTGACGCGTGTTTATTCGCATTAGCATTACTCCATTGGCCATATCTAAATGTGCAGCTCAAACCAAAGATAAAGGCAGTTCTCCGTTGCATTTGCCATTCAAAGCTTTTATTCGTTTCCGGCCAGCATAGGTTCAAAGAATATGTTTCTCAGGCGCCGTTAGCAAGCATGTACCAAAAGTACGGCCAGATCCAGCAGTTCTGTTGGACACATCACGTAACGGACCCATGACGACGTTGGAAAACGGGCAGCATATGCATATGGGACTGATCAAAAGACTCACAGTGCAGCTGAGCAGCACGACATCAACCCGTATGAAACTTTCATCAGAGTAAATTGCGGTGGTACTTCTGTTTTTCTTTCTTCGGATCTGCAGTTATTGCCTATTCTTGGCAGATTGGTTGAACCATATTGTTTGTCGGTGTTACCGGCGGAATTTTACTGTGGCCTTGGCAAGCCTCAAATAGGGCACCTGGTACAGGAGAGAATGCACTTAATAGCTGCGCAACCAGCTGACAGAAGGCATCTGTTCCGGGAAATAACTGTCAAATGTCACTTGTTTTCTGTTATCTGTGATATTCCTACGCGGGCTTTCGTCAAACAAGCTAAGAGCCTAGCGGGACACTTTGGCTGCTATAAATGCACCCCACATGGCTAGTACTACACAAGGAAGATGACTTTCCCGTTTATGAAGTCCTAATTACGCGACGACTGTGCATTTCGGTCACGTTGACATCCCGAACACAATTTTGGAGTGTACATGGTCCACACTTTTCCTTTGGATTACAAGCATAGTATATGTTTGAATGTGATTAAGAGAACGATTGATCCTTGCTTGTTTGGTCCCTAGTATGCTTTCGACCAGTCAGACAGATTTGCTTCTGTAGAACTCGGGAGCCATGCACTTCAGTCACACCCCTCTACACCGTGGGATCTTCGGAGGCTTTGCCGAGATGTACACAAAGCTGAAAAATGGGAGGCCACTGAAGGTCTCAAAATTATTTTGTGTCTATGTCCAGCTTGTTCGAAGGGTTTGTTGCCTTATGTTGCCTTTGAACATTTCATGCTTTTTTGTTGCCGTTTGATACTTTGCCATAACTTTTACATACCTTGCGACACTTTCGATGATTCTGTTTTACGTTTGTTTGTTAAAGATCCATCTACCGTGTATGGTGCTTCCAATCTTGTGTGCATCGGTCACACTGTCGTTCGCCTACCAGCAGAAGCTGTTTGTCTTGATAAGCTGGACACATTTTCCAGTTGTTCTCTCAAATCCCACTTACCTACACTGAAATTTATTGTTCAAGGCCCGAAAAACCCTGCCCAGCAGTAGCATCCATTTTTGTGCCGGTAAGCATTATCGGACTATTATGGCACAAACACAACTAGCCCGGATGACGTTGGAGTTCCAGTTCATCGTTTTCATGGCCGCAGAAAATGCCATTATGTTCAACAAATTGGTACTTTCCCGCACTTTACCAAAAAACATTGTCATTGTCCGCGATAAACCAGCTGATATTTTGGCTAGCATCCGTTACTCTTGAAACCTTTTTGCCTTCTTCGTTGAGCCCATGCGATCCAGTCATTTGTATATATTTTCAGTTGACGTACTGCATGAAAAAATCATCATTGTCTCCGTTGTTATTATTTTGTGCAATTTTTTCAGCATCTCAATTCTCACTAATGCATTTTTAGTACCTATAAAGAGTACACGAAGTAGAGCCCGCCTTCTTATAGAGAGCTTGATTATTATACTGCAGTGTGGTGAGTTTGCATGAAATAACACTATTTCTGTTTCAGATGTACTTCGTTGTTTTGTTTAAGGTGAACGACTCCGTTGCCATATTGCACAGCAATTGGTTGCTGGATGACAATACTAAGCGCTGGCCAACGTCACGAAATTTTCAAGCGTACCAACGCATGCAGTAAGATGGAGGTAATCTACCGGATGGGCTGCCAGCGTACCAGTTTCGGGTAAACTTTCTGGGGGAGTAGACATTTCTTAGATTAACCCAACGTTCCATGCATTTTGAGAGGAAGTTGCTCGCGGAATCTGGTAAGTCCGAATTCTCTGATGATAAGTTGCGCGTAAAACCGTTCACACAAAATAACACTGTTCGACGGAGGTACATTGTTACCCTTAAGTATATATGACAGGCTGCCGGTAGCCACAAAATCGGAAGATATTTACAATGAACTACCTTTGTCACCGAGGATCAGGAGCAAACCTCCCACATGACCAGCCAACTCATCTGGTGAGGTAATGGTGCTCTGTCATACATCCCCGAGTTAAGTCCACAGCAAGCTTTTTGTTTTAGCTTTTTTCAGTCCAACCGGTTTGATATTTCAGTTAATACCAAATGAAGGTATCGGCAAAACTGCAATCATCAGCTCAAGGTACGTTTTACAGGATGACGCACAACTATTATAACTCCATTGGTACTTCCAAACCAGTGACAACTCCAGTGTCCCCAAATGCGACACAAGCATGTGCCAGAAGATGGCAAGGTCTGACTTGTCACCAGCATTCTTGAAAGTTGGACTACTTCAAGGGCATACCTTCCAGTCAAACGGCTTACGCAACGGCATGGCTTTAATGATTGCCAGATAGGTCGATATCTTTGCTCGCCTCGTGGCCACGTTCAGCCCGACACATGAACCGTCGCAGTGCAACACTGTGAGTGATCTCCAAAAGCTGGGGGAAGCCCTTGCACTTGTGGAGAATTTTTGCGCTAGAGCGAGCCACTAATGACAACAATATCATGTCTTTATCACAGTCTCAGGTAAATGCTTTGAAAAGACAATTACGCACAAACCTTGGATCTAGCGTGAGGCTTGCATTCGTGGTCAGGGAAAACTTGGCTTAGACTGGCAATGAGAAGGAAATACCCGGTAAGGTGTCTTGGGGTAATCAAAAACTCACCGACGCCGTGGATGGTATGTATATACTTATATGAGTGCCATCTACTTAAAAAGTCATCAAATCCACAATGCTTTCCCTAGAATGGTCAACAATGGACATGAGAGCATCATGAAAAGATGGTCCAAGGAAGCCCGCGATTGCGGTTTAGGCAGAAGAGGTGCCAGGTTCTGTCATACGTGCTTCTGGTGCATAGTCCTGCGGCGAGTTATCGGTTATTTACATGAAAGGACATAACCGTTTTATAATGAGACCTTAAAGTGTTATCCATTTCGAACATGGAATTTAGATGCTCAAAACAACGTCAATCGTTTCACTCCTGTTTCTTTTTTTGCAGATTTTGGCGTGGCATAGCATGAAGCCTAACAATCAATATGGGGAGAAACGGTGTAATTATTACCATTCAATAAATTTATCCTTGTGTCAAAAGTGGCTGGTGTTCTCTTGCTGCGAATCGTTGATTTGTAGAACTTCCGTTGGTCATTGCGCAGTACAGTGCCGTGTGTTCACGTTATTCAGGATCATTTCCCGTAGGTTACCCGTTTAAAATTAGGGTAGCAGTGTCAGCGGAAAGTAGAGTACACGGATACTTTATTTTTAAGTCACAAGCCCACGAGAACACCGGTTGAGCGTAGACTACAAGCCAATTTCGGGGGTGGGCGCAGTGTTGAATTTTTGGATGTAGGTTGGAAGCAGCCGAAAATTGCACATCGAATATCGCTTGCCCATTTCTTGCCTTTCCGGTACCAGCACCCCGCCAACACACACTCCCCGGCAAGTTGCCTACCTCCTACCGGAAAGTAGCCCAGGTACTGCCGGCAGATTCCCGGTGAGCTACCGGAATGGCTCTGGATCCGGAACGGAACCGGTTTGCTACTAGTGGACGCAGTGGCATTCAACATTCCAGATAGGTTACCCCTCTCAACTGCTAAGAATATAAACTCAAATGCTCGCAAAGTAGATCGGCGACCATGCTACTGAGTCAGACTATGCAAAACTTCACGGCGAAATACAAGTCCGCTCATGTTTCTGCTTATCACGAACGTTGCCGAAAAGCAATCTATCAGCAGACAGTCTTTTATGGTCGCTAATAAACGATTAGCGCAAAAAAGGGTGCCCCCCCAAACAGAACCTTGTTACATAGAGAGGCTCACAAAAACCATGCCAGAAACCGCAATCTTGGTACACATTTAGCCATTAGTCCTTCTCTGGAGGTTAATTCACCAAAAGCCGGCCTCCGTCAGAGGACTTCTTCCGTGGGTGGCGGCAAAATAAATGTTGGCCTAGATAGTTCGTCAGTCTCTACTCCATTTGAGCCACATCACACGCGCCAAAACTCAGAAAATAATCTTGATGAAATGATTTACTCTAATGTGCTCCTCGAAGCCCACAAAACCGACTAAAATCTCCCCGACTCCAAGACTAGTACCAAATTATCATTCAGAGCCCGGATGAGATGATCGCCTCTAGTGGTTCAAGAAATGTCTGGTCGAACCTTCAAACTACACTAAGAGCATGTAGTTCGAAAAAGCAAACGATGACCCTGGCAGAAGCCGGAATTCCAATTGCGGTTCGAGGGAAACAACCTAGTGCCAAAACTCAATCCAGTAAACCTTCATTTGTTGATGAAAGAAATAGCCACTCTTTGCAAACCTCAGAAAGGCTCGGGACCAGATGTGTTTGAGCCGCTATCCGTAACGAATTCGAAATTAGAGTAACACTGTCAGCAAGATTGTTCATCTCACCTCGGGGACCCGGGCCTTGTTCCCCGATCCCAATCAGACTTTCTTCATCAGGTAGAGCGGAACAGAACAATACTTCATCTACCAACGAAAAATGAAGTCTCGTAGAAACTTGTCCCACCTTCAAGCCAGTACCTTACTCGAAAGCCCGTACGGTCGGCTACTCACGGCCCACCCAAGCATTCCAAGCATCTTGCTCCCCATTTCTAGGTAGTCGTGAGCTATTGGACTAAATACCACCACACCGGAACTTTCTGATTCTTTTTGTTTTATTTGAATTTCCCGCCAACCGCCGTATCGTATCTCTCCACAAACTATCCTACAGCCCATCAGTGACTACGATTTCTCCAAACCTGGCAGCCAACCTAGGAAACCGTACACCGAATGTACTCCATGGCCACCAAAAGGATGACCTCGCAAAAGCTTTTTCAATGCTCGCTCACTTGAGAGAAAGCTTACATCAGTCCGCTCCCATGCATTGCCATCTCACCCGGAAATAATCCTAAAACTTGACTTGACGATAAGACTCCCCTGCAGCACATCTCCTTACCAGGATATAATATACTCGATGCAAATAAATCTGAAAGACTTGGTGGTGGATGTCTTGCTTATAGTAAGGACAGTCTTGAAACACATTTACTGTAACTTCCTGTCCTTGATAAGGTCCGAAACTCTGTCTGGATCTCAGTACCACTGCTTTAGGAGCGGCTCTTTATTGGTTGTGTCCACTGTCCGCGGAGCTGTAAAGCGGGCAATGTAAATGCTATTACCTTTGTTTTCTGTCAAGTAGCCGATATCCCGAAGGCCACAAAAACCATGGCGGGGGACCTCAACCTCCCTGGCTTCTGTTGGGCAACCCTAAGACCTTCTCGGAAGTTCTGAAATCTTATTTCTTGTACCCCTGCAAGTAGGCGGACGCGACACAAAATCAACAGCCAAAGAGCCCAATATTCGCTCCAGTTCAGTTAAGCTTGTACAGGACGGATAATGACCGCGGGAGTCAAGCTTTCAGAATTCCCTCAACGGTACGCACACTAGCTAGGCACCCACTACTGCGCAGTTTATTTCTTCAAATCCACGCTAAGAAAGCCCGGGCACAAGGGCAGGCTCTTGACATAAAGCACGGGAAGCAAAGACAAGTAGGCACAAGGAACAAGGAGTACAATTCTGGACGACCTTAGAATTACTTCCGGCCTCCGGGATATGGAGACAAATGTCCTATGCCAACTTCCTGATTTTGATTATAAGGTCATAACGTCTAAATTTTTCGTTCGACCGCATGACCACAAAAGTCCTCAAAGCCTTTAATCTTTCCAAGAGGCAGACTGGGATATTCCACCTCTATCCTACGTAATCAGACCGGGAATGAGTTCTTCCCATCTTCCAATCCCCAGTTGGCGTTGGATGTGATACACTCTAACTTATTCTCCTCCTTTAAAGTCACTTCTCTCGAGTTAGTCGAAGCCATCATATGGAGGACCAATCTGCAGTGAAAAAAGCAAAGTAAACTTGAGAAGCTGCAACGGGCTGACAAGAGAACCAAAGACCTCTCCACCCTACTCTACCTCAGCCAACTCTAGCTTCAGCTACTGGGCGAGAAGGAGGACAAGCTGAAAAACAAGAACTATACGCTCCCAACCAGCCGAATGAAATTGCTAAATCTTACGGCACAACAGACCTAATCTTTTCTTGGCTGTCATCTTATCTTAGCGTGAGATCGCAAGCAGTAAACTTTGAGGGGTACCTCTCGTCAACCCAGCCAATCACAATTGATGGTATACGGCACAGTGTGTTGGGCCCACTTTTGTTTCTTCTGTACATTACCGATCTATACAGAGTAATCCTCCATGGCACCGTGTTTTTATTTGCTGATAATGTCATAATTGTCTATTCCTGTAACCCCATACTTTGACCTATACCCTCACCGCAATAGCTGACGACCTGAACACTCTTGACATATAGTGAAATACTTGGAAACTGAGTTCCTTCTCTGCCCAGGACGCCGGGCCCAATTATGGGGGCCGCTAACCTTTTACTCCTCCATGACGCGATCTCAGCCTAAAGTATTGCTGCACTGTTACCATTCAAGAACAAGCCACCAGGTGGCCAAGACCAGGAGTACCATAGCTCTTAATTGCGGAACTTTTGGAATGCTCTATAGCCGGCTTCTGATCATTAGATCCTACGCTAGACTGCAGCTCGAGTAAGGCCCTCTGGCATATACTCACATGTGCAAGCCTGATAGACTCGCCATCGAAAGAGCTCAGCAGTCCGTCACCAAGCAATTACTCGCCTGATCATCTCCCTTGAATTACAAATTCCCTGTGGCTACGACTTATGAAGCTCAACCTTTATCTTCTATTCAGCGCCGTACTTTCTCGACACCATGAGTCTAGCACTCCTCCTTGTTCAGCCCAAGTAGCAGCCTGCTCCCTTGGTAACCAAAGGCATTCTACTGAATCTCCGTCTTCCAGGAATAAACCGAGAGAGAGGTTCTTCCTTACAGTGTCATACCGAGTTTATAACGGGATTTCTGAATATATCCGGGACTGCCAGACACTAGACCGACTTAAAATTGTCTTTACAAAGTTTCTAGATGTCGCCAAAGTATTGCAATTACCCATACTTGCACCACGTTTGAAAAAACATATGTGGGTTACAAAGGTTCTTAAATGCATGGATAAAGCATGGCCCAGGTGACATCCCTCACAAAGCCGACATCACCTATCCCATAGGCCTTATCCATTGCTATTGTACTAGTGTCCCGTGTAATGATTTAAATCACTGATACTTCTCTTGACAGGTTCTCCCTAATTCACGCTCTATAACGTCTCTTATCTACCTCCATCATAAAAATTCGCTTTTCTCGGCCCAAACCGACCTCATTCCCTTTCTATTTTTTGCCCTGGCATTTCAACCGTAAACCCAATTCCGGCGACCACCATTCACCTCCAAGTCACGGTCTTTGTTCCTCGTTTCCGTTACTGTTTTTGTATTCTTGTTCTCTCCCAATAGCTCGTAATCTTTATTCTTCCCAAAGTGCTCTGCACCCAAATTACTAGAAGTTTCTTTGTATTATTGGCCGTTGATCCCCAGCTAGCAGCATCCCGGCTTGCGTTTCTATTTTCGTTGTTTCCAGGTTTCAGCTGGCGAGCATCTCCCTTTTGATGTCTTTGAGTGATCCGGGGATAAAACCGGAAAACCATCTAGCCTGGACCTTGGGCTGAAAATCTGATACCCGCCAGTTATTCTCCCCCTCCCTTATTCAATCTGTTCAACAGGATCCCTCACAACTTGGTGGCAAACTCCTGGACCGCTTCATCTCTACGACTATGAGATCCCGCAATTATCGCCTGTGCAAATCCCGCCAATGCGGGGCGCGGTCAGATCCACAGCCTAGGCCGGTTCGCACCTGGCGAGCAAGAAGCCTGCAACGATGTGCGGGCGCAACTAGGTTGATGGATCGCATCTTATGCATCCAGAAATGGCTTTCAGGTTGGATGTCTAGCGCATGGCCGGCCTCATCCACTAACACTGATTGCAGAATAAAAAAACACCATTCATTTACTCAAGCGGCCTGAACATGCTGCTGTTTCTTACAGCTACCATTGACTTTTATCTGTGCTCGATTCCATCTTCGCCGTCACAAACTACCGTTTTTAAACCCGGCAAAAATATATTTTCTAGGCGCATAATTATCGTATACCCAAAAACCAGTGAACAGTTTTGACCCACCGTTCAAAGTCCAATTATCAAAGGTTTCGTGTCAAACTGCTCACCAGTGCCATCCGTGAAAACTCAACCATTCAAAAGATAAAACTTACCTCTTTTGACTACTTTCGTTGATATATTGGGAAAGGGACGAATTCATTTTGCCTTTCACTTCCGTACCACGATCTTTAGAAAAGATTTTTCTATTGCAAAATGTATATCTGTAGATTCCCAACACTCGACGATTTAGTGACCCTTTGCTTTTTCTGTCAGTTCCGCCGTTCATCCACTTGACTCAGTTGCATTGCAATATCCCCACCTTGCAAAGTATCACGTTCCAGGTATGCACGTCTGATAGGCACTTGTAACACATACTTCCTTTCGGTCTCTATAAAGTGGCCCACCTTCTGTAAAGAACATGAAATGGTAGTCGCCTACCCGTCACTTTATCATTTTTGCCATCCGTGTTCTTGTTAATGTTGTAGTTGCGCACCACACATCGATTTATCGTCACTTCCCATTTTCATGTTGATGCGTTATATTCCTTTCTTCGGGAGGCAAACGATCCGGTCAAGGCCCACATATTTCTACCCGGCCACTTCTTTCACCATCTCTCTGGCAACCACAGTCCAGTGAGCGGTCCGTTTGTTATATCGCTGGCTCAGCCGATATACGGTCGCCGAAATTTACAACTGTAACCCTCGACCGAATTATTTTTGTTCTTTAGGCGTGATACCACCTCTTTACGTCGTCCAATTTTACGTCCTAGCCACACTTATACATTGCAAAGCGCTATCGCTTGATTACATCTCCTTTGGAAATGTTTCATTTTCACTGTAACCACGTATCCGTCAATCGAGTCTGGCCCTCCGGCGGGACAGTCTTCCTTCCGTAGGATTTGTGTGTATCGCTACTATCGTCAATCCACCCCACACTTTGGTGGAATAATTACACCCTACATTCGGACGGCTCAACTACTTGGCCTTGAGTTTAAATTTTGTAGGGAGCTATCACAAGAGCTGACATAAATGCTTTCTCTTACGCTCAATCGCGTGCATATAATTGTAAATTATCCTGAAACTCTGATCTCGCTTTCAGCTACACTATTCAATCTTATGTTGAAGCTTGCATCGGCGTTATCCGAAATAAGCCATTGATATTAGACCATCCGCTGAAGTTCATACGTACTCCTCCGGTCAGTTCTTTCACATTCGCCTAGGCAGTTTTAACTCCAGGTTATTTGTCCGTCTGATACACGACCGACTATTCCGATATGCAATCACTGAAAGCTGCAACTGTAATCTTCGACAGTTTTTGTTCTATATTCGTTATACCACTCCTTCCATTGTCTGATTTTCATTCCTAACCACTCTCACATATTGCAAAGTACTGTTGCTTGCTTAAGTCTCCTTCGGGAATTTTTCTTTTTCTCTTTCAAGATAGTGAAATACTTGTCAACCAAATCTGGTTCTCCGTTAGAGCAGTCTTCCGTTCGTAGGATTTGTGTGTATCTTTGCTATTCAGCATTGGCTCCACCTGGATCAGCCGGCTCGACCACCTGGCCTGAGCTTGAACGTCCCGGCCGCCACCATGAAAACTGACATAAATGCTTCCTCCTACACCTTATCGGGTGTACATAATAGTACAATCCTCCTGAAACTCGAATTCTGCTTCCAGTTATACCCTCTGGTCTTGTTTTTTAGCGAGTCTCATGGTTTTTCGAAATAAACTATAATTATCATTACTACTTCTATTATTATTATTATTATTATTATTATTATTATTATTAACTTCGAAATCCACTAGGTTGGTGAGTAGGAGATAGAAAATCACCCTGTTGAATGCATTTTTGTAGTCCCTGTAACAACATCACTTCCCTCTCCTATCTTGTTTGCCGGTTACCTCGTGGGGGAAGTTTACCAGGTTGGTCAGGCAATAAAGTGGTCTTGCGAGACCACTTTGGCTCAGTACTACTAGATTTTCCGCCGTCGAACGTGTTGGTATCCTGCCCTCAGATTTCTTTCCGTCAGCATGAACACTGCAAAGTTGAAGCTCACTGGACGCTAGTCTTGGCAACTCCCTGGCCTCTACGTTTTTGAATCGGGCACTGCATTTGCCTCAACTTAAACCCCGTGCCAATGCTCTCTTCCAACGATGCGCTGGATAGCGCGGTCAGAGGATCCGTAAGTATGTCAGCTAGTGGTTTCAGGATTGTCTAGTTAAGACCAAGCAAGCCGTTTTGGATATCTCCAAAGCGATCAAGTCAGTGGCTGATGCCCAGTAGTCTCACCAAGCACCCTTCATGGTATCACGGGGTCAAACCATCCGACAGTCGGACGCAAACATCATCGTTCAGTCGATACGTTAGTTGGAAGAAAAGCGCAAAAGCATCCGCCTTATCGGAGCTGGCTTTGATAGGCCTTCATCGATAGTCTTCTATGTAGCCTGAGGGTACCTTAATGCTGATTTAGAAGGCAAAAATTGAAAACACAAATTGGATTTCGTTTTGGCATGCTTCGTCAGTTCTCTCCCGCAATTCTTCCTAACACGTTCGTCCGCCTATCTGAGTTTGCTTGCGTCATCTTAGGTAGTGTTGACGTTAACTCGGTATAGCACATGAGCTGTTTAGTACACCACAGACTCGACTACTTACCTTGGCTGGGCTGCTCGCCCTCCCACCCTTCTAAGTAGGGCTAGCTGCTGAATCAATAGTTCTATAACGCCCCGGGGTACAAGATCGCTGCCTTTCTGCGGAATATTCCTTCATATCTACCCATTAGTCCACAGCTTCCTTGATCCATCCCGAAATCTCAGTCAAGCTGCTGGAAGCAAAATCGGAACGAGTCTGCAGCGCGAGGCCTTTATGTGTTGACCACTGATTTTATCACTCTGTGGTTGCTCTTTCCTCTGCTAGGTTTGGAATTTCCTCTGGGTACATGGTGACTCCCAGGCCTGGGATGGAAGCCCTCTGACCCAGCCCACTACTTGTTTCCTCTTTACGGCATTGCGTCAAACTGTTCCTGCGAGGTAACTATACCAATAATGATCCAGGTGTGCTCTCGTACGCTAATTCTCTATTCCAGCCCACCTCAGTTGCATTTAAATCCCACATTACTAGGACCCTAGTGACCACGTTCACCAGGTTATCCGCATAATGAGGCAACTTCACATCATCCTTGAAGCTCGAGGGGGGATCCGGTAAATACTAACTGTTGCTCGTTTTTAGTGGCTTGGGCTAACTTGGATCGATACGGCTTGCGCTTTTCGTAGACGGAGTCAGGTCTGCTTGAACTGAGTTTATTGCTATGCAGTGGGTAGAAAAATGACTCCGCCCTGCGCCTCCAGCTTGTCTATCATGCTTAGAAGGTAGTTTGGCGGGCAAAAGCTCCGGAAATCTTCGTGGGGTATCACACACGTCTCATGGTCGCAATCCCATCATTTTCAAGCATACGGGCCCTCGGCATCAACTACTTGTTTCCTGCGCCTGTTGCGCCGAGGGACAGAACAGGCATTTTTGGAGAACCCGGAAAACTCTCAGTAAATTGAGGGACCTAGCCTGCTGATAGCCTAATTCCGAGCCATTCTACAGTTTTAGAGTTTTGCTTCAGGGTTCTGGTTGGTTTGTTTTTCGCGACAGTCCCGGTCGCCTTCACATACAACTGCAGCTTTGAGGCCTAGATCGGAATGCTTTTACTCATGAACTCTCTGACGACAGTGAATTCCTGTTTCTCTTGGAAGCTTTCTCTTGACTTGGGACGAAACTGCAGGCGAGGCACCCTTACTATCCGTGGCTACGATCTGGCTGCCTGGAATGACGGTGACCTTCGAAGATTCAAACCACTGGCGGTGGTGCTGGACTTGCCCTAAAGCTGGTCTTACTTCCAAAAAAGTGTTCTGGCTGCCGTCCACTACCCTTTAAGTGGCTATAACTGCGACTTCATGGTAGCTGGTGTGTTGAGGTCTCAAAAGTCAATTAGCGGGATACAACTGCGGCCCATGGCGGGGACTTTCTCCACGCAGATACAGTTACCGTAGGGCTGAAGTTGGTGTCTGACTACCTCTGCAATGCAAAAATCGCGGCAATCAACTTCGGTAACCTTACATTGTGCCGACTCTCCTTCTCTGGACCTTGGGTTCCCCCTACGTATTCTATTGTGTCCGTCAGTCCCTTATCCCCAGCAAACCCTCTGTTCGAGAAGGTGGGCTGCAATACTCATGCCCGTTGAACTTCTCAGAACATGATTCTTGCCATACTGCAAACTCTTTGCAAATAACAGGTTTCATATTTCGATTGCCCCAGCTCAGTCAGAGCTGACTCCTCGCCTTTGCTGCCCAAGCTAGACCCCTTCAGGAATGCTGCTATCTTATTACATCTAACATGCCATGCTCCACTAATACCACTATTGAAAATACCCAAGGGTCCTTTACCAAGAAGCTGATGCGTACATCGGCGGCCCTGTCTTATCAACAGAAATGTGAACTTCTTCAGCATGAATCACTACGGCTATGGCACGTAAAAATAACTTATCCTTCCTGCACAAGATTTTGTATTGCCCGGTAAATTCTTCCACACAAAATGACCTACACCCTAAGTTACATCTGTCCTTTCAAGCACATCTTTGCTCGTCCCACTTGCCGGGCTCTCCGTTAGAGATAAGATTTATTGTTCGCATAGCAAGATCCGAAACAAGCCTCCAGATGGCATCCGGCCCTTTGACTCCCTTCATGGGTTCCAGTGTAAAATAAACAAATGTCTTCCTGCGAGCACCGCCCTACACCTAAAAAACAACACTGCGACTAAAGACAGTGCTTTCGAAGACGGTCTCCAGCTCTGATTCTTTTCTGCCAAGGTTCTGGTTTTGTTATCATGTCTGCTCAACTGTAGTTGCTTGCTTGCCAGATGAGGACTTTACCCTCATGTGAATGGGCGCCTCGGTGAATGTGGCCCCTGCCAAACCAGCTCTGTCCCGATTCTTGCTTTTCACTGTCACCGAACCTGTCCTCACATCGGGGCTCTCCACTTGCGGCATGCTAAGCATAGCAAAAGATTGCACTAACCGCTCATTTTTCGGAACACGGTGCTATTTTGCGCATACCGAAATAGAAACTGGAAGTGCCAGCAAAACCCCAGACGGAGAATAGTCAATTCTCAGCTTCTTCCATTATGAGTACTGGTTCACCAGTGCATTATCGTAGACCCACTTAGTAAGCACCCCTGGTAGCTTGCTGTCCTGTTTTGTTTTCTCAGTCGGGCCAACTGTACGGTAACGCTAACATCGGTAGCCAAACTTATCATTTTAGCCCCCGCCTACGGTCGATACTTCACGGCCCCGTTAAAGATGGAAGGCAGACTATCACGTCCTATCAGATTCCGTCCTTCGTCATACCAAGCTATCACCTTTAATCCATCAGGCTTAAAGGAGCATGACTCTCTTTCACGGGCACCTTCCACAGTGGCCGACACCCTATCAGGTTCATAAATACCGGCCGTTATCCTCCAACCTGTTTCATCTTAGATCGCGTATGCCCTAGATCCTTCTCCCCGAGTCTCCTTCTTCTTCTTCAAAAGTTTACATTTCTTCTGAGCTTGCTCATCACAAAGACCCAGCCAATAACGGCTTATACATACAAAAAACACTTTTAATAAATGGGCGGTTTATTTATATCGCATTCCATAGCCATCACTCATTCAACTGTGCTGTAAGTTGTTACGATCATTCATTGCTTGCACAGTTACCAGCTTGTTGCTTCTGCTTCATTCCTTTTCCAGATTGTGGTGGTTTGCTGCTAGTTCCCTGCCGCGCCACGTGGATCTAAATTGAACTGTTTTCTTGTCCACTTCATAATACCAACCAAAGCTGAATGCCTCAGGCAGAGTATCATAGATCGCGTTGGATTTACCGGAAGTTCCATCTTCTTCAACTCGGAGTACCTGAAATGATGAGTCCACCCCGAAATAACACAGACTACTTGGTGATCAACCCTTCATAATCCTTCTACTGGCGTCTGCAAACGATTACTGTCCTGATCATCCAAGCCCAATTTCATCTGGCACTTCCAGCCAAATAATAATTCACCTCTTGTGGAATTCCATGCATTGCCTGCCTCCTCTACCGCAACTTGCCTCCATCAGTGAACAAGAATAGGCAAAGGCCAATCATAGTCTGCAACATCCCCCCGTATATGCACACTCAGCACTGTGTACTTCAATCCGTTTCATCAATGACGCTTCCCGTCATTTTGTAGCTTCTCTGTTACCGAATTCGATAGTGTCTTGTGGTCCAACCTTAATGATGGCCAGATTGACGTTATTGGTGATTACTGAAGAAAATGGTTGGAGCTGATGAAGTCATTTTTGCGGAAAATAAGAATGGTGTTCTTACTCTTGCGGCGACTTTTGTTTTAGTTAGCCACTTCTTAGTATATAAGGGTTGCGCAAGGCTGTTACCGCTCACACCTATTAACTGTCATGGCCGTTGCACGTGCTTTCGTTGATGACTCTGAGAGTTTCTGCAGACATGTAAAAGACGCCTATAAATTATTCTCAAGGTTCGAGGAAGACTTTCGGCTATTTCAGCAGCATACTTTCACCTCGTTTTACGTGTATGAGAGCACTAATTAGTGCTGAGAATTGGCTTCGTACACATCCGGGTGCACTGCCAACAAATTTCCCATACTATCGGGTTAAATTTTGCTGCGTGCACAATTGACGGCGAAACAGGACAGCCATCAGGTATGCAAAGCACAGTAAATCTATCTTCACTTTTCAGATATCAGAATACGCAATGCCCGGCCTTCGTGAGGATCCGTGCCGTCGGAATGCAGTCTCTTGCGGTTAAATATAGCGAGGTACTGCTAGCGGATGCCACCCACCAGCTGAACTGCGGTGGCTACCTTCTTTGGCATTGCATGTTGATCGACGATAGTGGCCTAGGTCGTTCAATTTTCTACGCCCTGCTTCCTAACGAGAGCAGTGCTAGTTATCTGCGTGCAATCACCGAAATGAGAGCCAGGTTACCGGGGACAGCTAACGTGAAGACAATCATATTAGATCGAAGCTTAGCGCAATACAAGGGATTTGCGGTCACGTATCCAAGAGCAGAATTCGTTTTCTGTCGGTTCCACGTTCTTCGGGATATGAAGCGTCAATGTTCTCGTTTGCACGGCTTGTCCTTAAATGACAAGCAACGCGTTCATCAATGGATGCGAAATTTGGTTTACGCCTCAACTAAGATGATATTTGATAGATTTAAGGCCGCCATTCTTGGCCGTAGTGCAGAGGCCATGAATTACTTGAACCGAACTGGGTTGCCGTATGAAGCAATGTGGGCGGGTTATAGTGTCATGAATAAGGAAACCTTCGGTACCTTTACTACCAACAGGGTCGAGGTAGAGAATCGCCACCTGAAGGAAGGGCTATCTGCCAGATCGTCTTTGGTAGATGTTTTCACTAGAATATTAAAACGAACGGAGGATTTAGATGAAGCTAGGCGCCGTAGACTAAGTAAGCAGTTAGTTGGTTCCTTCCGGTCGTCGGCTGGAATGGAAAAGTACTCAGGGTTTTTGACCCGAATAAGTACCATCGCTCGTGTCGCACTTGAGAAACACGTGCGTTTGCATCAGGTTAGGAGCATTGTTCCTAATGGCTGCAGATGGTTTCTCAGGTGCCGTAGATCATGTAAAGTGACTGTTAGAATGGGCCGTTACCCTAGTTGTACTTGTTGCTTTTTTAAACAGTGGTCGATACCATGCAGTCATATTTTGCATGTGACTGAAAAGATAGGATATGGATTCAATAGACTAGCCGTAGGTCGATGGGCAGTTGACGTTCGACTTCCGTCGTCCGTTGAAATGCCAACAACGTTGTTGGAGGAAATGGACGAAAGTGAGTTACAATGACGATTTTCATTTTGGCCTTTTACAAAGTAAAACCAGACAATAATTGTTTCCATTTCTGCTTTACAGACAGAACACGGCGATCACAACGTTCGATCCACCTTTATGACCGTAGAACTTCGGCACGGAAGTGTGCATGAAAGGATCATTTTGTACCATTGAACCACCATCTTTCAATACAATTCTTATTCCTCATTTTGTCCTACATTTTGCATTTGCTACGGAATGGGTCCATCAGTAAGGTGCAACGTATTACGATGTGGGTGGTTTATGTGTAGGCAGGTGCGCCTAATGGGCGTCGTGCTTAAGCTCGCGTAATTAGAGGTTGCATTAGTTGCGTGCAATCTTACAATACTGCGGTCAGGGAAACAAAATCGTTCAGGCATGAGTTGATCGACTAATTGCATAATAGTAATCCCCAAACGTATAGGATCATCGTCGTGGTTATATATAGGTATATACATAGACATGAATATACGGATCTATGCACACGTCAGTACTTATATATATATATATATATATATATATATATATATATATATATATATATATATATATATATATATATATATATATATATATATGTAACTGTAAGCATCTTTATTTAGATACGTGTGTAAGTACACATGTACACATTTACATATAAATATATATATATATTCATGCATTTAAATATACATATACATACATAGTTATATACGTATATATACTTGTACTTAGGTGTGCATAGAACCGTATACAAATATAGATATATATATTCTTACATATATATCAATATATACACTTTCGTAGAGAAATATACAAATACGTACCTACGTGTGCATATAGGCTTATAAGCATATATATATATATATATATATATATATATATACATATATATATATATATATATATATATATACAGATATGTGTTGACATGTGCATACATACAACTGTATATACACATATTTACAGTCGTATACATATATATATATATATTTACATGGGGAATCCACAAGACCTACCTACATTATTTAGGTATACAAATACAATAGGAGCTTATGCCTTCTTATGACAAATTTAACTGTATAGTTCCCCGTTTTGCTGTACAATTCCCATTTCTTGGTATCGGTTACCGTGGACTGTATCTTTGTACAAATTGCTGTACTTGGACCGAAAATGGCAACTAAGTTATCGCGCACCCAATCAAATCGACGCCAAATTTTTGAATACCGCGCTGTTGGACCACAGAACGCTACCACCGAATTCGGAACCGATTCGTAGTTGCCGCTCAGCCTAATGTCAGTTTATTTTATTCAAACACCACCCAGAGTTATTTCATCTTAGGAGTAATTTACCCCCCTCCACCTTGAAACTGGTAAATATTTTACCACATTGAGTAATATTGAGCACTTTAATCATACTTATATGCGTGCACCTTGACCATGGTCGAGAAATGTACATTTATTGACCGGAATCTAACCCCCGCCGTTGCATTTCTAACCTACCCTCTCCACTTTGTCAACCAAGCTCGTTTTTACCTGCTACCCTCATCATCCGCTACTGATAATAACATAATAATATTGGTTGATTTCGGAGACTCCCGAAGCATGCCAGGTGCCATCAAAAGCAACCAAGGTCTTTATGGAACAAAAACCTGTCATCTGTGGTCAATCTGATTTTGGCTATTCTTTCTGTTATCACGTATACAGACAATTTTGTCCCTACACTCCTCTAACTTTTGTCGTTCATTCGGCTCTAGCTTTCTCCAAGTCACCGTTGTTTTCCCTCCTCTTCTTCTCTGGACATTTGCTTAGTAGCACCAGAGGCTTTTGTCTCCAGCGGACTGTCCCTTAGATGGCTTCTCTTTGAGAGTCTCTGCATCCACACCCCATTCATGCTCGTCGAAAGTACAATGAATTTAATGTGTGGGTTCAGCTTCCATGGGAATTTCCATGTGGAGCTTACTTTACCTACACAAAAAGGTCAATCTTATTATCATATCCGACTCACTTGCTTCCATATCAAAGGCTCCAGCCAAAACAGGTTATCCTTGGCTGGATCAATTTTCTCTATATCCCGCAATTTGACAACTCCGTATGGGCTATATTTTTAACCGTGTATTTCGGTAACGCTAACCCATTTTCTCTTTATTGATCCTTCAAATATCCAGTTGGCTCACCCGCGCCTATCCGTCTGAACTCCTTGACCCTTCCTTGAATCTCTTCCCCTCGTCTCTCTTTCTCTGTTTTCAAACAAACAGACTGCACACCAAGTTCGGCGGATTGTTGTGATTCTTTCTCGTTTATCGGACCCGTTTCGGTCAGTTTTCGGTACCCATAAGGGGCGTTATGTATCATTCCTGCCTCATTTCCCTGTCTATGTTGTGTCTTCCGATTCCGGTTGCTTTCCTGGTTCTTGTAATCTCTGCACTTCTAGCATTCTCCAGTATTGCTCTTGTCTGCTTATCCGCCTTCGGCTAGATATCCACAAAGTTTCTTTCCCCAGTTAGCAAGTGACTCAAGATGGCCGCGTTGAACATCCCCAGTTAGTTTCACCCAAACAGAGCCCAAGTTTTTGTTTTGTTCACACAACTCTGTGAATCTTAATTTTCAAAATGGCAAATACCTCACTGTTATGTACCGCTGTATTCTCTGACCATGCCCAAAGCATGTGTGTTGACCAAGGTCACAAAAACCTATTATCATTACCATTGTTTCACGATTATGACCTCCAGCTCGACCGTCATATTTGTGGCAGTTAGAATATGGTCATCTGCTGCCAGAAATAGGTTTCTGCCGGGATCGATGGATTTCGCCTTTGTTGAACTAGGCACCTTCGTTTCCCTATTTTCCAACTCAACCAATTCGCTTATCTGTTGGGGTAGTGCACCGGTTTACTGACCATCCATAGGAGATTCGCTATATAAAACTACCTTGTCCGCCCCCTCAACTTGCCTCTTTTCACGGTGG
Source organism: Fasciola hepatica (assembly GCA_948099385.1). Lineage (NCBI taxonomy): Eukaryota > Metazoa > Platyhelminthes > Trematoda > Plagiorchiida > Fasciolidae > Fasciola > Fasciola hepatica. The sequence goes on from CANUEZ040000040.1 coordinate 2,302,801, forward strand.
CCGCTGGCGTTTCACTTTCTACTATATTCTGGTCACCCAAAGGCCGCCGTGGGTTGTTCTTGCAGGCAACTAAGGGCCACAAAAACTCAACTTTCTTGTTCTCAAGGCTTTGACTCTCCTGATCTAGTCTAGAACATCACAAGAGAGGCTTGTGGCGGCTGTTGGTTTCGCCTTTTCTGGTGTTTTCATTTTTCACCCACTGTTCTTCACTGCCTTCCCAGGATAATCAAAGGATTACACATTTCGCCTTGAGTCCATGCGAGCCGGGGTTACCCATCGTGAGAGTGCTAATAATGTAACAAGGAATGCTGGGGCGGAGAACGGCGCAAACAACAAGGCGAATGCACGAACCAAACGAGGGCCACAGACCACAGAACAGGCTGTGAATATGTCGGAGGCTACCCGAAGCAAGCAAAGGGAGGCATACAGACGACCAGAGAGGAAGCAGCGAGATCTCCGGCAACCAGCAAGATAGCTCAGGTGAAGGGCTGCCGATCGGGCCGTCAACTGAGACACTTGGACAAACCCAAGGGAAATGAAGGTCAAGAGAAGCAGGCCATCGGCCGCAGGCGACTGGACAAATAGCAACCGAAGCGCTCAAGCAGCGGCGATAGCAATCTTGATGCCACGCAGTCTGGAAAAAGGCCTATATAAAAGACTGTGTGTTCCATGACTTGACTTGTTTGGCCGGTGAAATACTAGTATTCTGTCGTAAATTGTCGCCTTTGTTACAATAGGACTACCTTCTTTTTCTAACTCCCGTTGTCCGAAGATTCGGTAGAATCTTTCTGACTTCTCCTTCTGATCGTCTGCATACTTGAGCAGCATCGAAAATCCGTGCGCAGAGAGGCTGTCCAGCGAGCTGCCTACACTGTCAACGTGGCAGTTTGTTTTACTAGTTGCAGCGCCCTTGTCTGACAAACCTTGTCCATGTTGGGGAGGCGAAGTCAGACTGGGGCCTGTTTTTGACAAGTACTTGCGTATTGGCCCTGGGACCATGTGCGAAGGAACTCCACATATATGGGACTAATCCAGAGCAAATCTTTGTGTCCGCGGTGCAGACGATAGTGCACCTCGGACAGTTCCCCACAACTGAGGTGGAGCCATGAGTCACATACCTCAAGCTGTAACCGTACACTAATGTGCTATTTGAACACATAGTGCCCCCACAGGTACTCTGTGGCCCCTTGTTTTGGAAGACCGGCAATCTCCGACCAGTGTTTGGGCTAAGCCTGGTCATAGAAAAGAACGCGTGTTGTTGGTAATGTGACTGAGTAGTTGAAAATGCAAAGAAAGTCATATATACTGTAACTTTTCCATCCTATCTGCTAGCTCACATGAGGCTGTTATATTGCAACATCCTCATCTTGCGAAGCCCCTTGCCCTTTCTATATATGCACTTCTGAGAGGCGCTTGCAAAGCATGGTTTTGATTTACCGATGCCACGTGACCCACCTTTCTAAAGAAATGTATATGGATAGCGACTTGTCTGTCATCTGCTTTACCGCCTCTTTTATAAGCTGTCTCCGCTATCATCTCAGCTGCGCATCACACTTCGATCTATCATGCAGTTCCCATCTTATTATCGCTGTATTATATTCCATACATCTGAAGGTAACCAACCTGCAGGAAAATCGCCTGCATCCATGTGCCCACTTCTTTCAATATGACTTTGGCAGTCCCTCTCCATATGTGTTGTTCCATTTGTACAAAATTGACTTAAGCAATATCCGGTCAACGCATTTAACAACCATTATCTTCGACTGACTCTTCTTGCTCTACATCCGCGAAAAATATCGACTAGCATTTTGATTTCAATTCCACCCTCCCCTCATACATTGCCAATCGCCAGCAATTGTTCACACCTACGTTGGAAGTCTCCTAACTCCGAAGTAAGCAAAATATCCGTCAATAGTTCTTGAACCCCTGGCCAGGAAGTCCTCCCCTCGTGAGTTTCCTGTATATTATGGTTAGTTCCAGCCGGCTCTACTCGGACTTTGTCGGTTTAACCGAATGACCTCCAGCTTGGAGGTACCGAGGACTTCCATGAAGAGCGACCTGAAATCTTTCTCCTACACCTAACAGTGCGCACGTATTTTGCAATCCCCTTCACCTTGGATTCCGCCCTCAAACAAAACGTTTTCTCATGCTTTGCGGCTCGCCTCGGGATTATGCGGAGTAAAACACCGCAGTAACTGGTATTATTGGTATAGTGAACCTGAAGGTGTACAACTATTGAGATGCGTTGCACCGTGAGAAGAGATTACCGTAATTCGGGGTCATTTTGTTTATTTACGGACACTTTCTGACCGGTAGTTCACAATTCGTGCAGCTCACTTGATTGAGACCTTTCGTCATAAACGCGAGCAGAGCTTCTAGATTTCATCAAACCGAGTCCCCGTTCCAAAGGAAGGTCTCCAGCCTGAGGGCCGTAACAAACGAACTTCGGCATTGTACAGAGGACAAAAGAACTTTTTCGTTGTCCGGACAGTGTCGCATCACTGGGGTAGTAAGCCCGGTGACTTGGTGAGGTGGAAACTACGTGGCAGCTCTGCTGTTTAGAATGTTCAACCTGTCTCCCAGGTGCTCTCTTCCCTCCAAAACGAGACCTCTATGATAATCCTCTGTACCAAAACGAGACTGCTTTATGGCCCTAAAAATGATTGCTTTGATGGTGACACACAATTTGAATTAAGACCAGCGAGAGGGCTGGGAAATGAACATTCAGCAATTATTTGTTGAATCAAAGTGTTATCCTTGTTGGTTTGCACGGACTTTCTCAAATGTGCTTTTGCCTGCAAGTTGAGTTCGAGAACATGCCCGAATTAGGTATTATTCTTGAATCAAACAGTCCTCGGACTTTGCTACCTCACATGGTCCATAAAAAGTTGGGAAATGGGTGTGCATGTGGAGGTTGTATAGCCCTCGATAAGGCCGCTGTTCTAGATAGGTATCCCAACCCATACATTAGGGATATCACGGCCAAACTCAGAGGTGTTCGTGTCCTCCAAAATGGATCCAATACGTGCCTTTCACCAGATTACCGTAGCAGATGAAGATATATCTGAGACGGCCGTAACAGCATCCTCTATTTTATTCGAACTTCTACAAATGCCATTAGGTTTACACAAAGCTGCACAAACTTTTCAGCTTTTTGCTGTCCACATAATCAGGGGTACAGATCTTGTTTCTGCCTGCATAGACGATCTGCTGGTAACTAGTGGGTCTGAAGTGGCTTCCAAGCGACTTCTACGTCAGTTGGTAACATATGATATAGCCGTCAATGCGGAAAAAGTGTCTCTAGCCATAAGGTTGTTGTGACTTCAAACCACGTGATCGATGAGCGTGGTATTTGACCTCCAGAAGAAATGGCAAAAACCGCTCGTGACTTTCGTTTTCCTTCTTCACTATACTCCGTTCGTCGTTTCAACGGGACTTTGCGCTATCACCGGCGTTTTGTCCCAAACAGTGCTCACTTGAAGCAGCCTTTAACAGATTTGCTTCAAGGTGCTGAAGGTAGTCCCACAGTATAGCCTCCAATGCAGTTGAAGCCGTTTGGACTTCAGCATTTCTGCTAGTTCAGTTCGACTCTGGGGCTCAGCAGAGTATGGTCTCCGATGCCTATTTCCGGCTGTATCCTGATAGTGCTCGCATATACAGAAAGATATCACTCGTCCCCCAAGACCATGCAGTGGTTTCTGTTACCTTCTTGCTACTGTTGACTGTTTAACCCATTGGCTGGTAGCTGTTCTCATTGCCAGTTTAGAAAAGAGAAGCGTAGGAATGGCTTTTGCGGAACGTTGGGTCTCCTTACACTATTGTCCTTGAACTGCAAAGACCGCCTGCGGCTATTACTCTGATTCACACCTGTGCAACATAACTATCCGGGGAAGTCACACTGGAGGGTTTTTGAACCGACTGATTTGCTTCCGTCGATCTCTGGCGGCAGCATTTCTCCGGTGTCCGGGTTTGACGGATACTAGTGAGGAATTACGGAAAAGGAGTCATGCTGCTGTTTCTAAGAACCTTGTGACCCCGAACACGAAAAGCCCTAAGTGCGAAGAAAATGCGTGACTTCTTTTCGTCGCCCTCATTCCTGTACAACACATTCCTGTCGTGTAGCCCGTGTCCTTCATTTTGGCTGAGCATGGTGCGTAGGAAATTGACCGATGAGTCGAGCTTATGTCCATTTCAAGCTAACCGGTCTGTTACAGAGTTGGCACCCACGGAGGGATCGAACACTAAAAAGGCAAGTCATTCCAAACCGTTGTCCGAGCTGTCAGATCCGCTAGTGCCGGAAGTGATTAGGTATGAGTGTAACGACCGGTCGTGGGAAGTCCCTCTAAAACCCTCGCGATTCAGTGTTTTTCTTAACATCACTCACTTGTTTACAATATTGACGTGTCTTTACGAACTGTTTGTTTTTATGGATCAATTGTTGCTTGTTTGCGCCCAGAGCGCTACTTTGTCATATCCTTGTTCTGGACCTGCCTGACGCACGTGTTCTTTGCTCGTACGCTGCAATTCGGTTTCTCGTTTGTTCAACCCTTGTGATCTCACTATTGAGGTTTGTGTCTTTTTGGTGTCATTGTTCATTCAATAATCTAGTATCGTAGAATACCATGGATATTTGCCTTTTGATTTCGGGATCTGTTGCGAATTCGGCTACGCATTGCTCCCTACCCGGTGCGATAAAATTTGTCTCTGGGAGACGACGTTAGCGTCCTAGAAAAGCAAAGGAGGAGGCATATCCAGCCTTCCCCTTCCGATAAGCAGGTAGACTTATTATTAACAAAATTGTCGAAGAAGCTTGTTGGCAAACTTTTTGATCATGGTGTTCCGCGAGATGCGAACTCTCTGCTTGCTTTGCTGCGACAAACTGCTGGCTGCTCGGCGGCTGAGGTCGACCGGTAGAATAAATCTTCTGTGTGGATCCAGGCGGGGGGAGAGAGTCTGGTAGGCTATAATCCGCACTGAGCGTCTAGCCCGGTTGCCGTTCCCGAGGGATTCACAGGATGAAAAATTAAATCAGGTTCTAAGTCAATCGTTGGCGGGAGTAAGAGACGTCTTTGCAAAGGACTTAATACGGCTACGATCCCTGCAGAACCTGGATTCTTTGGAATCGGCTTGTATTACGCTGAATCAGATTGGCGGTGGGATGAGTTTGGCAACCACGGGAAATTTTGTGAATTCAGGAAGCACGGAGAGGCGGCGGGCAGCTGGAGAAGTGGAAACCTGCAAGTGATGGGGGAGAACCGACATGTCGCTCGATAAGATCAGAGAAGGATAAACCACAAAGTAAGGCTGGCCTCTCAAGCATGCAATCCAACAGCTTTTACAACGACAAACATAAAGGTGCGTTACCCGTGATTGAGATCCTGATCGAAAGCCATCGAACTAGGACTCTAATCGATTTCGGGTCTGTTTAAAGCCTGATTAGTGGACAGTTTGCACGCAAAGTCTGCTGGCCGACCGCCTGGTCCTGCTTAGAAGTGTGACCGGAGGTAGTAGAGAATATAACCATGAAGGTGCGATTAGGAGCCCATTACTACCTGCAAGGCTTTTTTATGATTCGACATCTGTTGGTTTCTGCAATTTCGGGTCTGGAACCAACGGGCCGGGTACAGTTCGAAAATTGACCCCGCGAATACGAACAAATTTTTTCGTGGGGCGGCGAACAGCTTGGTTGAACGAATTGAGCACAGTATTCCGTAGACACTGGTGATGCCCAACCAATAAGACAGGCGCGGCTGCGAGTCCCTGTTCATTAACTAAATTCACCAATGTAAACTGTCGAAAAATTCTAAACCACTGGTTAATCAAGCTGTCGATTTTCCATGGGCATCACCGGTGTAGCAGGTCGAGAAAAAAGACCGGTTAGTGCGCGTCTGTGAGGGTTATAGACAGTTGAACAGCGTGACCCGAAAAGATTCGGTCCCTCTACCTCGCATTGACAACACAATGGACATTAAAGCTGGTGCCAAGAGGTTTTTCACATTGAACTTGGCTTCACTATGTTAACAAATAAGGCTAAAACCGGAGGACAGAGAAAAAACTGCATTCACCATGCCCCGTTGAATACACGAAATTGATGCAGCGCCTTTCAGAATTATGTATACTCCGGCAGCCTTTTAGCGTCTTATACAGGTCGCTCTCGAAGACGTCTTCTAACCCGTGCGTCTTGCATTTAGACCACACAGTAGTTCCCGGAAGGCCCACCCAAGAATATCTTAATAACTTGAGGTCGATTCTTAGAGGCTGGGAGGTGCTGGCTTACGTCTCAACCCAAAGAATTGTGTGCTCCTGAAAGACACGGTCAGGTTCCTAGGTCAAAAATTCTCCCGGCCCGGGATTAACAGAGACCTGCGCAAAGATCGCGTTGCTGAACAGTGGCCCAAAGCCAAAGATGTAGAGTAGACGAGAGAATTTCCGATACTCGCTTCTTATTACCGACGACCCGTACTCAAGGTTTCCACCGTCACTTCTCCACCTAATGGAGTTAAATAAGAAGGGCAAACCGTTTGATTGGCTAGAGGACTGCACTAAAACTTTAAACGAACTCAAAAGAAGAATCTGCTATGCAGCCATTCTAGCCCTGCCGCTTGGAGTTTTATTTACGACACTGATGCAGGTGTTACTGCTACTGAGACAGTTTTGTCTCGGACGTCTTCGAATGAAAAGAACACGTTTTTGTTTATGGGAGTCACACTGTGAATCGCACTGAACTCAATTCCTCTACCACCCGTAAAGAAATGCTGGAGTTAGTGAACTGCAACAAATATTTTTGGCAGTATCTTCTGGGAAAAGGTTTCCAGTTCGAACTGAGCACCTTTTACTTCGGGTAAGAAACTTTAAGAACCCCGAGAGACAGGTAGCACCGTGGCAAGAAAAGATACAGGAGCACCATTTTGAGTACAAACATCGAGCCGGTAGGAGGCATACAAACACGGATGCACTGTCTAGACGACCTCGGCGTAACCATGGAAGTTTTCACAGCCACACCGAAGTGTGGACAATGGCGACATATCGGCAACAGCCGGGGAGTGAGACGTGGGGCAATCTGCCGAAACAGGACCAGGATAAGCGGATAATTTATGGCCCTCTGAAGGAAGGGGAGTGCAGACCGCCTCTTCAGATAACGATAGGATGCATTTGGGGAAGGAAGGGTCTGTGGTCCCTCTGGGATAGTTTACCATTCGAGGATGGCATTATTTATTTTCAGTTTGTACCGAATTACACTCATCGCCTGGTGGTTCCAAAAATGCAGGTAGGCAAGTTACTACAAGAGCTACGCATGGAATCTGAATGTGTGGGGCGGAGCAAATTGGGACAGGCGGTAATACACGGATTCTGGTGGCCACACCAGCGGTGCCACGTCGACAATGCGTGTTTGGTATGCAGTCTGTGCTCCCAGATCGAATCGCCTGTGCGTCAGACTCGAAAACCCTGCGGATTCTGATTACAGGGTGTCCTAACGAGATAGTAGCAATTGCAGTGTACTAATCCTTCTATATGGTACACTGAATTATTGTCGGCAATATCCAATATGACATCAGCAAACTAAGATAGGCGGAGGAGAGTGCTGTGACAAAAGGCCAAAACGGTATGTACATAAAAAGTTAAAAAAACAAAGGGTGTGACACAAATTAACAGATGTACGCCATTCTTGGGATTATGAAATGGGAGCCAATAAGCAAATATCCACCAATGTCCTCAATTCAGTCCAGTCCGTCAAACATTCATTGGACAGAGCAGGATGGTATTGAGGTGAATGCCAAGCGACGCCGTGGAAGCTTCTAAAATGTTTTGTTTCTCAGCTAGTTCCGACCGACATAATTCCGGGACACTGCAAATCAGAAGATAAGGCCGTGTCAGAATGAAAGATTTGGAAAACAGGTTGGCAAACAAGCTCGTTTTTCAGTGATTCTTAATCATACCAATATAACAATATATAGGACTAGATGCATAAGTGATACAGTCAACAAAAATCGTATCAGGGTTCATCGTTTTTTTCTGTGCACTGACCGCCGTATTAAATCAGAATCAGACAACTCACTAGCCTTCTTAGAGCTATTTTTGACCCGTCGAGAAGATGGCTCAATACGGCTGTCAGTGCACAGAAAATCAACATGGAATGAACAGTATATCCACTTCCGTAGTTTTGTACCGCTTAAATTGAAAACAAATCTAATTGTGCCTATCAAACAGAGCGAAAAGGATCTGCACCGAAGATACCATAACAGAAGAGCTTGTTACGTTGCGCAATATTTTTATTCAGAACGGATACCCGGAACGCCTTATCGACCGGATAATGCAGTTAGACAAAAGAAATTCCAAGGAAAATGGTAGCTGAAAAGAAATCAGTATACATGTCTCTGCCATTTAAGGACTATACTCTGGCAGATGTAATTCACCCAAGACTGGCGAGCGTCGTCAACAAAACATTCTACGCTGCTAAACTGCGTGTTTTGTCCACCTCTAAGCCAGCGGTGTGTTTGCGGATAACAGACAATGTGCCTGTTTCTGCAGCCTCGTTTTGTGTGTATTTTTTCACTTGTTCCTGTGGAACAACGTATATCGGCCGCACGACCAGACGCTTGTCTGAACGCATCCGTGAGCATCATCCAGCGTGGTTGAGGACTGGAACAATTAGGTCAATTACCAGCGCAGTCGTTTCACACCTAGCTGAAACTAATCACATGGTGAACGTGGATCAACCATTCCGCCTCTTGTATAGGGTCCAAGATCAGCTTTCAAGATCGGTGAGAAGTCGCATCTTGGCCACGACGGAAGCGGTCGGGATTCTCCTCCACAACCCCCTTTAAGTGCTCAGAAGAAATTTGTGCATGCACTCAATCTACCCTGGCCCACTCACCACCCAACGTCAGGCCCAGGAACGTCCGATAGCTTACATGTTGAGGACGTGTTAGTCCATTCACACCTGGTTTCCGGATAATCCTGTACCACACTAAGTGTGAACGATGATCCCTGACACGATCTTTGTTGACTGTATCACTTATGCATCTAGTCCTATATATTGTGTTATATTGGTATGATTAAGAATCACTGAAAGACGAGCTTGTTCGCCAACCTGTTTCCCAAATGTGCTCTGGAGGATTTTTCGGACAAATAAAAGATTTATTGATAGCTTCTTTGTATTGCTCGTTGGTGATGTTCAAAAAGGTTTGCGTGTTTGTTTTACAATAAAACGTCCGTAGAACGAAGGACAGTTGCACAAAGAGAAGTGGAGAATCACGAAAAAAGTCGTAAATGTACAGGCACCTACGCATTCGATGCTGTTGGGCCCGTCTCAGAGGAAATAAAAGGAACCCGTTATATAATCGAGCTCATTTATCTTTTCACCGAACGGTGAGAAGCTGTGAAATTACGGCGGGTAGATGCATGCACAACAGCTGAGAATGTTTGCGTCTTGGATAGCTCGATGGGACGAGCCAAATCAGCTATATATATATATATATATATATATATATATATATATATATATATATATATATATATATATATATATATATATATATACGGATAGATATCAATATACCAGAGTCAAAATAAACTCTAAAAATACGCGTTAGTTATCTATATGAGTGATAAATCACTTTTCTTCATGGAAAATTCGAAAAGCACATCTTATGGGCAGAGAATGAAGGAAACTACTAGGCCACCACCTGGTCATAAGTGCATTCAGTAAAACAAACGTACTCTTTTTGCACCGTAGATATACATCATTGAATACTGTGGTACTCTAATCATCATGTTCCCTATGAAATTTAACGAACTTTGAAAGCCTTTGAGGTACATGCCATGGGGTATATGCCCGACTTTCGCTAGTTATCGTGCTGCTTGGGTATATGTTGCGTTCAAAATCAATTTCACCAGCAGATACACACGAGTAATCACTGATGGTGCCAGCTGATCTAGCGTTATCTGGCGAACCAATATTATCCTAAAATGCCTCAAGGAATGTCTGAGTCACTTTTGTCAAGCTTCAGTATGCTTTTCCTTTTCTTGGAATCTCAAACTAGTTTTCTTTCCAGATCTAAAACGGAGTGTTGCAGTCCGTTTTTTTCAAATTTGAGTAAGGCTCTGTCAAAATAACGGAAAATTGTGTGCCAACCTTAACTGCATAACCACAGTGGTTAACTAGCCCAAGAAGAGATTTGGCAAAATTCAAGACCACATACGATAGTCACGCAGTCAAGGATCAGGTGAAAAGATTTCTCAGAACACATTAGCAAGATAAAGAGAACAGTGTCCAAATGTAGGGATTTGCGTGCGTTGCAAGATATGCGAGGACCAATAGATTATTTGTATAGTCTATGCAATAAAGATGACAGTATTCTGGACAGAGTTACACGGAATTCTAGCTCATGTGAGCTAAATGTGGCCTCAGCATCAGGTCGACCGTCGTCGCTACGGCATTGCAGATTACGTATAAAACCCATATTGCTCCAACATTTTTGATATCACCGGATCTGTTTACATTTTGGACAAAAGTATGGACGTGCTTCAGGTTACCGATAACTTTTGTGCTAGAACTCAACACAGCTGAGGAAGCCATTCTGAGAACGGACCTCCCGCTAAAACACTCTCCACAGGAATGGCTACCAGCCAGGTGACATGTTAGTAAGATAAATCACTTGATTCTGGAGCTGAGGCCGCCACAATCTTATGAATATTGCAAAGCCAAATGCCTTGTTGATGAAGTGGAAGACATTTTACGGAGCTTTTCAAAAACGAGTAAGTTTGAACATTTCGGTCTATTTGTAGCCCACTCATGGCTATTTTGGCTTGATCCCCACTTATTACCAGTTCTGCTTTTCATTTGAGTTCACTCTGGAACCACTATATAAATATGTACACATGATGTGTGTATGACGTGAATACATCCTTTCCAAGTTTGTGTAACGAGTTCGGCTTGAATTATGTCAGACGGCAATAAAGAAGTGTGGCTGCTCGATGGCGACGCCAGAAAAAAAGGAAGTATGTTAACAAAATGCTAGCATACAGAAACGCGTACAGCAGAAATAGAAAAAGGGTGACTCTTATTATGTCCACAATGTTCAGCAAGTCAAAATCAAACCAGCCACATAAAATTGATCCTCATGTTAGGTTCGACGTAGCTCTCGGTAAGGAGGTTGTGCGCCGTCTGAATGTATCCTGATAATTTCACAGTTGGCTGCCGAGCCGCGGTAGGTGCGACTAAGTAGCGTTTGAGATTGCACGAGTTCGGTCGTTATTTCCACAGGCAACCCAACGCTCATAAGCAACTCAGAGAGAGCAACCCGCGGTAGATGAGTGTTTGATTTCTGCTCCGGTTATTCTTCCAAAGAGTTTCCGGTGACTTCGCGGTTTCGTCAGCATGGGATTCCGGCACACTCCCAGTCATGTTATATCTGTGAAAGAAGTTGAAATTCCACTAAGTACTGAGGACAAAATCCCTAAAATGAGCGAGTCATATCCGTAAAATACGATTCCCGTCCTAAAATTGAAATGATAAAAGGTGACGGATGTTGATGGTTTTGTAAGTTATATTAGTCGTCCTGTTGGACTGACAGGATACAAGATGTCAGACAAATCAGTAACTGGAGCCAAGGAGCCGAGGTGCGCAGAATTTCCAGAGCTGCCTGGACATAACTAGCAGCGTGTCGGTACAAGGCAGCATCAGGATGATGTACGTACATAGGTTTCAAACAGCCAGTTGACTGAGAGGACTGAAGCTAACCTGAATTCTTAACCTGTCGTAGGGACTAGGCAACGTTCGCTCTACAGGTTAGGTGCACGCGGTTCAAAAGACTCGCTATCTGATGTTTAACATATTTCTTATGAAGGAATCTTTCATGCCACTCAAGCTGAACGGACTGCAGTAAAACTGAGCTTTCTCCCACCGTCCAGCGGTGTGTCTTCCAGAACACCGGCAATTCTAGACGCAAGATGCAGTTAAGACTGGTGTCTGGAACCCTTCCGCATTGTTCAGTGGTCTGTCTTCCACTTCACTAGCAATAGTAGATGCAAGACACTGTCATGGTTTGTATTTTGAACCTTTTCCCCTTTACCCACTGTCCAGTCATCCAGTGAACTATCTTCCCGCTCACTAGTGACATTCAGATAACAAGATAATCAAAAGATCCCGGAAACATTTGGGCTTTAACCTCGTACCCGTGTACTACCTCAAGACTTCAAGACTACTTTGATGGACGTCTGATGCCAAAGCAGCACAACCAACGCACTCCCATTTGGGCCACTTTGGGCTAATGTTGGGCCACATCAATAAAATTTGGGCAGCGCTACCTGTGCCCACTAGGCGCGCATTGGAGAGACTTAGGGCTAGTGTTGGGCTAATGTTGGGCGGAGCTACCTGCACCCAATTGGGAGGGCACTGGGCTACAGTAACTTTCGAAAAAAATTGCTGGAAATGCGTACTTCTTGTTTTCTAAATCCATCCTCACAGCCCGCTTCTTATTTCATTTGCCATTATCCACGCTTTCTACCAAAATCAAATTATTCCCTGACTAGAGGAACAGTTTGTGAAAATTACTAGGTTTATTGTAAAGAATGGCATACTGAAGGCTTGTAAAAACTTGCAATTCGAGGACTGGTTCATTCAGACTGTTCAGAAGATTTTCATCTTTCTTGTGTTACGTGATCACCGGATCTGAAATATCATGCACTAGGGCGAGATAGTGGCACAAAGAAACTTTGAACAAAAAAAGATTTTCGCGAGAGGGTTTCAAAAATAGCTTGATTGAAAACTGTTTTCAACAACACGGTTTACTGTCTGATAATTTATGTATCAAAGCTACTATAACCAATGGAATGGGAAAATACCAAAATAAACCCCGAACTAAATTTGACCAACATCTAGAGTTTTGATTTGTGATAAATTATTGCTAAGCTTTGGAATGGCTGAAGAGGTGGTCGTTACACCAAATGAATCAAAATATCTCAACAGAAATAGTAACTTGAGATATCTCCAGAAGAAAATTATGATTCACGTACCGGCATTCTCATTTTCTATCACTATGATTTCCAGCATTGATAAACGGATACTCTATGTCTTTCAAAGACAAACGCTGGTTCTTCGGCGAACCTTGGGATGGAATGAACAGCGTCTAGAGTTTAGCCAGAGACAAAAAAACTTCACAGACCTACCCTTAACGGCAACAATGAGCCTGTTTTGAACGGCTTTCCAATGAGCACTCCAAAACCAGAGGCACACACCGTCCTTCTTAGCTGTATTTCTAGACCAGCTGGAAAAATAAAATAGTGCGAATATCCTAACCTCCATGAATGATCGACTTCGATGCGCTGGTAGTGAGTAGACTGCTGCTTGAAAGATCCATAGGCCCTAAATCTGCTGCTGGCTAAACTCTTGTGGCTCTACTTCAACAGCATGGACACCAGGAGTAACTGTCTACCGTGAATGAAGATTGAAGAGATACTTGGCAACATTCGGTTTTTACTTAGCGCACCTAAGGACTGTGATTCAGGCTGCGAAAGTCGGCGCTCTCATAATGTCGCCCAGCCGAAATGAAGCACCTTGCACTGAGGGCTTCCTTACGCCTACATCAAGTCTCCCACTTCGTCTCTTCACGCATAACAATGTATTCTGAGTTTCATATTCTGGGTATGAATGACCAACGTGACATAGAGATTTGTGATCAGTATTGAATGAACTCCAAAGAAAACAACACCACAAAACGACTACTTCAATGTCCAATGCACGTATACACGTACACATATATATATCGGTGGAATTATATTTACGTAGGTAAAACAATATACCAGAGTTAAAATAAGCTTCAAAAATGCGCTTTCAGTTAGCACTAGGAGTAATGAATCACTTTTCCCCATTGAAAAACCGAACTGCCCATCCTAACAGCGGAGAAAGAAGAAAGCCAGTAAGTCACCACTTGGCCACAGGGGTATTCAGTGAAACAAAATGTGCCTTTTTTGTAACGCAGAAATATGGTAATAAATAAAGCAGTAATATTATTGTTATATTCCTTATGAAGCTTCATGAACCTTCAAGACACATGCCAGGAGTCATTTTAGCCCAAAGTTAGCCCAAAGTTAACCCAACCGCGTTGGGTATTGTGCTGCATGGGTAAGAATCATCCATATGTCGAATGGACCTCCTGAAACGGACCTTTCTTTCCCGGATTTCGGTAAGTATCCTGAAGTACACCTGCGCTTGACTTTAAACTACTCTATGGGACTGCAGAAAGTTAAGACGTAAAACTGACTACAGCTAGTGGAAGAACTGATGCCGGAACTGGATGAGCTCCTTAGAAGTGGCCATCATTCCGATAGCTGACTTACAATCATAGGCCTACTATCAAACGCGGATCGTCTAAGCTCTAGGCCTGCAATTACACTTCACATGAGTTTCGGTGTCTCTGAATAGCTGCTACATCAGTTTTCCTCGAGAAGGACGACCGAGTAGGGGGTTTGACATGCAGTTGACAGGCCTTCGTCTTCTTTGCGTGCCTCTTGCAGTGTGGACGGCTGCCAAATAGTGGGTCTAGCACGTGTTTTAAATACTGAAGACGAGTATTTCGCGTGTTCAGTTCAGACCGATTGTGATGCTGCCACCCCCCAGATGCATCTTGTCAACCACAAAACAAGTCACCATATTGGGATGGATTTGATGAATTTATCTGGAAAATGGATGTTTTAAGATGTGCGAAAATAGGTCTTTATTGGTTCGCTGTTGCTTTGCGCTGAGTAATTCTCGTTCTGCATTTATGTGGTTATAATCTCTTGTTGAGTATCCAAATGAAGACACGAAAACCTATTGCACCGGAAACACTGAGTAAACTCTGACCCACATCTAGAGTTCGCTGGAAAATTAGGAAACAGTGTGAAGAAGCAGAATTCGAATAGTACTTAGCGGAAGTGTAAAAGCATCGAAATCTGTAATACGGCGAAACAGTAAGCTCGAAATTCATTTGCATTCATCATGTACTCTCAACAAAACAGCAAACCATTTCTGTGTTGGAATTAGCAGAGAGCTTACTCACGAGTAGTTTGATTTGAAAATGTTTTTGCGGTGTGTATATTTATTCTTAGGAATCAAAGTGCAGTTCTTTAATGCAGCAAACGAATTTAATAATGGTCATTAAAAGGCGGACAGCCTTTTTCTTATTCGTACAGGTAAAATGATCATGGAGTTTAAAGCACACGTGTACAAAAGCCGACTTTGCAGTGACTTGGACCACTGACCTCAAGGCTAAAGCTCCTGGGATCACCGACGCCAGTGTACCCGCTGCTGGCTCCGCGTATCAGTTTACAAAACCATCAGTTATATATTCACCAAAACACTTCATCGCATGATAGACGTTATAATGTTTACACTTCAACACAATTGGCCCCACTACATAATGGTGTTACATATTACCTTAAACCTGATATGCACAAATAACCTAACAGTATGAGTTGCAGTGACGATGTTACAACACCTTGAGCTTGCAAAGGTAACGACTAACTGTGTATTTGTCAAGCTAAACTGCAGTGTAAATGGCCACTGCCATACGTATGACCTGCAGCTAGTAAATGTATGTTAGCCCCTGATGCACAGTGACAATAGATTTGATGGGGAAATGGGACAGTGTAAATCCAGTGTGAGCCGAAAGGACACCTAAAACTGGGGAAGGCACTACAGCGATTTATCGGCCCATCCTCTATGAACAATGCAGTGCTAATCAATGGACCGTATGCCATTCCTCATAAACCCTGAAACCCTTTGCTCTCTAAATAAACGCAAAAAACACTGACGATGGAAGGGGACTGAAGTTGTGTTTGCCTTATGTGCATTCGTGCATTCGATCGACCGTTCCACTGGACCTGTCTGATTATCTTCCTTTGTGCTTACATATGATGCAATGGTTGGTTGTTCGTATCCGCTCACAAGGTCACTGTAAACTGATTGGCTTACTTGTCCATATTGCTTGAGTAGTTTGTGCCCGACACAGACTACATGCATGCTTGTCTACATACGCTACGAGAGCTCGGTGTTTTGACTTAATACGACAGTAGGGACGTTCAAATCAAAAACAAGAAACCCAACACACGAAGAAAACATCATCAGTGAAAAAAGGTTTAGACAAAACCTACAAACGGCTACATTTTTAAGCGTATGAGAAGGAAGATCTCTTTTGCATGAGCGGATGTTCAAAAGTGACAAACACGAATGACTATGAATTTGTAATAGTGCCTACCGGAATGCACGCTATCCTTCACTGTGATCGCGGGCATTCGTGAACCACGTGTAATGTGCCGTTTAATTTAAGACAATGGTATCTTGTAATGCCATGTATGATATCTACTAGTTTGTAATATCATCGGTTAGAATGACTCACCTTTATTGGTCCCCATCAATTCCTCGTTGGAACCAGATGTCCATTGTGGACAGTCGAATCAACATCAGAGCATAACCACTTCAATGGAACTATTAGCTGACAAATTTAATCGAACTCTGTCACCCACACCTTCAGTGACATAACTCATCAATGGCTCCACCTAATTTATTACGACAGTCAATCTGTATTTATAATCCTATGATATGCCTCAATAACTCTCAGCTGTTCTTTTAGCATCTTGTACCATTCTTTTGTGGTAGCGGGTTATTAGAAATACCCTACACGAATGGTCTCAATATCTTCAGAATCTGTCTGCTAAGCATCATAGATACAAACAGCTGAGGTACTGATTCCAGAAAATTTATTTTAGCTGTCAAGCTTTCCCCATGTTATATATTATTCGTAAATAACAAGCTACAACAAAAGATATAATCACTAGCCTGAACGCGTTATTCACCTTGATGTGAAGCAACTTGTTTACCCTTGAAAAAGTTGCCGTCAGACAGATATTTCTTTGCCACCGCTAGCAGTGGCGATGGCTACTTGCACCCGCAGGGAATATAGCAACCACTGAACCATCGCTTTAATGAAAATTTCATTTTGTTGATATATGTCAAAGGTATATACCCTTGAATTCCTCAAATGGAAACGACTGATCATGCTCGCAGAATGTAGCCTGGCTGCAATCAGTACACCGTATACCACTCAGTGTATTTCCCCCCATTCGGTATTTTTACTAGTTGCTTAGATTTCGCCTTCCGAAGAGAGATTTCCTTCATAAATGAAACAAGAATCCTACGGGAAAATACTCAGTCTTCACTGATTTATCAATATAGGTACGTGTGCATACATAATGATATCACTGATTTACTGAACCAGACCAACCACTCGTTCGATGTTAAACAATTTATTCTCTCTCTCTCTCCATATATATATATATATATATATATATATATATATATATATAATATATATATATATAAATATATATATATATATATATATATATATCAGTAGCTGATGGAAATTGTTTGGTGTTGAGTTATTATCAAAACTTACCACTCGAATGTATATGCACATCCTGACTTCAAGTAACTGGTAATACTATATAAATCTACAATTTTTTATACAAAAAGCTGCATCCATGCTTCGACTATTCACTGCATTTACCTGAAAGGAGCACAGAAACAACGAACTCACCAACAACCAATATAACAAGGTAATGTCTCCCCGTATGAACAAGGAAGTGCTCAGTAAAATTAAGTTAAGTCAGTTTGCAAGGCAACAATATATCCTCATTTACTGTAAAATGGTCTCATTAAGAACAAGCCGCTGGACAGCGAACAATTTTCTTCAGGGAATCCTATACGTGCTCTTACAATTCATATGGGTGAGGTAACGTTGGAATGCGTTAGCCATTGGCCGGAGTAAAGGTCGTTGTCGTGGTGTTAGGAAAAAGGGGGTTGGTGGGGAGGGGTGTCTCTATCGTGTGCGTGTTGTGGTGAGAGTTTCATTCCCACCGTCACGAGTGGTAATCGATAGTGGGCTTTTGGGGTTCGGTCGGCGGTCCGTGGTTTCCGGTTTTGGCCAAGGCAGCTGGAGAGCCTGAACTAGTCGCTTTTGTGCACATAGACTAGGACTTAGTAGGCGAATGTTGTTCAGACAACCTCAAGTAAGTCCACGTGCGTTTTACCATAAATAAAATCTTCTGGCCAGCATCAGCCCATTGTTGAGAGGGACAAGGCGCTGTCCGGGTATAGCTGCTGTTTACGCAAATAAATCGGAATGGTATAAGGCATTGATTTTCTACGTACCTGCATTCTTAACTGTTGCCATGTCAACAAGGGCCTTCTTAAATAACCCAGGTAGCCCTGTCCAAAAACCGTAATAATATTTCTCTGAGTTTACCCTCAGTTTAACCATACGGGACCCGAGCGAGATTCTTGGGGGCTCCGTACTTCGATGGACCTTGTAACTGAAACAGATCTAAAACAAGCCGAATCAGAAAAAATGGTCCCAAATCGTCCCGAATCAGTCTCCCTTTGAGCACCTAGGGAGTATTTCGGGACCTAATTTGAACACACCGATAAGATAGCGGTTTATATTCTGTATTTGAAACTTCGGTGAATTGCATTACATTATATCATTTTGGAATGTTATTTCAGTAAAACTATTTATTTCATTTTTAGAGATGAGAGTGACATACAAAACACTTCAAAAATTTCTTGGCTCGGTTCACTTACTTCCCAGTGCCAAATGCTATCATAAATTATAATATTTCACAAAGAAGTAAAAGTATACAGCCGCAATCTCATTTGAATCAAATGGGGCGTGCATGGTCGGAGAGTCCTTTTCTAAAATCACATGGTGATTCTTCTAAAGTTAATTCGTCAGTTAACACGACATACTTTAAGAACTCGGACACATGGTCCCAAGTACGGATTTTCGATATGAGTATTGTGGACTTGTATGTGAATGACAGGACAAAAGTTCCCCGGAAGCACGTGACCCGTTTCGATCGGTTTCCGTTCAAATGGGATTACAACTGCAAACCATCTGGGACTGCTCAACTATGAGGATGACTGGACTGGAGGGTTCCGGGTCCGCATGTATGATGAGCGGCATAACCGCGAAACCGGTCGTGTGCTTCTAGGAAGATTTTGTCCTGTCATCCAGACACAACGCTAAACTACTCAGATCGGAAGTAAAATTATACCTCCCAGTTTTAGACCATACTGAATGTACCTGGCTAAATGCTCCACACTATGCCACACAATAAACAAATAAACCCAGAATGGTCCCTTAAAGGACTCTTCCGGGACCATGTGCTCTCTCATTTTGCTGACCGAAGTGATAAACAATAGCATTTTTTTAAATAAAGCAAAATTATATCTCCGCAGAGCAGATCTCTCTGAATCTAATGACTATAAAATTTACCCGGAACCGCATAATAAGATTTAGTCTCTCATGAGACCTTTCGAGGACTAAATTAATGGAACCCTGTGCTGACTGATAGGTACTAAATTTCAGAATGCCACGACTTCACCACGCACTTCAAAGACTGGAGTGTGCGGTAATTTCGAGGAAACCGGAGGTCATACCGTCAACCTACAAGGTCCTCACGAGACCCTGATAGATTGCTGTATCCAGGCCTGGAGACCCTCCCTTGTGTGGAATATTAAAACCCTCGAGCAAGTACAAAGGAGATTCACCGGGGGGTGTGACGACCGTCGGAGCCTAGGCTGTGAGCAAAGTCTGAAATGCCAAGCGTGTTCTCGCTGGAAAGAAAGAGATTAGGAGAGGACCTAATAGAAGTGTTAAAAATCGATAAACAGATGGACATGAAAACCGGAATAGAGAAATCTCTATTTGGACTTCCTTGGAGTGACAGAATGCTAGAACAGAGTATCATAATTGCGAAAGACCAGTCGTTCGTTGTGAAGTTTGTAAACAATTGGACTAAGCTCGCGGATCAGACAGTTGAAGTGATGTCGGTAGCTACCATCGAAAATCTGCTGGAAACGACCTGCATGGGATTGTTTGGGGAGAGTAGTGATTAGAACCCTGTCGATCACTCATCTGTCCCACTTCTTCCAAATATTTTCAACCTTAATTGCATAAGGCGATCGATCGAACAGAGTTGACTACTGTTAGCTTAATTCAAGTGCCAATTCAGAAAGCAGCATTGCGGCTGAAGGTCTAACCTGAAACTGCCTGAATCACGGTGCCCAGAAGCTCAAAGGAAGACGAGACAGCTCTTCATAACGGCGAAGCACCTGGAGATAAAAGAAGCCCATTACAGCAAGCAAATTTACGACCCAGCAGACTGTTGTCAAGTCTTGGAAACCGAACTGAGAGCCACTCAAAGACAACACGACGATCATGACGCATGATTGATCTAAACCAATTTTATCCGGTGTAAACTGAACTGAAGGTAGCCAGAACTCAACCTCAGACCATCCCCTTTCCGGGTAAAAGCTGCCTTTTTGGATGTGACGAACAGAGGTAAAGTTTACATTTTCTATGAAATCTGGACTCTCTGTGTAGATAATCGATTCTACGAATATTTGAATTTTTGGGTATTCTTCATAACCTTGCTTCCTATAAAGCACTGTAGGATGGTGACCGCATCTTGATTTTAGTGATTACTTTTGAACCAAAGCACTGGCAGTGACCACCCTCGACAAATTAATACACTACTAATAAATGCGCAGGCGGGGTTTATAACATGAGAAAGACGAATCCATTTGTCTAGGATAACATTCCTCAGAGGGTACGAAAGGATATCAGGACCATAGTCGGGTGAATGACAAAAGCAATCCGATGCAGTATAGTATTTATTCACAAATTATTGTGCTGCTTCCAGTTGCCTTTCCAAGATCTGAATAAAAAAGTGAATTTCGTGCGATTTATTTCACACGTGGCAGTTCTCAAACGATTTTACAACCTCAAAGAAGCCGTTGTGGGATTGATGAAATGTAAAATAACACTGCGATACTCGAGATTAACCCATCCATCACTACGTAGTATATTAAATTCTTCATTGCATTTTCATTCCCTTTCATTTCATGCAGGCGTAATTAAGTAATACACCAACTATATACTCGTCTTGTACTCTGCATGATTCTGCCTGTATAAAGTAATGCGCATCAATCCATACTGGTGTGGAGTTATTCTCTGAAGCGAGTCCTGAGCCGGGTACAATCAATTAAGTACATTCAGTACTGCACAAAACCTGCTTGAGATAGTTCCTCGCAAAGTCACCAAGCACTGCATATTTGAAAAGACTGGCGGAAAAAATAGGACAATAATCCAAAAACAAGTGGATTTTCCATTATAAAAGATTCAGGCTACTCGTGCCCATCAATGAAACAGTTTTAACGACAGCCTCTTCACAAATATTGGGAGATATACTTAGACTTTCCGCATTCAAAAGTCTAACGCTGCGAGATGGAATATAACCGGCGACATTCCGCTTACCGGGCGGATGCTCTACGGCTCATTTCAGTTCATTTAGCCGATAACCTCGCACTTCTGTGCTCTGGGTTCGATTTCCACCTTCCGACATAGTTGAGTAAAGGGCAAAAAATGAAAGAACAAAGTGAAAAAAATACGAAATAATCAAAGTAATAAGTGGACATCAATGAGACAAAAAAAGAGTTCGGATGCAACCGCACCACTGACAGCAACACCAAGCCGTATTGCTTGTTTTCTCTGAATCATTTGGTAGGCGGGTCGCAAGGACCCCGACCCGGAAGTCTGAAACGCCCAGCGTGATTAAGTCCACTGGTCAAGGTTTTGTTACATTTTTACCATGGCAATAAATGACCATCTTAACCTACCTTTCAAACACTACCTACCTCGGAAAACAGCCTACACCGAGGAAGTCTATCGGTGAGCATGCGTACCACATGCCTCAGCCACCAGCTCTACCAGATAAACTACCGCAGTACCGCCGACCAAGTTTGTGTGCATGATTGGAAATTCCCTTGCGTTATTCACAAGGTAGTAACCACAAGGCAATGGCTCAGCTGGTGAAGCATCTACCAAGCAAGTGAAATGTCACCGGTTGGATTCCGGCTTGCGATAATGAACTTTTGGATGTGAAAATTGAAAGTAAATTTTCCATTATATAAAATACAGGATCCTCGTGCCAGCAATACATTATATGAATTGCCTTTTCAGTTATCACGTTTATCTCAGTATTGAAACTTTCATGCGTATTGAGTTGTTTGACTTAGCGTCTGCTTAGAGATGACCTTAATGAAGAGGCTTCTAAGCTGATGCCAATTTTGTCAGCTCATGAAACTTAAAAAACTGAAGAAGAAGCGCTAGTTTTACTGTTTTACGTATTTTCATGCATCCTTCCACACTTGGTCCATGCTTTCCCAGTCAAATCCCAATTAAATCACGAGTGTCAAAGACTTTACCATTGTCACTAGGTCTCTCAAATATTCGTCTAAGAATAGCAGAATCACTTACTACCTACTCATCCATTCTATTCCAAACCAACATCAGAAGGCTTGTTTAAAGTGCTTGTACGATTTTGAGTGAAAATGTCCCCCTTCTACTACATCGGTATTTCAGCAAATGCATGCCAACATCTACCACCCCACCAAATTAAATATATTTTTCACCCATGCTACGTTTTACAAGTATTCTAGTTTTTTTCTTGTTGGACTTCTCACCAATCTTCAGTTTATCATAACGGGGTATCTCGATTTGCCGCGCTGATCATATATGCTGACTAACTTTTTGCACTAAAATGGTTACGTACCGGTTGAGTTTGTACTCTCGGGAACATCAAGAGTACACTGGGCTTGTTCTGACCTGATTTTTGTTGTGCAGTCAGCCCAGAATGAGAAGTCTAGGTAGGATTAATTCTGTTGCTCATGTCTATGGGATTACTATTATTATTATAATAATTATTAATACTATTATTATCATTATAATTTGTTATTATTATTCTCACTATTCATTTTGCTTTACACGGAGTTCTTGACAAAGATGGATCGAATTTTTGTGTTCACTCATATTATGATTCGTAAAGGAAGCTGTTGTTTAACCACAAATTTATTGAGTTGTTTGAACGGGCCCTTGCTCGCACTACCTTAGTCTTCTACGATTCATCAAGGCCACTTAGTGATTCAATTAGTCAAGTCAAAACAGCCATATGTGATAGAACCAGAAATGTCTGCTTAATTTACCTTCGTATATTCTAAGGCTTCCGATCAGTAAAAATGAACACAGTTAATTTTTCTGTGAATCTTACATTCCGCCATGGTCACAGGTAACTTTTGGTTGGCAGAATGGCCCATTATCTAAAAATGGCACGTTTTGGTTTTCTGGCCGTGGACTGCTTAGCTCGACTGAGACAAGAGGAACATATGACACGAAGCTGCTTGGGTTGGCATCAGCAGTGAAAATCACTGGACAATAGATGCTAGAAATGGTCAGTTGTCTCATCGGTAACCATAGCTGTAGACTGGTTTATTAAACGAGACAGATAACAGCGACACGGCCCGTATTTGTTCTAGTCTAGTGGACAGGGAAGGAGCGGAAATCCCAGCCGGCATGGAATACCTTCTTGCATCCCAGAAATGCATAAACTGACTTAAATTGCTTTCCCATTGAGTGGTTTTGATAAGATGACCAGGGCACAGAGTTCAGCCAAGGTATACTAATCTTCGTCACTGAGATTTTCATGTGTGATAAAGAGATGATGGACTGCACGCTTTCAATTAGTGGGTGTTTATTTAGTTGAATTTTTGTGGAGGCCACCGCACCCTCCGAAAATCCCGCCATTATCCCACATCGGAATACCATATACCTACTTAACACAAATCATGGGCGCGGTTATAGAGGTTATGGATGCCGTACGCGCTTTAGAATACGTTGAATGTGACCAGTTACCATTTATAGGAGGAAATGGTTTCCTGCTTGTCAAACGTTCCGATCAAACGTGAAAGGTCTTGAGAAGCCGATGTCACCGGGCACTCCCAGAACATTAGGGAGTTCCATAAAGAATCGTAGGTTTGCAAACCGTTTTCATCTCACTTTTTGCCAGTAGATGAAAAAAACTGATCCATTTCGACAGAAGTAGCCGTGAATCGCTCACGATAGTTTTGCCTAGAGGTAGACTTGAATCGCTTGTGAAATTAACTAGTCAAGCAGCCTCGGAAAATGTCAAGAGTACCCTGCATCTATTTCAGTTAGTCTCGACGCAAATCAGACCACTGAAAGCAAACCCAAACAGTCTAGCGGTAGTGTGTGTACGTGACTCCACTAATCTTGCACCTCTGATTTGAACTCCAACTAGGACGCCGTGGACATGAACAGAACTGGAGATAATTCCTAACAAAGACGAAGAAACTCTACTGATTTTGATTATTAGGAGAGCCGAAAAGTGATACACCATAATAATTTTTTTCATGGTAATATCTGCTCAAAACTGAACACTTGTCAGTCCATACATCATATGGTCTCTTTTCATTTGATTAAAACAAATGCATGAAGTATGCATTTCACGTATTACTTTGTCTAACTCATTGTACGCCTTTATTGTTTGAATGTCTGAAATCACTCCTTATATTCACTATCTGAGCTAGTATATATCAGCTTAATTTGAACTTTATTAGAGTAATTTCCCATATCTCTCCTGGACTAATTAACCACCAGCTGTAAATAACCTGTGCTTCTGCTTTGAAATAATGTTCAATGGTTTTCAAGGACAGTCAATCAAAATTCGATGCACAATGAAATTCGGTCATTTTTACCGCTTACACGGTGCATCCTATAGCGACTGTATTTAGCCATGTTTGTGTGCTTGTTCGCTTTGGCCATTCCACCCAGTAACCACATGACAGGGCGAACTGAGGTCATTTGTGCACCGAGCAAATTAGATTTGGATTGGAATTTGTTTCCACTGTGTTCTAAATTTGCTAACATTTTCATTGTTTTATCCAATTTTATTGGCTCCCGATGGATCATGATTATCATTGATTTAATTTCAGTCTCGCAAACTCCAAATAACTTAGAGTTTCTGTTCACTAAGCGCGACCAATATGCTATGTTACGAATACGAGATGTAGACATATGTTTGTGGTGATTTAAATCCGAAGCCACTATGACTATATTCATATGAAAACAGTATATTATTTGCAACTGAAATTGCCTGACTGAGTCCTTTTTAGGATGCAGGGTTGGGGGAGGTTGGACGAATCCACTTCAAACAGGCCCACTAGCACGTGGGACGTAAGATGATCATCGCCCGTTGTATAACTCGGTGATAGCAAAATTTGCTGAATCCGGTTTATTCGTCTCAATCTATGTCGTCCTTTTGAATATTTTCATTTCTTCTCCAAGGTTTTCCTCCGTTTTCATGTAAACATGATAGTGATAGTTTCAGAATGAAATCATCGAAAATATTATGTTCCTTTACAACTCACGTTATATAGTAATAACCTCATTTTGCGATAATGGGCTTTGTTCTTTTTCAAGCAAAAGTCGAATGGAATCAGTCGCATCCAGTCTCCGTTAATGCAAAAAACACCAGTTTCTTTTATCATGAAAATGATGTAAATATAATGCCTGAAACTGAAAGAAACAAGACAGAGGGAAAGTAGATGCCTGAACTTAATCGTGGTTACTGAACTTGAAAAGGAAATATAATTACCAACAATAGTGAAAACGAATATACTTGGTTTACTAACAAACTAAAAAGCGACTCTGGTACAAATCAAAAGAACACCATCAAGAACAAAACAAGGAAGAGTTCACTATCGATGCACAGACCAGAACATTTTAATGAAAGGTGAACGAACTCTGCATTATCAAAATCAGAATCGACAGGGAAACCGCAAAACCAAGCAAGGCGTGCACAGTTACGACAGTTAAAAAGTGATGTGAAATGCTGACAGTTAGCACAAAGAAAGTAAGTCCGATGTTAGGGGAGTGTGTATCTGGGATGCTGTAACGCCACTAGGTGGGGTAAGTTAACTGAGTAGTGTTCAAAACAGAAGGGGGCGCGTATATCGAGCCCAAAAATAAATATGGCTGAATAAAAATAATCAACAAAAGTGAAACAGTTTTTTATTTAGACCCTCGTGTGAAGGCACATGATGTTCAGAGGGGTGATTGGACTGACCGAAATACTTACATGCCTAGGTTGTATTCTCATTAATAAGGCTGGTCAAATTTGGCGATTACTCTTTTGTTGGTTTACAACTAGTTATTCCCTTAAGAAGCCTGTGAGTGAGGCGTAACTGCATCAGAGACAGTTCGCAGGAACCTAGAATGAGGATGGCTAAAGACTCGCTTATTGAGCTGAGATACGTTCATGAAAAATGATATCTATGAAAGACGAGAAATGTTAGGTTGAAGTACTTCATTGGTTGAACTGGTAGGAGGCACGCCTTCGCCCAGCGGGCTTATCGAAACCAAAAGCCTAAGTGATCAAATCAGATCAAAGATGTATAACGACCAAAAGATTTTCCCGAGCTCCATCAGTGATGTACGTGACGGTTAAAGGAAACCACATGTTTGAACTTTTAGCAGTCGACTTCTTTCTTTCAGTATGGAGAGGTCTCTGGAAGTACGACTTTTCTGAGACGGATGAAGTAAATATCTGGCCAATGTAAATACATGAAATATAGTTGAGCCCTCTTGCTATTTAGCGTGAACGTGATTTTTGACCAAAAGGCGGAAAAGGACAAACAAATTGCAGCATTTTTGGCGGATCACACTATAATCAACTTTTTGGAAGAATGGGGGAGAATTCCAGAAAACAAAACGTTTATCGTATCACTACGTACATTGTCTTTGAATAGCATCAAGAAAGCCACACACCGTAGCTTACCACCTACTCGATAAGTGACAATCACGCACATGGTCGTTTTCCTGACCATCCCATTGGCTTGGGGTTTTTCAACCGACCACGTCGTCATGCTGAATGTAATGAGCGGAATATGCAAATACCTAGTCAGATTTATGAGTACCAGAGATGTATTTGTTTCCACCCCAGTTATTATGACTATATTTATATTATTATCTCTTCCTCTTTCCGGAATTCCTTTTGCGAATTTAGGCAACAAGTACTTTTCTCGCTTAGGGGATGTGCTTCTGTAAATCATGTCAGCAGCTTGAACTACTGAATCTTTCATGCATGCCAGGCAGTGGGAACGAACACGAACCTCACGGACCACCCATAGCGGACAAAAGCATCCACTATGCATCACGGAATCCGAGGAATATGGTGGTCACAATGAGCTACCGAGTTGAACGGCTGCTCAGAGTCTTTTTTCTGTTTCTGTGAGTCAGAATACTGTTGATTGAGCAATCTGATAATAGAATATGAACAGTTTGCGGTTTTCAATGGCATTTTTCATCATATCGAGTCTGCCCAAAGTATTTGGTGAACAGAATGGAGAGTTCTCTACTGATTTCGGATGGTCCGCCGCTGAGTATTGTTATTCATTTGTGCCAACATCTTTCACAAGTTTGGTTTCGGAAACGCGATTGAGACTCTACAGAGTGAAACAGGATGCACTGATTAAGAGAAGGACTGAGGGAAAAAGGTTTGCTGTCTGACGAAAAGGATCGTGGAAGCTCCAATCCCATATTCAAATTAAGCTACACAAAATTCACTCTTCCATTTGATGTGCAATGCGCTTACATACACTAAATTTTGCATCTAAGTGCGGAACGTTATGAGTGCTTTTCAAGCATATACGTACATTACATAGACTTAATGTTTTCAAAGAAGCAGAATTTTGAGCCGGTTTAGTAAATAAAGGTGAAAATGGTTCACGGATTATCAGCGGAAGCAGTCAGCGCAAAAGTGAAAATACTGCAATCATGAGAAGTGACTGGCAGAAAAAAGAATTCAATTTTCATTCTAATTTCAAAAGATCGGTGAAGATGTGCCATGTGCGTTGGTCCCGTTTTTCGTCCACCGGAAAAAACACAAATTACGAAATGAAAAATAACGTGAGATTATGCAAAGAGCGGGTAAACTACTGATAAGTGTAACGAATAAATAATGAATGGGTGTGAAAACATGTACATCACATGTGGTGACAAACAGCTATACTCTCTATCTTTCATAAGCTCTAAGTACAAGACGCTAAATTTGGTACATTTATAGAATGAAGATTGAGTTTGGGCGCCCCATTAATTCTGATCATGAGACAATATAACGACTGACCCGGAAGCCCCTTTGGTTCTTACTGCTTTGGAAGAAAGTAATTTTATCTGAAAAGATTAGATATAAGACAGCTGTTATTCACAGATCACCAACATAATAGTGATCAAGCACCCTTATAAGTTCCACCATGATGCAAGAAACACCGAAGAGTAATTCCAGTACTATTATTGTGCACTGTTTGTGAACACGTCCGTCAAATATTCCGGTTTACTGACCACACCTCGCACACAGAACAGACCAAGATTTTTCTTCTGATGGGTTGATTCACTGATTATCTTTCCAGTTTATTCGAGTCATTTTACCTCCATTATATAGAGCTAAGCTTCCTGTTGTTACTAGTAAACGCAGTTCATCTCTTGATTGCTTTGAAAAACAAATGTGAGCTTCTGGGAAAATCTGAAAATATTTATTGAAAAATTCTTTGATACCTTTCGAAAAGCAATGTTCTCACAGCATCCTTATTTCCAAAATTTCAGTCATCACCTGTCAGTCAGGAGGCTATCACACGATTTTACCACTTTGGTGGTGAACAGTAATGAGCAGTTCACATATATCTTTAGTACGTAAAAATACATGAGCTTATTTAAGGAAATGTTCTGGAAGCTGATGAGTGGTGACACTCACCGCGAAACCGATCGCGTGATTCCGGGGGAACTTGATCCTGTCATCTAGGTGCAATACAATATTACTCTCATCAAATCTTACTTAGGAACAAAAAAAACAGAAATAAAAGCGATCATTTGAGTAGTATATGAGAATTCACTTTTGTTCTCCTACATCACTGCCAATGGGATAAGCCATGCAGTGACTGTAGGAAAGTTAGAAAAAAAGGAACTCAGTCGTAAATCTTTTTATGACAATAGAACAGAATGATAGAAAGCACGATTTTGTTTAGCTGTTGTCAACTGTGAACTGTAATCATATCGGTTGAGATGTGTCAGGTTAGTTCAAGTGAGCTACTCCAACAGTTAACGTTGCACATCAGTGCCATGGGATTGTTTTCCTCCACTGAGTGTAGTCCAGTCAAGAGAAACTCTAATAGGGGCAGAATAAGAGAGCAAATGGAGAAAAAATCTTCTAGTGAAGATCATGAAGACCAAGAAAAAGTTGAAAACAACTATTCCACCTAATGCAGTACCTACTCATGTAACCTAATGTATCCAACCATCCGGTGGCGGCTGTTGTAAACCTTAAGGCGGAAGTCGAAAACAGTCCTGCTTGATATAGTTCATTCATTTAGGTTTTCCTGCCTTCTGCCGAGAAAGCCTATCTCTTAGCATGTGTAACATGTCTCATCCGTGTTAGCCTGTTCAAACTGGGTGCTTGCTCCAGAAGGTGACCCATAATTCCAAAAACTACACACCCAGTGCCTACATTACTGATACAGTGTCCCCACCAAATTCAAGCACCACAGTCAACATTTCGAGGCCCAAACATGATATGATTTTGTGTACATTCCACGCTAAAGACCTTGCTTCTCTGTTGTATAAGAGGACAGATGTAGCTGTCGCATGCACACTCAATCCTTCGTGGATGGTAAGATCTCATGAAGGGTCACAGGTGGCTCAGATTGGCGAGAGACAAAACAGCCTTTGGTACGGACGACTGATATCATCCGATATCAGACCACCTACTGAAATGCAACTGTCTAAGTAAAAAACCTCTTTTACTATAACTAAGGATTTCCTTGACAGAAAGATGTTTGGTGAAGGGCATTTCCAGCCTTGTTACCGCATTTTACATTTGGAAGGTGTGAAGAACATAACAGACATTGCTTGGCAACATGGAAAAACCTGCACGATACGTGGATCTTCATTCAAATACACTAAGCCGTCCATCTATTGAAAGCCATACAACTTACGGCCTAAATAAAGATCACTTCATAAGAACACGACAGGCAAGATGAAAATCTCACATACGACATTTAAATTGGAAAGCGGAAGGTCTGCTAGACTGGAACTGAGTTGCAAAAGAAGATTGGTTTTGAAGTGTTTTTGTACACAAAGCACTAGTTGATGCTTCATAATGAGCGTTGTCTCGATGTTACGGGATCACCAAACAACACTGTTACTGTGTGACATGATACGTTTCAGAGATTTCCAAGAAGGAAGCAAAAAGGTTTGCGCTGAACTTTATGGCCACAATGTATTGCGGTAATAACTTTCAGAAATATTAGACTATGTACTCTAAAACTCGTTGAGTCAAACGGTGATCCACTCCGTGAATTTACATAACACCGCGAACGCCAGTGATCAGACAAATAAAAGGCGAGTACAGTTCCGGCGAGAATCTTTGACTGATTCTGTAAACTTAGTAAGTGAAGTCAACGGATAGTTTTATACGTCTGGAACATGGTGAACTTACTACACTTGAATGATTTACAATGAAATCCAAAGAAAGTAGTTTAGAGGCCCGTGGAATGTGGAGAAGTAGGCGCAAAAGCGCAACGAGGCAGCGAATACATTCAGCTCAAAATGAAAGTGAACAACACGTTTTGTGATTACTCGGTCGCGCTCTTAAAGTACCCTGGAAAATTAAGGGATGAAGGTATTTATACATATAGTTGCAGAAGCACTACAAATTTCAAGTTAGTGAAAGTGAAAGAGACGGCTTTAGTAGGTATGGAGCGTAAGCAGTGATTACGTGAATTTGCAGAAAGCGACAGAATGCTTGCCAATGATGAAGTCAGCGAGAATATTGCTACATCGAAAACGATTTTCAAAGAGTGGGTGGTAGTGGCGAGATCTTTTAGTCCTAAATCAAGAAAAGTTTTAGAAAGCAGTCTAACTCAGCGAGGAAGAATACAAAAGGCTACACAGCGAAGTGCAACAAAATAAGGCTTTTGAGATTTTCTTAGCCTGAACGATCAAAATGAAAGCTTTGTAACCTTAGGGAACACCAGCTCAACATGAACAGTTAAACAACATTTGTGAGTTAAAACCAGCCCCAGGTAACAGATGGAAGAAGCTTTAGAGAGTTATTGGCTGTAATCGGAAAGGTGTGTGGCGTTATAAAAGTAGACCGGTAGCATGATAAACAATGAGGCTGCAAAGACACATCAACACATGTGAAAACGTTAAGAGTAAGCAAACGGGAAGTGGACTGTTAAAATGTTCACTCAGATACTATTGAAGAAAATTCAAAAATTTCCTTTCCTTTAAGGGGAAATCCAAGCACAATGTAATCAGCATATTTTCAGCTAGTGAGACTAGATAAAACGGGAATCTCGTTGACCTAGAAGGAGAAAACAGATAGGGATATAGCGGCATCCGGTAAAACTCCGGAGTTAACCTGAAGAGAAGAGTACCTGATACTACAAAAGTAAACTGCGTGCGATTGGAAAAATGGACGCGAAGACTGTTTGATGTTTGACAATCAAATCCATTATGATATCGAGAACGTTGAGTAGTGCCACGGGGAAGGGAAACGAATGTGTTAGCTTAGACAAGAAAAAACGAACCCCTCCTCATCACTTTTGAGGCTAGCTGTGACTAACCGACAAGGAACTACCAGCGGATCACGGTTATGATTCTCTCTTGAGCTTTTTCGAAGAGAAATATGCCCTCACACTGCTAATACACAAGCTAAATTGTCTAGAATAAATAAATGATGGATCCCTAAAACTGAAATTTCTTGAAGATAGAAAAGGAAGGCAGTCGGGTGTTTATAATTTCATCTAAACCGGTTTGGGTTACTGGCCTGAGATGTTTGGCCCCAAACATTACGTCGTCGGGGATAGCGTTTGGTGGTATATGTGAAATACTGGGTTGTCTGATGTGGAATGAACTTGAACAAGAACAAACAGTGGAACTCGTTAAAACGCTAATTTTAACAGGTAGCGGTTGAATCACTTACCTTTCAGGTAAGAAAATCCATCCGGATCAATGAAATCGTTAGGAATCCCCTTGCAGACATTTGGATAAAACCGTTTTGGACAACTGACTGACAGACACTGGTATGCACAGTCTACGAAAGGAAAATTTGCAAGTCAAGAAAACCGCGTTTTGTTGAGAGTCAATGCTAAAGAGCTGAGGAAGCCAATCAATACAACAAAAATGTCTTTTTCCCAGTTTCGCTCAGTGGGCCAGTAGAATCATTCAGCATGTTTGAAGCAACTCAGGTGACCACCTCCAGGGTACTACATCATCTTTAGTAGTCTCCAGATTCTAGAGATGTTTCTGATGGATGAACAACTGACGGAGAGATCACCCAATACGATAGACACAAGGTCGGAAAACTCCTTCAGTAAGCCGAAAACAAGACCGTCGGTACCTACAGCTTTAGCTGGTCTTCCTTTGTGCAACTTTTCACAGACGATTTACGGATCAACGGGTGTGTGGTGGTTGGGTACAGTTTTTCCACTGACAGTGGGGTGTTAGTGGCATTAAATGTTTCTCGTTTAACACCAAAGGGTCCATCGCTTTTCCAATACACTCCAAACCTTTGTTGGTCCTTATGTATTGTATAGACCGCATTAGGTTTCACTGGCTGAGATAGGGAAAGACTCCTGAATACACGGTTGCAATGAGGTAAACGCTACGGTGAGATTTCAACGTGAACGATGTGCTTTCTGTGACTAGAGCTTCTAGAATGAGAATATTCCACAGACGCCATATTGTGCCAAAACGGGCTTTTTCCAGTTTGGTACTCGTGAATTTTCAGGTTCTGAATTTTAGACTTTACCTACTAAAGAATTAAATTACTCAGCGCCTATTCAATATAATACACTTATTAGAAAGAAAGGTGAATGATGTGTAAATATATCTGTTTATTTGATAAAAAGTTAGAAAAAAGACAAATCGTTAAATGACAATAGACAATTGTACTTTTATTGGGAACAGAAGAGGCGTTAGTCCAACAGAACCCTCAGTTACTCACGGGGATTTGGTTGAAGTTTAGTCCGTTTAAACGCAATAGATGCTGAGTTAGGAATCAGGGATACCTCCACATTTTGGTCACTAATAGGAGTTCGACTCAAAAACTGGGTAGAATAAATCGTGCATATTTTAAAAATGCCTTTGATTCAATGTTCAAAGCTCACCTGCGTAAACTAGGAACTTTCCATAAAGTTGACTTTCCCATAGGATAATACGAGTTGGTGATACGTCATTAAATTACGTCACAGATATCACTTCATGGTTTCTGTCGCGGTTGTCGTTGGTAATGTTGATAAAACACGGAACGATGAGCAGCTGTTTTACTGGATGTGTTCGAAACGGCTCAGTTGTATATTGCACTGGAAAGGAGAGACTGGTGCACAGAAAGGAGCAAAATCATGCTCCCAAAAAGCACTCCACTACACCTGATAGCCTGCAACCATAGACCTGAGACCCAGAGTAGAGAACCGCTGAGGCGTTGTACCAATTCGCTTTGCAGCAAGTTATTTTCTATCACCAGGATGATATCTCACGTCAAGTCTCGAACCTCACACCAAAGTGGTAGTATAAAATTATACTAGTGCACCACTATCGCCGTTTGAATAATAAGACAGAGTGTGAGTAGTAGGAGATTAGATGTTCAGGTAGTTTAATTCATCCCACAATGGGCGTGCTTATCCCACCATTAGAAATGACGGCAGCACTGTACAACTGTTTTATCCTTGCTAGGAATAATGAGCTGTGCCTGTCTACAGAGCTCCCACACAGATAGGACCCGAAACCGGAGCAAATGATTGGGTCAAATACTTTAATCACTGGCCCATCCGCGCCGGCTCTAAGTGGTTTATTGAACTTGTACACTAGATAAAACGATGCCCTTCCGATGCGGAGTCGAAAGTTCACGCTACCCGATGATTTGTTTTAAGTAAACATTTAATCTGCTACTGCTCAAACTCATATAGTAGCCAAGCTCTGTAGGTTGTTCACCGAAATGCCTTCGCCGTATCAAGGTCTCCACAGAGTATTTGTTCTTCATAGGATTCGCTGGCTGAGCAGGAAATTCTCTGGTAAAGTCCAAAGCCTGAGGTAAAAGGGCGTTATATCATGAGCCTGAAAAGTTCACAAAATCGTTGAGAGTCAGCTTGAGTAGCCTTGTTGTTCAGATGTTCGACTCACAATCGTCCACCTGGGGGCTTGGTGAATTTGCACTGTCGATGATTTCTGAAAAAGGGTGAAGCAGTTGTACAGTGTTTCCATGATTTTCAATGGTGAGCTGATCGTTCACACTGCTTGATGAACTATTATGTAATAGGACTAAGTTAGAATAAATATTTTTCATAGCAGTAATTCAAAAAAATCCCAGCGAGTGTAAGGCAAGTGGTTTTCTCTAGTGGTTACATAAGTCCAGCAACGATAGTTTTCAGGCAAAGAAGTAGGCAGAAAGCAAAGGTACAAGAACTGTGAAATTTTTGATGTTTCCTCAAAAGATTATCAGAAAAAATTGAACTAAAATGTTTGTTTTGGTGACAAACTGAAAGTGGTTTCAGTTATCCCAAAATACTGTGGAATTCGCATCGATTAGGATCAGAGGTAACGATCTTCAGAAAAAAAGATTACCCGTGAAACAAAATGACATGAAGAGGATGGAAGTAGTTTAAAAATAACAGGACGGTATCCAATTTCTCGAAGAAAAAGAGCTTACTATTGCAACAGCCGTGGAACCCTGAGTGGAAAAAAGACCACAGATATCTGTTACTTGACGACCAAAGACTTTAGAGTGCTTGAAATCGATTTCAACTGATTTATTCTACGTAAAGCACATGAATATACGCTAGGAAATTCAGATTGGTTAGAATAATCTGACTCAGTCGCAATGGGCTGAAATGTTTAGTAGTATATTCATTAGGGTCTGGTTTTTGTTCTTGTGTATTCAGTGCTCTGATGGATAATGACTCGAGACATGGACATCGTGATTTTGTAAATTAACACGTTGTATTTTGCCTAGGGACAAATGATTTTCACGTAAGTCGTTCCACCTGGTTGACCAACTCAAAAATGATCGACACTATTGAGATAAATTTTCATATATTAAAAAAAATTACAATATAGTGAATAATTCAGCCCGCTACTCATTCTCATTCATTTTTCCCCCACTGATGGGTACATGTATTGCACGGAACTGAATTGGCAAACTTTCTGAAAAGGGCTAGTAATTTGTTTTAGGTGTATGACAGGGGAACATGGTTTTACACCTCGAAATTTGTTCAAAATACAGACGGTAGCAATCTCAGTCAAAACGTGGGTTTCATGAAAGAGTAGCAACCACTGTAATCATTTCCTAGCATTTAAAAAGAAACTAAGGTTAGGTTACATTTTTTATGACCTTTGAAATATGATGTTTCTTCAGAGAATTGATTCCATATTTTACTTTTTTATTCACCCAAGTACGATGCACTACTTCATTGTTTCCATGATTCACCAGAGGACGAGTAGATGAGTTGAATGAAAACTGATCACTCCCATCAGTTTGGGTTCACAATTTGCCGACTTTTCTCACAATGCTGGCTCCAGTAATAGCACGAAATAAATCCACTACATCGTTACGTTAGTTTTGATTTTTGACTAGATATAATGAAATGTGCCAAAATATATGTGCAATGACATTTATTTGTTCAACCAGTTTTAGCTTCCAGAGAAATTCCCAAAAAAATCAAATCTCTCTTCCGGGCAATTTTTTGATTGACCATAAACAAATTTAGAAAATTACAGTTCTAAAAAATGAGAATCATTACAGCTGTCTTTTATCGGTTGAGTCGAATTCTTGAGACACCTAGCAGAGACTATCTGCCATTATGTTTTACCCAAGCGGAACCAAAACAAACCGAAATAATTATCTATGACACGAATTTCTTACCCGATGGTGCAGAAAGTTCACCATAGAAATTTATACCACGAGCTATGTGGTGAAATAAAGAAAAAATCTAAATACAGTTTGTCTTCTATCCAATTTGTCTGTAAAGAAGAAAAATTAAGTGGGGAAATGCCGGTGCAATCAGCCCACTTGCCGTCGAGTCTGTTGAATTGTCTTAATTTTGCGGGGGTTTCGTAAACCTGAAATTTTCACCCCTATATGCATTTACGTCAGTTCCTATTACGGTTTTGTGTAAATATCAGATGGTCTTGTATGGGCAGTTGACAAGAGTACACAAAACATTACCGTCTTGGAGTATTTATATTTTTCCCAAGCTGGTGAATTAAAAAAGTCAAATCTTGCGGACAGCTGAAAGCTAACCTTTAGGGTACAATATAGATGAGGCTACTGGGAAATCCCATCTGAACTTTCTCGCAAAAAAGCTGTGCTCACGCACACCGGTTCATGGTTAATGGAAGTCATTTGTAGATCAGACGGAATTTCTTGTTTGTAATTAAAGTTGGTTTCAAGAACAAATGGGTTGCTTTGACCTTGCTAGGCCGATCTTGATATTTCTGAAAGAAGGACTTTAATGGTGAGGATTCTTACCGAATTTTATATTCTCTTCTCGACTGTCAGCAGGTCAGCTGGTCGTTTTTTCTATTATCAGCTGAGTCTCAGTACTAATTAATGCAAAAAAACATAAGCATACTAGAAAAGCACTTAGGTGGGTTATTGTTTATATAATTCTTCTGAAACAGGGCCAGTGGATTCAAATATTCATCTTACGATACCTTATAAATTCCATTTAATTGACCCCTTGACAGATAACTCTGAAAATACTCTGCTACTCAATCAGAGATAGAAACAATGCTAATCCAATCATCTGCAAATTAATTGCTCCTCAATATGTAAACAGTATGATTGGTTTGGACCATTCAAATAGCACAAAACAGCCATGAAATTCAGTTGATTCAGCGAAATAGTCGCAAGAAGGCTTTTCCCACAGAGAAATCATACTATAAGACGTAATCCAATAGCTATGCTTTGGGATAACCACTTTTCACGTTTTCAATAGGGAAGATAAAAGTAGTCAAGCAAATTGTTCCCTACTTCGGTTTAGGTACTACTGTTCAATAATTAGAAAGGATTTTCAGATACGGTAGAAACATGATCATCTCGACAGGTCTTGGATTATTTGGTGGTAGATAAAAGGTTTTTCACTCAGCTTTGCGACTGGATAAGTATTCCGACTGTTTAACAAACTTGACCTACTGGAGCTTATTGAAGCTTCGGCCTTCAAAGTCCTAATGGTTGTTTTGTTCTATCAATTTGGTGGGTTTTTTGGGGTTACTGTGTACATCTCTTTCACTGAACTCACAAAGGAGCATAAAACAGATTAAAAGTGCAATATTGATATTGCCTTAATTTGAGCTTCAGTTATTTCAAGTTTACTTTAGTGACTGGTTTTCAGAAACAGCCTAGAGGGTCAGCATCAAAGCAAATTTGGTCTCAAAGTCTCAATTGTTGTTTTTTATAGTTTCTGACAGCTGTCGATTCGCAAAAAAGTTTCACGGAATCAGATTACAATGCGAAATTGAAATATGGTGAAAATAACCGCTAAATAAATTTTGGAGATGAGCACAAGTGACTTCAAGTCTCACGTTATTCCCCATGAAAATGAATGTGACATGGAGCTTTTGCAATGTCTGAAATATACGCCGTAAGATACAGAGAGATGACAAACCTAATTCGAAAAGGAATATTTCTTTCTCAAATAGTCATCTATGGAAAACAAGGAATGACTATTTGATTAGCCGGTTTGCTTGATCACGGAGTCAAGATGAGACAAATAATATATCAGTACGAGTAAACAAATGAACATTGTTGTTTGCGTTGCTAGAAATCAGTTACGAAAAGAAGTCTATGCCAGGAAGTGCGATCGAAGATGAAAATTTGGGCATTAAAATGATAATAGCTCTATATGCCTTTTTCTAAACTGAACCGGCAACAGTTAATCGAATGATATGGATAATGTGCCCATCTTAACAGGTCCTCTTCTGGTGTTAGAAAGAAGTCAGCCATCCACAAACTAGCAATATGTCGTTATTACTCTCTGGGGTCACATCTGTTCCCCAATCTTTAATATATAACGTTTGGTCAGATACGTCGGGCATTCAGTGTGTCAAACCTTCAGGAGTCGCTTGAAATCAGATTAGAAAGACCGATCATTAAGAGGTTAACTTTGAGCAGTTGATTTATCCAAGCCCAAACAATCGTATCCATACATAGTTTCGTTGTTTTACTAATCTTATTCCTTTAAAATACAGGCTTTGGAGCACTTCAAGTAGGGTTTAGAAAAACTACTACCTGATAAGTTTATTCTCCAATGGGAAGCCCGCAGCAAGACAGATATCCCCATTTTACTGAAAGGTTTTCACATGGAAAATAAATGTGTTTTCGAATCAAATTTTATTGTTCTATGAATTCAAACAGCTGATATTTACAGATTCTTTCTCTACTTATGGTTGAAATCCTCAGCGTGCATCCCAAATTGGAAAACGAAAAAAATTATTCGTTTCGGATTGAAAGGAACGAGTGTATTTGAACAAATGATACTTCCCAAAGTTGCGTATAAAGGCAGCGACAAATGACTGCCGTATACTGTTTATGCACATGAAAAGTGCCAACTACCACTTGCGATGTTTTGCCCTTTCAGTCCCTCTGTCTGTAACTACTTACGTCACACACGGTCATTGACACCATGGTGAAACTGAACATTATGTTCGAACTTGTTGTCAAAGTCAGGGATGCTCTGTTTATGTGTCCACCTAATGCTGTTGACAGATACGCATGTATTGCCCTGTCTTTAGCCAAGTGCAACATACATGAATACCCGAAACATCATACCAAGAATACCTTCCCTCATTTTATGACTTGTTTTAGGAATCAACAAAACAGGTGGTGGTCGAGTGGCTTAGAGCGTTTGATTACCATCTAGAAGGTTAGAATTTCGAATCCCCGCCATCACGGGTTACTTCGAAGGTAGACAGCGATCAGCTCTAGCCCGACTCGTTCCCACGTCCAAACTACTAAGACCCAAAGTGGTTCTCCACTCTAAGTCTCAAGGTCTCGTTGCCGGTTATCTCTAACAGTGCAGTGG
The DNA here is from genome assembly GCA_948099385.1 of Fasciola hepatica. Classification (NCBI taxonomy): domain Eukaryota; kingdom Metazoa; phylum Platyhelminthes; class Trematoda; order Plagiorchiida; family Fasciolidae; genus Fasciola; species Fasciola hepatica. Next base: position 2,341,835 of record CANUEZ040000040.1, read on the forward strand.
GCGTTTATGGCTACGTGGTCAATACCCCCTTCCACTGCGAACACATGCGCATGCATGTAATAAAAAACGGGTACACCATAGGTATTTCAAAGTAAATGGGTGTGATCGAAGAGGAAACTACAAACTGACCGAAATATAAAATTACTGGGATCCGATCAGAAACAAAAGCTGGGGCATTTCTAACGTTATCCAAAGTGTAAATCCAGAGACAAACCGCCGTCGTTTGGAATGGTAAGTTGTTCGGAAAGAGTATTCACACTATGTCGCATACCAAAGTCAGGTTATTTTTAAACTGCAGATTTTGATGAAGTATCGATTTCCACAAAATTATAGCAATATCAAAGCATCCATTATCAGTCATATTGTAATCCCAACAGCATAAACAAAGCTGACCGATTTTGTGTTGGAATCAGACTGGGCATTTACTCAGCTTTCGTTTTTTTCACTCAGCATCTCGGAAAGGGAAACTTTCTCGTTGGTCTGAATGAGGGTAACACACCTGGACTACAATTCACTAAAAAGTGGAAGTTAGAAACCGTGTGAAACACCCAGTTGTGCACGCAAAGCGAGGAATGTCGCCAGTACAAATGCGGAAGCATTATGTCTTGTTTTTCGATTGTTTCGGATCATTGCTTTTGCCCATTCAGGTGTAAAAATGCGACAACACGCATGCATTGGTATCTACTACTATTGTGAAAATATTTGTTTCATAGTTGAATTCCTCCAATTTAATTCCGGTTTGAAGATGCACTAGTCAATATAATTTTCATAAATTTGAAGCTACAAAACACTAAGCTTGTATGCCTCAACGTTTCTGCTAACTAAGGGTACCCATCCGAACACATTTTATCAGCTCTAAAAGAATTCCATCAGCTTGTATCCCGATACCTACTTGTTTCTATTTTCCATATTTCCTAAGTGCTTAGAGTTTTTTGCTCACAAGGCTTTTTGATACCTTTAGCTAGCGAAATCATGTCTTCAAACTCACTAAGACACTCTGAAGATGATATCTGATTCACTTTACAATAATACAAGCATTTGACTCATCAGAGACTACGAATAACTCGGTTTTCAAACTGCAGGTTTGATCAACACTTGGTAAAATCATTCCACTAGGCTAATACACTTTATAAAAGTACATCATAATGTCAAATTTATTTCGTCTGTTCTTCTAGAAAAATACGAGAATTCGGTGGACCATAAGCGTGTGCAGCATCAATAGATCAAAAATCCCTGCAGTAAACTCAAGGATAGCACATGGCAATCCGACGGTTTCCATCAGTTTGTGCTATCTCAGATATCAATGTTTTTTCAACGGTGAGATGAACGAAAGAGTAGCTTCGAATTTTCAAGACTGTGGACGCACAACTAGACATTTTGCACTCTTCCACTGTAAGTTATTCAAATAGTCGCCTAAGAAATAATATTGGGATGATTAGGAAAGTTTTGTGAGCATAAGCCGTGCCTACTCAACCAATATTTTGTATGAGAATGACAGGGAGACATTGTGTCCTGGAAAGCATTTGTGGTTTCAATATCTAGGGGATTGTGTTCTACCTTTCCCGACTCATTGTTCCTCCCAGTTAATAAAAACTGAAAGCAAGTAGCAAACAGAATAAGTCCTGTAGTCAGGTAAAAACAATGTGGGTTTTCTATCACTATCAGTATTTAAATGATCCACATGCTAGATGTCTTTGACCCCGAAAGGATTTGCATCCGCGCACGGTTGACACCAGTGAGTGCATACCTTAAGTGCTCTGCCAGCTGAACTACGAGGCCAAGCCGAAGGGCTTCAAACTTTCAGCATATAAATCATACTGCTTACTTGCTGGAACTGCAGTAGCACGCGACATCCGACACAATAAACTGGCATGTCATTTGATTGCCAATGGCAGAACTTTCCTGCAAATTAACCAGTGCCCACCAGTTAAATACACGGGAATATTTTTCCATTAGGCGTGATTTGGAAGACCGACGAATCTTGATCCTTATCCTTTCAGACTAAACATCTATGGGTTTCAGTGTGCCTGTAGGTTAACTTGTATTGGAATATCGACAAGAGTGCAACGTAAACTCTTGACCCAGAACATCTCAATTTGGTCGAAACCACAATCAATACGGAAAGCCTTGCGAATGGCAAAAAGCAAACAGCACCAGAGTAATCAACAGCACGATATATTCTACCAGCAGGCTACATGGTCCGTTAACGTGATGTCATTTCGGCTAATCCACACCGAGCCGCTTTCCCGATCGTAAGGGTTTACTGAGGCTATAGAGATCAATCGATAACAACCCAGCTTATGTGAACAAAAGTATCGCAATGTAAGCCGAGCTACACTTTGATGAATACAGCTGAACTGAGAAGCAATGTATACTTATTTTCCACGAAACTGTATCTACTCACCATTGTGCATCAGACTCCAGGTAAAAAGCAGTAAACTGATTCCGAGAATACATTACGCAATCAAGAAATTCTGGTCTGTTTTCATCAATATTCACCATCGATGGAAATAGCCAAATCTTTTTGTACTTTTCTTGCTATTACCTGGATCAGAACGAACTCTGATGTGTTGAGTTGTTATGTGATTTATAGTATCACAACTGAAATGAATTTGGAGTGTATCGAAGTGATATTTTATAATGAGGCTCTTAATGTTCACTATTACAGCATGGTCGGTAGTGATGATAGCTACTCAAGTTTTGTTTACCATGAGTAACCTTTCTTATATGATTCTTCACCTTGTGTCACCTTCGTGGTTGTACTCTCTAACTGGGAGTGCAGTTGGCTCATAAATGTACACAAATTCCCCATAAACACGTATAGAAATAAAAAGAAAACCGTGATACTATATTTACGTAGTATTCCTCGCCTTTCCGTAACAAATGGGCTGAATGAGATGGGTGAACTTATGAGAAATGAGCCGGTTAAATTAAGCCTGTGTCTTTTGTTTGCTTTGTACATTACCTTGAGCCCATCAGTTTGTGCAACAGGCGATTTTACTCATTCAGTTTGTCTCTTTTATCTACGAATATGTCCTTGAGAGACGATGGAATACGTAAGAGACTGAATCGAGAACCCGGGAATATCAGTCGAACTGACAGTGAATAAACTCAAACGACTTCTCTATTTGTGTGTATATAACAGTAATCCTCATTCCAGTTGAGTCAGACATAGTCAAAAGGACAGAATAACAATGGAATCTTCCTTCGGTTCAATGTGAACTGAAATTTCTATGACCAAACTTGATAGCAGCGTACTTTCTGAAATAATAAAGAATTTTGCTCTACTCGGGGGTTTCGAGCACGATATAGTATATGTATCCGATATTACAGTTGATCCATATGAAGTTTTGCCCAAATAAAATCAAGCATACAGGAAGATAAAATTTACGCGGAAAATGGAATCCTTAGATGAGGTGCCATTCCGAATTGTCGTCCAGTTACATCGCCTGGACGATTCACTACAACTAACCATTTATCAAAAGATGTGGACAGTATGCTGTATACACTATGTGTCTTCCCAATACACCGGGAAAGAAACCTATGCAGTATTCACAAAACCGAGCAATTAAGCTACGCTCGGCAGAAACCTCTGAGGACTAACCGACAAGGGTGAAACAAATGGTTCATGAGATCGGACACCCTGACTTTTTCACCGACAGTGGTAGGCAAATTATTGATAACAAGCATACATTTTAAGCGTCCAAAAAGAGGGCCGTCTAATTTCTGTCTCCTTTCCAGAAAACATCGTAGCAAGTATAGTAAACAGGCCTATTCAAATCACGATTAAAATGATTTACTTTGCTGCAGAACCTCGACTTCTGTCCAACTTTTGACCAGTTACATTTTTAGAGACAAATGACAGATTAGCCGCAGACCTCATCTTTCACTGTGCTTAGTAAGGTACTTGCTCCTGTAGTACAAGCTGTACTGTCTGGAACACAAAACAACCATCTGAAAGCATAAAGAAGCACTATTCCAATTGGGTAAAGTAAAAGCCAATTAAAGGAGGACAAACGGCAATCATCACCCAGCTGAATGAGTTAGATCATAAAATCACTACAACCGAGGCCTTTCCTTCAATTTACACTATGAAAAGGGGTATAATAAAGGATCCCAGATCCATCTGAGGAGATCGCGATTCGTCTGAACAAACCTATATTTGTACCCAGAAATATAGAACGTCGGTCACTCTACATTGGTCTTTTGCTCAAGACTCAGGTGACGTAACTAACAGCCACATGGAATTGGCATTACGGTTATCAAAACGAACATTCACTGGTGACATGGATGCTGATATAACAGTGTGGAATTTTAATAATAATCTATCCTTATGGTGGTCACTGATTTACTGTTTTTTTATACCAACTTCTCTCTAATGCCAGCAAAAAGTGCTATGTTTCAACGGTTGTGAAACAATGAAAACGTGTTCTCCTATATGCTACTGTCGGTTCACTCTGGGTAACAAAGAAAATGAACACCAAGTTCTGCTACTGGAAAGCACCATGCCAAACTGTGGAAATGGTCCGTTGGTGGTTGCATACAAAACCTTAGCGCGATATACTGAAGTATACCAATTCGGCGATAATGGGCGCCTATCACTTTGGAAACAATGACAAGCGGCCAAACGGGCTTGGTCACTGAGAGTTGGTTTCCTACCACAAGTTTTGTTCCCTTGTTTATTTGTATATGCGGCTGTATTGTTATATACTCGAATGTAACAGTACAGTACAACAAGATGCATAGTTGTAATGAGTAACCTATGCATGTAATTATATATTTTTAGCTCAAAGATATATTTCATCTATCCAGTTAAAGAGCTCTGTTGGCTATTTACGAACTTCGTGCTCTTTGCCCAAATGTCATCTTATAAATTAGTTCCAGAAAAGTATTTCATCTACATGTATTTTTTTAAGCTTTGCTTTTTGATCGTATACTACAACCTACGTCACATTCCCCCAAGAATTTTACCAAACTTCATCACTAAATACACTCCATTTGTAATCATATGCGACTTACTGTGGCTATGGAAAACTACTCCAGCAGTGTTGAGAAGTGTGTGTCTTACTTTTGGGCAATTCTGGGTATGTGTACCCTTTTCCACCGGGGGATCCATTTACGAAGACAGTTTCCGTCGTGTCGCATTTCTGTCTTCTGGATTTTTCCAGTACCCGAGAAAAGTTCCAGGCAGAATACTATATGAGTTTCCAAAGATGTGATCGCAAAGGCTGTGGTGAAAGTTCCGAAAATGAAAGGCCAGACCGCAGGACCCTCGAAATCGGCTGTGCTTTCTGTGATCATCGGTGATTATATCACCATGTACGCTCGTACCTCTTGGGTGATTTTTAAAGTTCGTCAAGCTATTATGTAAATGTTGGCAAATTCTCCCGATAACCTTTTAAAATTCAAATAAGTACCTTATTTGTTTAATTTACAACAGCATACAACAATTCAGAGAGAGAGAGTTGCGGCCAATGAAAGGCTGCCAAGTAGGAAAGTGACCGGAAATTTGAAGCGCCTTTGCTTATTAGATTGCACCGCGCTGGTTAGTTAAATGATTTGCGCTATTCAGACCAAAACAATAACTGATGACCGTTTTGCGGTCAACCTTCGAGGAAAATGAGCGACTTGGCGAATACTACAAACGATCCGAATTTTCTAACTTAGGAGTCACAAAGCTGTGAGAAACATGGCTTCGTTTTGATATTGATGTCTAGGTATTAGAACTCGAAAGATACAAGGTTCACTGCATCGACCGCGCTTGTCACTATTGGAATCCTGGTGGTGTCCTGGTCAAGCAGGTTTGGTACAAGTCTTCAAAAATGGTATTTACTTACAGCGACAAACAGATAGCTTGCTTGCTGGCGAAATGCAAACCAGGCTTCCTAGGCAGATATCGATTGATTCTCATTACACGTGCCTATATTTCACCACCTCCCCCACAGAATTTTATTTCTGTATTTTCTAAAACATGCACAATAATAGAAAGTACTGAAATTTCACTCGCTACCGTCGCTAGAGAGTTAAATCACTCGGGTGTCAGTTTTACCAACAGCTAAGCGCTAGTAAATATTGTAAACTTCGCTACAGAAGAGAACGTGCAGAATGTTTATGACTATGTTAACCATTTCAAAGTTATGGGTCGAGAATGGAGCTTTTTTATCCAGCCGTGATCACTGTATCATCAAGACTTACCCTGAGATTTATCTACAGTCGAGTTACTTAGGGCATACTTATTTTTCCATCCACATTATTTTCCATAGGCTGTGCAACGCGAAAAACCGGACATTCACAAAGAACTCGACTACATTATTGGAAGTGGCACATCAGTGAAGCAAACAAAGAATTTAGGTCAATCCGAAATAAAGACTGACCAGGGTGAATACAGAAACTGTACTTGGGAAACCAAGTCATGGCCAGCTTCGTAATACGACGACAAAGCCCTGTGATATCAGCTTCGCACAATGGGGACACAAGAAAAGGGCCACAGAGCTCACACAAATGTTTCACCCATCAATGACATCCAGTATAATGCTACCGGAATTCAATTTTGAGCCTCGTACAGACTTGGATGATATTTTTGGTAACCCGAATGAAGTGTTCACCGAGTTAAAGGGAATCAAATTCAGAAAGGCTGCGAAACCCGACGAACTTCAACCCACTATCCAGCATGCTTCTTAATTGTCAAAACCATCTGTGTTACTGTTTAAAAAAGCTTCGGAGAAAACACCGCTGCAGTCCGCTTGAGACTCGTTGATATCAACTATGCACTTGTATCGGCGAAGTTTGCCCAACCGTATGCACCCACTTCCCTTTAAATGTATTTGAACTACCTACTCTTAGACGCAATAAATCTTGTATCGCTATTATTGACAGTGACTCGTTTTGCTGATGGGAACAAACATTCCAAAACAGACCATCTATCATGTTTGTCAGCTATGTCTTACTTGCCTTCGACGGCACCAGAAAACCTTTTCGCATGTTTTCCTGATTACACCAACGCAACTCAACTGATATCATTATGCGGAATGCAAATATACCTGTTGTAGGGACCTGGAGATAACTGAGTTCGAAAGTGTAAAGTCATAACCAAAAGTTATTTGAGACAAACATAACCAGTTACCACTTAGCCGTAAGCAGTTTGTGTGTTGTTCGATGCCACAGGACAGCTTGCTGTAAGGACCATTGGTTTTCGCTGACTGAAGAATACATTTTTGACTCTTAGCTCCCTTAGTTAGTATCGCGTCCGGTGTAGCTCCCAAAGATGAACGTGAACGACACTGTTCCGACACAAACAATCCCTTACTTATTCCACGGACTTTTATCGCCTTTTGGCACGCGTCGGAACTTCTGGCTTTCTGCCCGTCTCATAGGCCATTATCGGGATCTAGTCGGTACCTAGTATGCGGAGTACTAAATCGATGACCCCTTCTTCTTTTCTAGATTTTCTGTAGATCCTCGAGCGCGGCGTTTAATTCTGTCAATTTAAGTCGGTTGTCACTCAACTTTCTAAGCCAGTCTTTTGCTTTTCCTCGCTGCGTCGGTTTTTCCACTTCTTGAATAACTTCAGTTTATCATACTATTGGCAGTATTAGCGACCCTAAATTTTTGACGCTGAGGTAAACGCACTTGCCGTTCCGTTCGCACTGTTCAGCGGAAGTAACCCTTACGCTTGGTTTGCGCAGTTAGAATCAACGTTTGCTCTGAGCAACGTGGCTACGAAAAGTAGTAGGTTCCACTACGTAGTCACTGTTCTTCCTCCACACATCGTCGACTAAGTACAATATATGTTGGAATTAGAAGAACCTTACCTCTACGAAAGCATAAAAGCAACGGTCATTAGCCGGACTAGCAGGTCTGACAAACAGCGAACTGTCCGTTTGTTTGCAGACACCGAGCTCGGAAGTCAAAAGCTTTCGCAGTTGGTGCGGCACATGCGGACTCTTTTAGGAACTACGAAGATCGATAATAGTCTCCTGAAAGAGGTTTGGCTCCAAAGTCTTCCCGGTGACATGCATAAGGTTCTTTGTGTGTCCACATAACGAAAATCTCGAAAAGCTTACCGAGATAGCTGACCAAATTAGGGAGACCTAAGAGCCAATGGTCAGTCAGATGATTTCTTCACAAAACTGAGTCTGTTATTGCCTCTTTAACAGCCACTGCGAGCGATCTTGTCACAAAAGTCGAGGCACTCAGTGAGTCGTTAGTTGGACGCCTCTTCCCTATTCTCACTGGCTGGGTACTATTTCACTGACAGAACTTAAATTACAATACTCGAAGAGGAAATATCTGATTCTCTGCCTCACAGTTCAAGAATAGTCCCGGGTACCCTCCCTCGCCCCTCCTTTTACCGCTTACATTCCTAACCTAACCAAAACTTGTGATGACCTTCCGACCAAGTTCACAGATGATGTTGCCAATGGACCCAGAGCAGACTACGATTTTCAGTTTTCTAAGCTTAGTGACCTACTGTATCACATTATCCAATGTTCCACATTGTCAATTTATTTTTTATTTTATCCAGATGTTATTAAATTTTATGTTCAGTTGCCAAAGGAAGACGTTTTTCTTCATTCGGAAGTAGCTGTTTTTCATTATATATCGATAGCAAAGAAATACCCAAATTTTGGTCAGTGGACTACCTTGGCATGCCCATTTCTCAAGACCTCACCTAGTCCCCGTATATAATGCATTTAAAATGAACTGAAGTCCATTGTTTCACATTCTACACCTGAGATTCTTACAAATCCCACTGTAACATCACTGGTGTCTGATGAGCTCAAAAATGCTTTATCTTAACTCAGTTTACTAGGATTTCCTTGTTACTACTGTTTGAACCGAGTGCTCACGCGGTAAACTTCGTTTTGACGAAAATAAACATTTGAACGGTTGAAGAACACAAATAGATGCAAGTTTCTGAGTTGTTTTTATTCGGTTAACTTTCGTTCCGCATTCTTCTCATTAGGGATCAGAATTAATCCAGTTTTCCGATTCCTGTTTATCAACACTTGATCAGTTTAAAACTGTGAATGGGCTGCCTAGTTTAAACGCTTCAAATTCCTTACCGCTCATGCCTTGATGACAACTTGATGCTTGCTTCTAGATTCTGGTAGTTTGTCATCCGATCTCTCGGTCCGACCACACACCCCTGTGAGTTCGAGCTATATTGTCCTCTTACATGAGATAATTACAAATAAGCAATTCAGTACCGGTCCGACTTGATTCTTTTATCCAAATGTTGGAACAAGCTTATTGCCATCTGTGCGAGAAAAACTGTTCCCAGTTTATTTCACTCTTTTTGCAATTATTCAAATGGCCTACGGGTTATTACAACCAGTACCACATCAATGAGCACAGTACTGAAAGTTCATTCTCTTGGACGAATAAAGAAACAATTTGACTCGACTGACTTTGGGCAGATCAGATCATTTAGTATGTCTTTCTATCTGTCCATAAGATACTAAATTAGTGAGTGACGTACTATTTGAAATTGCATAACCATGAAGCTCTGTTCACCACCAGCAGTTATATTCGTCAATGAATACAAGTCGTGGGATTAGCAGATAAGTGTGCAGGAAGACGGAACCATACAAAGCTGGTCTTGTGCTACTGGAAGGGAACAGAACCCATGTTGGGAAGTCATAGTTGAGAATGATTGGATATTTTTGGGGGTAAACCTTATAGGTTCGAAAGTTCTGTCTGGGCAAGAACAGCAATAATAAGCAGAATTGTAGAAGAACAAGTTTTACCCAGTACCTGTTCCTCAGCCCTCACTAGATAACTGTAAACCGAATGCGTATTTGTTCTGAAATGGTTTACTTAGGATATTGCCGAGAAAAAGAGGCTTGATCAATTGATGAGTAATGTATTCGTTAGGCTCAAATATGAGGACGCAGTGAGACCATGTCTTTTATTGTTGAAAGGGGTAAGACTTACCACGTAGAACTCAAACGTCTAGTCGATGGATTCGACTCCCACAATGGAGTCAGAGGGGGGAAGGTGTTCCAACATCAGTTATCTCACCAACTGTACAGGTTTCCGTGGCATTTCCATGTCCTTTCATCTGGCACTGTAAGATGCTTGGAAAACTGAATCCACTTGATCCGGTGAATCAGAACAATTAGAAAACAAATTGCGAGTTGAAAGCGTCCCGAGTGATTGTACGAAATCGGAACCCACAGCTACAAGTCTTTTGTGAAGCTGTTTTGATAAGTAAACTTAGACCTGCACCGTAGCCACAGCAACCTTTGGCCTTCAATAAGTTTGCCATGGTGGTGGCCAATCCGATTTATCTGACCGTTTCCTAATTGGTTTGACAAAGTCTGCTCCTACTGAGTTGCTGCTTACCCCGTTCGGACAAAAATCCGCATTTTTTACGTACGCAATTGAGAAGATTAAAAATAAAGCTAGCTACTCGCAATTTATGTCTTTTATCAATTTTAATGGATTACAAGATGTGGTTTTTCAATTGCAATGAAAAGTATTATGCTCAGATTGAAAGCGAAATACCAAGCAGGTCTCGGTCAGTGACCTGACGTAAGTAGATTCGATACCCGTTTTGTGGTAAATTGTGTGCATGGCTAACGTTTCATACACGGTCCAGTTTTTTGATTGACTCAGTCTACGTATTGTGAAACGGTGCTGACAGAGTATTGAATGTAGTTTGTTTTATCTCAGGAAGAAAACAAAGGCAGAGAAAGTCGTATTGCTGCTCGATGAAGTTTTTCATTAGAGAATAGAGAAACTGAGTTTTAGCGAAAAGGAACTGTGCTAACTATTCGATCCGGTGCAAGTGACATCAAGCCTCCAACAGAAAATACGGTTAATTGATTCCGTTGATGGATTCAGTCTCAACCACTTTTCCCTGTGTTGGTAAACATTCAAAATGCCACGAATCCGGGGAGCAAAGAGTACAAATTAATTTTATCCAGATCATCTTGGAAGTGATTCATCGAAAGCGAGGAGCTTGTGATATTATTTACCTTCAATAACTAGGCATAAATTCAAGTCCAACAATTGCTGTAAGCACACAGAACCGTCAGTATTCAGCTTTTACGTAACCATGTACAAGTCCTCAGAAACAGGAAAAAATATACAATACAAAAATAAGACGGAACGCTAGGGAACTAGGTACCGAGTGTTGTGTTAGATCCAACACCAGTTAAGTTGGATGGAGTGAGTACCTTGCCAGGTAGGGGATAGTAGAACTGCTGTACACCCTATTGAGTGTGGAAAGACATTTGTATTGAGAACGGGTGGAAGAAATGGATAAGCTTTTCACTAGACCCTTGTAAAGAATACGAACAGAGTCAGTGAAACTCTTTGTAGACAGTTTCTGTCAAGCTTTGCTATATCGGGATGTAACAAAGTGAATAAAATATCCTCGGGCACACCACAGGCATATGATAGACTCTTTAGGGATCTAACAGTGAACATGAAGTGTTTTATTAACATGCCAGGAAATATAACAGGTAAAGCTTATAGTCATTTTGGGCAAGGCACACCAAAATTAAAGCGTTTGATACTATGAATGGGTTAGGGATGTAATTTAAGGTGTGAAAGAAACACAGAAATACTGGCGTCTAGTTTATATAAAATGGGAACCAATATGTTTGGACCAAGTAAAGTTACCGTCAAGCAGCACTCTAGGGTACTTCGGTGAATCAAGGTGATTCATCTGTTCCCCATTTGTTGTAATAGACGTGCAGTCGTTTTGATAACTCGAAAGTATGCTACAGCCGAAAAAGGGAAATACAATATCAGCACACTTGATCGGGTCAAGGCCAAAGAAGTGAGCATTAGACCAATCCGAAATTAGAGTGAACAATACATTTTTCATCCAATTTTAAATAGAGGAAGGTAATCAGCTGTATAGATCACCAAAAAAGAAAGCTTCTAGCAGTCACTCATTTGAATCAACAAAAAACCAACTAATTGCATTTTTTTAACCTCCGGCCGTATAAAGTGTAAGTATTACCTTAAAGCTTAAAAAAATGATTCCTAAATGTCTGATAAAATCTAGACTTGTGAAACTTGGGTAATTGAACATCCCAACTACAAAAGCGTCTGGTACTGCTCTGGAGGCGAACTCATTTTTAGCTTTTTGCCTACTGTTTTATTTCGTAATGAAGAAACAGTATTTTAGGAAGATGGCCACCACCATTTAGAGGCTATCACAAGAGGAGTGCTTGGCGGTGGGAGCACGATATAGGAAATAAAAAATACTCCATTACTGATAATATCGTCAAGTATTTGGTCAACCTTATGTTTTGTTCACGATAAAATACTTTGACATACCGAGAACGACTCCCGTGAACATAAATTTTGCAAGTGGTAATAAAATATGGCCGTCACAGCAAAGCTCTTGGTTTTTTCGCTGCACGGCCCATCCTCTTCACAATCAAGAATGATTGACTACATGTTGGTACTCAAACAGATTTAATAAATTTGAAGTATTTTTTTATAGGGAACAGCCACATCACATCTGTTATTATACTGGAAGTGTATTGCTTTGCAGTAGTTTACCGAAGCCAGATAAATCATGACCTTTGAACAGTGAATGTAAAATATGTAACATGAGACGTTACCACTAAACTGTGTTGCTTAGCTGACGGTGATACTTGTACTGACCCCACGATTTTATCTACTGCATTTGTTCCAAGAATTCACTACATTTTGTTGTTCTAGATGAATGCATAAGTGTTTTAAGTGAAGGCATTTTGCGTAATAACAGCCTCGGTGCCATCCAAAACAACCTCTGAGGCACTGTATAACCACTTTGTTCCTTCTTGAAATTACAAGCTGTATATCTCTACCGAGTTTCTTGTGGAAATCGAACCCTGTGATACGACAAGGTGTTCAGCACTTCAGCCATTAGGCTGTCTGTGGCGGTTTTCAATATGTCAGCACTGGATGATTGTGCCCTTTCTTCACTGGCTTAGCAAGTTCGGTATTTTTCCTCCCCACAATGAGTGACTCCGAAACCCATCTGAATTATATATTTTTATTTTGTAACACCTGTTATGCGTCAACGGTAAACAAATCTAAAAGGCTACCATTGCTAGTTATGGGATGATAGTAACAAGTATGATTTTGGTTCAAGATTTATAGTGAACAAATTGAGATAGATCACAATCTACTAAGAATGTTTACTGCATAGGGGATTCGCAAGTGTCTCAGTTGGGCTGCACATGGGCTTTCCATGTGAAGCCACTAGGTAGACATAATTTGTACAAAAACTTTGGTATTGAATTAAACTAAACAGCCAACATGAAACTATTGCTTTTCTAACCCGGCAATATTTGATGACGCTTTCTTGTCCAATTGATTAGTTCCACGGTCTGCTGACTTTTCCGAGTTTATTCAGTGCATTTTGCCTTACCTTTCCAATGTCTGCTTAGTTCTTCTTGCAACGAAGAATGTATGTCCGGACATGATTGCAATCATATACTTACGCACAAAAATACAATCTCACAACATCTGTATGCAGTCAGGTGGTTCATAATTTGTCGCCTAATCAACTGAAAACAACGAGTTTTGTGGCGTGGAAGGAAAACGACCATTTTTTGTATTCCTCGCTTGAGCGGACTGAAGTGAATGCAACGAGTAGTGGAACCGGCGACTGGATTCTGTTTGTGTTTGTGTGTGTGTGTGTGTGTGTGCGTGTTTGTGTGTGATCAACCGACCAACTGACCGACAGACTGATTGTCTAACTGATTGGAAAGCCGAAGAAATTCCAAAGGGCTACAAAAAATTCACACTTTGTTGTCTGTCGACAATGCGCTAGGACAAGAGTTTTGGTTAAGTTTGCGATTTATTATAGCTCTCAAGCACTAGCAATAATCTCGTTTGACTGATAACAGGGCGAGCTACCGGGCAGGAAAGAAAAAAGCATATTCAGTACACATTGTTACTCCTTATTGTCTAAAAGTTTACGTAAACGGAACAAGCTTCTCTTGAATGTGCATCTTATAATAATAATTCAATCAAAGGGCCGTGGTTCTATTGAATTTCTAATGAAAATCTGGTAAAATACACGGCTGTCTCTATTCACTGACGGCTTATTTTGGGACGATAGTTCTTGAAGTCAGGTAGGAGTTATCGTCTAGTAACTGCAACAGCTGATGTTTCCGGAATGTAGGGAAATCAAGGGTTCAAATGTACCAGAAAGTGACGAAGAAATCTAGCTTTCCATTTCGAACGGACCCAAGTGCTAAAATGATGCAACCCAGCGTAATTCAACGTTATATATGGATGCGAACATGATTTAATTCCTCATGTGGGCACAAACTTGGAAATTTAGGTTATTAGACGAACACCAGGAGCTCCGGCAATAATGAGATTAGCACTCTGCATCCTCTCAAGTGAACTTATGATTGGACTACCTGCAGATGATCTTCCTTAAAAGTGAAGTAGAGTTCATTATTGCCCTTAGCGGGGACAGGTAGATGAGCTGGCAGAGGGCACACCATAATCATTCGTCGGAGAGGTGATTGAGTGGGTTCAAATCTCGTGGGATTTGGTGGTTTCTAACATTTTCACGGAAATTGAGAAATCAGTTCGATATTACTTTTGTTATTACTAGTATTACTCAGCAACCGACTTGAAGCCTTTCTAATATCAACGTCAAACTTGTGATTAACGTAGTGGACAGTGGAAGATAGGCACTGATATGCTGCTATTATCAGTCCCTGAAAAATGCCACAAATCAAACGAGCGCAAAGTACGGGTATCAGTTGTAGTGGAAAAAAATGCCTTGTATAATATGATTCATCAAGTAACTCAACTCAAAATAGAGAACTAGCTGTTTCATCCTTCTGAAGAATCACCAGCCCCCAGGGAGACTCGAACCCAGGGTGAATAACTTTGAGTCGCGCCAGGTTATACCAGCTATCTTTCTCGTTAGGAATCATAATTAACACTCAGATGGAAACCAAACTCTGTAGGTTGTTTGGCTGAAAGCTTTCGTCGTGCATAGGCCACTACAAGGAAGAGCCCATTATAAGAGACGCTCGCTGTGTGAAAAAAGCACTGCTAACATTCGAAGCCATTGTTGGAACAGAGCTATATCATGTGATGTTCAAGTTCAAAAAACCACCGAGAGCCATCCTGGATAGCCTTGGAGTTGAGTTGTTCGACTAGCAGGTGTTCACTCTCCTTTCGAGTCCCTGCGGAGGCTTGGTAGATGTGCACTGCTTGCTGTTCCTAAAAAGGACAAAACAGGCTTACAGAGCTTCCATGGTTTTGACGTTCACACTGTGTGATGAATCATTTTATTTAAAAGCATAAAATACATCAAATTTGTAAATAAATTCATAATCCAAGATCCCCCATAATTTAGAAAACCAGTGAGACCTCAGCTTTCTCCTACCTGGAAAACTAAGTTATGGAGAGTTTTCAAACACGCAGGCTAAAACTCTGAAATCACGGGTCGATTCGCACTCGGTTCCAAAGAATTATTTGCATCCCACAAGTGGGAAAGGCATTGGGTGCTGTATTACCAACTGTGGATTACGGTACGGAAGAGCTTCTGGAAGACGGTGCATCACTTGCATAGTATAAACCTGAATGTCATCCATCCAAAGAGAGTTGTCAATGCTTAACAACGCTGAAGAATTTCTGAGCACGTCATCAGTTACAAAGCTGATACTGGGATTAGTAAGTACGCAGCACGTCACTTCCAGCTGTATTGTAGAAGAAGCTGAGCTGCAGACCCTTACTTATGTTAGGCTATATGTAAGAAGTTTTATCGCAGTTAAACCTACTTCATGGCTAACAAATTTATCGTTAGGCAACTTCACTATGTTTAGAACTAAAATATACGAAAATATTCAAGATAGCAACTTCACAGCTAGATCACTATGGAAGATGGCTCATTATATAGGAAGATAACTCGACATGTTTGTTACGAAGTCTTGCTTGCTCGGTACGTATTTACTTATGCAACTTGACTAAACCACTGCGGTGAAAAGAGTCAAAGGTATTCTGAGGTGAGTGCAACAAATCTGTCAATCTTTTTATTTGTGATTTTGTCGGAAAGACATCGCACTACTAGCCTTAAAATCTAGCTCAAACTTCAAGTTCACCAAGGAACCAAGAGGGGGGGGGTACATCTATATCAGCAATGAGGCAGTATGGGCTTCAGAAGACATGTGTAACTTCTGTGGAACCCTAACTTGTTTTGAGCAGGCCTTGTCTTTTTCAGGCTAACTATTCGTAGACTGTCATCTAGCTGGATGATATGAATTGTGACTAGTCCAACTAAAGGATGGAAATGCGTGGAAAGTAGACGGCAAGTAGTCTTGACATAATATCTTGGAGCTAAAGCATTTATCTCAGGGTATTCAGACCCTTCAAACCATTTACGTTGACGGAACGACTAAAGGATTACCATTCAAATCCAGATTTCGGCGTGTTTCTCTCGTGAACAAGGCAAGCGCTTAGGTTAATCGTGTAAAACACCCAGTCTTTTTAAAGACTGTTTCTCTTTCTCCGGAAAGCGCTGGGATACAACGAAACGGTATGTAACATCCTTACTAAGTCATTGGTGGGACGTGAATCAAACAGTATTCATCTTTGTCATTTCCCATGATTGACAATAAAAGTACACAAAGGATACCAATGGTTTCCAAAAACTGAAACGACGGCTGAACAACATTACTCAAATCAGACTGGCGCAATCATTCATGCACGCTGCTCTCATAGAATAAATTTGGTGACTTTCAGAAGCACTTCTGTCAGAACTGTTTCATTTTCTGGACAAAAGTCAATGTTCGAGTTTCGGTACAAAACAAACAAGGTATTGTTTAACACAAATGGTTGAACTTTCATCTCGGCTGTTCACGGCAAGGTGATATATCAAAAGAAGAAACGAACTGCCGAGTATCTCTACTAGCGTGCGATAAACCAATAGTTGGCCCACTGTGTTTAGTTAAACAACAAGTCATATGTGGAACAAAATTTAATTTTCACTTTCTTCTGCTCGACTGCGCCTAAGAGGATACTCCGCAGCAAGTCAGAAACGCATTGCAAATCAATATGAGGCCACGAGTTTCCATATTATGGGATTATTGGTACTTTTCTTTGCAACAGTAATCTTAGGATTTTGGTTCATCACAATTCTCGCTGAAAGAAGCCTGCACGTGATTTGGTTAAACGGCGAAGTTTGCCTCCCAGGGTTTCTTACACCAAGCTTTTTACCGATGCCTGATAAAAGTATCACAATTTTTTGCAGTAGACAAAATAATTATTTACAGGGAAAGATGGAGTCAGTGTGCTACATACATTTCAAAAACTGAATTAAATTTCCTATACTTTTTTCATTATCTTCGTGGTTGTCCTCGGCCGTTTATTGACGTGATAACAAAGGAAGACAATTGCTGTTTTTTTAGTTTTTAAATTTAGTTCTTGGGTGTTTCACTATATTGAAATCGCCTATTAACCTTGTCCGGAATTCGGTAATTTACATTCAGATTTCCAGCATCACCGATTATGTCAAGCTATTGCCAATGTACATCCAGTGAAAAGGTAGCTTACGAAACCTTGAAACTCTGTCTAAACGATAGAACGAGCTGCTTGCTGACAGTGTGAAGGCACAGTGGCGAAAGTTGATTTATACCGAAAATGATGGCTCACAATTTCTTTTCTGTATCGCATAAATCCTTTTCTCTCTATTTCACTTCCAGACGCACACAACTCAACTAATCATTTTCGTAACGGTCAGTCAAAGACCGATGACTTTGCACTTACTCTCACTCCTCAGTCCCACGGTTTCTTAAATCTATATAATTGGTATACCCTGAGCCCAGGACGAAAGCATACTTTTGCCAACTATACATTGTCTTGAAGCCTTTCTCCTACGGGGAGTGCGTCTAGTTACTGAGCTGGTGGCTGACCGTCAAATATTTGTGCATGAAGTACTAACACCAAGCTCATCTCGTGACGTCTACCGAAATACCATTACCTTGATGAAATTGCAGATTCTCATCTGTCTGTTGCAAGATTATACATTGAAACCATGTCTGTTGAGTATCAGGTTATAGTTAAGATAATGTTTTCAATTTGCCTGCAAAGTTTACTATCCAACTAACTTCGTATTTCTTGGTGACTACTAGCGGAATATCATAATGAATATTATCATTGTTGGTGTGACCTTGGAACCGCATTATTGGAAAAATGAACTACTCAACATCAGTCCGAAGGATGAAACAGACACTTTGGTAGGCACACAGGAGGCGGATCACAAAAAGTGCTACACTATGAGCAGTTAATTGACCGAAAACAGAAGAAGTGGAACGGCGGAAGTGTGGATGACATTTAGGTGGTTTCTGATAAATATCCGAAATGTCTCTCTCGATATCAGCGTGCGACCATAGAATGACACTTTTTCTATTGCGTATTCGAACATCAGTGCAGTGGAAGGGTTTTCCCCGCAGTATCAAAGCCCGCATTGTACCATATATCGTGGACCATTCCGCTGCATTTTACAAAGAGCAAACTGCGATCAAACCGATCATTTTCACTCGATGTGGTGCTTTATAGCCTTTATGTGGATGACATTTTCGCTATCACAAAGACCAAATAAGAAGGTGAAGAACCACGAATACCCAACTGATAAGATATATGGAGGCCCCTATGATGGGGGCTCACCATCCAAAACTATGCAAGCAATGCAGCAAGCTTATCGTAATTATGTCATGGAAAGTCCACATGCATTTTTTGCAGCCAAAAGAGATAATTGTCGTACGTTTATCGGATAACAGGTTTCCCCCTTGTGTTGTGTTGTACACGCCACGATCTGACGGATACCCACTCTCGTTAATATACGGTAACTGTTGACTCTACCTTCGGTTGTGTGTCATTTACTGAGAATAGTCGCTCGTTTCATGTGTGTTATATCACTCTTTGTGCCTCGTGTCTATGGGAGTTTGTTGACTTTGCCATTAACACTGTCATCCATCTCGGGCGATATACGCTCTGGATTACTGAGTCCCATAATTGAGCATCTCGTAGGTCATACCGTATAACGTGTATTCGACTACTGTGCCGTTCGCATCCCTTGTTAATACAACTTTACCTGCATTGAACACTACGTAAGAATACAGCAAAATGATCCGGGATACATCCTGCACTTTGTGTTTTTGTGTTCCGTTTTCAAATCTGTGACGGGGAAAAATTATTCCCTCCTTTCCATAAAACTTCCTTTATTGCATTAAAAAGTAGTTTCACTTTCCAAATTAGTGAACAAAAAATAATCAGGTGAAGGAATTCATGGATTAGTTAGACTCATTATTTAAAACAGAGAGAAGTAGTACCTGACTACATTATCAAATTGGTTGAACTTTGTTAATTATGTGTACTTCAAGAACGAAATATGTTTCATATAATCTTAGGACAGTAACGAAATTATCGATACGTTTTATGAGTACCTGGAGTACATAACGACACAAATTTACTGAATGAAAAGTGTTCTTTATCTGAGACGTATTGCGACTGGGATAGACTTGAATAATCCACACTGCTAGCTCGGGAAGTTCTCGAAATAGTAACAAGATTGGCCGGCCGTGGTCCATCCGTCATCATCACGGACTATAGGCCCCTCTGTCCCTCTTTCGAATCCTAGTACCATGGCCTCTGCCTGTCAGTTTCTCGAATCGGCGGCCCCTAATTGGCTACGAACCCGGGCGGAAATATTGTGCAGTTACTGCTTAATGAAAAAGGAGGGGCGCAAACGGAGGAGAAGGCAAGATTGCGGTTATAAAGCATTTTGCCTTGCACACTGATGTTAGACAATGAGCTGCAACACGTGGGAAACTATAATTCGTGAGATGGTGAACAAAGGGGTTCAAAATATTTTCCGTGAATGACAATCGTTCTAAGAACAAGTAAGTGAGTGCACTCGCACGTTTCCAATCATTTCCAGTCAATTCCATCAAGATAACAGCAATCATCAGTGGACCTGCTATTTCAGATCTCACCAATCTGAAAGGTTCTGGTTAGATGAAAAATGCAAATGTTTTGTGACGAAAGAAACTGGTGCTTTTGACTTTCCGGATATTGAGCACGCTGTTGATGCAGAATAATAAATTATTCCTTGAATTCGGATAATCTTTTTTTTCGTGCAACTGACCAATAGATTTTGGTGGTTTTCCCCGGAACACGGGCTGCTTGCTATGTGCTGGGTAGATAAAACGAATCATTCGAGAATGTCAGCGTTTTTTTTTCGTGATAAGACAACCGAAACTGATTGTGAAGCTAAATGTCAGAGAGCACTGAAAGTGGGACTTCAAGTGCGGACGTGAATCCCACGAGTGAAACCACATACTTTCGTAAAATTGGCTAGTTAGGAACGTCGATAAAGATGAAAATATCTTTTGTGAATAAAATCTTAGTTCAACGTTCTACGGACTAGTGCATAACCAACGGGTATAATCGAAATCCCTTAGACATCTGGGTATTTTGAAAAAAATATTCTCCAAAATATAAGATGGTACAGTCGTGAAATTTCCTGAGTAACATAGGAAACCTGTGGTGACGTCTTCCTCACACACGGACCATACATTCATAATCCCATGCGAGTCTTGACATCTGCCAGGAATTCGTGAAATTAACTCACCGAAATTCATAATGATTTTGCCACTGTAAGATTTTACAGCACATGAATAAAGTTTGTCAGTTCATGAGACGCAAAGCCTAGTGCCAGACATGACCCAGAGCGTGATTCTACAGAAAAACACTTTTTCCAGAATAACGTTAAGTCTGACAAATGTTGAACTATCACCTTTTGGGCAAGGTAGATTCTACCTTTTACTGGGAGGAGGATCGGGAGGTTTTGCAGTAAGTGTCAGCTGGTGTGACGAGTTTTGCCGCCTAAAACCATTAGAATTGGATTCTTTAAAAATTTATTTTTATGACGGACATATTTTGGGACCCTCTAGTCCAGACTACAGTTCTCTCAAAATAAATAGTTGATCAGAACAACTTACAGTGCTATTCGGATATTATTGTGATCGTTACATTTTGCGAACGTTTCTGTTCGACTAGCTAAAGGCTGAAGCAAATAAGTTTTCGCCACACTTATTTGCGGAGGTGCATGGGAACCCTCCATCAGGCACTCTCCCAGAAAAAATTTCGAGTTGCTTTCTGACTTTTTTTCCATAAGCAGTTAACATCATTTTTGACAATGGATAAGTTCGTTTTTTGCACAACATTTATCGGTATGACACCTTTACAATACTTACAAGACGACGATGAAATAAGACTACCACAGAAACATGTGTTCGATGGGATCGAAAAATCTCATCCTCGTTTTTTTATTGAAGTAGAGAAATTTTCCCGTTTTCATGAATTATTTCTTCAAAGCATAGAAAACACAATGGATATTCAATGAAGTGAGCTAATAGTACCTTGAAACACAGGTCACGTACGCGGAAAAACCAAAAGTCTTCCTCCGGTGAGGTTTCCGTTCATCGTCAGTTTGCAGCTGAACCTTTGAGAAACATTGTATTCTCCACGTACGTTCGTCTTGTTTTTGATTTTTTCCGTTAAACACAAACGTGACACACGTGTAGAAAACTTGTTCAAGAGAACCAAAGTTTATTTCTGAGTAAAACAAAACCTCCTATGGCAAATTTCACCTTCGTCGGTTTACCAATAAGCCATATTTACCACCTAATTGACCGCGAACTTTTGAACTTCGGACTAATTTTTCATGATCACCAAGGTCACATAATTCCAACCATGAGTGGATTGCAGCAGAATGAAGGTGAATGAAATCAAGTTTCATAGAAATTTGTATTTTGGTCTTGTGTTGTGATATACTTTCAATAGTGCGGAAAAGACGAACTACTTCCAAAGAGAAATATCCGTCCGGCAAAGTACCACAAGACCGGCATCATTCATGATCAGCTCACCACGGCATATCCAACGAGGCGGAGTGAAGCATTTTCTTTTAGATCGTCAGAACGTGTCCTAGTTGCACGGGAATATTGATGCATTTATGTGATGTTGACGCAAAATATACTATTAAGGGTCTTTCGGGTATTATGTGCAACCTGCAAAGACACACACCGGGTTTGAGTTTTCTATTTGCCGCCCATATCCTTCGACTGCTGGTAAATTTCTAACAAGCACTAGAATGTAGCGGCTTTCCATAGGTGGTTTTCGTTCGATGATGAGTTCAACAGTAATGTTATGTGATAATTATTATCTCCCACACCAAACGCGATTTCCCCAGTGTTCTGCTGTCATCTATAATCATAACAAATTAGTTTGCCCACGATCACTGGTCCAGTGACACATCAGCAAAGGACAGGTTGGTTTCCATATCGGCTGGTATTTTTCCGTATACCAAACAAGTATGAGCGAAAAAGGATAAACAATCCACAAAAGAATATCCGTACAACGTGTTCGGCACTTCATAAACCAATGCTTTATTTTGGGCACGAAAGCCACTCGCACTAAAGCATAAATCTGAAAAAAATCTAAAAACCAATACAATGATGAAACCGAAGGCTTGGCGACTCGTGGAAGTTAAAATGTTTCCCAATAAATGAAGAACAAATTGATGTGGACTGGCTTAGAATCGGAATTGGGGGTTGAGATGGGTTTGAAGTGTCAAAAGCAGATGGATAAATATTCCAGACAGAAATAGTGTTTTCCGCTGAGATTTCTGAGATCTGTTCGATGAAGAATGATATATAGTTCTACGTGAAATTTACGCAGAGATATTCTATACACGTTGTTTCACCTACTTTATAGCATAACAGCAGAACTACTTGACTGATATCAGTAATAGCCAACTCAGCAATAACCCGTCTATCTTGCATCAATTCGGTGAGTAACTATGCTTATTGTTTCTCCAAAACCCTGTTTAACCATTATCGGAAGATCACAACCATGACAGAATACCAGCATATCTGCTAAAGGGATGCAGGCTGTATTTGCATCTGAGTAACACAGATATAAATTGAAACATAACCATCATAAGTATTATTCTTTGGGTCGGCCTTCGTTCTTCAGGACCTTCTATATAATCTTCGGCATCAAGTCCACCCAGATGTTAATAAAACCGTTTTCTATTTTGTGCTCTATCACAAGCGATATGTTTGACTCCAGTGGACAGTGCGCACGTAGCCCACTGACTTCTACCTTCAGAACAGAGAACGTTTTTGGTTGCACTTACGTCTCGATTTTTGGGAAGCATTTATTAGAACTGAGCATTAATGTGGTACATAAGTGCACTCCTTCACAAGTGTAAATGTGAATAACTGACAGGCATGTTGTCTGACATATATATATATATATATATATATATATATATATATATATATATATATATAAACCACGCGTAAAACATGGCACGGGCCTTTATCCAGAAGAACCATTACCTATCCAGATGATACATTTTCACGGAATTCGTAGACTGTTTCAGTCATAGAGCTGAGGAATAACCGACCATTTAAGGCGCGTCTAACTGAGGTCCGTCAACAAGGCTGAACATGATTTGTCCCAGTTCCTATCAATAACTGTGCGCTATGTTATATTTTTGTATTTGGCAGGATCATTTATTGGGTGAATTTTTCAATATAAACGACTTGTTTCCGAGTCTTCCACAGCCCATCACGTACTGAGAACGTGCCCGCAAAATAAACTTATCACCAGAACTACAACTATTGTGATATGAATCTCATGATGAAATCATTGCAAATCCTACTTTGCTGGGCATTCAATGCAGCCTCCACGTCACCTGATATAACGTCGCATCCTCATCTGCAACAGGGAGTAAGCGTGCCAGATCACAGTCTCCTGCTGGACTGAGGACAGCATTTTACTGTAAAGATTTTGAGCGTAATGCCTAAAATCCTTTTGCTTCAAATGGGAAATCTTTCGAAACAAGACTGAGGATAGTTACCTTGGTCTTTTTTCACCATTTAATCATGCAAAGTAACATCAGTAATGCCTAGCTTTCTTTGCTGAGAGCAGTTTATCTTAAAAACCTCGGGCCGCACATGTTTATTTATCCATAGCACTATGAGAAAACTTTCAGTAAACTCATGCCATCCACCGATGCTGCGATGCGCATTAATTAAATCACGAAAATGCAACAAAAATCCGGGAACAAATTCCATTGTTTTGTAGTAGGCAAGAATCAAAGTTCCTCCGCGTGGGATTATTTGTGTTCAATCTGCAAAATATGAAGGATAGAAATCTCCATGAGCCCAAAGCTCAGTAAGAGCGTCAACGGGATCCTACACTTATATTATTAGAAAACCAATGTGGCTGGTCACTACAGTATCACTGTCGATTACATCTTTCATTTAAGTAAATAGCGTGCTCAAGGATGTTGAACCCTAGAGGATAACCAGTAGGGAATTCGAGTGAGACAGTAGTGGTTTGCTTTGTGCCAGAACTACTGCTTTGCCAATTTGGAGGCCAACTGTGAGTACCGCACTTCAGTTACCAGAGGTCAGTTAGAAATCCATTCCAATTCGTTTGTAAATTGATAGTGAAACTTTTATACGGTCGCTATAAACTGGTGCAAGACGAAATATGCATCTTCTGGTTCGGTAGATTTATTAGGTACTTATATAGTTCAAAGGGTTGAATTCGTCTATCTCAGCTTAGTAGCTCGATCAAAAAAGCGTAGGCATTACCATAACAAGGGCGAGAGCAAAACTTGAGCTCAAATCTCACAGTGGATCACTTTGGAAATGAGGCATTCATCTTATTGTCCTAAAAAAATGATTGCTAAGTTTGACGTGTAGGGGACGAACATTTCCTCACCATTCAGGGTAGTATCATCCGCCCTCAAAAAGCATCAGTATGAGCCGCAAAATCCATCAATGTCCAAATTGAGCAATTTGTAACCAAATTTTGAGTTGTTTTGGGTAATTCTAAAGCGTACCTTCCTTTTTTACTATTCTCATGGAAACACTAACCCAGGTAAAAGATAACCATTGAGGATGCAGAAAGAACCATGTAGCAATGAACATTATCGAAATTTGTCCTGCTTTTTGCGGAAAGCCACTGCCCATAAAGTTGCAAAACTGAAATAGGCACACTAAATACCATTTCGCATCTGAGAGGTAACAAAATCCACAAGTACCTAGTAAACAGCAATAATGCTTTCGGTGTAGCCCTCTCCTAGTAGCTGTGGGGATATGACGTGAACTAAAACACGATTCCGAAAACCGGGATGAAATATGATCGCGTTTGTAGAATTCCATACTTTGACCTTTTGGGCACATGTAGATGCTTGGGCAGTGGCTTGCAAACTGGACCAATAAATCGGTTCTTTCTACGGGTAAATTAAAACATTTTCTCGCATTTCCGTCTGGCCAAAAGTTTCAACCAGATTAACTGAACTGCCAATTCTTGCAACTTATTATGTATCTTTTTCGGTATCGGATAACGTGGAACACTAAGGACTTGGCAAGCAGTAGCTGATATCGAATACAAGGCACTGCTGTATCACCTCCTCTCATCGGGACCTCTTTCTCAGATTGCACTTTCCTACACGGACGTCGGTTTGGTCAAAATCCTGCAGACGATAAACAAACAGAAGTGTGACCAGTTCACGGGACATTGTATAATATGCTGGCTTCTGCAGTACATTAAAATTCGTTCACACTGATACTCCCAATGAAACTTTCTCGCATAATAAGCAACAAATAAATCAAGGTGAAAAAAGCATCTTCTCAAAAGTTACATAAACGTCCCATGGGTATTCTGCACAGAATATGCCACGTAAGTGCAGATGCAACGCTCACTAGAGGCAGATTCAGAGGAACTTTAAAATCGCACTTCAACAAATAGAATCAACAATGAAAAATTACATACGGACCGAAAATCCGTGAAATATTCCGTGGCATGCAAATTTGAAGTGAGGGGGAGTATTATTCTATTAGTTACCGGACGGTGCGAAGAAGTAATTTTGATTGGTTCGAGGATTTTTCGAAGGAGGATTCAAGATTTGGTCACTACTGTTACGTTTCAAGTAGCGTTCGCCTACTCCTACAATTGCGGATAAAGCAAATTTTAAGCTAGTTTGGTCGAAACTTAGGTTCACCCCAGATGGTGAATAAATTTCGTTATAACAAAGAAGAAACGTTTTAGATGGTAATTTGTTGTGAGTAGGAGAACAAAAATGCAAAAGTTGAAAAAAATCTGTTTCGAGACTGCACATCTTGATTTGTTTCATTTAGTGTCATGTAACTAGTTTATGCCACTCGCAATCATTGGCATAGTACAGAGTTTGTAATTAAGGTAACGTTATTCGTATCTGTCTAAAACCTCCTAATCACTCTGCAGTGTGACTAGGATAAACTTTGTGAGGTGAACTATTACAAGAATACTTTTGATACAAGGTTAAAGAAAACGCAAGAAATGCCGCAGCAGATGACGGAGTGAATCTAAACATTTAATTTCCGTAACAGAAACTTTCTTTTGACTGTTGGGAAAAGTGTATGGTCCGACACTGTTCATCCGATCACCATACAAAAGATCCCTTGCATTCTTGCCACTTAAAAAGACCACCAAAACTCATGCTTTTTCAGCCTTTCCTTGATAAATCAAAACAGTGGACAATAGTTGGAAGAAGCACATTTGATCTACATGGGTTTCTACTTTAAAAAGACCTGCCACACATACATGGGTAAATTCTGGAGCAAACTATTTGTGGCACGGTTCAGAAAGAGTGACCAGGCAACATAATCAGCACATATAGGTCTTTTTTTGGTAAAGCCCGGCTAGTCAACATTTTACTGCAATTATTTCAGAAAGTTTTAACAACCTTGTACGGCTTGTTTTGAAAATCACACTAAATTAATCTTCCCAATCAGGGTGGTGTTACATAGTTTGCATTTGTTTCGCAATTGATGAAATTGATACTTTGGCTTATTGGCTGGCATTGATCTAACAGCTCGTGACAAGCTAAGTTTGAAATATGTTCCAAAGCCCGACCACGTGGTTGTCACGTTGTTGGACCAGAGTACTCAGTAACGCACCAGAACCGAAATTGGCGTGAAGAGGGGGTTGTCTTCAAACTTGAGCAGTCTCCTAGTATGATAGACAACGTTTTCGTAGCCACTCATTAGATTGGAGCAATGGGTCACTGTAAACATTCTCCGATATCTTAGCGTCATTGGTTCTGAAAGGTAACTCCCTTTTCAGGTATTGATTCAACTGCAGGTTCGTAGAGGTTTTGCGTGCTGGGCTTATCACTGGATCCATTGGAGTAGCCATCGCGCAATAATCGGAGCTTTTCAGCTATCGGGTCATTAGTACAGGAGCTTTTTGCTATATCAGACAGAGAGCACACGAGAAGCTTTAGAAAGGTTAGTACTGTTCCACTCATGTTTATTTGAGATAAATGGGGCTTGAAATTGTTCCATGTGGTCTGAACCAAATCTTATTATTCGGAAAATCAGGGCATTTGTTATTTTGGGTTTCTGTTGTTAGATGTGTATTGAAATTCAAGTGGTCAAACGTTTTAAATAGATACTCTTAATAGTAGCTACCTTATGTTTTTTTAAGGGAATCCTATTTGTGGTACGGAAAGTGAAGTATCAAAACCAGGATGTGAACACCGTCCATCTGATGAGTAAAGTCCCCTTGAGTTCTCAAGCAGTCTGAATGCGGGAATTATGCCACGACAGTAGCCTTGTTTGCTAAAACAATTATTTTTCGTTTAGAAAGTCCTAAAAGAAAGCAAAAATATAGGCACTTGTTCGCAAGTTTTGTTTTCCTTTCGTAGGACTTATATAAGTTGGGAGAATGTGAATCCCTTTTCGTCGAAGTCAAACACCATAAAACACTAATTTGTTACGAAAACTAGGTTCTCGCTATGTGTATTGAGTATATCAAGCTGAATATTATCCCTTGCTCTATCAAGAAAGCTTTGCTCGTAAGCTAGCTATAAAATATTAGATAACTTGGTGGAAAAAATGAGTCCTGAGTCGTGCAGTGAGATATCGTCATTCATGACTTTGACGTTTTTACCCTGAGCAGCAAAACGAGTCTATAAAAAGACAATCTTATTTAGTAAAATTTTCGAATTTTCGGAAGCATGCGAATGGGAGTGTCTGAGAATCAAACCCGAGAGCAATGACAAAAAATTTGCTTCAGTATCGTCAGCCGAATGAAACTCGTGGAAGTAGATTTGACTTGAGCATAGTTAAACAAGAGATGAAACTCGACCAGTGAAGTGTTGTTTTTCACCTATGAGAAGCTGTCATCGTGTTGCTTCTGGAACATTGCCATGTTCATCGAATTCCGACAATGCAGCCGAAATTGGGCAAAACGAAGGCACATATGCATTCGAAATAACAGTCTCATTGACTGACCTCTAACAGAAGCGATTGCATAAACTGATATCTTCTGATAGACTGAAATCAATTACGGTGAATTCGCTGGAATGGTTGGTCAAATGAGTCCGGAAGATGTCGGGACAACTTGATTTCCGGCACTTTTTCCAAGTTTGACGAAAATAAGACACATTTCCGGTCTCAACATAATTGTGTGGTAGCGTGCACGTACTTCTTACTGAATAAGTAAGTAAATGATTGCCAAAACGCTATTATGGACATTTGTGGATTGATAACAAAAGTAGCTAAGTTAGAGGAATCGAACTCAATTAGGTGAATGATGCTATGCAAACCACAGTGTTACCTCCGTCAGCTAGATGACTACTGCCTTTTGGTAAACTGAATGGTTGGAATGCAACAAGGCAGTATTGTTTCAAATGCTTGGTTTTGATGATTCCCAGAGGCATGGCCCTCGGTGGACAATTTACTTATCACGCACGTCAAGTTGTGATGGCTATTTCGCTCCGTTTCGGCAAAAGATTGCAAAACTCGTTTTGAAGTATGTGATATTCGTGCATGTACCGTGGTAATATATACGGATGACGTGATATTCATTGAACAGGTTTAAGTCAATTTATTTGCAAAACACAAGCGGAACAATCGAAACAGAATAATGAACACAATAACAAATTCGACTAAATTAAATTGCAAGGGTAATACGGGTCAAACTTAAGGTAATAATTCATTCAAGCATACTAAAATCATAACAGAGCTCTCAGCCTCCGAGAAACCTTATTTGGAGATCACAGATATAATGTAATAAGTCTTTTCAAATCTAAAATCCGTCCAAAAATTTATTTTCTCTATCACACACAAAATGTTAATACACAAGAACGGAGGAAATGTAATATATTCGGTCACGATGTAGTGTCGAAGATACTTTTAAGTAAGTAAATTCATATATATATATATATACATATATATATATATATATATATATATATAAAGACTTGGCAACAAAATCACATTTTCTGCTTGATTCTTGAAATAATAGGAAGAAATAACCCTATTCTTCTGCGGTAACGTTTGAACCAAACAACTCAGGATGACCACACTAGGCAGGCTGATGCGTCAACCCACTTTTATGCCGAACATACACCGATTTGAAGGATGAGACAGATAAGTAAAATAATCCCGGCAAATTTACCTGAGAGGGTGCGAAATGTCACTGAAAACACCCCTGAGAGAGTGACAAAATCTGCCAGTTGGTGGTGAAAAGCAGTTCCCTTTATTGGTAATGACTGAAATTCGCAGGTCAGGCATGCTTCCGCTGAGGATCCTGACGGTCTCATGTTTGATACTATTAATTCGTTGAGGGTGGTGGCAGTCAAATCGCGCGAATTGCTGACTACTCTTCCATCAGCATTATTTCACTTCACAAACCGACTCGAGACATTTTCAATCGGGATCAAGTGCGATAGATGCATTCTGGTGAGGTTGGCCGTATTTATAATCGACCTGTAAAGCTGAAGTTTTACCGTCCTTGTCGATTTTCCAGATTCTTCCTGAGCAGGAAGGCGTTCATCTTTCTGGGCCAACCGACTATGTTCCTTCTAAGTATATCAGCTGAGATTTCCGTTCTTCCAAGCTGCACCGGAGACCATCATAGAGCTACGACGGAAAGCTCGACAACAGTTGTTTCTCACTGCTAAATATCGTATCATGCTAGTCAGTATTCAGTGATGTGAATTCGTGTCCATTCCTGTGGATTTTGGAACTGGCGGTCACTCACCCAAGGTGGTTGTCTCATCTTTCTGTACTGTTAATGTTTGAGTTTTTCTACAAGCCAAACGCCTAAATGCTGTAAAATGATTCTCTGCTGCCTTAATGCACTCTTAGATTCGTTTGATGCTCCATGAAAGTGTCTTCTCCTGCCCTGCTGGGAAAGTTTTCTTGTAAACGCAATCGTCATCTTAGCCATATCTTGATCAAAATCCTTCTAATAGTTGCAATAACTAAATTTTATCTGCAAATTTTCCTGGAAATCTGACTTTTGATCACCCATGACAAATGAGAGTTCTCTATAAAAAATGAGAACGTATGACTTGAGTAAAATGTATTCACAAATTACGCGGGAATCAATAAAACATCCCCGAGCATTGATAGCGAGTCACTGACGTCAAAGATCACTACTCTTTCACTCCAGCTCAGTATTTTTGCCATTTGTGTAACGCTAGTTTTAATAATATTTCGCACCACCTGAGGTGCTTTCTATGAGATAAATCGATTTATTTGTTTCCTGATGAAGGTAGTATAGCTTTGCATCTAGGTGACAGGACAAAGTTTTCGGGGAAGCACACCTCCGGCTTTGCTGTTGTTGCTGAACAACGGAGATGACTGGGCAGAAGAGAACCGTGTCCATTTACCTGATGAGAGACAGCCACCGCGAAACCAGCTTCGTGCTTCCGGAGAGTTTTATCCCGTAATCGGGATACACTGCAATGACACTCATATTAGAACTTTAAACTTGAGGCCATGTGTCCTCGTTGTAAAGATTCACCCTAGTGATCGACGAAATAACTTCGGAAGAATCGCAGTATGATTCTTGCTTCAGATCTTTGTGTATTCGGCACAGTGGTGGGTTAACACATCAGCATATCCGGAAGAATGGGGTGGGTTTATTAGTATTTCATGAAATATAAATTTTTGGAAACTGTTTGCTGGAATGAAATATTACCACTGTGTATGTGTGTAGGTACCTTGCTTCTCGTCATGACACTACAGCATTCAGCCTTGTTTTCTCTAAGGCTGGGATGTGAGTTACCGTTACCAATAGGACGGACGATACAGTTTCTTCCAACCAATCCGGAAACCATGATGGTGTACCTTCCCGAATTTCAACACTTGCTACAGCTGGCTTTCTATAAAATAAGTGAAACGTGTCTGGGCAGTAGGACTCAGAAGTTACTAGTTTCAAATCATAAGAAAGCGCCAGGGTTCCAACTTCATTTCACATAATTTCATTAAATAGACTATATTTGGCATTGGTTGGACATAGAACTTGGTAGATTTTGGGTAGCACACAGGGATGACCGCTCACCCAAAATCCAATCGGCTCCTTTAGGGAGATTTTTATCGGGATGTTATCAGACCACACCACAAGTAAAACGCTAGAAAATCGATGGGGACTGGAATATGGATAAAGTTTTCACCATGAACAGGCTATCCGAAAATTCGAGACCAACTCATTTTGGTCGAAACACGATATACGGTCCAATTCAACTTCATGCAGCTAATGCGACTCTCAGTAGTATGTAAATAAAAATTACACTGTTGTTTAAGCAAAAGAGAGTAGTATCATTGGCATAAACTGGAATTCTGCCGCTTGTCAGGATTTTGAAGGAAATGAGGTGATGCCGAACATTTGAGAAAGTTATTCCCGGAAATAAATCCCACAAACGTTGCGTAGCCTACTTCCTGGTGGAGGTTTCAAAATTACTCGGTTGGGCAGAAGTGGGCAACAAAACCTTTCCCTAGCTTTCCCGGATTCAAGGCATCAACAACGAAAACTTATCAGTGATCATTCATAATCGAGCCGACCGAGAGAGACAGCAATTTAGATGAAGGATGCTGGTTTCAGTCGTCAAGAGTACTTCGATTAAGAGCGGATTTTTAACAGAAATATCTTTGAAATCTGAAGCTGGTGTCAAAAAATGGTCTGAAGCTTTTCAAACAAAGCCGGGTAAAATAAAATTTTGAAAGATACGGAAAGAGTTCCTCTTTTTATTGATACATACGTGTACTGATGAAAAACAGTCTTACGAGGGGGGGGGGATATGAGACAAATGCACTCATTGACATCAATCTAATCTGAATTATTTATATCAAACACAATGAGAATGAATATTTTCGGTTGACAAAATTGCTACGTTCAAAAGATAAGGATAAATTTATATCTCCTACAGCCGAACAGTTTAGGGCAGCAAGGCTTAGAATAATTTTTCCAGTTTTCCGTCTGTTTATTAGGCGTCCCACAAACACACCGTCGGTGAATCCGCGTAAAATGAAATTGAACGTGATAAAAAGCCCAAAGCATAGGAAGTCAAACCCATGTTTACAGAAAATAGACAAGGCATATTCCACCAGATTGGGCAGAAAGAAAATGATGCAAAGGGCGTGAAGTTGAATGAATTACCAGCACTGAATCAAGTTAAATTGTGCAGGTTATTTAAACTGGATAAAATTTGGCAAAAGTTCTCACAATTGTGACGGTGTGATCATATGATTAGAAGGTGAACAACGAAAACGATGGAACAGGATTGAAGTAATTCGTTGTCGAATTGAGCAACTTGTAATCAAATAAATGGGTTTTGAAGTCAGTGAGAAAAACAGTTCACCACCAATATTCTCACAATAATATGAATTATTTGACTTCCACGATTTTGATACTTTGCCCAAAGGAACAACATCAAAAAAGACGGCTCAAACGTGGTTACTGTTCGTTTACGATCGGTACCGGTGTGATAAGATTGAACAAATGTTTATCCGCCCGAACCAAGATATTCTACCGTGATAAGTATCCAGATTGTTCAGTTTTAAGCTCTTGGCATTCATCAGTCAATATCTACACTGATCCATCCGTAATAAATTTATTCGTTCAGAATAATTAGATTTTTTGTTTTTCGGAGGAGTACCAAACTGCTTCCAGTGTAAATAAAAACACCGATGCTTGTAGAGCCAACACTTTATTTATGAACTTCACTTACGCCGGTGAGATACCTTTCCTCATTCGAGCAATATATTTTAGTAAAATTCATTTGCCGGATATGCACTATTTAGGCCATCCTATATGCCCAATCACCACGACAAGACGACTCCCAGGATTATGATATCTACTCACGAAAATGAAGGAATGAGACTTATCCGACTACCCATGTTCATCAATGCAGTTG
The DNA here is from genome assembly GCA_948099385.1 of Fasciola hepatica. Lineage (NCBI taxonomy): Eukaryota > Metazoa > Platyhelminthes > Trematoda > Plagiorchiida > Fasciolidae > Fasciola > Fasciola hepatica. The sequence continues at coordinate 2,375,091 of CANUEZ040000040.1, forward strand.
AACAAATTGTTTCAAGATAATCCGTGTCACGTATCAGTTGTTACCGGTGTATTACTGTTTGAAATGGGAAAAAACAAGGAGAAGCAACGAGAAGGGAGCATCCCTGCGATTCGTGATCAACCGTAGTAAAAACTGAGAAGCTAATCCAAGGTGGCTTCACAAATTGTTCCATGTTTTGTGTTGTGGGGGTCGAATTCAATTTAGCAATCATTCCGAGGAATAGACAGAACAAATGCAATTCAACGCGGCTAAAATAACTTTAAAAATGCACCTTCTGCCTCAGCGTGAAAGACGTTTAGGGTGTAAAACAACATCAAGTAAGTAGGGATTATTGTCATAACCAAATGCGTTAGGTGATATGATGGTTAAACTTTTGTTTGTCCTACGAATTTCGACTCGACATGAATGCTAGGTACATTATGGTCTTTCAAAATTATAACTCGGTAGGATGCACTCCAAATTGCTTATAGGCATCTTGTTTGACCTGAATCTACGTACTACGCTGTCAGGTCTGTGATGTGATTCACCGAGTTTACTATTCAAATAACGCAAAAAACAGGGAAAACAAATTTGCACTTTGGTTATGTGACATTTCAATGGTGAGTTCAGAGCGGATGCTGCATTAGGATGATTTGGCCAGTGTGACATGACTGGGAATTTTCTAACCGGATATTATCATGTTTTGTAACGTGGTCAAGCAAATGTTCAAATTCACTTGAAAGTGCTATGGTAGCTGGTATACCGCATAAAAGTCTGCCTAAAGTATTTACTCGTGGGGGACAAAGACTGGAAACAATCATGTCAAACACTCTCTCAGAGAGTCATAACAGCGATCTCCATCTTGTTTGCTGACCTTCAACTGTTACGTTGCATGCGCGTACCATCCTGATGATCCTGGTTTCTTTTGCACAGCAAAGAGACCAATAGTAGCGAGTGCATAATTTAAAAAGTACCTTTTCCATGAATTCCAAATGATTTTAATAAAACCTTTGAAAGAAGCCTAAAAAATGAAACAATTTGAACGGGAAGTATTTGTTCACCACCAACCACAGTGGAAAGTCTAGAATTATCATCTGTCTTTAGGTTTTTTTATACCATAATAAAATGCTCTCTAAACTGGGAATGAGAAAGGCTTTGAAGATGTTCCTATTTCAAACCCAAATTTGGATCTTGCTCTCTGCTTACCATGGAATATTAGGATAAAGGACTTACAAAATTGTATTTCGTAGCCATCAATCATCTTGAGCGGTTTGTCATTTGGATGTAACAATCTTATATACAAAAACCTAAAAACGAATTTTTCCTCATTAACTTCATGATGCAGGCTTTGCAGCATAAAAAACAATTCTCGCTATTTTCATAAAAAGTTTTAACCAAGGGAGTTCTGATATTTCGATTATCGGTCATGACCTTCGAATTTTCTTTCTGGAGACCTCTGTACACTGCTGCAAAGCTTCGAATTAACCCTTCCGCGCCACTTGATGTGGGCAACGGGAACAAGTCCGGTATTCTCGAAATCAAACAGTTGAGAATGAGACCTCAGTTGACCGTTTTAGATCGAAATTACATAAAGAACATCAATCTTGTCAAGTGGAATACTGATTAAAGCTGAGTGAGGTAATCACTCTGCCAGACACACTAAGATAAAAAAGGACTTAGGTCATGACCAATTACAGTGGTAATCATCCAGTGACTTTATTGACCAAAGCAGTGCATCAAACGATCAGGGTCACGTGACGGCAAAAGAAACAGCAACCCTAACCTTAAATGAGCAGAACTGACGGTGGTCCGATGCCCACATCACAGATAATCCCGTTCCTAACTGGGATGATGTCAGTGAACCGAAAAGACAGGACGATAATGATAATAATGACAAAGATAATAACCAGTGTACGGCATTCTATCTCTATATACTGAAAGAAAGAAGTCCTACTCCGAAGTTTTCATCTTATTGGATTCTTCCCGTAAAACGGTGCGTTTAGTAGGGCTTATACTTTTCAATGTCCTGGGTGTGAAACTCCAGTGGTCATCCACTTTTGGAAAACATTTAGACTTTCTTGTTCAACACAGAAACACAAAAAAACGAAACGAGAATGAGCTTTTTAATCTACAGCAGAAAATTATTCACTTGGAACAGTGCTTCCTTTATTAAATCCAATTTATTCGTTTATCTTGGCTGCCATGAAAAACTATAATTTGTGTATGATTGTGCGCATCAATGCAATAACCCGAGAACTAGTATTTTATTGTGGTCAGTCAAGTCTTTGGAGTGAGATTGAATGACTAGGGAGAAAAGGTCAGGAAGTGTGACTGAATCTTTTCTACCCATATATGATGGAGTCTTTAGGAACCGGTCACTACGATTTTCCCAAATGCAAAAAACTAAGTTCCGTAGCGTAATTTGAATCCAGGTGTATACCAATCAAATTATGGCTCAATGAAATGAGCAGCTTTATGATAGTCGGCGCCAGACGTTCTTTTTAAATGGTTTTTTTCTTGATGAGCAAAACCACTGCATTTTAATTTCTTCTTGGTCAGGTGCAGTACCTAGTTCAACAGATTTAAATTCTACCCCGTCGATGCTCGCATTATCGTAATTTCATATGCAGTTGGCGAACAAATAAAAGCTGTTCGATGAAAACATCGCAATATAGAAACATGTGAACTAATGGTCTAGAAATGCATTTCGCTAAACATTTGAGAACTGCACAGCACCAATGCGTAGTGGACAACATTGTAATCAAGGTGAACAGTGAGCCAATGAGTACTATCCAAAGAACATTGGGAAGTTTCGAGCGATGATCGCGCAAGCCACACACCCTTATTTCCATGAAACTGCCATCTTACCAAGTGTAGAAATATAGTCCACAGTAACTGGCTTTGTGATTGCAAATATGTGCTCAACTTGGTAGCCGGAGCGTATTCCAGCAAGATAGGAAACCCGGTGATAGCTTTTCGTGATCATTCCAAAATATACCTATTATGAATTCAGTTGAGATTTACGCTAAATCTGCATCCAGTAAACTTGAATAGCCGGTCGATCAGTCGTTGTGTTTTAGTAAGACCAACGAATTCTACAATCATGTCACAATAGTGATGAATCTATTCCGTTTTGGGACCACCACGAATATGCTACGCGTGAAGTAGACTTCATTGGTGATCAGACTTCGGAAACGAAAGCTACCGTAATTTGAAACGCGGCAAAGAAGCAAAGATATGTTTCGTTATCCTCTCTGAAATTAGGTAAAATTAAAAAATAACTCCGGTATATTGTATCGTTTCAAATACATCGCAACCCATCGGCGGTAACGGAAGCCTGTGGAGATTCATCTTATTGTTGAGCATTTGTCATTAGTGGAAGGATTTCAGTTGATAGCAAAACGGAGAATAATGCCAATAACGCCTCATTGATGGTAATGCGCGCTCGCACTGAGGAACGCATCAACGTATTCAAGAAAGTAATACGCAGACCTCTTGTTGTGTGCTTCTAGACCTAAATGAATTTCATACTAACATAATAGCAAAACCCGACTTATCATGAGATTGTAAACTGTAGTGAAAAAGGTGTTGACTATTGTATCGTTGGACGCTAATACTAAATCTCAGTTTTGACATTTGAAAACAACGTAGTGATTGGAAGGGTTGATTTTGAATAATGATAGATCATGCAACGGAGAACTGTTGTTCTTTCGTTTGTGATTTCGGGTTGACGATGCCTAAGATTCGCAGATCAACACAACTTTCCGCCAAAAATTCAGTTCTCATCTAGCAAAGCTGCCTCACTAAATTGAATGCAAGGCGCATGGTTTTATTTCGAATTGAATGCATTGTGAGAAGTATTGTGCATATTGGCAGTCTAGTGCCAAAACAGATTCCACACGGCACCAATTTTGATGAGTGGAAATGCTTCGTTGTCGCAACACATGTTGATGCAATAATATCGTCAAAATCGTTATTATGAAAACTTGTCTTTAATTTTGTTCCAAATATGTTTGTACAATCAGTGATAAAAGTTGTACGTAGCTAATGTATCCGTTGGCCGAAGTGCCATTGAATTGGTGCACAGTAAACCACTTACAAACGAGTGCTGGTGTGAGTTGTCATGTAAAAGATTGCAACTTTCTTTTGATCTATTCAGAATGCATTTGATTATAATGTTTGCTCCACTTGGATCTGTCTACTTCATTGGCGGTAAAATGTTTGATATGCGGCATACTTCCGGCTGACGTAACCGTTATTTGGCAATTTGAATTCGGTCAGTATTCTCATTTAGTTGCGTGTCCTCAATTTGCTGTCCATACAAGGTACTGACAGTTGATATTTCCCATAAAACTACAATGACGTGTTTTTGCAGTTGCAATCACGTGGAAATTGACTTTGAGTGAACACTGGTTTCTATTTTTATTATTTGCCCATTTTCTTAACGAATACGGATGTATTTTATCGTCTTTCATTAGATGTATACTGGTATATTCGGTCAGCCAAATCATACAACCAAATGTGAGAACTATTTGTCGGGAGGTGACGAGTTTTCCAGTGAGAGATATGAACATCGGATATTTTACTGCGCATCGCTCAGGTGAATATTTTAGCTTGTTTGTAAAAAAATAATTCCGTTTTAATCCTCCTATTTTAGAAATAAACTGAATAAATGCCCAACCTAATACCTTCTTCGCTAATATAAAAATTAAACGAGGCTCTCCGTCGTTCTAATTAGACGGCGATATAACCTCGATTGGTTTAGTGCTTTTCTGACTATGGACATGTTGGCTTCAAAGTGCTGTATCCAGCAGCATTCATATATGCTAATATATATATATATATAATATATATATATATATGTATATATGATATATATATATATACCTAGCATTCATGTCGAGTCGAAATTCGTAGGACAAACAAAAGTTTAACCATCATATCACCTAACGCATTTGATTATGACAATAATCCATACTTACTTGATGTTGTTTTACACCCTAAACGTCTTTCACGCTGAGGCAGAAGGTGCATTTTTAAAGTTATTTTAGCCGCGTTGAATTGCATTTGTTCTGTCTATTCCTCGGAATGATTGCTAAATTGAATTCGACCCCCACAACACAAAACATGGAACAATTTGTGAAGCCACCTTGGATTAGCTTCTCAGTTTTTACTACGGTTGATCACGAATCGCAGGGATGCTCCCTTCTCGTTGCTTCTCCTTGTTTTTTCCCATTTCAAACAGTAATACACCGGTAACGACTGATACGTGACACGGATTATCTTGAAACAATTTGTTCAACTGCATTGATGAACATGGGTAGTCGGATAAGTCTCATTCCTTCATTTTCGTGAGTAAATATTATAATCCTGGGAGTCGTCTTGTCGTGGTGATTGGGCATATAGGATGGCCTAAATAGTGCATATCCGGCAAATGAAATTTACTAAAATATATTGCTTGGATGGGGAAAGGTATCTCACCGGCGTAAGTGAAGTTCATAAATAAAGTGTGGGCTCTACAAGCATCGGTATTTCTATTTGCCCTGGAAGCAGTTTGGTACTCCTCCGAAAAACAAAAATTTAATTATTCTGAGTGAATAAATTTATTATGGATGGATCAGTGTAGATATTGACTGATGAATGCCAAGAGCTCCAAACTGAACAATCTGGATAATTATCACGGTAGAATATCTTGATTCGGGTGGATAAACATTTGTTCAATCTTATCACACCGGTACTGATAGTAAACGAACGGTAACCACGTTTGAGCCGTCTTTTTTGATGTTGTTCTTTTGGGCAAAGTATCAAAATCGTGGAAGGCAAATAATTCATATTATTGTGAGAATGTCGGTGTTAGGATTCGAATCCATACCAACATGTTTGGGTAATAGTAAGGTCATTTTAGAATCAACTGCATGCTTTCGTTTGATGCCAGTTTAATCGAAGTATTATACGGGGTCTAACTTTCACCTCAAGTTGGGGTCAGGTGATCGAATTCCGTCAAATGTTTGTTTATATTCGCTACAAAAGGGAGGTGTGCAATCAAAACCAAAAGGGTAAACAGTCTAGTAAATAAAAGTGATATGTAATTCTGAAATCACTTTGGGCCTGTGTTTCTGTAAAAAATTATATGGTTCAAGTTTTTACGGAAATGAAAAACATAACCCTGCATATCAAAAATCTACCCGGATGTCAATAGACATTTAAAATATCGTAGTTTAATTTTGCAAGTAAAAAGTCTGTTGTACTTTTTGTTTGTTTATCTTGTTCTCTCTCTTTTTCGTGTAGAAATCTAAATGAGTTACTATTTTCTTAGAGTTTATCCCGCTTTGTTCAATCACAATGAAAAGATTACCTAAAAGGCTTCTGTATTCCCCGTTCGCTAAGCGATAATTGTAATTACCACAGGACATTTTGTGCCAGAAAAAATGTTACTGGTACGATATTGACAGAGTCTAAGATCTACGATGTCCAGAAAATTTTGCAAGTCTCATTTAGTGACAAAAAACACGTGGAACACGCGAGTAGTTTATTAATAAAATTGTTTTTTGGTGATATTTTTCTCAGCGTCTTTCACATGCATGCAGATGTGTGTGAACTGTGCTCCGTACTTCACACAGGCAAATACGCAGACCACTCCACATTTTAAGTTTCCGTATTCACTGATTCGTGATACCCTGGATATCGACAGCTCCGTCTTCAACTTGCCTTATAAATTAAAAGGTTATGTTTTTCGTGAAGGCTGGGAGTTTTGAAATCCTGAAAACTGAAGATGGAATGAAAACCTTTTGTGTATTAAGACCAACTAATCTGCTTCGAGAGCTAGACTACACCAATAAAATTATTTTATCGCGCAGAGCAGGGCAGAAACTAGTTATCCAACGTTAATTTTGGAGAAGATACTTAAAAACTTCACAGTTTGTTTACTCTTCATTGACAACTGCAAGGGAAAAAATTGTCAGTACAAAATATACATGCAAATGAATGATGCTTGACAGTATTGTGTTGAAGAATTAGTTAATTCAGGGGATTATTCGTCGTTTAAAAATGTTACGCGATGAATCACTTTTTCGGAACACAGAATTTAGCCCTGATCATGTTTATTTGCCCGGCAGAAGATCAAACCTCAATTTCAGATACTCAGTCTGTACGTGGTCTTAGAGCGGTCTTATTTTTTCATCCACTTGCTAGCACAACGAATTTTTCGTCTCAACTAGAAGACTGAAAATAAACCAAACGTAATAAGCCGTTTTTTCTTTACCTAAACAAATAGTTTGCTGGTCGTGATTAGTCGGACAATAGCGGAGCTAATCTCGAGAGAACATCCTTTATTGTTCAAATTTTATTGTACAGTGGAATGATGAAAAGTTCAGTTTATTCTGTTGGCAAAATAACGAGGAACGTCAGTGACCGTCTGATACAAAGTGACGGAAGCTACATCAGTTTCCTTCCCTTTTATAGCGCCCTTTTATATTTCTTTGCCCAAATACCTAATGTAATTTCTTTACCCACTCGGTATCCTACGTTTCTCATTTAGATTTCTTGTTTCTGTCACCCACTATTAGCCTTTCTTCAAAATAGTCATATCAATTTTTCTCTACTCATGTGTTCCTTTTTGATACCACACATTTTTACTATCAAATAAGGCGTGGCATTGAATGAGAATTCTGACTGCTTTGTGAGTTTGACATTAATTGATTTCAATGTTGATTTTGGTGTCTACTAAATTTGCACGACTGGATTCAGGCTCCACCGTTTTTGTCCATACGTGACCACGAAACACTTTGTGGACAAGACGATTTGAGCACAAAGCAACTTGACCGGGCTTGTGATATCTGTGCCTTACAGTCTTGAACAAGCAATAAAACGAACTAATTTATACTGCTTGTCTATAAGTTCTACCTAGAACACGGTGTCAGTTTTTACCCTACCTAACCAGTGGAAGCTAAATAAAGGTTTGTCAGAATAGTGACGAGAGAACGATGCACCCGAGAAAAGATTGCCACAGCCCGAAAGATATGACCGCACTGTACGTTAGCAACTGCGCATGCAAATACGGGGATGAGTTCATCTGAAATATATGGGAATAAAATTTGTGTTTTGGACCTACTATTGCAAAAGAGGTAACACAGGTCTCACAATCACACTATAATGTTCCCCAAATTTTGAAGCATGCAAGAGGCAGACCAAAAGGGCCCAAATGCATCAAAATTGTTTAATATTGACACCGAATTTTTGCACAGAAGAATCGCAGTCACTTTTCATGTAACCAGATCAGTATTGCACCTTTGTGATCTATCTGACATTTGCGAATGACGTTCTAGGAAAGCGGTCGTTAGAATTTTAGACAAACTGCATATGGAAATCCAGTTGAAAGGGTTTTCACGAAACTGTCAGATTTAATAGCCGAATTAGAATTTATTGCGTACCTTCGCACAAAGCCTAGTAGGTTTCATTTGCCAGCAACATACATCGCGACTGCACGCTGTGACTACTAGAGTAGATGAAAAACTGCGTGCTAAATTTTTGTAGGAATGTCTTCGTCGATGAATGTGGCTATGGCTTTTTGAGCAAGCTATATGCATACTAATCAGCCCCAAATGTTTCTGAGGTCTGATTCTCTTCATACTGGGAGTACTACCCACATCAACTTTTATAAGCTCAATACAGTCTTCTACTGTCTAACTAGCCCTCCTAATCGTTGTGAAAACACCTGAAAACCCAATAGCATCTACGTAACATTTAGTATCCCAACTTAGTTTAATATTTCTTACCGAAATTCAATTCAAAATTACTAATATGCAATGCTGTGTACTGGATGTGGTATATATCAATAAAAAACCAATTTCACCCAATAATTATTTCCTCTCATAACAGAAAACTTCACGTTGTTCGCTATTAGATGATAGCTTAAAATTTAAGATGTGCTTTACTGACCAACATGTACTTTCATGAAAGCTACGTCGTCAGCGCTGTTAAGAGCGGTTTTTGAACCTTTGGGTGTATTACCACTTTCAGTGGTACTGCTAACCTAAAAAATTAATTTCGGTGCTCGCTACTAATCACATAATGGAAACTGTGGCACAATACGAAACCCAAGCGTATTTGTCACCCGGTCTTCAGCTACGTGTGTGTTCCATCAGATGCGCTTATATGCAAAAAAAATAACCGTTCGAAAATTGTGCATATCGAGATCACTGTTTACTCGTCCAAATTACTGTAGCACATCATAACCATCGCAATAAATTTACCCATAATACGACTTTCTACAACAACACGTCACTATGAATAACACAATGCCAACCAGCTGAATTCAGGAGCACGATTAGTTGTGAAGTGGGATTGGCAGATTTGATGTATGTTTGAATGACCCATAAGCTTACTTGGAAGACCTCATTGGGATTCGAACAACATGCCGATCAGTTTTCTTTGAATCATGTGTACATTCCTCAGATCTGCTAAACTTCACTCCACACCCGAAGATGTCCACGAATTCAGTTGCCGGAAATTTTTGGATCATATGAACACCTAATTTTATGTCAGTTCATTATGGCGAACTCCATGTGCTGTTGCAATTAGCGGGGGAACTATGTATCGATGTGCACAGATTTAGAATTATTCAGCGTGCCCTCGTAGTTCACCTCAGAGAACACCAACAGGACTAGGAAGTGAGCGGAAACCATACGCGGGTTTAAGTCTCACTAGGGCTAAAGAAGCTTTCAGAATATATATAGGTTTTCTAACTAAACACAATTGGGACACAGAGTCTTCGAGTTGATATTTGTTATGGGATGGTTGTTACCCAAGGTTGTTCTGTTTGCCGCTCGCTTTCACGTTTATTTCCTATTTCCCAAAAAAAGCCCACGATTGGTTTTTTCCACACACACCAACCGTATCACCCACACACACAATCACATACAACCTTATTCTATTGCTGCTAGATTGACCAAGGTCAAGAGTAGGTTTTCGTTTGTGATAGTTGAATGCTGAACGTATTATTCAGACATATAGGAGAAGGAAGTTTAAAAAATCTGCGCTTACGTTCGCTTTACACATCTCACGAAAATAAGAATGTGTCTAGTTGAACAGTTTACTTGCTTAATGAGATCCATTTAATGGGGTAGCTTTTTTGCAGCCCCTAGTCCATTTTCCCCCTCTTGCAAGCATCCGAAAATAACAAGATTGTTAGTGGGCAATGGCCACAATAGGATTGGTACCCGAACGAACAATGGGCAGGAACATTGGACGCGTGAAAGAGAAAAAGTCCAGCTCTCGGTTGATCTCATTCAACGGATGGATGGATGGATGAATCGTGGTCCGAGATCACGACATCACATGCACACACTCAAGCACGCAGCAATGCATACGAAGAAGTGGGGGTAATCAGATAGATAAAAAATGTGGCTAGAATTGAGGTGAAACAAACTTTGGAGCGTAGCGTGAGCTCTTGTGCAGACAGCAATTCTTCACTCGGACTCAATTTGAATCAATTTGGGCGAAAAGTTTGCTTTGTTCTTAATTCTATCCGTCTCTTGTTCTCGCAGCCAAACTTCACTGCTCCCAGCTTTTAAGAGAAAAGTAACTTTATCCAAAATCCCTAAGACTAACTGTCTCTCTCGTTTGTTGATATATGTGTGTCCATCTTGTCCGGTAATAATGTTCCACTGACTTGATACTACAACACAAAGTGGGATAAATGCGAGAAAGCATGCTTTTAGTTTCAAAAATCGATCATCAGGGTGACCGTATTTTGTGGTAGAATATGCACTTAAATAGACCTCAAAAACGAAATGAAAGATGTTTTTTGAGCGCAAATCGCATTCGAGTATTCAGTGAGCTCGACTCGTCAACGTAGGTGATAGATTGTTCAAAGACGGGTGAAATACTTGATGTACTGAGCTGTTTTGTTTGCCTGGAGCACTGAGTTGTTTGACAGCTTATTCAAGGAATGATTATTCAAAATTACCTGTTAGCATAAAATGGCTCCTGTAGATTTTGGAACTGTTACTGACGCGGCTGCCTAAAAATAAGATTTTGAGTTAATTTAGCTACTGGCAACTTTAGAAACAATGTGAAAAAATTTTATAGGTTTTAAAGAGACTCGGGGAAAGAAAGAAATCATAAACGAGATCAGCCTTGCTGGTTCTGGTAAACGATACCAGGATGAGTCTAAATACATGCTTTCTGGTCTGAAGTTGAACTAACAATCTGTATGAAGATCATAATGAAGAGAATAACACACCGGATAAGTTGTGAATTACTGTTGAAGTTTCACTTATGGTAGCTGCTGGCAGAATTCATATTCCTCGTCTGTCATGTTCATCTGAAGAAGTTATTCCTCATGGAGAATAACTCTGGGTAAATAACTATGATCCCTGCTTGAAGCCCATGATCGGAATGGCAATTAGGGATATCATTTATATCGGGCAGAAAGGCCTTTGTTGTTGGAAAATGTTGCAGCCAGTAATGGACAAACTGATCTCCGAGTCTTCAAGTTTCCGCACCAATCAATTTATATAATAAAATTGTAGAACAAAAGATTAAAAGTAAACCATATGAAGAAAAGCTTTCAAAAAACGTTTATCTGTATTCCTCCAAAAACAGAAAAAGAAATACCGAGTTAAGCAAATTTAAGAGATAACTTCACTATGGTACTTACCATTGAATATTTACTAGAGATAGCATGCCGTATGCAGTCGCGAAACATTTTACGCCGTAAGAAAGGATGAACCGTGAGGATACGTGCAACCATCATTGATCATAACCAACTTCCCTGCTTCACTCGCACTGTCTGATACAAGCGGATGGACTGCCGTTCACAATGTGGACAGCTTTCGGTCCCTTTTAACTTCTTCTGTTTTCTGTAGAGAAAGTTCAACACATGGAGTTTGAACCTTTTTGGATCGGGGTGTATTCTGGTAAACCGACTGGTTCTTAAGTAATTCGCTCTGCAGTACCAACTCCAAAATCACCAATCGAACCACTGGCCCATTGCACTGATGTTTTGTGACACGATAAAAGCCAGGGTCACGATGCGAAGGAAACAACACGATAAAGACAATGATTCGACACACGTCCGCGTCCTCGGTGGCTGACGAAGCAGACAGAGTGATTGGCACAGTCGGTAAATGTGGGCTGGCACAATGCCTTTCAATCAGGGTTGCTCATGTGTGATCTGCAATGGCACAGAAAGAAAACTCGGTAAGCCGAATCACAATAAGTGTAAAGACCAAGCACCCACAACCCAGTCAGAGAATATAGGAATGGTGGTCTATGCCGAAGCACTTCCATTACGTGCTTGTCAGAAATCAGCAGCAGCCCACAACCACGTAAGCCATTGGAAAGCAACACACGGATGGCAACTAATCAAGTAGTGGCCATGGCTAACTACCTATTTCCGCCGGATCATACTGCCTGATATTTTAATTTTTTTTTCATTGTTCACCGTAGTTTTGAGCCTTAGTGGGGTCATATATATACAGTACTGTGCGGTGCTGTTATGGGTTTGAAAGCATATCGACCGTTCACACTGCAGTCTTGATAAACGTTGAGCCCGATATCAAGAAATTTGGGAAAATGAAAGAGGAAAGTAAATCGAAAAGTAGTGAATTTTACCTCTCGAAACAATCACCTTTTATTTTATGAAAAACGGTCCCCGGATTGGTATCGGATTACCGTAATGCAGTGGGAAGTTTATGTGTTTTGTTCCGTTTTTCCCAGTATTACGCGTGTACGGGTTCACTTTTCAAATTAGGTCATATGCAAATACGGTATACTCGGATACCGACCACGTCATGCCAAATAAACGGTAGTACTGAAGGACTGTTTTGCACGTCATTTCCCATAGATTCTCCCATCCTCACTTTATATATATATATATATATATATATATATATATTGGATAAAGAATGAGTTGCCATCATGCACCAAACACGGTTTTTGAATCCCACGAGACAAATTAAGGTGTTTGTGTAAAATACTCACATGCTTGGTTCAACGTAAAGTGGGAAGTTCAATAATATAACTTTCAAACGAATAAGAGTAAAGCAATACATTATTTTTCCAAATTGACGATACACAAATCCTGAAAAAATGCCCAGGACCTGCAGTGTGTTCAAATGTCGTTGGAGCGGGGGCAAAGAAGATGCCAATGTATTGCACGCGCAGAAGAAGGAGGACATAGATGTTCAGAATACGTATGACCAACAGTCAGACCAGTTCAGGATTTACTTCTCTGCAGAATACCAAACAATACTTTCTTTGTTTTCCATTATTGACCACTTCAAGTTTAAAATGTCATTTAACGTCGTAGACTGTCATCTTCGGTGAAAAGTGAACAAACGAATGTCTCACTACAATTATTTAGACCATAAAACAAAATCGTTTCTTAAGTAACACTACGTAGAAGCGAAACGTGCACTGGATAAAATATACTCCCGGTTTCTATTGGCTGTGTCCAGCATTTCTAGGGAATATTCAATTCACTATTTGTGTTGTTCAGGCAAGCAGGCATAAGTATCCTCATTGTTATTTCCACAAGAACACCTAAAGTCAAATTGATTGTTATATTACTCGGTATCAGTAGTTAACTCATAAATACAAACTAAAGAATAATACTAAAGAATAGGCTGATTAGGAGCTCAAAATTAGCTACCGGAATAAAACAACCCTTATACAAAACATAACAAAAGCTTTTGTCTTTTGATGCACTGGTACCTAACAGTTGATCATGATTTATTGATTCGCTTGTACGTTGATGAATCGTAACCCTACCGGACTGATTACTGCCGTCGATGAAAATCCCGTCTGACAAGGCCTATTACCAACCACTTACTTGTTCTCCAAACTGCCGTGCAACATTCACATAATCCATAAAAAGCGAAGAGGAATTTTCAAAATTAAAAATACTCCTCAAATATCTACCTAATCATTGGACTCGTTTAACTGAAGAGAATGTCAGTTGCCAAAGCTAATCATATGAAATTACTTCATACCCCTATTATTAGTGCCCAGCAACCATTTCCACTGATACCAAATTTCAACCATCAAGGAAACGATACTACTTTTCACAGAACCAGCATTGTTCTCTCTCTGTCTCTCTCTCTCGCTCTCTCTCTCTCCCTCTCTCTCTCTCTCTCTCTCTCTCTCTATATATATATATATATATATATATATATATATATATTTATATATCATACCAATTATCATAATCGCCACTTTGGGCTATCTTTTCTGGCAGTTAATCAGTCGATCTGACTCTGTCATCTACCGGCTTTTGAAATAATGAGTACAGTTACCTACAGCGCTAGAGACTCAAGTGCGGCTCGCTCAAATTTTCTGCGACATAATTTTTACTCTATAACTATCGAGTGTTTTCTACATCAATAATCCAAATTATTTAACTTCCTTTTAAGTATATAGTGATTTTACCTGGAGTAAAGCTTTCGTCGCAACGGGGGTCGTGGTGCTGAAACGCCGTGAGAAAAGACACTGAATCTGCTATTCGTGGGATATCCAGTGGTGGATTCATGGTTCAGAACAGTGATGAGCTGTTAGTAAAGGTGAAAAGCAAGATCGTTTTACTTTATCTTTTAAGGCTGGCTTTTATGACGGCTCCAGAAAATCTTCGTTTGGAATAGCTTAGTAATCCGTTCTTCAGCCGTGTTCATACGCTGAACAACTGAGTCTCTGAGAGAGTGAGATTAGATTCAGCTGTTCGAAGTAAAATTATGCCATGTGGAGGTGTAATTTGTTATGGATAAACGGGTCGCCGTTGGTGCATTTTTTGGCTATCGGTTGGGAGAATAACTCAGTGATCATCCCACTGCTGGGTTCAGCAGCATCAGTCTACAAAGGAAGCCTTTAGAGAAAGTCAGCGGGATGTTTAATAGCACATATAAATCTCGCAAACAGGATAACGACTTGATTGGTCTGGTCTACCCCATAGGAGAAAGCCCAAAGCATCATGTCCGTTTCGCGTTCATCAAGCGCACATGAGTAAACCAACTCGAGCAGGTCCATCGGCAGTGGTCAAACATAGCATCAGTTATTTTCGTGTGATGGGTTACACCCTATATTTTACATACCCATTCCGTCACTCTGTGCGTCATGCTTTTGGTAAAACAGTCTGAATGGTCAAGTTTTCTCAAAGGAATGCGTCTAATCTTACTGATACTAGTATCCTCGGTATGACTCCAGCTTTATCACAAGGACAGATAATTCACCCATGGGTCTATTATTTATTTCCAGTGCATGAGGTGGGTTGTTAATTGACACCATAATTTGGCAGTGAACTATTCCAGCTAGCATTTTTCATTAAACAAATTGCTGGACAGGAGACTGAAAACCTTCTATCACGGTACGCGGTATTACCATTTACCAGCTTCATTCACTAGATGAGTTTGAGCTACTGATTCAGAGGAATAGTTCTGAAATGATAAACATGAAAATCCCAACTTCCGCAAAAAAATCAACTGAGTTTCTTTTAGAAGACAATCGACTGCATTGGTTTAGTGTTCATTTTCTTTATCAATGTGTCATAACATAACACAACATCTGCATCGAATCGTGGGCTTTTGTACATAAGGATTTGAACCGAGGCTCCGTCAAAGTAAGGCACAACTGATGGAGAATCGGTATTGTGAATATAGTGAATAATGACCATTGTAGAATGTGACACAAACAGTCTTAGAAACGGTATTATTTCTGATGGAATAATTTCACCAGCCTTGTTACGGAAAGTTGAAACGTGAGGAGCATCACTCCAGCACTTGAACTCTACGGGCGTTTGCCACTTTCGTCGGAGAGATTTCTGAACTTGTATGTGGACTTGAACCGATAGTTGAAGAAAACCTCATTTGAATAGTGGAACAATCGACCAAAACTCACTGTTCTATTCTCAATTCAACCTGTTCAACGTTCCTAGTAGACCGGCGTGGATAAAGTAGGATATTACTAATCATGGGTGCTTAGGATAAGACTCGAAAATTTGAAAGATACTTAGGGAAATACGTTTAGTTTCAAATCAAACCAAAGTACCCTCTTCTTAGCAGTTTTCGTTGATTGTGGGAGGCCATTTAGTTATATGAGTAACAGATAAAATATTCACGTGTTGCGTTCATGATTCTCCAACTGCTTCGTATTAGAAAATACTGCGAACGAGGTCAAGTGCTTCAGCCCCATCTTCACTTCATCTAATTGACGAATGGCCTTGAAACAGATTTTTACTGTTCGAAAGCAAACTGTACTTGTACAGGAACTGAGAATACCATTCAAACTGCGATAAATTTTGGCACATCCTTATTTATCAGAACATTACGAACCTATCAAACGGACTAATAAACTCAATAAGGCTTCACTTGATTTTCCTAGTTTCCTTTACCATGTTTTTCAGTTTGTCAAGTAAATGGTGCATGTTCCTTTGCTAGACAGTCTTTCAATTATGTTATCGAAGCTTTTAGGGCGATTTCAAACCTTCCTGACCATTGGTTCGATATTTCGAGTTTTCGGATCTCTAATTCATCAGTGATCACGATACGGTAGACAGGGACCCGCGTAAAGCAACTAAAGTCCTGCATAAAATTACGAGGCACTAATCATTTCGGATTAGCACCCAAGAGCACGCTGTTTTCGTTGAACTTCACTATACATGGCACGTGAGCAATTGTCCAACCAAACAACATTTTTGGTTTCGTCCTAATGAATATGCTGAATTTTACAAAGTTTACTTTCTGATTGCCTGCAAATCAGAATATTAGTAACGAACTGTTTGTAGATTTGGGCATTCCATGAGTTTTCAAACGGCTGTGTTCTTTTCAGTCGCACTTGAAACAAAATAAACTGCATAATGGGAACAAGAAAAGTGGCATTGTTGTTAGGGAGCGTATACGTTTAAAAGTTATCATTACCATGCGATGTAACAATGAAAAAATTGATAACAGTAAGCACTTGATCATCAGGTTGTTTCAATCATCACTTGCGTATGTATGTATTGAAAGTATCCACAGGTTCTTGGTTTCCAGCGAACTAACACCATCATATTTTTGGCATTTTAGGACGCAAACGGCTCATCTTTGACCTTTTAATGAAAACATTGCTCTGCTGGCCCACTTCCACTAACCCGTTCGCATCCTCAGACTCACCGTCATGGTAGTGACTACGTTACCGTCAAATATATCAATGAACTCATGTTGACGTTTTCGGTGCGGCCCACTATTTTTGTGGGAACGAAAAACGTTTGCTGTTGTGCAGTCAGTAAAAATACTGAGAGCTGCTCTGAAGCTTCATGGTGTAACTGACGACAGTAAAATAACTATCTGATTAGGCTTTTCATAACACTCCTTCGTACTACCAACCTTCTGCTATATTAATAAACAGATTTAAAAAACGTATGTTGATCTCTGGCATTTTAAATAATAAAAATAATGGAGATATTCTGAATGTGTGGAAACTGCCTAAAGTGACTGCATTGCTAAGAAACTTACATAAAATATTCGGCATACGGAGGGACTAGTCGACAGTAGCAATCGCATACTGATGGCGAACAAAAACAGCAACCCATGTTTTTCCGGATCAATTCCTGAAAGCTGTGATAAACCAACAGGAATGGTTTTCCTTTTCACCCAGTGGTAACAAAACAACTGTCAAATATGGTTGCCTCCGGCACATTTACGTCAATAGCAGATCGTTGTTCTGGTTGAACGTTTGAGAGTGATCGATAATTCGCTGCATTGCATTTCAACTAATGACTGGAGCACACGAAACAATTAGCCAAATTTCTGCAACTCCACTCAACTACGGCAAATCATTCATGTTCATTACCCAAATTTCATTAAGGCAGTGGGCTATGGTATTGAGCATTCGTTTCCTAAATCACCAGGTTATCACCAGCGGAAATTAGATGAGGGCAAGCAGCTTGCAGTTTTCTGAACCCCTCAGTGTCCTATTATGAGAGCAGAATTTGTTCGACGTGACTTCTGATACTCACTACCTGAAACCACTCACAGAGTGAAGGATGGTGGACATCTTTAAACTAATTTCCTCAAGCCCCTAAGCAATGACACTGCAATCTTTGTGCTTCGACTGGAACAGGACAAAAAATATCGTTTTGGACTACTTTAAGTTTGCTGGACACTTTTCCGGTTGGTTCACGTATTGAGCCATCAGATAGCTTAAGTACATTTGTTTAAAACCACTGTCAATGTAAAACTCTACAGAAAGTGAAACTTGGTTGAACTGACCATGCACTTCTCTTGTGTTGGGGTCTGGCAGATTTGACAAATGTTCGAAATGATCCATGTAAGGAGATTCGTTGACAAAGATGGCATACGAAGGCAGCCATGTTTACCACCCTTGTTTTAGCGCCACGCTTTCTTCTCCGGCTGAACTACGAGACTAAGTGGAAGCCGGTCTGTACAAAATGGGTAGTCCTGCTGCAGGCAGTCAAACTAAAAGATGGTTCACTGTGGTAGAAACCACGTGCTACTGTAATTCACGCAAGTAAACTGTGTGATCCATGTGTGAAAATCACTGAATTAAAGAAGATAGCAGACAGCTTCAAATGAAACTAGTCGACGAAATTTTCCAAATGGTCCTTTATTTAGTATACGTAGAGTTTTGCGTTAAACAATTGTACATCTTCATTTCCTAACGAAAAGTGAATCAAACAAACTTGTCCATCTAATCAGCTAGGGCATCACAGTAATGATTTCTTTTACGGAGTAATGATTTCAAACGAGATAAAAAAGAATTTCTATAGGTTATCACTACACCAGAAATGAATTTGTCCAGGAAAAATTAGACCAGAAAAACGAAGAAATTTTTTCTGTGGAAGTAGAAAACAAACCCCTTTTAACTTTTCCCGGAACGACAGTCAGAGTGAAGCATTTGTGAATGATGAGCAGAAGTCTCAGGAACTCTAAGAGTTTTAAGTACAAAGTTTATCGAATCAAATCCATTTTTTGATTGAATATCTATTATTATAAGGAATTTATCTGTTAGGAAATAAATTTATACTGCACAATAACTCGAATTTAAGATGTGTAAAAACACACGCGGTTCTGAAAGGAGAAACCGCTCGATGAACCAACGAAATGGACCAGTATTCATCCATTCATTCACAAACCAGAAAACCGTAGCGTATTAGTTTAACGGTCACACCGGAGGCATCCAACGTAGAAACTATGCTAATTGATGGGTTGAGTTAAATTCAATACACATCACGTGAGGCATGTGGCATCCACAGAAAGCTTAATACATTCTGCAGCATAGAAATGATTTCAAAACTTTACCGGTTTGTCAAAACCATCTTACAATGAGGAATCGATAGAGATAAAACAAATTCCAACAAGCGTTCATCCGTCATATATTCATCGAAAGATTTCCAGTCAACTCCAGTCTTTTGTCGAGTAGAAAAAAATTCGTATTATTTCCGTCGCCTAAATTCATTTTTTTCAAAATAATTGAGAGCCTACAGGAATAATAACGTCGTTCTGTTTTCATTCGCAGTTGGAAACCACTGGAAATTATGAGGCAGAATCGAAAACCAAGGTAAACTTGATTCACATAGAGTTTTGTGAGAGTTCCCATCCGAAGGATGATATTTTTAGCTATGTGTGCAACACATTTTCCGTTTCATTTGCAACTGTTCCTTTTAAAGTAGCACGAACAAACAGTCTGCTCCATCTAAACCACTGGTAGCAAGCTGACTGCTTTCGATGGACAAACTTCTGAGCTAGTATAAAGTATAAATTGAGCCAAATCAATATCCACAGGAGTGCTCTTTTTCTTCCTGGTTGTCAGCTCAACGGTCTGGGTAGGAAAAGCAAACGAAATGCGTTTCCCCACGAGTTTCCCCTCGTTTTCACGTTAAATTTATTCACATTCAAAGACAAATAAATTAAAGCAATAACGTTAGAGTTGTTGACACTACTGGCGTACTTTCATTCCAGTTGTTCGATCGGAATAACAAGGGAAAGGAAATAAGTTTTTCACAGTCATGTGTATCCTTCAGAAATTCGTATTACTTTAGTTACGTTATGCCAGGTGTTGCTAGGTGAATAATAGGCTAAAAACCTAGTTTGTGGTCCAAAGGGATCCGGGAAAATATGTTGCTTTACCTGAAAGCTCATTGTATTACTTGTACTCCATTGTGGTCCCCAAATAACCGTTTTCGATAAGCAACAAAACTCTGATAAACATTTCCCGGTAAATTCGGAATTGAATTACTTCTTTCGTCATATTCTTCTGACACATTTGACCTTATTTGAAGTGTTTCTTGTTTAGGAAAAAGGAACAAACCAAATGTTCCAGTAAGAAAACGTATTACCGACATTTTTCTTTAACTGTGACAGTTGGAGCCTTGAGAGTCATCGTTGGTGTCGTCACAAACTGTAACTTACGGCAGCCATTTCAAACCTTCGAACAGTTCTTTTGAATACATGAAGGTAAAGCTTTTAATGGTAGGATTCAATAACAATTCAGATTCAAAATATATACTGAACTCGGTATTGTGAAAAATGTTACCGTCTAATCGCCTATCTAAAGAGAAACGAACTCCAGGAAAGTTTTAGTTATTCAGTTGCCTTTGGATACGGATGATGGGAAAATCAAACCGCAGGAGCTTTCAATCCAACTAAATATGGTTTTGCAAAACCCATGCATGCAAGTGCCCCTTTGATGGCGCCAAACCGCTGAGAAAAGTAATAATTTTAAAATCAAACTTCAAGGTTTCTGGAACGTTTCCCCTAAGGACTTCGATATATTCAGAACCGCACCGTGCTTTTATAAAGCTTTTACCTTTTCCTATCTTTCTACTCAGTATTTTCTACTATACGGTATCACAGCATAAAAACTCGAAAGTTATTCATGTTCAACTTTAGACTTCTTTTGACATTGATATTATAAATCAGCTTTATAAACACCGACTGCACACTATAAAATGTCACTGACCTTGCAAGATGTTGCTGATCTGAAGGTCAATTAAAAAAACAATTAGGATGTCAACCACAACTTATTAGTTATATTCAGTTTATTGTCCAGTAATGTCCGATCTACTCTGTATACTGTTATCAGTAAAGGCTTCAGGCATAAGCAAGAATCATCTATCGTTACCACAACGATTTGCCTACTCTAAGCGAAACTAGTATAAAGTTTGCAGAGCAGTACTCATCTCATTACTTATCTTTCTGTGTAAATGCAGTGAAGGAAATATTTCAAACAAATATCAGTAGTCTGATACTTTCTCGGAAAGCCTGCCCCCATATTATTGGAACTGTTGATGGAGAACGACAGGTCAGTTGGGGTGTAGTAGGTATTGCACCCTGCTGAGTGCACACAGAGCGGCTTATCACCAAGTAAACCTATCTCAATGAATCATCAGGTCGAATGAATAAAATCCAACATAATAAACTGTCACGAGTATGCAGTACCATTGTGGAAACTGGGAAATTAATTGTACCTTTCACTTTGCAAACGTTATTACTGGATATTGAATTGATCACAATAAAAGATCATCTTTTCAGTAAATTGCAGCATGTAAAAGCAAGTCTCTATCAATAACAAGATAGTCAACTTCCATCGTCATTATCACAATGATGAAACGAAATTGTAAAAAACAAAATATTTTATTGATTATTTAGACTGGGATATGAAGTATCTTTGTGCCAACACACAGTCAGCCCTGCCACTTATGAAGCACAGATTTCACTTGGTTTGAAGAAATATAATTAGCCTAGCCAATATGGGATACGTTTCGCGACTGGATTTTTCACTGTTTGTTATAAGTTACCATGAATCAGCTAACCTTTTGACTAACTAGATAGGCGAGGTTGGTTGCTCGTTGATCACAGTTTGCAAAATACCAACAGCTTAAATTTTGTAAACCTATAATTTTTCCGAAAAGAACGATAAACGGATGCAGGTTGAAAGCTCACCAGTGGTTTTAATTTTGATAAATAAAAGGCCTACAGCTTCCGACTGACAACCGGCCCTTTCACTGAGGTAGAACAAGAAAAACGCAAACGCTGACGAATACGTGTCCCAAACTTTGGATTCCAGAAGTAAAAGCTACGCTCGCCGTCTGCTATTCACCGCATCCACTGACCCACTGGTCCGATTTGATAAGGTCCATACACTTAATCAATCATTCGACTGAAATTGACAGAAGCAAAAAAAAAATCCATGACTTATAGATGATTCATTTGGGATGATGGGCATGCGCAAGAGATTAATATTTCACAAGCCCAGCTAGAACTGTGGTGGATGGCTGACGGTTTTTTCTAAAATGAAATATAGTTGGATCTATCATAAGACTACCTGTCTTTGGAATTCCAAACGACATTCTACTGATAAATCTAGTGCAGAGGAAGTGATTCTGTGGCTAAGGGACACAAAAATAACGCATGTTCCACTGGTTGTAACGAGGTGGAGAAATGACCTATCCAATTAAAAAACTGTTGTGTATAATGCCTTCTTCAAAACCTCTCCAGTATTGGGATAAGTGCTTTTCAAAGCCAGCCACAAGCAACCTTCATACCATACGCTTGTACAACAGAAATGTTGTTTCTTATGGAAAATCTGATTTACAAATCAAGCTGCTCTGTATCAGTCTTCAGTGAGATGTAGAACAAAAGCTGCTAATATGCTTGTCAAATAGAGCTCTACATTTTTTCTTCATAAGTAACCGCAAACAAATAAAACAAAGTGCTTTTGTTCCACCTGGATTCATGTCCTTCTTAACTTGAACAATTTCTACCCGGTACGACGATGAAATATTTGAATCTGCCGTGAAGCGGAGAAGATCACCCTATTCCGTTGAACACAAATAGAAGCTACTCTTCACTGGGAGTGTAAATGGACACTCTTGATTAAAGAGCCTACAAATGAAATACGACTGTGATTTCTCATAGTCATTCGCGTTTGGGTCACTGCTAACCCAACGAACAACCAGGCTGCGTGGGCAGGCACTCATATTAGTAGTAAGTAGTATGCAAACGTGTGCACGAAATTTCCCCGGAAGCTACTTTTGTTCAACGGCTTCTGATCGCTGAGTTTGGCCTTTAAGTTGCAAACGTTCCATCGCCAGTCGAGATGATATCGTCAGAGTGCGCGCAGCTTTCCCTTCACTCGATAACTGTAAATGTTCGTTTGTTCCTAACCTAGAATCTCTGAAAGTTCCTCACCGATCACTTTAGAATTTTGATGCTGCATTGCATTCGAATACGTGCATGTTTTTATGTACCTACTGTAAGTTTTATAGTTCATCAAGTAGAAGCATATAGTCAAGCTGCGCATACTCTCCTTTTCCCGGCACTATATACGTAAATGCCTGAAGTGATACGTCGAAAAGAAATTTCTTCGTGTTACAAACGTTTTACAGTTGTCTGTCATCAACAATGCCCTGGGACAAACAGTCCCCGATCCAGCTTCGTCACCTGGCTTTGTCACAATGCAGGTGCGTGCGTGCGCGCTTGCACGAACGTGACCGGGTCAGGGCAAGCCTTCACACACACACACACACACACACACACACACACATTCACACATGACTATGCTTCCATGATGTTTTGTCCTCACACACGGTCAAGTGCACACGAGGATCATCGATTTCCGTTCCGTGAACATATGACGGACGCATGCTCACATCCACAAGCACTTGCTGATTCATCCTAATGACAGATTCTCCTGTGCGCTGGCTTACGCACGCACGCACGCTCAAGTGTCTACATGTTTGCTCTCTCGACATGAATCCGCTGAGGGCCAACCTGACATCTGTCCTATGATTACACTTACACAGTCCTAAGCGCAGGTACACAGATCGTTGGAAGTTGAACTGTGATCATGCCAACCAATCAGCTCAGTGCATCCCGTTGTACGCTCATCCGTTCACGATTCGCACTATTGCATTACATGCTGTCTTGTGCAGACGGTTTGATCTGTACGTTGTCAGAAAATTGGAAACATTTGGTTGTACTATTTTTTCGTTTGTTTAATAACGCATATCGATTACAGTACAGTATTCCGACTTACAAAATCTATTGACCGTGCGTCCACCATCATATAGAAGTCACACCTGTGACAGGTAAAACAGCTTCATCTGTAACACGTAAAAGCAACACAAGCTGCAATAATGTTTCCGATTTACGATCCACATACGATTTCAAAGTCTCTATATTATTGGTTCCATTTCAAAGTTTCCAACAGCAGTTGAATTGAATTTTCATTATTGAAGTGTTGATAATAAATGCAGATTTGTGCTTGGAAAACTGGAACAAAGTTCTCATTCAGTTGGGAATTCCATCACCATATTGATACGATGCTGTTTCGTTCGATGCGGAATTGTGTCGTGAACAAAACTACAACACGAGTGATCCTTTGTCTCATGCGCAAGGAAATATTCCTAAGCTAACGCATGAGCAATAAGGCATTTACCATCTAACGGTGCAAACTATCAGTAACAGGGTGGGAGAAATCTTCGCCTTAGGTGCGTCAGGAGGAACTGGTAAGAAGTTCCTAATTAGATTCATTCTGGCAGCATTTGGATCCCGGAATGCCAAAGCCTTAGCTCTTGCACCGTGCGGAATAGCTGTGACATTTTTTTCTGGGGTGAAACAGCTTCTCATTCCACTTAAAAATGCACTTCATGGAAACATCTAATTGCAACTCTTCCAAAGCATCCCGTATGTGAAAAGTATTGCAGAAATGCAAACTAACCGTTTGGGATGAAGGCACTGATACGCACAAAATGTCGCTTGAGGCTCTTGACCAATCACTGTAAGCGTTGCTTGGAAATATCAGGCCGTTCGGGAACGCATTATTATTGCTTGCAGGAGCTAGCAGCACGCGTTACCCGCACTTGCTCGATAGACAAAAGTGGACGAAATAAGTGCTCGCCTGAAATACTCATCATCTTGACGATACGAAGAGACGGTAA